>OU342744.1:42320934-42920934 GCA_910589775.1 Avena eriantha
GTGTGTTGGTGCGAGGTAGATATCGTTATTTTGTTGCTTTCATGGATTATTTGAGTAGATATGGGTATATCTATTTGATGAAACACAAATCTGAAACCTTTGAAAAGTTCAAAGACTTTCAGAATGAAGTGGAAAATCATCGTAATAGATAGATCAAATTTTTGCGGTCTGACCGTGGAGGTGAGTATCTAAGTTACAAGTTTAGCATACACATGAAAGAGTGTGGAATAGTTTCACAACTCACGCATGCCGCAACACCACAACGTAATGGTGTGTCGGAACGTCGTAATCGTACTCTATTGGATATGGTTCGATCTATGATGTCTCTGACTGACTTGCCACTGTCATTTTGGGGTTATGCACTAGAAACCGCTGCATTCACTTTAAATCAGGCACCGGCTAAATCCGTTGAAACGACACCGTATGAATTATGCTTTGGAAACAAACCTAAGCTGTCATTTCTTAAAGTTTGGGGATGCGATGTTTATGTGAAGAAACTTCAACCGGATAAACTCGAACCCAAAGAGAAAAAATGCGTCTTCATAGGATACCCTATAGAAACAATTGGGTATTCCTTCTATCACAGATCCGAGGGCAAGGTTTTCGTTGCCAAGAATGGATCCTTTCTAGAGAAAGAGTTTCTCGCGAAAGGTGTGAGTAGTCGAAAGGTAGAACTCGAAGAGGTTATTGAACCTTCTCTTCATGAAATGGCGAGTAGCGCAGCACCAAAAGTAGTTCCGGAGTTGACTTCACCAAATGAAGAAGGAACTAATGATAATGATCATGAAACTCCGAAAGAGAACACTACCGAACCTCGCAGGTCTAGCAGGACACGTGCAGCTCGTGAACTTTACGGGAATCCTGTTGTGAATTTCATGGTTGATGAAATAGATGACCCTGCAACATATGAAGAAGCGACGATGAGCCCGGATTCCAACAAATGGCTAGAAGCCATGAAATCCGAGATGGAATCCATGTATGAAAACCACGTTTGGACCTTGGTGGACTTACCTCGCGACCGAAAGGCTGTTGAGAATAAATGGATTTTCCAAAGAAAAGCTGATGCTGATGGCAATGTAACCATCTATAAAGCTCGACTTGTTGCAAAAGGGTTTCGACAAATTCAAGGAGTTGACTACCATGAGACATTCTCTCTCGTAGCGATGCTAAAATCAGTTAGGATTATGTTAGCAATTGCTGCATATTTCGATTATGAAATATGGCAGATGGATGTCAAAACTGTGTTCCTCAATGGTAACATTCCAGAAGAGTTGTATATGATACAACCAAAGGGTTTTGTCGATCCAAAGGATGCTAACAAGGTGTGCAAGCTTTAGCGATCCATCTATGGACTGAAGCAAGCATCACGGAGTTGGAATCTCCGCTTTGATGAGGTGATCAAAGAGTTTGGATTTGTCCAAACTTATGGAGAGGCTTGTATTTACAAGAAAGTGAGTGGGAGCAATGTGGATTTCTGATATTATATGTGGATGACATATTATTGATTGGAAATGATAAAGATATTTTAAACCGTGTTAAAAGTTATCTAAACAACAAATTTTCTATGAAAGACCTTGGTGAAGCATCATATATATTAGGCATAAAGATCTATAGATGTAGATCGAGACGCCTAATAGGGCTATCGCAAAGTATCTACCTTGATAAGATTTTAAAGAAGTTTAAAATGGACGAAAGTAAGAAGGGGTTCTTACCTATGTTGCAAGGCAAGACATTGAGTAAGACTCAAAGTCCGGCTACGACAAAAGAAAGAGAGATAATGGATAAGATCCCCTATGCTTCAGCCATAGTCTCTATTATGTACGCCATGCTATGTACAAGACCGGATGTGGCACATGCTATTAGTTTGAATAGTAGGTACCAATCTGATCCAGGTGTGGAACATTGGATAGCGGTCAAGAATATCCTTAAGTACTTGAGAAGAACTAAGGAAATGTTTCTTGTATATGGAGGTGAAGAAGAGATGGTCACTAATTGTTATGTCGATGCTACCTTTGTCACTGATCCGGATGACTCTAAGTCTCAATCCGGATACGTATTTCTCATGAACGGAGCAGTAGTTAGTTGGAGGAGCTCCAAACAACCCGTGGTAACAAGGTCAACAATGGAGGCGGAATATATTGCTGCTTCAGAAGCAGCACATGAAGCAGTTTGGATGAAGGAGTTCATTACCGAACTGGGTGTGGTTCCTAGTGCGTTGGATCCAATGATGATCTATTGTGACAACAATGGAGACATAGCCAACGCAAAGGAACCAAGGTCTCACAAGAATTCCAAACATATTAAGCGCCAGTTTAACTCCATCCATGAGCATGTCCAGGATGGAGATATAAAGATTTGTATAGTACATTCGGATCTCAATGTAGCAGATCCGTTGACTAAAACTCTCCCTAGAGCAAAACATGATCAACACCAGAACTCCATGGGTGTTAGATTTATCACCATGTAACTAGATTATTGTCTCTAATGCAAGTGGGAGACTGAAGGGAATATGCCCTGAGAGGCAATCATAAAATTGTTATTATACATATTCCAAGCATATGACAGATGTTTATTTTGCATGCTATCATTGTATTAATTTGGAAACGTTAATACCTGTGTGTTTAATAAACAAAAGGAAAGTTCCTAGTTATGCCTCTCTTATAAACTAGCTCGTTGATTAACAAGATGATCAAGGTTTCTTGATCATGGACATTGGATGTTGTTAATAACAAGGTGACAACATTAGTGGAATGATGTGATGAACATTCATCCGAAGTATAGCATTACGATCAAAGTCATTGTGTTTATATTGCTATAACATCTAACAAAGTAATCATGTTAATCACTAATAATGGAAGAGTATCTTGATAACATCAAACGTCACACCGTGAAAGGGTGATTATAATGGTGGGTTCAGTGCTAGAAAGTTTTATGTAGAAGCTCATGGATCAAGAGTGGGATTTGTCCATCCCGATGACGGATAGATATTCTCTAGGCTCTCTCGGTGATATCACATTAAGATAGCTTGCAAGAAAGTGATGTGATCACTAGAATGTTATATCACGAGAACGAGAAAAGAGTACATGTCGGTAACAAGATCAAACTAGGTATGGATATACCGATGATCGAATCTTGGACATGTAATATATCTCGATACAAAGGGATTTAGTTACTAATGTTAAAGGTTCTCACGATCACAGAAGTCATCGTAGAATGTGTAGGAGTCAGTATGGATCTCCAGGTCCCACTTCTGATTATTGATCTAAGAGGGGTCTCGATCATGTCTGCATTATTCACGAACCATAGGGTGACACATTTAAGGGACACCAACACCATTTGGAGCAAATGTGTTTTAGACGAATGAATTGCAAAGCGTTGGAATTATTTCAACAGACACCAAAACTGTTTCGGGTGAAATTGCAGAAATTGGTTCTGCATGTAAGATTGAAATGTTGCAGGGGGTTTTATGTGAATGTTTTTTAATTAAAGTAATTAACAAAATTCTGAATAAATTTAATAAAATAGTTTTATTAAATGAGAGAGCATTAAATTTGGAGAAATTTAATACATTTAAAGTGGAGACTTTAAAAGAGAATGTGAAGGGGCATTTTAATGTGGAGGGATTACCACCACATGAATGGGGGTGGTGAGGGGTCACCCCCCATGGGGCGCCGGCCATGGGGAGGGGCACCCCCCTACTCCTATAAAACGACACCCCTCTCACCCTTCTTCATCACACCTCCTCGTGACGGATCTTTCTCCCCCTCTAGAATTATTCCCCCATGGTCTCAGATTAGCGAGATACATGTTCCCGGTGGCATTTTGTCTGGAAGGAGTTGTTTCTTCCACTGCATCGCTGGAGCGAGGAGGCGGAGGTTTTTCGGTGGCCTGAACGTGTGTGCGTGTGCGGATGCGCTGCTGGTTTGCGGCGCTAGGACTTCCACACGATCTTGAGATTGGCAAGCATACGACTACATCATCCACGAGTTCCTACTCGTTAACAAAACTTTGTTGTCTTCGAGGGTAAGTTCTCCATGGATGTATATCCACCCGTTGCTTGTATCTAGTAGATAGATCTTGGCGTATAGTTCATATCGTACAATTTTTTTTGTTTTCTATGCTGCGAACCCTTCAACAACAACTTGGCATGCTCTTTGTTTCTGAACAAACATTCCAACCGTGGTATTATAGGATCATACCACATCACCTTGGCAGGAATCCTCTTCCTGGGGCGCTCGCCCTCAACATCACCAGGGTCATCTTGTCTGATCTTATACCGCAATGCAGTGCATACGGGGCATGCATACAAATTCAAGTACTCCTCACCGTGGTAGAGGATGTAGTTATTAATGCATGCATGTATCTTCTACACCTCTAATCCTAGAGGGAAGACAACCTTCTTTGCTTTGTATGTACTGGCGGGAAATTCGTTATCCTTTGGGAGCATCTTTTTCATTATTTTCAGCAACTTTTCAAATCCCTTGTCAGTCTCACTGGTCTCTGCCTTCCATTGTTGCAATTATAGTGTGCTACCCAGCTTTTTATGGCCATCTTCGCAATTTGGGTACAACAATATTTTGTGGTCCTCTAACATCTACTCGAACTTCAACCTCTCCCTTTCACTTTCACATTCTCCCTTTGCATCAGCAATGGCCCGACCAAGATCATCATCAGGCTCATATGATGCGTATTCTTCAGATTCTTCTTCATCATTGTCTTCCATTGTAGTACCATCATATTCAGGGAACAAATACAGGGTAGTTGTCATCATCATTCTCTTCTTCATCGCCGTCTTCCATCATAACTCCTCTTTCTCCGTGCTTGGTCCAACAATTATAGCCTATCATGAAATCAGACCGAAACAGGTGGCCTTGAAGGACTCTTGAGAAAGAGTATTCCTTATGATTCCGATATACACTACATTGACTAGACATAAAACCATTCCGCTTGTTTGCCTCGGCCACAAGGAGAAAAGAATGCACGCCTTTAATGAATTCACTAGAGAGTCGGCTAGCGTACATCCATTGTCGTCTCATCTGCATTATATAATTATGTACATCAAATGGAATCATGATGCTAAAATTAGTACTGGTCTAAAAAACAAAATTAAAGCACACAACCAGGACTAAAGATATGATGAACCTTTAGTACCGGTTGGAGGCACCAACCGGGATTAAACATGGATGTGGCAATAACACTACATCATGGGAGAGTGTCAACACTATGTCGTGAGTGAGCAGCACTAAGCCAGTGAGTGCCGACACTATTTGGGTGGGCGGTGGCACTATGACAGGGGTGAGTGTCGACACTATATGTTGTGCCGCTTAATCTATAAATAGGTATGCATTCTTGTGAAGAACTACAAGATGGTGTGCGAGAGCAGGGACACCACTATGGCGGAGCTTCTCGAAGATGTCTTACAATCCCGTCCTCAAACATCTTTGAGGATCTCGCCATAGAGGCACTCCCTAATATGTGAAATTTGTTAGCTACCCGCCGTATTAATCTATAGCTAGAGAAGTTATTAACTCCAAGATGGTGTGAGAGGGACACTACTACGGCGGAGCTTCTCGAAGATGTCACTACAAGGAATGTGTTAACTGATGACCTCTAATATTGATCACTAAAAGGTCATAGTAATCCATCTATGACCTTTCTACGACCAAAACGAGTAGGTCATATACCGAGGGTTACTATAGACAACTTACGACCTTTTTTTTGAATTGGTCATGGACCACTATGACCAAAATAGATGGTCATAGAGCCTATGACCAAAATTTTGGTCATGGGTAATCTGTCATGTCCATGTCAGATCATCCTACGTGGAAAGAATATGGCCCAGTCCATGATGGTCGTCTTGCTGGGCCAAGCCCAATAATTTGGCCTATATCTTTATTACTTCATTTATGGTCTACTACATGGGCCAAATGGCCTTTTGATTTTTGGGCCTTCGCCTATGCATTTAACATTTTGTTTGAAATTTTGGCCTTTTTGTTTTGACCTGGACCCACTAGTCAGAACATTCTCAATTGTAAGCTCGAGCTGGTCCCACTAGTTTACTAGGCGCCCATTTGTCAGTTTAAATCTCACACTACTTTAATTCAATAGATATAATTTCCTCACATTCTAACAGTAATGAACAATAATATGATCATTCTTATGATTCAAAAGAGCCAGTAAGAAACAGCATTACATGCAATAGCAGTACATTACAATGATCGACAATACACATGAGGTATCCACCTATACCTTAAGACAACAAAATGTGAGTTATATCTAGCCACCAAAACAGAACCAGTTATAATCAGGTGACTATTCTGGGTTTATTTCCATGCCAAGATGATTGCTACAATAGTACAATATAACTACCACTAAATTGTAAGGAGCTTTGTCAATCGGAGACAGGGCGGAATGGGCTGCTAGGCTAGGTTCTAGCTGGGCCGTTTGCGCGCTGCACGTGGGGTGGGTGTGCGGCAGATAGCGCTGCGCTACGGCTGCGAGGCCCCGGGCGGGCCGCCACGGCTAGGCTGGCTTGGCTCGCCGCGGTGGGCTGTGCCAATGTCTTTTTTTCCTTCTTTTTATTCTTTTCCGTGAACAGTCTGTTAACTGAATTTCTAGAATCTGTCTATTTCTGAAATTTGAATTTCAGTCAAACTAAAATTGTCCTAACTTTTGATCCGCTGCTCCAAATGGAGTGAAACAAATTCCTACAAATTTGTAATTGTAGCCTCCATGTGCCTATGCATCCTGAATGTTTATATAGTGCCATTCTAGAAGATCAACATAAAAATCCTACTGGTCACCTATGGATGATGAACATGCATTTGTGTGGTGTTTTAGCAAAAGGCTTTTAAAACTGAATTTTTTTGTAATGATGAACATGATGCAATGCCATGCATGATAAGCAACACCAATTCTAATAATTGGGATGTGACAAGACTAACCCCCTTAAGATGAATCTCATCCTCGAGATTCACCGTGGCTAGCAAATAGGTGTGGATGGTCCTCTCAGAGGTCATCTTCTCGCTCCCAAGTGGCTTCCTCTTCGGTGTGATGACTCCATTGCACCTTGCAAAATATTATCGTCTTGCTACGTGTAAACCTCTCTGCTGTCTCCAAAATCTTAACCGGCTTCTCCTTATAAGTCAAGTCATTTTCTAGCTGAACCTCATCTAGCGACACAGTGCCTCTCAATTGTGTGTCCACAATCTTCGGATGGCATTTCTTTAGCTGAGACACATGGAACATGTCATGAACAACGCATAGAGCCTCTAGAATCTCCAACTGATATGCAACCTCTCCTTTGCGTGTTAGGATCTTATACGGTCCTATAAACCGAGGTGCCAACTTTCCCTTAATTCCAAATTGCTTAATTCCACACAGAGGTGAAACTCTGTCGTATGCTCAATCCCCAATCTCATATACTACTTCCTTGCGCTTAGCATCGTCGTAGCTCTTCTGCATTAATTGTGCTACCTTTAGTCTATCCCGAATCAAACTGACCTTCTCCTCAGCATCCTTAATCAAATCAGGTCCAAACAATTGACGCTAACCTACACCATCCCACAACAGTGGTGTTCCACATCTCTTACCATACAACACATCGAACGGTGATGTCTTTATGCTAGACTTGGTATCTGTTGTTGTAAGAAAACTTGGCATAAGGTAAATTCTCATCCCAGCTAGAGCCATGAGCTAAGGCACAAGCTAATCTGATTTACTCGTTCTGTTTGACCATCCGTCTTAGGGTGGAAAGCTGTACTGAACTCCAACCTAGTTCCCAACGAGTCATGCAGCTGGCGCCAAAAGTGAGAGGTAAATCGGTAGCCTCTATCTGACACAATACTCTTGGGAACTTCATGCAGGCACACAATTATGTCCATGTAAATCTAGGCTAGTCTAGCACTGGTGTAGGTGGTCTTTACTGGTATAAAGTTAGCTACCTTGGTCAAATGATCGACCACTACCCAAATAGAATCATAACCATACCTGGTCCTAGGCAACCCTGTAATAAAATCCATTCCAACTCTATCCCAGTTCCAATCAGGTACTGGCAATTGTTGTAGCAATCCTGCTGGCTTATGATGCTCAGCCTTCACTCTGTTGTAGACATCAGATAAAGCAATCTACTCTGTGATATCTCCCTTCATATTAACCCACCAAAATCTTTCCTTCAAATCCATGTACATCTTCGTGTTACTAGGGTGTATGGAGTGCGGCAAGTCATGGGCTTCTTGAAGAATCAACTTCCTAATTTCCTTATCATTGGGCACACACAGATGATCTCCATACCACAGTGTTCCTTGCTCGTCTTCGTGAAATCCCTTTGCTTTACCCTTAGGTACGTTTGCTCTTATTCCTTCCATGTCGCTATCCTTCTTTTGAGCCTCCCTGATAATGTCCAGAAGCGTTGGTTTAACTTCTAGTGTTGCCAAATATCCCTCGGATACTACCTCCAACCTGAGATCCTTGAATTGTTCACACAAATACTTGGGTAATTCCCCTACAGTCAAACCATTTGCATAGACCTTCCGACTTAGTGCATCAGCTACAACATTGGCCTTTCCTGGGTGATATTGCAGGTTTAGATCATAATCCTTAATAAGTTCTAACCATCTCCTTTGCCTCATGTTCAACTCTTTCTGGGTGAATATGTACTTCAAAATCTTATGGTTTGTGTATATATCACAATGCTTCCCCATCAAATAGTGTCTCCACACCTTGAGTACATGCACAACTGATGCTAACTCCATCTCATGCGTGGGGTAATTCCTCTCATGGTGTTTAAGTTGGCGTGAAGCGTAGGATACCACTCTTCCATCTTTCATCAACCAACTTCCAAGTCCTTGACGAGATGCATCGTATTACACTTGGAAATTCTTCTAAATATCAGGCAAACACAAGATATGCATGGTCTCTAAGCGTTGCTCCAGTTCCTGGAAACTAGCTCCGCACTCCTCGGTCCACTCAAACTTCTTTTACTTCTTTAGTAACTCAGTCATTAGTTTTGCGATCTTGGAGAAATTCTCTATGAACCTCCTATAATATCCAGCAAGTCATAAGAAACTCCGAATATCCCCCACATTTTTGGGAGACTCCCATTCCGTAATTGATGATACCTTGCTTGGATCCACTTCAACTCATTCACCTGACACTATGTGTCCAAGAAAACCAAAGTGTTCAACCAAAACTCGCACTTTCTAAATTTAGCATATAGCTTATGCTCTCTCAACTTCTCCATAATTAAGCGCAAATGCTTCTCATGCTCATTGTCATCCTTTGAATAGATCAATATATCATCAATGAACACCACTATGAATTTATCCAAGTAATCCATGAATACCTTGTTCATCATGGTCATAAAATATGCCGGAGCATTTGTTAGTCCAAAAGACATAACCCTATACTCATATAAACCATACCTAGTGGTGAAGGCGGTCTTTGATATGTCTTGCTCACGGATCTTCAAATACCTAGATCTTAGATCAATCTTGGAGAATACCTTCACTCCCTTCAACTGATCAAACAAATCATTTATATTGGGTAGAGGATATTTATTCTTGATGGTAACTTCATTAAGTGAGCGATTGTCAACCACCAATCTCTTACTACTATCCTTCTTCTCCACAAACAGAATAGGTGCACCCCAAGAAGAGGAACTTGGCTGAATAAATCCCTTGTCCAATTCCTCTCTCAGTTACTTCTTACACTCCTTCATCTCATCGACATCCATCTTGTACGGCCTCTTGGCTATATGTCTAGTTCCCGGCATCAAGTCAATGGGAAACTCCACATCACGGTCGGGTGGCATTCTTGGTAGCTCCTCTGAAAACACATCGGGGTACTCCCTTACTATTGGTATGGTGTCCATGCTAACCCCCTTAATAGAATTTAACTTGTACCTTCCCACTCGTTCAGACGACTTGAACCTAATCCTTTTTCCTCCTGAGGTTTTGAGTGAGACAGCTCACTGTGCACAATCTATGTGTCCCTCGTGCATAGACATCCAATCCATGCCTAGTATTACATCTAGGCCATGTGACTCCAATATGACCAAATGTGCAACGAACTCATGTGCCCCAATCCTTACGTTCAGATTGCGGCATCCCGCACTAGCTAACAATTCTCCTCCTAGCGAGCTTACCCTAATAGACCATCTAAGAGACTCAGTAGGTAACTTATTCTTCTCCACAAATGCCCTTGATATGAATGAATGAGATGCACCAGTATAGAAAAGAATAAGTGCTGGGTGGGAATTGGTTGGAAACTTACCAATCATGAGATCCGACTCATCAGGGACTTCCTCCACATTCATGTGGTTCAATGTGGCCTTCTGGTTGACGCCTGGCTTGGCTCCTGCTCCCTTCTTTTCTAGGAAATTGTCAGCATAATGTCCCTTATGGTTGCGGTTGTGGCCATTGTGGCCCCTAGAATGGTGAGTGTTTCCTCCCCTGTGGCTGTGGTTGCTGCTCCGGTGACTGTCATGATGGTGCCCACTGCCTCCATGGTTGTGGCGGTCATTGCTCCCATGGAGGCCATGATTATTTCCTCCATGCCTTGGGTGTCTAGAATGTCCATCATTAGGAAGTAGGCGAGCCCAATTTGGACGCCCAGTCGAGTCGGCGATGGACTCCATTAGAACTGAGGAAAATTTCCACAGGCTTCCACTCGCCACCTCGGCAAATGTTACTGCTGCCAAGTCGCTGCTTCGGTGAGTGAAGAAGACTAGCGGGTAGCGAGTGGAATGGATGAGTTGGACCGTCAATTCTGGTCAAACTATCCATTGGAATTTCCAACGGTAACTTCGGCGCAATTACCGTAAGTAACGGCTACCCCGAATTTGGCGGGTGGCGTTCCCATATAAGGGGAATGATGAATCAGTTCTGCAAATCCTTCCCCGCATTCTTCATTCTCCCACATTCATTCTTCCTGTCTTCAATCTTCCTGCCTTCAACCTTCTGATTCGACCTTTCCGCACCGTGCATTTCCACGTCCTTCCTGATGGCGCCTCCCAAAGGCTCATGGGGAAAATCCAAGTGCACCACAGCCCAACTCAAGTCCTTTGAGGACGTCGGAGTCCTCCGCAAGGGGAACTGGTGGGTCCCCCCCTCCTCCGAGACTGAGCCAAAGCCGCGAGCCAGCGAATTCATCTGCTTCCCCGGCCATCTAGAAAGGGGTCTAGGATTCCCCACCTCGGTCTTCTTCCGGCGCTTTTGCGCGTATTACGCGATCAAGCCGTCGGATCTCGGCCCACACAGCATCGAGCAGCTGGCGATCTTTGTCGCCTTCTGCGAGTGCTACCTCGGCTGCAGACCATATTTTCCGTTGTGGTTGGAGCTCTTCCACGGCCGCATCGGGCGTGAGGCGTCCGGCGGCTTGAAATTGGCTGCAGGCGGCGTCACGTTCCAATTGAAGCCGAAGGCTAATTTCATCAAGCTCCTTCTGCCAAAGAAAGCCGCCAGCGAGTGGAAGAAGAGTTGGTTCTATGTTAAAGAATCCACTCCCCCCGGCGAGGTGGCACTTCTCGAGTTCGTCACCGAGATGAGCGAGCCTCGCCGGTTGGCGCCAAAGAAGCTTCCCGAAGACCAGAGAATGGCCGTCGCAGAGATTATGGACCATATCCAAAGGCTGAAGGACCGGAGGTTGACTCCGATAAACTTTTACAACTGCTGGCTCGGGCGGCGCTTGGTTCCGCTAGCAGCTCGGCCGCATTGGATGTACGAATATAGAGGGAAGCACGACCCCTCTCGAACCAGCAAAGAATCGTGGGAGGCCGAGGACTACAAGGCCGCCCTGAAGAAGATCACTGACGCGCAGTTCACCAGCGTGTCGGTCGGGCTCGCCCCATACACTCCCGTGAAGAATGAAGCCCCCAGAGTAAGTTTTCTCCCCAGTCGCTATTTTCGCACCTCAATTCGCAGTCGCTGCATTTGGTGCTTACTCGTGGTGGTTCTCGGCTGTTTCAGGTGTTGGAGGGCTGGCTTCCTCCGCTCGATGCAGAGGTTCCCCAGGAGCTCGAGGAGGCCTCCAAGGGGGACTCTTCCGACAGCGATGGGGAGGAGGTTCCTCCCCCAACGCCTGTGGCTCGCAAGACTCGCATGCAGAAACAACGCGAGTTTGAGGCAAGTCACAGCCTCGATGAACACGAACACGACGACGAGGTCGCGCAGGAGCACACATCCCGGCGTACGGCCACACCATCGAAGCCCGCGCGCAATCGCAAGTCACCAGCAAAGAAACCAATGTCGCCGGCCAAGTCGGCGGTGGTGTTCGATTCAGATAACGACTCTAACGATGAGGACTCTTCTGAAATCTCGCGCAAAGCTCCGGAGGGTGCGATCACGACGAAGAGGTTGGAGGGCGAGGACACCAAGGCGGCAGTAGAGGTTCCCCTGGCGGTGATCGCGCCAACGGTTTCGGGGGTCCCGAGTCAGGAAGCGATTATGGCAGCAACATCTAAGTCACCGCAACCATCGAGAGTGGCTGCGTCTTCGGAGGCGGAAATTCCGGCGACCGCGGCTTCGTCGTCGAGGAAGCCTGCGGTGTCGTGGGCTTCGGGCGTCTTTGAGAAGGGGCTCACTCGCAAGCTGGGTCCAGAATTGGATAAGCCTGCCCACATCAGCACCGGGCTGCGTGTTCTCCCGGTTGCTAAGTAAGTATTGGTTCTTCATTCCGACTCGCCTTTTGTTTTTGTATAGTCGTTATATTGATTGTGGGAATTCGGGCAGATCTGGAGCCAAGAAGATTGGCCGTCCTTCGGTGGAAAAGATTCCGCCGGCCGCGACCACGGGAGAGGGCGACCTCCCCAAGAAGAAAAATCCCGCCGGAGATGTGGCGACCGCGGAAGGCGCGAAGAAGCAGAAGGGGGTGCCGACGACGCCACAGCTATGGACAGCGTCGCGGAGCCCGATTTTGTGGCAGTTGCCGAAGAAGTGGTGGTGGCGTGATCGGAGCCAGTCTTGGTCGCGACCGCTTCAGAGGCGCCGGCCCCGACAACCAGTGTCCCCGCTAGAGCATCGGCGACATTCCCGCGCTTCATGGCTAGGGGGTTTCCAGGCGTGGCAGACACCCAGTCTCCACAGAGTGCGGAGATCATGGATGCGGACATTGGGTCCCGTCGTGGGCACACTTCCTTCACGATCCCGTCGACTGACGCCGGAGAACTCCACATGATGCTTGGTGCCGCTATTCAGGTATGTCCAGTCCCCGAGTACTTAGTCGCTGAATTTCAGCGGCTAGGAACTAAACTTCTTTCTACTCTCCAGTCCCTGAGTTCTTAGTCGCTGAATTTCAGCGGCTAGGAACTAGATGTTGATTTTGGTAAGTGCTGAGTTGTGTTGTTTGTTCGCAGGGTTTGCAAAGGGAATCGACCGATTGGCAGGCCGCAAGGGAGCGCTTGGAGCGGGATCTGCATGAAGCGCAGGAGGCGAACCAGCGGCTTCAGGAAACTATTGGTAAGTATCTGCCTTTCTTTCCTTTCCTCTATCAAGTGTGAACTGTTGGTATATGGCGTGCTGATGGTTTCTCTTTCAGATGGTCTCCCGGCTGCGATTTCCGAGGCCCACGAAGGGTATGTTCCAGTCGCCGAGCTGGACGCGGCGAATGAGCGAATTGCCTCGCTGATCCAAGACTTGGAGGAGGCGAGAGCGGCCACAGTTTCTTCTGAGGACCGAGCGAAGGCTGCTGTCGCTACGGCTGAGGAAGAATGCAAGGCCACATATTCGATCATCGTGGGGCTGCACAATGATCATGCCGCCTTGGAGAAGCATGTCACGGAGAACTGCCGCAAACTCCTTGGTGAGTCACCATATTTGCCTACTTGTTTAGCGACTCCCTAATTGGGGAGGTCTGTAGTTTCACTAACGTCTGATTTTGCAGCTGTGATAGGCCAAAGCGACTCGGTGGTTGATACATTGCAAATGTATCTATAATTTTTGATGCTCCATGCTTGGTTTTACCTACTTTCTTATGTTTTGTCCACACTTTGGAGTACTTTTCATATGATTTCTTGGACTAACCTATTAACAAGAGCCACATTGTCAGTTGCCTGTTTTCTGCTGTTTCTGGTTCCATGAAAGTCAGAAAATCAATATTCTCGGAATTGGATGGGACAAAAGCCAAAGTTCCTATTTTACCGGAAGACTCACGGAGCCAGAAGCAGAGACGGAGGAGGACAGGGCCTGGCCACACCATATGGTGGCGCGGGCTAGCCCTGGCCGCGCCACCAGGTGGTGTGGGCCCCCTGACACTCCACCGACCTTGCCTCCTTCACCTATAAGAGCCTCCCGATACCAAAACCCTAGATCGTCAAGCCTCTAGCCACGAAAAGTTCCGTAGCGCCACCGCCACCGAAGGGGAGATTCGGGGGACAGAAAGTCTCTGTTCCGACACCCTGCCGGGACGGGGAAGTGCCGCCGGAGCCATCTCCATCGATCTCCACCGCCATCTCCATCACCATTGCTGATTCCCATGATGAGGAGGGTGTAGTTCTCTCTCGAGGCTAAGGGTTCTACCGGTAGCTATGTGTTCATCTCTCTCTATGCGTGATCTTATTGAGATCATGAGCTTTGTAATCAAGTAGATCTACCTTGCTACTCAAGTGCTTTATTAGATCTCTGCTCTCCCCATGTGTGTGAAAGTGACAGCGTGCTCACCATGGTGGCACTTAGGCTAGAGATTACAAATACTTGTTATGAGTTATATTTGGAGTTGGATGTCTTTATGAAATTGTGGTGTTTGTTGGACTCATCTAGTATTCAAGGTGACAGTGTGGGGTTATCTAGATGGGAAAATATGAACTTTGAGGTGTGCTGTTATAGCCCTACCGTTGATTAGAGTGTCCAACCGGAGAGTAGTTAAGAGTAGTATCATAAAGAGAAGATGTTTATATGAGAGTGTTCACTAGTGAAAGTATGATCCCTAGGCCTTGTTCCTAAACATTGATACACCGTTTGCACTTAGATCTGTTACATGTTTGCTTGCTTCCATCTTTATTTCAGTTTTACTTTAGTCTTTTCCATGCCATCAAGCTATTTTCTATCACCGTTACCACTTATAATTATCCATACCAATTGTATTTCACTATCTCTTCGCCGAACTAGTGCATCTATACACCTGACAAGTGTATTGGGTGTGTTGGGGACACAAGAGACTTCTTGTATCTTGATTGCAGGGTTGCTTGAGAGGGGATACCTTTGACCACTTCCTCCCTGAGTTCGATAAACCTTGGGTGATCCACTTAAGGGAAAACTTGCTGCTGTTCTACAAATCTCTGCACTTGGAGGCCCAACAACTGTCTACAAGAATAGAAGTGCATAGACATCAAGCTATTTTCTGGCGCCGTTGCCGGAGAGGTAAGGTAAAAGGTACTCACATCCTTCGGTGTGAGTGCTCGAAGTTAATTCCTTTAGATTCTACAATTTTGTCTTTTTGTTTCTTGTTTTCACTAGTTAGTCTTAATGGAAAACAACAAAAAAATTAGAGAGCTTTATAGTATTTATCTTGAGTTAGGACATGAAGTGTTCGAAGAGAAAATTAAAAAACCTATGGAGCTTTATTCGCATGCTAATAGCAATGTTGTTAGTATGAATTCTTTGGACACCATTATTGCTAATGCTATCGAAAAGTCTAAGCTTGGGGAAGCTAGTTTTTATGAGAATGATCTTTTTAGTCCCCCAAGCATGGAGGAGAAAATTTACTTTGATGATACTATGCCTCCAATATATGATGATTACAATGATGAGTATGATATTTTCAGTCCACCTACTATTGAGGAGGAAATAAATTATGACTACAATAAGCCTCCTATATTTGATGATTATGGTGATGAGAACAATAGTGATATCTATTTTGTTGAATTTGCTCCCACCATAATTAATAAGAATGACTATGCTTATGTGGAGAGTAATAATCATTTTATGCATGTGGCTCATGATAAGAATGTTTTATGTGATATTGTTACTTTTATTCATGATGCTACTGAAAGTTATTATGAGATAGGGAAACATGGTTTTATGCATCTCAATAATATTAAGTTTCCCCTCTTTATGTTGAAAATTTTGAAGTTGCACTTGTTTTGCCTTCCTATGCTTGTTGCTTTGTGCTTTCATGACTTGTTTCTTTACAAGATTCCTAAGCATAGGAAGTGGGTTAGACTTAAATGTGCTTTGAATTTGCTTCTTGATGCTCTCTTTTACTTCAATTCATATTTCTTATATGAGCATCTTCTCAAACTATCAAGCCTAACTTAAAGGCGTTAAAGAAAAGTACTTATTGGGAGATAACCCAAAAGTTTTAGTTGAGTCTTGGAAGTTATTACCTCTATAATAACTACTCCTTATCTTTTTATTTGCTTTTTGTGCCAATAGTAACCTCTAATGAGAGTGAAGTAATGATTGGGAAAGTTGTTGTCCCGAAACAGATTTCTTTGCTTCACCGTAAAAATTCCTGAGAGAGTTCTGTACGTCGGCTTGAGCTGTAATTTGTTGTGCTTCTGACCCAGGTTGTGATATAACTTTATTTAGCTCAACACTTTTTGATTTGAGCAACAGAAGGTATTAGAAAAAATTCATCTTTACCTGCTGGTCTGTTTTGACAGATTTCTGCCATTTTCTGCATTTGCTTCTTGTTAGTTCCTTCTTGAGTTCCTTTGGGGAATTGAGATTTTTGAGGGAAGTGCTACAATAGCTAGTGTTCTAATGGAAGTTTATTTGGTGTTAGAACTGAACCTTGAGACTTATTAATCTTAAAGTGCACTAATGTTGCTAATGAGATTGTGTGAAGTTTTGTATGAAGGAAAAATTTCAGGTGTATGGAAGGAATGAGCATGAGATGAAGGATAGACTAAAGCTCAAGATTGGGTATGTCATGCGTGTGACCCCAAGAAACATCCAAGAATTAGAAGCGTCAAAGCTTAGGGATGCCCAAGGCATCCCCTTCTTCATCAATAAAAATCCCAGGTTTCTTCCAAACGCTTCATTTTTATTGTTTCATGCACAGTTGTGTTGTTCTTGGAGTGTCTTCTTTTTCGTTTTTGTTTTGGTTTTTAGTTTGCTTGGTTTGCTTAGTGTTCTGAATAAATTGGTTGGACCCCCTCTTTCATACATTGGTTTGCAAATGGTTTTGTTTGGTTTGGAAAAGAGTAGGAAAGTTCATGCTTATGTGGTAAAAAGAGCTTGTTTTTGACTGTGGCATATGCTTTGTCATGCCATGCTTGATATTGTTTTGGCTTTATGCTTAGTATTCCTTGCTGTAGCATGACTTGTTATAAACAATTGAGATTGCTTAATGTGCCTTGGATGAATCATGCGTTGTTTTAGCATATTAAAGCATAGTATAGTGGTATTCTCCTTTGATGCTTTATTTGGGTTGACTTGGCACATGCTCACACCATGTTATGACTATCCAAACTCACCATAGCCTTTATGATCCTTTAGTTTTCAACTTGTAGTATCACTTTATGCTTTGATCAATGATGTTTTGTCGCTCTGAATGATTATGGCCATTATTGCTCTCTTAGTTTGTCGCTCCTAGTTTTTTGCTAGCCTCCACAACAAAGTATGAGTTCCACTCATGCATCCAACTCCATAAACCAAGTTATTCCAAAGAGTACACCATACCTACCTACTAGCTTATGCTATTCCAAGTATATTCATGCTTTTGTTTACCTTTCACTTGTTATGAGAAAACTAGTGATTAAAGCTCTCACGAACTTGATGGCACACTTTACTTTATTGCCTCTAATAAACTTGAACCATTGGGTCCTTCTTTGTTGTGTATATGCTTGCGCTTTATAAGTTGAAATTAGCAGAACCATGTTTCATGGGGAACGCTTTCAACATTGCACTTGTACTTTGTACCCCGTTGATATTATGTTCTTTTGCTTATGGATCCCGGCTTTGTGAAATAAAAGTGGAACTTGTAAGATCATGGAGTTTGTATGTGTGTTAGAGAAATGCCTGGGCCGCTAGCCTAAGCCATGCCTAATCATGGTGGAAACTTGTAGCATCACCATAATGAGCACTCTATGAAGCATCCTCAATAAAAACCTATGCAAATAGCAAATAAAAAGATCGTTGAGATGATCATTGTCTGCTTGCCTTGTCATTTTGATTATGGGAAAGCTCCAGTATCATGTGCAAGGGGTACCCCGTTGGCGGTTCTTAATGATACACATATACTTACAATGACAAGAGCTTACTCGTGACTGAAGTTGAGTAGCATGAGGATCGGTCTTCGTAAGTAAGGGGCATGAGATTTCGGTTTATAACTTGTCAAGCATATCCTCTTAGTTGTGTCACTTTAACCTTAATCACCTTAAAGATGCTTATGATAGGGCAATGAGAGCTGAAAGCTATAAGTACCATAATTTTTGGAAGCTCTTTATGAGACTTGAATCCCTACTTCCTTTTACAAAGGCCTTTCTTCCACCATTATATTGAGTCTCCCCTTCTATCTTTATGCACTTACTTTGAGAGCATAGTGGCCATTCTTAGTTCTATGTGCATTGTCCCAAGACTAGTTGATTGATGCATAACTTGATATAGCTTGTTTTAAACTATTTGTATCTAGTCACTCTTATGAACTCTGAAGGTGTCCTATGCATTTATATTTGCTACTCTATGAGGGACAAGCTGATTACTATTATGCTATGTTTTCTTTATGTGAAACAAACAAACGTCTTGCAAAGCATTGTTATTCATGAATCTTTTGTTTGTGCTTTTTCATGTTGTAGTATAGTTTCTTTGTCTTATTGCTAGAACCTTATCTTTCATGCTATGATTGAAGTACTATGATCCCAGCTTTGAATGTTTTACAAATACTTTGATCAAGTCTTTGATGGTGCATGTCACCTCAAAAATTATTCTTTCTTTTTATCACTTACCTACTCGAGGACGAGCAGGAGTTAAGCTTGGGGATGTTGATACATTGCAAATGTATGTATAATTTTTGATGCTCCATGCTTGGTTTTACCTACTTTCTTATGTTTTGTCCACACTTTGGAGTACTTTTCATATGATTTCTTTGACTAACCTATTAACAAGAGCCACGGTGCCAGTTGCATGTTTTCTTCTGTTTTTGGTTCCAGGAAAGTCAGAAAATCAATATTCTCGGAATTGGACGGGGCAAAAGCCAAAGTTCCTATTTTACCGGAAGACTCACAGAGCCAGAAGCAGAGACGGAGGAGGGCCAGGGCCTGGCCACACCATATGGTGGCGCGGGCTACCCCTGGCACTCCACCGACCTTGCCTCCTTCACCTATAAGAGCCTCCCGATACCAAAAGCCTAGATCGTCAAGCCTCCAGGCACGAAAAGTTCCACAGCGCCGCCGCCACCGAAGGGGAGATTCGGGGGACAGAAAGTCTCTGTTCCGGCACCCTGCCGGGACGGAGAAGTGCCCCCGGAGCCATCTCCATCGATCTCCACCGCCATCTCCATCACCATTGCTGATTCCCATGATGAGGAGGGAATAGTTCTCTCTCGAGGCTAAGGGTTCTACCGGTAGCTATGTGTTCATCTCTCTCTGTATGCATGATCTTATTGAGATCATGAGCTTTGTAATCAAGTAGATCTACCTTGCTACTCAAGTGCTTTATTAGATCTCTGCTCTCCCCATGTGTGTGAAAGTGACAGCGTGCTCACCATGGTGGCACTTAGGCTAGAGATTACAAATACTTGTTATGAGTTATATTTGGAGTTGGATGTCTTTATGAAATTGTGGTGTTTGTTGGACTCATCCAGTACTCAAGGTGACAGTGTGGGGTTATCTAGATGGGAAAATATGAACTTTGAGGTGTGCTGTTATAGCCCTACCGTTGATTAGAGTGTCCAACCGGAGAGTAGTTAAGAGTAGTATCATAAAGAGAAGATATTTATATGAGAGTGTTCACTAGTGAAAGTATGATCCCTAGGCCTTGTTCCTAAACATTGATACACCGTTTGCACTTAGATCTGTTACATGTTTGCTTGCTTCCATCTTTATTTCAATTTTACTTTAGTCTTTTCCATGCCATCAAGCTATTTTCTATCACTATTACCACTTATAGTTATCCATACCACTTGTATTTCACTATCTCTTCGCCAAACTAGTGCACCTATACACCTGACAAGTGTATTGGGTGTGTTGGGGACACAAGAGACTTCTTGTATCTTGATTGCAGGGTTGCTTGAGAGGGGATACCTTTGACCACTTCCTCCCTGAGTTTGCAGCGGGGCCTCTAGGGAACTACTGGCAATTAAGGTGCTCCTTTTAATAGAGCACCGGAGCAAAGCATTAACACTCCATGAACACATGTGATCCTCACATCAAAGCCTTTCCCTTCCGGTTATCCCGATTTCTGTCACTTCGGGGCCATAGGTTCCGGACAACAACGTGTGTATACAACTTGCAGATAAGACCCAAAACAATACTATCATAATGAATCAATAATAAGTTCAGATCTAAAATCATGGCACTCGGGCCCTAGTGACAAGCATTAAGCACAACAAGTCACAACAAAGTCATAAAGCACTAATAAAAGATACTAGGCACCATGCCCTAACAATCTGATGCCATTACATGAACGATCTCATCCAATCCCTACCATCCATAGCCTACAGCGGGGGTTTGCTCACTCATAGATAGGGGAAACATGGATGGTCGATGGAGAAGCGATGGTGATGATGATGGCGATGATCTCCTCCAATTCCCCATCCCGACAGGGTGCCAGAACGGAGTTTCTGGTGTTGTTTCATGGAATCTGGTGGTGGCGGCGGAGCGGAACTCCTTCTGGAAAAACGTCAAACCACCATAGTTTTTAGGTCAGAAGGCTCCTTATAGGCGAAGAGAGAGGCCGAGGGGGTGCCTAGGGGGCCCACACCACCCCCTGGCGCGGCCTGGCCTGGCCCGTGCCACCAGGTGGTGTGGCCACCCTAGGGCTCTTCTCCGTCTCGTATTCTGGCTCCTGGAGTCTTCGGGTGAAATAGGATTTTTGGCATATTTTCCGGGATTTTTCCTGATAGTTGATTTTTTGCACAAAAAGTAGACACCAAGGCAATTCTGCTGAAAACAGCGTCCGTTCGCATTAGTTGCATCCAAATCACACAAGAATAGAGGAGAAACAGTAGCAAAAGTGTTCGGGAAAGTAGATACGTTTTGGACGTATCAACTCCCGCCAAGCTTAGCTTATTTCTTATCCTCAAGCAATTCAGTTGAAAACTGAGTGCGATAAAAGAACTTTCACGAACACATTTGCTTCATATGATGCAAATAATCTCAGCGATGTGATCAACTACATAGACAATTCATAATAAAGAGTATGCAACTGAGTCTACTTAATAGTCATTGCAAGCTATGAAGAGATTCCAACTCAAGA
Source organism: Avena eriantha (assembly GCA_910589775.1). Lineage (NCBI taxonomy): Eukaryota > Viridiplantae > Streptophyta > Magnoliopsida > Poales > Poaceae > Avena > Avena eriantha. The sequence continues at coordinate 42,342,288 of OU342744.1, forward strand.
ATAATAAGTAGCATGAAGCACAAACATAAGCAACATTACAATGCTCATAAAAAGGTATGATAGAGTGGTATCTCGCTTGCCTTTGATTATGAATGTCAAGGCACCTCTGAAGTTCAAGTGATGACTAGAAGTAAAGATATGAAGGATACAAGCATCAAAGTCATAACACAAATAATCAAGTATTGGAACAAACACAAAGAATGACAACTATGCTCTCAAGAAGGTGCTCAAAGAATATATGGAGATCAACAAGTAGAAGAAAAAGGTTTTGAATAATTTTGAAGGGCTTCCAAATGCTGAAAGTATGGTACTCGCTAGCTTTGAGCTCTCATTGCCCCTATCATAAGTATCTTTAAATGTGGTTAAGGTGAAAGTGAGGTCCAATCTGAGTTATATGCTTGACAGACTATAAACTGAAAATCCCAAGTCCCTTGAGTACGAGGGCTGCTCCTCATGATACTCAACTTTAGTTACCGGTAAGTTCTTGTCATCGTAAGTATGTGCGTATCATTGAGAACCGCCAACGAGGTACCCCTTGCCCGATGATATGGAAGAATCCCCATATCAAAATGACAAGGCAAGCAGACAATGAGTATCTCAGCAATCTTCTTATTTACCATGGGAAAATGGTGCTTTTTTCTCTCTTTCCTCTTTTCATAAAACTCTCTTTTTTTCTTTTTCTCAATAGCTATAACTCACTTTTTTTATAAGAAGAATGCTTCATAGATATCATTATGGTTACGCTGCAGGTTTCCACCATATCAACATGGATTAGACCAGCGGCCCAGGCGTTTCTCTAACACACATACATAACTCCATGGACTTACAAGCTCCCCTTTTATTTCACACCGACGACATCCACAAACAAAAGAGCAAGGTATCAACTGGGTATATATTTACAAGTGTTGAAAGCGTTCCCCGTGACAGCACGGTTCTGTTAATCCCCAGCCTATAATTTGCAAGCATATAACTTTCATGGAGAGTTCACAAAGGTTCAGGTTTATTAAATGCGGAAAATAAAGTGTGCCATCAAGTTCATGAGGGCTTTACTAACTAATTTTCCCATAACAAGCAAAAAATTTATTCGGAAGAAAACAAGGCATAATGAATATGCACGGAAGTAGCAAATGATGCTAATAGGCAGGTATGGTGGACACTTTGGCAATATTCGGTTTAGGGCGTTTGGAAACATGAGTAAAACACTCAGTGGGAATGAAGTCTAGCAATAGTAAGGGAGCGACGAACGAGAGCGCAATAGCTGTCATTATCATGCTTGCAACAAAACAGGACTACTCATGGCATGAAAATGATTCAAGATCCTCAAGGCAAAATAATTCATCAAGGCTTAACTGATTATTACAGTCATGTGCATGCGTGAGCATGTGCCAAGTCAATTCAAATGAAACATTTAGAAGAGGATACCACAGTGTCATACCGATTTATGAATAGAGTAATGCAAGCAAACATTCAAGAGACATGCTACAAACTATTAGCGAGCTGGAGCTAATCATAATAAAGCAAGAACTATTAAGCATCCAAAGAAAACATACACTCTACATGAACGGACTAAGCATGCCCACAGTGATGAGTATATGTACAAAAATGAAAACAAATAGAGTTCGTTACTAGCCTCTTACCATGCCTCAAGTTGTCATTAATCCTCATTATTGCTCTTCACTTGTGTGGCTTGAATAATAATATGAAACCAATAGTCCACTGAGAACTGCCGAACCCTGTAGCAAACTCGCAAAAACCAAAGAAGAACGACAAATATGTTTGGTGTTTTCGATTTTTAAACAAGAACCAAAAGAGAAAAACAAGCAAAGTAAAATCTTTTTGGGTTTTTCAAATAATTCAAACAAAGCAAAAAGGGAAAAGCAAACCAAGGCAAAAAGAAGAAGCAAACCAAAGAGAAACAACAAAAATATTTTTGGTCTTTTTGTGTTTTTAGAAAGCAAAAGCAAAGAAGAACCCAAACTAAAAAGAGAACGAAAATATGAATATACAAAGTATCGACGCAACATGATATGGAGATGAGTGCGGTGTCGGCGTACCTTCCCCCAAGCTTAGGATTTTGGCCTAAGTGGGTATCAATCCCAAGCTGGCCAGGATGAAGTATCACTGGGGTACGACGAGGAGGTACCCTCATCCTGGTGCGAGCTCGAGTACGCCCCTTCGTAATGTGCGGAGTAATCATAGGAGGGCACATCCTCCTGGTGCTGCTCGTGGAAACCCAGCAAGCGAAGCTGCTTGTCCACCTCCTCCTTGGAGCGCGACCACGGTCTCCTGTCAACACTAAACAAAGTAGGTTGTGGCAAAAGGATCTCCCTTTCATCCCCATCAGTGAAAAGCATCCTATATACTAGATTGTTCAAATCAGAGGTAGTAGTGACAAAGTGATGAGTTTTCATGGCAACAAGGTCAAGCCTCTGTGGTGCCAGCATAGCATCATCGGGATCCACTGAAAGACCTAATGCATTGACTATGCGCGATGCAATGATGCCCCCATAGATAGGCCCCCTAGCAGCTAGGCGGCGAGCAATAAGCGAGCCAAGATTGTACCGAGTATCATTATTAAGCGCAGCAGCAAGGAATGTTAAATGATAGTTGGAGATATTACTAGTGTTCTCCCTACCCAATACACTAGTATGCAAAGTATCTAAGAGCAGGGAGTTGGATATTTCTTATCTTTCCACACTGCGCCAGGCGGTCATCATCATTGGTCACACCACTGTAAAGCTCCAACAAATCAGCGGGTCGCCCTTGAATTTTCTTCACGGTCCCCGTCATACGCACACCTACAATACTGCAAAATCTCTCGAAAGGCATGGTGAAGGGCATATCATAGATTTTAAAAGAGACAGTGGATTGATAGGATGTGTTAGTAAATGAGAAGCTCTCAACAAAAGTTCTGGTGAGCATAGCGTATTGTGCACTCTCATCTTGCATATAAGAGGTCAAACCAACCCTCTCGATCAGTAGCAAGAAATCATCAAGAATACCTGCAGCTTGCAAGAAAGTAAAACAAGGAAAAGAGGATGGGTGAGCATCTCCATCATCCCTTTCACTGCCAATGCGTGTTGCAATGAGGTCTTCATTGTATGATGGCCTAGCTTGAGAGGCTATTCTTGAGGGCCTCGACCTCATAGGTGCATCACTCTCAAATATCTCTCCAAAAGTATGGTTGTTCATGCTTGGTGTTCTGAAATTTAAACACCTATTAAACAAGTGATTGCAAAGTGAATATAATGAAGGATTCTACTCATAGGGACTTGCAAGAGGCCTAAACATGCATCAAAACTATATCTCTAAGCATCAAACAAGCTTACAAGCTCTCAAAACCAGTCACCTACAGCAGCAAAATACTCAACAAATAATCCACTAAACACAAATCTACTTGGACAAGGGGAGGAGTCACATACCAAGGAACAATTGCTCCAAATTTCAGCAAGAAAGATGGGCTGAGCAAGGAGATCGAAGAAATCGAGAGCAAGCACAGAAAGAACGCAGTTTTGAGCTATGAACTGGAGCTTACTCGAGAGAGAGAAGAAAGTGGCAGGTGAGAGAGGTAGTGGGGGGCCAGGGTGGCCCACACTAGGGCATGGGGCCACCCGGGGCTGGCCGCGCCACCACATGGTGTGCCTGCCTGGTGGCCCCCCTGGTACCTACCAGGTACTCCTCTGCCCCTTTTTTCACGTAAAAATTTAATATGAATTTTCTGGAATTTTTCGGGACACTTTATTTTTGGGCAATTTTCAGAAATAGAAGAATGATTTTTCTAACAGACAGTTTTTTTTTCTTTTGGAAACATGATGCAAGGACAAAACAAGGCTAGAACTACAGAAGTTCTAGCATGCAAGCAACTAACAACACAAAGAAAACTAAACGAAAGCAAAAACTAAAATGCAAAGGATAGAAATAAACGGAGATAATCATAATGAAAACATTGTTTTGTTCAATGGAATCCTTTTGTTAGCAAGGTTGATCAAGTCTTGCTACCAAAACAATTTCATATGAGAGAAAACTTTGTACTCCACTAATGATTATGTTACCTCAATCTTGATAGCAATGGTCCCAATCATAATAGTTTCAAATTTTTCTTTTGGTATGGGACAATATATTTCTCCAACTTGAATGCCTTCAACATGTTCAATTGAATTTAAACCATAAGTACTTTCAATCTTCTTGGGGAAATAGACAGTATGTTACTTTTCATTAACATTGAAGGTCACCTTTCCTTGATTACAATTTATTACAGCTCCTGCAGTATTAAGAAAAGGTCTCCTAAGAATAATAGACATATTATCATCTTCAGGCATTTCAAGCACAACAAAATCAGTTAATATCAAGCAATTGTGAGCCACCTGAACAGGTACATCCTCACATATACCCACAGGAATAGTGGTAGATTTCTCAGACATTTGCAAGGATATATCAGTTGGTATCAATTTTTCAAGCTGAAGCCTCTTATAGAGAGAGAAAGGCATAACACTAACTACAGCTTCCAAATCACACAAAGCAGTTCTAACATAACTGTTCTTAATAGAGCAAGGGATAGTTGGAATCCCTGGGTCTCCAAGTTTCTTAGGAACCTTACCATTGAAGGAATAATTAGCAAGCAAAGTAGAGATTTCTTCATTAGGGATCTTCCTTTTATTCGAGATAATGTCCTTCATATACTTTGAGTAAGGAGGCAATTTAATAGCATGAGTCAAAGGAATTTGCAAGAACAAAGGCTTCATCCACTCACAAAACTTATTTTAGTGTTCATCTTCCTTTGACTTGTGTTTCTTATCAGGGAAAGGCATAGGTTTTTGGACCCAAGGTTCTCTTTCACTACCATGTTTCTTAGCAATAAAATCTTCTTTGGTGTATTTAGTATTCTTAGTGTGGTTTTCAGGTTCTTCTTCAACTTTTTCTTCATTAGGCACTTCATTTTCTTTATTACCACTTTCAGTTTCAGCATCAGAGATAGATATACTATTAGGATCTATAGCAGGTTTAGAGGGTTCTACAACAGTTTTATGTTTCCTTTTCTTTTCTTACGAGTAGAACCACTATTTTCAGCTTGTTGAGAATCCTGCTCAATTCTTTTGGGATGCCCCTCGGGATATAGAGGATCCTGGGTAGCAGCACCACTTCTAGTTCTAATTTCATAAGCATGTTTTTCTTTAGCAGCATTAACTAGCAAGTCATTTTGCACTTTAACGAGTTGATCTATTTGAGTTTGAACCATTTGAAAGTGTTTAACAATCATTTTACCATCATTGGAGGTTCTTTCCACAATATCTTTCAAGTCAACAATAGTTCTAGTGTTTTCCATTAGATGATTTTGCACCCTTTTATTAAAGTTATCTTGCTTAACAATAAAGATATCAAATTCTTCTAAGCATTGATCAGGACGTTTCAAGTAAGGGATATCACCTTCATCAAAGTGTTGGAGCGAGTGTACCTCAATAGTGGGTGAGTAGGGAATATGCTTACATAATTCTTCTATAGGAGGTAAATTCTTGACATCTCCAGCTTTAATTCCCTTCTCCTTAAGACATTTCTTAGCTTCCTTCATCACTTCATCATTTAATTCAATAACTCCCCTCTTCTTTGATGTTGGAATAGGCATAGGAATATATGGTTCAGGTACAATTACTTCAGGTATAGCTTGTTTAGGAGGAGTCCAATCTTCATAATTCTTGCTTATTTTAGCCATTAATTCCTCAGCTTCCTTAGGAGACCTATTCCTAAAAACACAATCAGCACAACTATCTAGGTATGTCCTAGATTCTTTGGTTAGTCCATTATAAAATATATCAAGAAGCTCATTCTTAGGTAATGGACTTCCAGCCTATGCATGAATCAAAGAACAGAACCTTGCCCAAGATTCAGGCAATACCTCTTTTTCTCCCTGTTTGAAATCAAAAAGTTCCTGCAAAATAGCATGTCTAGCACTGGGAGGAAAATATTTCTGCAGGAAAGTACTAATCAAGCACTCAGGGCTATCAATAGATCCAGGAGGTAAATTACTAAACCAAGTTTTAGCTTCTCCTTTCAGAGAAAAGGGAAAAATCTTAGCAACAAGATAAGTACGCATCTTAATATCATCAGAAAACAAGCCACTCATGGTAGAAATTTCATTCATATGTGCTACCGCACTTTCATTCTTAGTCCCACAAAAAGGTTCTTTATCAACAATAGCTATGTAAGATAGATCGAGAGAGAAATCATAATCTTTATCTATAATGTTTATGGGAGAGGCATCAAACTTAGCAATAGGAGATAATTTGGGTCTAATAGTACGCCTCTCAAGGAGACTCTTAGCAGTGCTCCTATCATGGGTGTTTTTACATTCTTCAATAAACTCATCAGTCATCTCAACATAATCTTCCTCAGTATCATAACTCTCACTAGACTCAGGTGAGCTAACAGGTGTGGTAGTGTCTTCATTAGGAGTTTCGGTATTTCTAGCTATAGTTCTAGCAATCGTAGCATCTAGGAAAGGACCTAATGAACCACTCTTATCAAGCATAGTAGAAGCAGCATCATAAGTATCAGAAGTTTCAGATTCAGCAGTAGTAGCAGTGTGTGTAGCATGTGTATGTGGTGGTGTAACGAGCTCACTTATAACAGATGGTGAATCAAGAGCAGCATAGGTGTTTAGAACCATACCTCTTCTTGTAGTGGATGGTAAAATAGGAACCTTGCCATCATGAGACTTACCCATGATGGATGGATGGCAGCAAACAATATTGATTCCAAGTGAACTTGATAAATAAAGCTATGCTCCTCGGCAACGGCGCCAGAAAATAGTCTTGATGACCCACAAGTATAGGGGTGTATCGCAGTATTTTCGAGGAAATTGAAACCCAATTTATTGATTCGACACAAGGGGAGCCAAAGAATATTTATAAGCCTTAACAACTGAGTTGTGAATTCGGCTGCACCTGGAAACAATCTTGCTCACAGCAGTTTATCAGTAGCAACAGTTTTGTAGTAGGAATAGTAAAGTAACCGCAGTAGTAAAGCAAAGACAATAGTAACAAAAGCAGTAAAGAGTGGGATTCGAGTGCGGTAGGCATAGGGATGGATGGACGGGCGTTGCATGGACAAGACAATTCACATAGCAATCAGAACATAGGGAAATTGTAGATAAATAAGATAAAGCACCCAAGTACTAGACAATCCTAGGCATGTGTTCCAAATATAGTCATACGTGCTCGCAATGAGAACTTGCACAACATCTTTTGTCCTGCCAGCTCGTTTGCAACGGGGCCTCTAGGGAACTACTGGCAATTAAGGTGCTCCATTTAATAGAGCACCGGAGCAAAGCATTAACACTCCATGAACACATGTGATCCTCACATCAAAGCCTTTCCCTTCCGGTTATCCCGATTTCTGTCACTTCGGGGCCATAGGTTCCGGACAACAATGTGTGTATACAACTTGCAGATAAGACCCAAAACAATACTATCATAATGAATCAATAATAAGTTCAGATCTGAAATCATGGCACTCGGGCCCCAGTGACAAGCATTAAGCACAACAAGTCGCAACAAAGTCATAAAGCACTAATAAAAGATACTAGGCACCATGCCCTAACAATCTGATGCCATTACATGAACGATTTCATCCAATCCCTACCATCCCCATAGCCTACAGCGGGGGATTACTCACTCATAGATAGGGGAAACATGGATGGTCGATGGAGAAGCGATGGTGATGATGATGGCGATGATCTCCTCCAATTCCCCATCCCGGCAGGGTGCCAGAACGGAGTTTCTGGTGTTGTTTCGTGGAATCTGGTGGTGGCGGCGGAGCGGAACTCCTTCTGGAAAAACGTCAAACCCCCCATAGTTTTTAGGTCAGAAGGCTCCTTATAGGCGAAGAGAGAGGCCGAGGGGGTGCCTGGGGGCCCACACCACCCCCTGGCGCGGCCTGGGCTGGCCCGCGCCACCAGGTGGTGTGGCCACCCCAGGGCTCTTCACCGTCTCGTATTCTGGCTCCTGGAGTCTTTGGTGAAATAGGATTTTTGGCATATTTTCCGGGATTTTTCCTAATAGTTGATTTTCTGCACAAAAAGTAGACACCAAGGAAATTCTGCTGAAAACAGCGTTAGTTCACATTAGTTGCATCCAAATCACACAAGTATAGAGGAGAAACAATAGCAAAAGTGTTCGGGAAAGTAGATACGTTTTGGACGTATCAGTGATGCGAGAGCGAGCCAGGTCGTGTGCCTCGTCGAGTTGATCGATGCTGTCTTGGCGGGTGACCTTGTTGGTCGTCTTGACGTAGTTGGCGACTCAAGGTGAATCATGTTCTAGGTCAGTTGGCATTACGGCCTCGGCGCCGTACACCATGAAGACAGGTGTGAACCCGGTGGAGCGATTGGCGGACGTGCGGATCCCCCATATTACGTAGGGGAGCTCGTCGACCCAGCATTCTTTGTGCGCTCGAGGGGCACCTGGAGTCGCAGCTTGAGCCTGTCGAGGACACTCTGGTTGGCGCGTTCTGCTTGGCCGTTCGACTCCGGGTGGGTGACTGAAGCAAGGTCGAGTCGTACGCCATGTTCTTCACAAAATTCTGCCATGGCCCCCTTGGCGAAGTTGGTGCCGTTGTCTGTTATGATGTTCTGCGGGTAGCCGTATCGGTAAATGAGCTTGCGTAAGAACTTGGTGGCCGTCTTGCCGTCGCACTTTTTTATTGGCTTGGCCTCGACCCATTTGGTGAACTTGTCGACTACGATCAGGAGATGGGTGAAGCCAGATGGGGCCTTCTTGAATGGGCCTACCATGTCCATGCCCCATACGGCGAATGGCCATGTAATGGGGATGGTCTTGAGTGCCGAACCAGGGAGGTGCGTCTGGTGGGCATACTTGTGGCACCCGACGCATCGCTGGACAATGTTGGTGGCTTCGGCGTGTGCGGTGAGCACGTAGAAACCGTGCCGCATGGCCTTGGCGACTAGTGACTTGGCGCCGGCGTGATGGCGGCAGTCGCCCGCGTGAATGTCTTGGAGGATCTTGCGGCCTTCTTCTAGTTGTACGCAGCACTGGAACACGCCGGTCACGCTACGTCTGTGGAGCTCGCCACTTGATGATGACGAAGGATTTGCAGCGGCGCATGATCATTCGCGCCTCCGTCTCATTGCTTGGTAAGATCTTGTGCTCCAGGAAGGCGACGTAAGGTGTTGTCCAGTCGCTAGGCTCCACAACCATGGTGACTAAGGCCGATTCTGGTTGTAGGGGTATCCCGACGTCGATCTCCTTTGGTGGGCTAACCGACGGTTTGTGGATGATGTCGAGGAAGACGCCAACTGGTGGCGCTTGTCGGGTCGATCCGATGCGGGAAAGGGCGTCCGCCTCCTCATTTTTGTGCCTGTCAATCCACTCGACGGAATAACCGTCGAAATGTCCTCCCAAATGGTCTACTGCTTCTCGGTACGCGATCATTGTTGGAGAGACGGCGTCGCATGTCCTGGTGACCTAGCCGGCGACTAGGTCGGAGTCTCCATAGCATTGTAAGCAGTTGACGTTCATCTCCTTAGCGGCTCTCATGCCGTGAAGGAGGGCCTCGTATTCTGCCATGTTGTTGGTGCAGGGCTTGAAGTTGAGGTGGAGCACATAGCGGAGCTTGTCTCCTTTGGGAGAGGTTAGTATGACCCCATCCCCTGCGCTGTCGGCGTTCTTGGAGCCGTCAAAGTGGAGCGACCAGTAATGGAGGTACGGGAGCTTCTCCGGCTGCTGTGCTTCTTCCCAATCTGCGAGCAAATCAGCTAGGGCTTGTGACTTGATCGCTTTGTGGGGATCGTATTTGATGTTGTGGATGCCGATTTCGACGACCCACTTGGCGACTCGCCCGGTCGCCTCGCGATTGCGTATTATGTCCTGCGGAGGTGTGGAGGAGACCACCGTGATCGGGTGCTCCTGGAAATAGTGCGGGAGTCGCCGCTGAGCCCGGAATACCACGTACACCAGTTTCTGGTACTGTGGGTAGCGCTGTCGTGAATCCGTCAGGACTTCGCTGATGTAGTAGACAGGGCGCTGTGTGAGGCGTTCCTTGCTCTCCTCTGGTCGTTCGATGACCATCATGGCACTGACGACTTGGGTGGAGGCCGCGACGTAGACGAGCATTGGCTCTTTGTCGAGTGGAGCGGCGAGGAGTGGAGCCACGAGTAACACTTCTTTGAGCGCTCTGAGTGCATTGTCGGACTCCGTGTCCCATTGGAACGTGGGGTTCTTGTGCAGTAGGCGGTACAGGGGCATTGCCTTCTCGCCTAGTCGGGGGATGAAGCGACTCAGGGCCACGACTCGCCCTGCCAACTTCTGGACGTCGCGCAGGCACTCGGGTTTCCCGAGTCGCGCGATGGTGTCGATCTTGGTGGGGTTGGCTTCGATGCCTCGCTTGGGGACTACATACCCCAGGAGCTGTCCGGTGGGGACGCTGAAGGTGCATTTTCCAGGGTTCAGCTTGATGTTGTACCTCCGCAGGTTTGTGAAGGTTTCGGCCAGGTCGGCGAGCAGGTCGTCCTGGCGGGTGGATTTTACCACCACGTCGTCGATGTAGACATGAATGTTGCGGCCAATTTGGCTCGCTAGTCACTCCTGCATGCATCGCTGGTATGTGGCGCTAGCGTTCTTGAGGCCGAACGTCATGGCCATGTAGCAGAAGGCGCCGAATGGCGTGATGAATGCCGTCTTCTCCTCGTCCTCGACCGCCATCTTGATCTGGTTATAACCAGAGTAAGCGTCAAGGAAGCACACCGACACTGATCCAGTGGTCGAGTCGATGATTTGGTCGATCACGGTAGGACGAACTCCTCCTTCGGGCAGGCACTGTTGAGGTTGGTGTAGTCGATACACATTCTCCATGTGGTGTTCTTTTTCAGAACCAGGACTGGGTTTTCCATCCACTTGGAGTATTTGATTGGCCGGATGAAGCCTGCGGCTAGCAGGCACTGTACTTCTTCAGCGATTGCTCGACGATGCTCTTCATTGAAGGGTCGTAGCGACTGCTTTACTGGTCGCACTTTAGGGTCGGTGTTGAGTTTGTGCTCAGCGAGTTCCCTTGGGACATCTGGCATGTCAGATGGCCTCCATGCGAAGATGTCGCCATTCTCACGGAGGAACCCGATGAGCGCGCTTTCCTATGCGGGGCTCATATGCGCCCCGATGGTGACAGTCTGGCTGGAGTCACCCGGGATGAGCTCGATGGTGCGGGTGTGCGTGGTCGCTTCGAACGTGGAGTTCACGGCGGTTGGTTTCTTCAGGATGGTGGGGTCGTCCTTGTTGATGTTGCCCGCGTATTTCGCAAGTTCCTCCGCGTGATCGGTATCTGCAGCGATGACGGTGTTGGCGAGCTCGGCTCCTTTGTCCTTGCATTCCACGGCCATGTCGGGGTCGCCGTGGATGGTGATGATGCCACTTGGCCCAGGGAGCTTCATCATGTTGTAGGCGTAGTGTGGGGTTGCCATGAACTTTGCGAATGCTTGGCGACCCAGGACGCAGTGGTAGAGGCTGCGAAAGTTCACCAGCTCGAATACGATCCTCTCCGTGCGGTAGTTTTCCGGAGTGCCGAAGGTGACTGGCAGCGTTATTTTTCCGATCGGGTACGCCTTTCGACCGGGGATGATACCGTGGAAGGTCGTCAGGGTTGGCTCAATGGCTGCTTCTGGGAGCTGGAGCCTCTTGAATGTGTCTAGGTACATGATGTTGATGGAGCTCCCACCGTCCATTAGTGTCTCGGGCAGCCAGTAGTCGGCCACCTTGGGCCTGACTACCAGGGCGACTCGCCCTGGGTATTCGATTCTTGGCGCGTGGTCCTGGAGACTCTAGGTGATGCTCTGCTCAGATCAGTTGAGGAAGCGAGGGATGTCGACTTTGTCACCGTGTTGACGGCAACCGCGCGGGCGAGCACCTTCTTCTCGCGCTTGGTGCCGAGTCCGATGAAGGTGTGTAGCGAGCCGACGGCGGTGCCGAAGCCGCCGGCGTTCCCGTTGTCCCGAGGTGGGTTGTTATTGGGGTCCTCCCTTGATCGCCTCGCCTCTTTGAGAGAGTGGCAATCAGCGGTGGTGTGGGTGGCGGGTTTTCCCTCCCTGCTATGGTAGATGCAGGGCTGATTGAGCAGGGCAGTTGGGTCGAATTTCGGCCTCGCTGTGTTGTTGGAGCGGTAGTTTCCACTGTCGTGGTAGTTTCCTCCGTCGCGGCAGTAACTCTTGGGGTCGCGCTGGCCGTAGCTGGCATTGGCGACGAAGTTGACTCGCCCGTCCGTACGGCGCTTGCTGGTGATGCGGGTGTTGCTGTAGCGCATGTCGCGTAGGCGCCCGCTATGATGGATGCTGGTTCGGCGTCTTCCTCCCGACTCGTCGTCAGAGTCTTGGTTGGGGTCCTCCTCCGCGTAGCGCATGGCGATCTCGAGGAGGTCGGGGACGTTGTCGAGCGTCCGGTAGACCCTCTTGATCTTAGCGACCAGGGGTTCATACCGGCACGCGTTCTTGAAGCAATGTATCACCGTATCTGGGTGGATGCCGAAGGCGTTGATCCACAGTTCTTGCCATCTTTGGATCCAACGGCGAGTCGACTCACGTTGTCCCTGGATGCATCGCTCCAGATCTTCTATGGTGCTGGCGCGGGTGTAGGAGCCCTCAAAGTTCCTGATGAAGGCGTCTCGCATTTCTTCCCAGGAATCGATGCTGTCGGCGGGGAGGGTGTTGATCCATTGTCGGGTCACACTCTCCATCATCAGGGGGAGGTAGCGAGCAGCAAGCAGGTCGGTGTGGCCTGCGATTCCCACTGCCATGAGGTATGTGTCCAGCCAGACAGCTGGATCGTACGTCGGGTCGTACTTTTCGATCTCTTTGGGAGCCTTGAAGTTGGTGGGGTATTTTTTCCCCACGGATCATGGGCCCGAAGCATAGCGGTCTGACTTGACTGAGCGAGCCTCTTGGTTCGGGGTCGCCGCGGTTGGTGAGGGTGTGCCTCAAGTCGTTGGGTTGGCGCGCCCGCCATGCCTGGTTGTTGATGATGTTCGTTCAGGCATCAATGGGCTGCCCGTTGGCGGCGAACATGTTGTTCGCCGGTCGCGGCTCATTGGTGGACAACGCGGGGTTGGCGGCCCGTGGCTGGTTCTCCAGGGGCTACGGTGGGGGGCAAGTCAATGCATTGGCGACGGTGGGGTGACCGCTTGATGCTGCTCTGCTTGCTGAGGAACGGGAATATATCCGCCCCCACGGGTCGACTCCCGCAGCTTGTTGCTCGATGGCCCTGACGAGTAGGGCCTTGGCATACTGGATCGGTAGCGCGCTGTCGCCTTGGACGTCAAGGTTGGAAATCATGGCGTCGGCCGCGACGATGTTGTCCATCGGGGTGGAGTAGAGTGGTAGTCTGTTGGCGTCGCGGGATTGAGGCGAGATGATGATCCGCGGTTAGTCCGGCAGGGGCGCACGGCCGATGGGTGGTGGAGGGGCTCCGGTCGCCGGTGCACCGGGTAGCGGTCTCGCGGGATTGCTTCCGCCTAGCGACGCGTTCTCGTAGTATTCGCGCTCGGCCGCGCGTGCGGGGTCGCTTTCGTAGTTGAAGTTCAGGACGTGGCCCTGAATGTTGGAGTTCAGGCGGGTCCTGATGTGGCGTTGGTGATAGAGCGATAGCTCCCACGCCGTTTCCTGCTCGAGGCGGTATTTCTCACGCTCGGCGAGTTCGTTGTGTTGCGCCTCTGCGAGCCGCAGGCGGGCTTCCTCCACCTCTGTGGCCGTCGCAGTCGGCGGGATTGGCGTGGAGAACGGATCTGGCGGGGTGGTCGTGCTGCCCGCCATGTAGATCGCATTGAAGCGATTGGATCTAGCGCGCAAGTCTTCAGGCGATTCCGAGCCGGAGTCGGAGTCGAAGATCCCGAGGATGGAGGGGTCCTCGAAATCCTCCGGGTTGGAGACTCGCGTGATGGAGTCCTCTCGTGATGCGGTGGTGATAGATCCGTCAATTGAGGCAGGGTCGCGGAGTCGGCGTCGTCATTTAGGGCCTCGTCGTTGGTGGCGGCGTTGGTTTCGGCCGCGCTGCTGGCGGCCGAGTCATACTTGGTGACGAGGCTCCTGATGGAGCGGACCTGCTCTTTCGAGAGCAGGTCGCGGTGCGGAGGCGATCCGCCGACTATCATCGTCGCAGCTGGGTTGACCACGCCAGTGAAGCCGACGAAGAGGTTGATAGAGCCAATCGGCATCACCGCGCCATGAGTGACCGGGCGTGACACCGGGATGTAGCTGCTTGGCAGGATCTGTAAGATCCTGCCGATGGCGATCATGTGGCCGGTGGCGAGCGGTCGATCGATCGGCAAGTAGGGCTCGCCGCAGAACTCAGGCCAGTCCTGCTATGCCCCACTATGGGCGCCACTGTCGTGGAAATGGCCACGACAGTCGCTACTACTAGCAGCGATTGATTGTAACGTGAGGAAGAGCTGGCGGCCATCTGCGGTGCGAGAGGGGGCGGATGCACATGGTTTACTCAGGTTCGCCCCCCCGGAGGTTAAATACCTACTCCTGCTAGATTGGATTAATGGAGAGCAAGTTACAAGGATGGCGAGCTCGGCGTCTAAGCAGCGAGTCGCTCGAGAGGGTGTATGATGGAAGGTAAGTCCTTAGGATACCCTAGGGAGGTTTATATAGGAGTCACCTCGCTAGAGTTTACAAGTTACAACCAAGCCAGATATGGACTCGGAGGCTTTTTGACCTAATCGGACTGGGCTTCAAATACGCTTCTGGGCCTTCAGTTTCCAGTCGACAGGCTTCTCCTTTAGTCGTAGTCCAGTCGTCGTCCTTCAAGCCCACTCACAGGCCCTTCGGCCTAATTGAAACGTCCTGCTGGGCATACCCCCTTTGGCATATCCCCATCAGTGTGGGCGATGATATTAGGGTTTGATGGGGAGGAGGGATAGAGCCGACGTGAGGGAGGGGGAGGGAGGTGGCGGCGGGTGTGAGCGAGATGTGTGAGGGGATTAGGGTTTGTTGTCCCCTATACCGTGATCCGGATGGATGGTGTGCTTTGATGAAACTACCCCTGAACACTTGTGCTACTTGGCATTGTAAACCGTAGGGTGTTTGAGTCATTTTAGGTACAAATTTGGTGGGAGGATGGGGAGGCGGGAGAAACTGACATGAAAGTCTGGGCGTTGGATGGAGGCTAGGTGGACGGCTGAAATTTGCTTCGTGGGGTGATCCGTGGGTATTTTGATTCTCTTTTCTGATTGGATGGCACTATTCTAAATAAAAAAGGGGTCTTTTTTGAAGCATCTATCAAGAATATGTTGTAAAATTGTACTAGACCTCATTTTCCAAAATACTATACGACGTTACATGGACAATGTCCCAACCGGGCTATCTAAAACCTTTCCGTACACCCCTCGTGAAAAAGACAAATGTCTGCCTAATCGGTAGGAAATGGGTCCAATTTGAACTTCAGGTAAATGATCTGATGCAAGTGAAAAAGACACATGTGTATCTTGGTATGGTGAACAATGTTGTAGGAGGAAGTTTCCTTTTTGCCGCATAGAAAAGCCATTTTCTATTTTTGGAGTGCCAACAACGGGGAGTTTTGTTAAGCACCTACCAAGTGATAGTTTCAAAATGGTACCACCCTATTTAAAAAAAATACTATACCACGTTACATGGACAATATCCCAATTGGGGTATCTGAAATCTTTCCGCCCACCCATGGCGAAAAAGACAAATTTCTGCCGAATCGGTAGGAAGCGGTCCGATTTGAACTATAGGTACACTATCAAGTGCTCATGATTTTTATAAAAATCATTTTTAGACTCACAATATGTTGTGTTATCAGAGATCCAATGCAATTTTAGCGAGGCTCATCCCCTATCTTCATGCCCGCCATTTTGACCATAGTTTCAAATAAGAAAAAATTTAAACGGACATAAGAAATTCAAAAACGGTCCAAACAAGGTGAATCCTTCATGTGGTGTCATATTATGTGACATAGTTGCAAGTAAAAATACCAAACTTGGTATTTTGTATATATCTCGAAAAAAACCTTCACAAAAATGACCTATCATGTTCGAGGTTTCATGGTTTTTAGACCAAACGACCAATGTTATGGCCAGAATCACGGCACAGTTTGTGATAATGTGCCCGTATTGTGCACAGACGTGTATCTTGGTATGGCGAACAATGTTGTAGGAGGAAGTTTTCCTTTTCACCGCACGGAAAAGCAATTTTCTATTTTTCGAGTGCCAAAAACGGCGCGTTTTGTTAAGCAACTACCAAGTGATAGTTTCAAAGTGGTACCACCCTATTTTTATACTATACTACCTTACATGGACAATGTTCCAATTGGGGTATCTGAAATCTTTTCATCCACCCATGGCGAAAAAGACAAATTTCGCCGAATCGGTAGGAAGTGGGTCCGATTTGAAGTATAGGTACACCATCCAGTGCTCATGATTTTTTATAAAAATCATTTTTAGAATCAGAATATGTTGTTTTATCAGAGATCCAATGCAATTTTAGCGAGGCTCATCCCCTATCTTCATGCCCGTCGTTTTGACCATAGATTAAATAAATAAATAAAAAGTAAACGGACATAAGGAATTCAAAAACGGTCCAAACAAAATGGATCCTTCACGTGTCGTCGTATTATGTGACATAGTTGCAAGGAAAAATACCAAACTTGGTATTTTGTAGATATCTCGAAAAAACCTTCACAAAAATGACCTATCATGTTTGAGGTTTCATAATTTTTAGGCTAAACAATCAATGTTATGGTCAGAATCGTGGCACGGTTTGTGATAATGTGCCTGTATTGTGCACACACGTGTATCTTGGTATGGCGAACAATGTTGTAGGAGGAAGTTTTCCTTGTCGCCGCACGGAAAAGCCATTTTCTATCTTTCGAGTGCCAAAAACGGGGCGTTTTGTTAAGCAACTACCAAGTGATAGTTTCAAAATGGTACCACCCTATTTTTTAAAAATACTATACCACCTTACATGGACAATGTTCCAATTAGGGTATCTGAAACCTTTTCGTCGACCCATGGCGAAAAAGACAAATTCCTGCCGAATCGGTAGGAAGCGTGTTCGATTCGAACTACAGGTACACTATCCAGTGCTCATGATTTTTTATAAAAATCATTTTTAGACTCACAATATGTTGTTTTATCAGATATCCAATGCAATTTTAGCGAGGCTCATCCCTATCTTCATGCCCACCGTTTTGACCATAGTTTAAGTAAAAAAAATTAAACAGATATAAGATATTCAAAAATGGTCCAAACAAGGTGAATCCTTCGCGTGTCGTCGTATTATGTGACATAGTTGCAAGGAAAATTACCAAACTTGGTATTTTGTAGATATCTCGAAAAAACCTTCACAGAAATGACATATCATGTTCGAGGTTTCATGGTTTTTAGGCCAAACGACCAATGTTATGGCCAGAATCGTGGAACGGTTTGTGATAATGTGCCCGTAGTATGCACAGACGTGTATATTGGTATAGAGAACAATGTTGTAGAAGGAAGTTTTCCTTTTCGCCGCATGGAAAAGCCATTTTCTATTTTCGAGGGCCAAAAACGAGGCGTTTTGTTAAGCAACTACCAAGTGATAGTTTCAAAATGATACCACCCTATTTTTAAAAAATATTATACCACCTTACATGGACAATGTCCCAATTAGGGTATCTGAAACCTTTTTGTCGACCCATGACGAAAAAGACAAATTCCTATCGTATCGGTAGGAAGCGTGTCCGATTCAAACTACAGGTACACTATCCAGTGCTCATGATTTTTTATAAAAATCATTTTTAGACTCACAATATGTTGTTTTATCAGATATCCAATGCAATTTTAGCGAGGCTCATCCCTATCTTCATGCCCACCGTTTTGACCATAGTTTGAAACAAGAAATTTTTTAAACAGACATAAGAAATTCAAAAACGGTTCAAATAAGGTGAATCCTTCGCGTGTCGTTGTATTATGTGACATAGTTGCAAGGAAAAATACCAAACTTAATATTTTATAGATATCTCGAAAAAACCTTCATAGAATTGACCTATCATGTTCGAGGTTTCATGGTTTTTAGCCAAACGACCAATGTTATGGCCAGAATCGCGGCACAGTTTGTGATAATATGCCCGTATTATGCACACACGTGTATCTTGGTATGGCGAACAAAGTTGTAGGAGGTAGTTTTCCTTTATGCAGCACAGAAAAGCTATTTTCTATTTTCTGAGTGTCAAAAACGGGGAGGTTTGTTAAGCAACTACAAAATGAAAGTTTCAAAATGGTACCACCATATTTAAAAAAAATATTAGACCATGTTACATGGTCAATGTCCCAACTAGGGTATCTAAAACCTTTCCGTCCACCTCTAGCGAAAAAGACAAATGTCTGCCAAATCGGTAGGAAATGGGTCCGGTTTAAACTACAGATACGTCATCTAATGCTCATGACTTTTTGCTAAAATAATTTTTAGCTCACAATATGCTAATTTATCAGAGATCCACTAAAATTCTAGTAAGACTCAACACCTATACGAGCCAGTTCCGTCGTTTTGACCGCATCTTGAAATTGTCATAACTAATTAAGAACATTTAGAAAATAGATATCCTTCACATTGCATAATTTTATATGACAATAAAGTTATGCACCTCTTAAATATGAACCAAATTGATTTTTATATAATTTCAATCCGTAGTCATATGAAAAAATTATAGGAAATTATGTTTTAAGGCTTTCTGAAAAATACAAAATCGACCAGTTATAGGCTCAAAATAGAAAATTAACTATGGGCTCAAACTTTACAAGAAGCGCATAGTTTTTAGAAAAACCGACCCACTAATGACTATTGGACTGTTGGCCTAGCCTGCAGGGCAAAATATTCTGGAGAAAAAAATGTCGTTTCAGGTTGAGGCCTAGGACCAACACTGTTTTGGGGTATACAAAAGATTCCGTGTGTGTTATGTTTACATGAACACTTTGTTGGAAGAGTGGTTTGGTCCCCTGGATTGGAGCAATTAGTCTTGGGTTTGAGTCCCTTGGAGGCTCCTTTTTTGCCTTAATTTCTATATATGTCAGAATGACATTTTGTGAGTTCCGTATACACCTGCGGCCTTCTTTTTTTCTTTAATTTCTAGTGTGTTCATCATTAAAAAAAGGAGCATGCATTGCTTGTTTACATGAATGAAGTGTTGGTTGACTGATTGGGTTCCCTGTGAGAGAGCAAGTGGTCGTGTGTTCAAGTCCTCTTGGAGCACGAATTTTTTGCCTAATTTTCTCCGCACCTCACTATACACATAAACAGGTAGACCCCCGTAGACCCCACCCAAATGGGCATGTCACATGATACATAGACGAATTGCTGAGGTGGCGGTCCAGTCACCCACTTTGTACTTCAGAATATATTTTTATTATATGATATGCCCATCTAAATTGGTCGTAGTCTTCCAGATAAAAGCCTTTAGACTAGTCCTATTGATCTATGACCATTTTGTATTAGGACACTATGACTTTTTAACAAAATTGCTTGTTATTTCTAAAGGTTTGGACCTTCCAAATTCCCTACGACCAACTGGTTCTGAATGGTCATAGATCTATAACCAAAAAATCCATGGTCGTTAAGAAAAGATCACTAGTCAATAGATTTCTTCGAGGATCCTGTTCTCAGACATCTTCGAGGATCTTGCCATAGAGGAGTCTCGAAGATGTACTGTGATGTCTTCTTATCAAGCTTTTGCGAATTAACCCTATTTTTGTTACGATTTTTCAGTTTGCTGAAGGCAGGTAAAAGACGAAGAAGGGCATTTTGCCCAGCAAGTTAGAATGATGAACTCATGCATGTGTGCTTCTATGAATCAAATTAATTTCAAGACTATGTGCCAAAACAAGATATAGATAGAATCCACATATTGAATGATATTTACCTTGGAGTTTATTATATTAATACAAGATAGATTGAATCCAAACATCAATCTCATGTTATTATTGCAAAAATTATTACCAAACTAAATCCACAAATCCATCTACTTGTAGAGCATGAAATGAGCTAATATAGCAATGAGAGTTGAAAGGATGAAGTTGCTCACCTTTTAGAACCTTTGGATAGATGGGACTCCACAAAATCTTGACAAAGCTTGAGAAAAAATTAGGCATGAACTCGAGCTTGAAGGAAGAAAGAGAGAGGAGCCACCGACTTGAAATGGTGGCTCGGGCAGGGGAAGAAGATATTACCGGGCTATTAGTCCCGGATGTGTCCAGGAGCGGGACTAAAAGATCCATCTTAAGTCCCGATTCGTGTAACGAACCGGGACTAAAGGGTATAGCGCTGGCCCTAGCCTGCCTGAAACCCTTTAGTCCTGGTTTTTTACACAAACCGGGACTAAAGGGTCCGTTCGAACTGGGACTAATGTCAGCCGCCCCTGCGGCCAGTTCTAGCCGTTGGGACCGGGGCATTAGTCCTGGTTTGTAGCAAAACCGGGACTAATATCCCTGGACCAAAGGTCCGTTTTCTACTTGTATGGCGTCTTGGAGAAGTCGGAACAAAACTCATTAGCGGGGCTGTTGGAATAAGCCTGCAAGGACCAATGAAGGTAGCATCTCAAAAATTTCTAGGGATTAGGAACCAGCTAGCGATTACGGACCTTTTGGATCTACAAAAGGCAGAAGAGCCCTACATCCTTGTCTATCTGAAACAAAGTTGATTGAAAAGGAGATATATTGGTTGCGTTGGAAGTTTGGGATGGAGAACATGATCGTAGTGGGATGTAACGGGTGAAGTGGTGGGCTGGTGTATTTTTGCGCAAAAGTGTGGATGTTTGGTTGAGATGGAAGGGTCATTACCACATTGATGTTCATGTAGTGGAGGCGAATGGTGTGAAGTGGAATTTTACTGGTATTTATGGGGAGTGAAAAAGGCAGAAAAGAAGAATACCTAGAAGTTGTTAAGATCCCTACAACATCAGGACAATTTACCTTGGCTTTGTTTGGGGGATTTTAATGAAATTCGTTTTGCACATGAGAAAGAAAGGGGCCGGCTTGGTCTCCTAAACGCATGGATGCTTTTCGGGGGGTGCTAGAGGATGATACCCTTCTAGATTTGGTTTTTGTGGGTGATTCTTTCACCTGGCGCAATAACTGGCACATTGCTAGCGGTTATGTTAGGGAGAGACTAGATCGTACAGTTGTAAATACTGAATGTAGGTGTCTTTTCCCACTCTATAAAATCATCAACGGTGATCCTTGACACTTAGATCATAGACCTATAATTGCGATATTGAATGATCAAGCGCTTGGTTTCAATGGGGTCAGTACAACTCCCACTTTCAGGTTTGAGATATATTGGTTAGAGGAGGAGGAATGTGCACGAGTGGTTGAGGAGGCATGGAACATGGTTTTTGTGGAAGGAGTGGGGTCAGTGAGGGAGGGAGTTCAAAACGTGGGGATCAGTCTATGGAAGTGGGACAAGGAGGTGTTTGGTGAACTAAAGAAGCGGATTAAAAATGCAAGGAAAGATTTAGAGCGACGTAGGACAGCTCCGATTTCACAAGAGCAAGTAATATGAGAACGATTGGAGGAACAAAATAATATATATTGAAAGCTATTAGGTCATGCAAGTTGGTTGAGTATGGTGACAAGAATATAAAATATTTTCATGAATTTGCTTCAGAGAGAAGGAAGAAAATATATTATTAAGAGTCTGAAGAGAGAAAGAGGTAGTGTAGTGGAGGAAGAAGAGGGGTTAGTTTATTTTATAACTAATCACAATAAAAGTTTGTTTATGTCTTCTCCAGGTGAACTAAATGAGGAGCTTTTGCAATATGTACCCTGATCTATTACAGAGGAGATGAATAATGATTTGTGGCAACCATACACTATTGAGGAAGTCAATGCAGCTATTGAGTCTATTGGTGATCTCAAAGTACCGAGCCCTGATGGGATGCCATCAATTTTTTATAAAATGTTTTGGTTGTTGTTGGATCGAAGATACATGAGGAAATAACTGGTGTTCTAAATGGAGGACAAGTGTGAGTAGGTTGGAATGAGATAACGATCGTGTTGATTCAAAGGTGACAAATCCATAGTGTATCACGGTGTTCAGACCCATTAGTGTTTGTAATTTCCTGTCTAAGTTGATTCTGAAGGTGCTTGCAAACTGTTTAAAGGTAATTTTACCCCATATCATCTATCCCACTCAATCTGCTTTTGTCCCGGGTAAAATGATAAATGACAATGTTCTCCCTGCCTATGAGATTGCACATATGAAACATAGGAGGAAAGGGGGAGATGGTCTGGTTTCAGTGAAGCTTGATGTGTCAAAGGCCTATGATATGGTTGAGTGGGATTTTCTAGAAAAGATTATAATGAATATTGGTTTTCATAGGGAGTGGGTTAAAGTGGTTATGGGTTGTGTGGGATTAGTCTCTTATCGTCTTAGGCTGTATAAAAATTTGGTAGAGCCTTTCATTCTGGAGAGGGGTCTGCCATACGGAGATCCTCTCCCCCCATATATTTTTATTATGTGTGTTAAAAGACTCTCGGTTTTATTGGATAAGGCTGAGTTGGAAGGCTCATTGCAAGGGATTAAATTATTTCAAGATGCTCCAAAAACTAACCATCTCTTCTTCGCTAATGATTCTTTAATTATCATGAAGGCCAATGTCGCGAATGTTTCTCAACTACTGCAGATTTTGGCACTCTATGTGATTAATTCGGGTCAAAAGATAAATAAAGACAAGTCTTCAACAATGATTAGTAAAGGTGCGGAAAAACGAACCATGCGGTTTTAGGGTTTTGGGGATCCCTCGTGAGTAAAGAAACGAGAGGTACTTGGGGCTTACAGTGCATCTTCGAGCGGCCAAGGCTAGGGAGTTTGAATACCTTATGGATAAAATATTCTTATGAATCCATGGATGGAAGGATAAGTTTTTTTGAGGAACTACATAGGAGAGTCTCCTACTGCTCTTGAATTAAAAAAAAGAGATATTTTACAGCATATTTACATAGGGATAAGATTTTCCTAGCCCCAAAAAAGAAATAAATATTTAGACTCTCAACTCGCTAACAAAGGATTAATTTGATCCTTAGTATCAGGTTGTAGCCTAGCCCCTAGGATCTCAATATCTGATGAAACCAGAGCTAGCCAGCATTGAATATTGGGGTCAACTCCATCAAAATGCCTCATGTTCCTCTCTTTCCAAATATTCCAGGAAATTAATGTTACACACTCTAGAAACAACGGCTTATTCCATAGCCTCTCAACAATTGTTAGACGAGTACTCAAGTCAAAATTCAAGTCCCATGAAATACCCAATGAAGCCCAGCACAATAGACTGATATGGTAACCAAAAATAGATGCCCGTTGGTCTCTCTGTACTGCTAACATAATACCAATCTAACATTAGTTATAGGCAATGATGAGATTGGCAATGCAGCCATGCAAATACCTTATGTTTCACCATGCATGTTGTTTTCTAAGTTCTAGGCAATGATGAGATTGGAACAATATCTCTAAAAAAGAACAAGTAATACTCTTGCGAGCTATACTTTGTTCCCCATGCAAAAACCCATTTATCTGGCATGTCCATCTTCCTGTCTAGGCCTCCGATAAAATTCAAGAGGATATTCATCTCAGCATGGGCCTCCATGGACAAGGGTAGAGAAAAGTGCATGAATGCATCAGCATGTTCAGAGAACTTGGCAACTGAATCATACTCCTTCAGAGTAAAGGAGAACAAGCGCGGAAATCTGTTCTGAAGAATACAATCACCTACCCATAGGTCTTTCCACAATAGCACCATGTCTCTAACATTTACCTTAGATGAAGTCATACCCCTAAATACATCAGGAAGTTTGCAAACGTCCTTCCACCAAAATGATCCGCAAGGTGCCATAGCATGTGGAATTGAATCCAAGTAATATTTGCACCAGTCCAACATTACCCATGAAATATCCTCTTTATGATAAAATTTATTGAGAAACTTGAGAAGTACGCCATGGTTATGAATTTGAAGATTCAACATTCCGAATTCTCTCTTCTTCTTTGGTCGACATGCCAGGTCCAAAGCTGCTAGAGAGTATGTTTTTCCTCTCTATCCTCTGACTTACGCCATAGACAATGCCCTTCTCGGTCTATCTATAAATTTGATAATTTGTAGAGGTATCTGTAGAACACATAATGCATAAGTAAGTAAAGGAGTGAGAGCAAAATTTGTGAAAGTAACTCTTCCCCCATAAGGCAGCCAAATAGCAGTACTAGTAAGCCACTGCTCCACTCCATCCACTAACAGCATAAGTTCAGCAATTATTGGCCTCGTGGTTCCAACCGGAAGACCAAGATATGTAAATGGAATCACTCCTACCTAACAACCGAAAGCTATAGTCAGATCAGCTTCCTTAGATTGTTCAATGTTCAGTGCAGTCGGTTGAGATTTCTGGTAGTTAATCTTTAAACTAGTGGACTCTATGTATGCATCAAGAATGGCTTTAAGGTTTGGAAGCTGGTTCAGATCAGCGGGCAATACTGCAAGAGTATCATCAGCATACTGTATCACTAGAAAGTCCTCGGATGATTGTTGTTGTATTGGAAGAGAAAGAATACCTTGTGAACATGCATCATTAATTCCAACTTGTAATAATTTTGCTCCTGCAACAAATAATAGGGAGAGAGAGGGTCACCTTGCGTGACTCCTCTCTTACACTGAAATTTAGTGTCAAGCACCCCATCAAGAAAAATGGAAGAAGAGATAGTCTCGAATATCAAATCTATCCAAATGATCCATCTCTCATCACATCACATATGTTTGAGAATTTGCAAGATAGTGAGTGCTCAATGGTGTCGAAGGCCTTTGGAAAGTCTAGTTTAATAACCACATTTTCCCTTGAAGAAGATTTACACCGATGTAAATACTCAAAAGACCAAGCAAGACAATCATGAATGTTTCTCCCCTTGATAAAACTATACTTATTTTGATGCACTAACTTTAGGATCCATTTTTGTAATCTTTCTGCATTTTTTTGTCAAGACTTGAAGGACACAGTTCAATAGAGATATTGTTATATAGTCATTGACTGACTCGAGGGATATCAGTTTAGGGACTATAGTGATGAAAAAATTATTAAGGCATTGCAAACTGACTTTTCCTTCCCAAAAGTCAAAGAACAACTTATAAAAGTCATCCTTTATAATGTCCCAACAAACTTTCAAGAAGATTCCATTAAATTCATCTAGTCTCTCGGAGCCTTATCAGTATGTATCACAGCTATTACCTTATCAATCTCTTGTTTAGTGAAGGGGACAGACAAATCCTCTGGTCCATAAACTCTATTAACCAAAGAATCTAGGTCAAAGACCATATCAGGAGAATGAGAAACACCCATCCTATTTTTGAATGAGGATAAAATTATTGCTGCCTTCTCTACATGATCATCAACTTGTCTACCATCCTCTAAGGTTACTAAAGAAATGGCATTATGTCTATACCTCTCAAATGCTATTGCATGGAAATATTTAGTATTCTCATCCCCTAGTTGAGCCCATCTATATGTGCATATTTGTTGCCAATATTTATTTTGATAACCAAGCAATCTATTTATTTGACTTTTTTGAATGATTCTAATTTTTCTTGAATAAATAGAGGCCTGAGATCCTCCCTATTTTCCAATTCTAGTAGAAATTTGTTACAATTCTAAATCAGTAGCTTCAGTTTAGAAATTTTCATACTCCAAACTTTCAAGCATCTTCTTAGATTTGTCATTTTTGCTGACAACTCTTTAAATCTAGGATGCAAGGGAAAGAAGATCTTAAATCTGAAAAGTTTGATGTTTTGGATTGAAGTCTCAATTAATAGCATGCATGGAACATGGTGTGAATCTAGCTTTGAGAGTGGCCTTACCATTGTGTTCGGAAATCCGAGGTCCACTGCATAGTCAAAAGAACCAGTAGTTATTCTAATAATGTCTCATCATGCATAGTACTCCACGTGAACCTATGCCCTTTTAAAGGAATTTCAATGAGAGATTGTCCGCTGATGATTTTATTAAACTACTATATTTTGGTAATATTCCCTTTGGGTTGGTTTCTATTGTCAACTGATCAAATAAAGTTGAAATCACCCGAAAAGAACCAAAGACTATCAATAGGAATATCAAGATTTCTGAACCAATCAATAAAGAGTTGCCTCTCAGGATTCTTACATGGACAATACACATTAGTGAGCATCCAGGACCTATTCATGTGTACTAAAGAGAACCGGATAAAGATAGCAAATATTTCCTTATGAATTAAACAACCATAGAACACTGAGCTTTCCAAATGACAACTAGTCTACCTGAAGCACCATTTGGCAGAACAAAATCAAACTTGTCAAAACAATGTGGCCAAAACTTCCTGTTGAAAGAATGATTGATATTATCCCTTTGGTTTCTTGTAGACAGATTATTGCATAGTCTTATTCTTCTATTTTACTTTTTAGTGCTAGCCATTTATATTCACCATTTATGCCTCTCACATTCTAGGATAGCATGAACCATAGTTTAGATGACATTCTAAATAAAAAAGGGATAAAAGTCATAATGCTCAGTGGGCTTCCAAAACAAACACAAGTATGATAGAAATTCAGCAGAAGTTCAACGTAAAAGCCAATAAACGAGTCATCATGCTGATGCAACATGAGGGAATTATTAAGATGTCGTGCATCCATCACTGAGTACCAGACTATTTTTCACGTGCATCCTCCTGGGCAGGTGCAAGCAGAGCAGTAGTTGTCAGTTCAGAGGCCAGGATAACCCACATACGCAGACCAATATCCTATATCACTCAGATTGGGGTTTCAGGTGGGATTTGATCGTCAGACTGAGTCTACTAAGCATTAGCTGCAGATAGGTTTTTTCTTGCTTTAATTTTGCAATTATTTCTCTGAGAATCTGACATGTTGTTGCCCTTGAATCCCATGTACCTGCTTGTTCGCTGACTATGACGCACCAGATGAACAGTGGTAGGTGTAGGTGCAGGCGAGTTGCGACGATGCTTGCAAGAAACCATATTTCCCTCCAACAAAGAAATCTTAGACAACTGAGGAGTATTCTGAACCTGTAGTCCATAAAAAATTGAAACGCACTGAACTGTAGGAGCCTCAACACAGCAACAATTGCAAAGAATCATCTGTCCCAATAGAGCTATAAGACCTAAACTGATTGTACATCATATTCTACAGCAACTCCACAAAAGAAGAAGACAAGAAAATCATTACACAAGTGTGGAGTAAATCTACATACGTTTCAACATCAGACTTTGTAGAGTTCAGGCTAATATCAGAGAGATCATCTTCTATGTTATTGAAAGGAACATACCATCCTCAATATGCACACCTTGCTCAATTGGGATATGAAAGAGATGCTAAAGAACCCCAACAGGCACCAGGATCTGATCATATTTTGGCAGCTGTAAGGTTTTGTGCTAGTTCAGGAATTGATGTTGGATGTTTTGATGAACATGATGCGGCTGCAGCCCATGCGTTTTCCACTGACGTATCACCGGCACAACTAGACCATGGAATGGGTGTGGCATTAGGATCATGTCAAAGGATCAAACAACCAAAACCAGCACAAATAGTCATGATGAAACTCTCAGTGCAGAAATCAGAAGGAAAGCCTAAAAAGCATCCATCTCTCCTGATCTTGTACCGGAGTTCTAAGATTCATATCAACATCATGATGAACAAACAAAATGTGTGTATCCTCATCTAGTTCGAAACCAGGCCCTTCTACTGTTAACTTTGCGACAATCAAATAAATAAAAACGATAAAGGATTCACAGCAAGGGGATACAGATTTAACGTGGAAAAACCTCTCCAACAAAGAGAGGAAAAAACCACGGGCGCCAGCCAGCGAAACTTCACTATAACGGGGAGTGTTTACATAACGCTAGGGATTTCACAGATGCAACTTATCCTAACTGGCGGCATACATGAGGTATATAGCGGTGGTAACCTAGGTCATCAACAATCCGTACCGCGCCACACCCCCCACAGGTGTCCCTGTTGGGCACAAAGAGGGCCTCGCTCCGCTCCGTCAGAAGATGGCCTTTACTTTGTAGAATTTGGATCAACATATAAGAAACTCCACCTTGAGACAAATTCCTTCTTGTAGCATGAATAGTAATCATCTCCCTGAACAAATAAAGAAAACACTTTCGACGCCAACAACCACTTGGGCTAAGTAGTTATACCAACTAAGCTTGAGCATAGCTCAAACTTAGCAACAGGAACAGACTTTGTCATCATATCAGCAGGATTATCATGAGTGCTTATCTTGCATACCTTTAGTGCACCTTGTGCAACAACATCACGAACATAATGGTACTTGATATCAATGTGCTTTGTTCTCTCATGGAACATCTGATCCTTAGTAAGGTAAATAGCACTTTGACTGTCACAGAACAGGTTAATGCAAGAATCATCCTGACAAAGCTCAGCATACAAACCTTTCAACCAAACAGACTCTTTGCAAGCTTCAGCAACAGCCATATATTCTGCTTCGGTTGTAGATAGAGCAACAAATGGTTGCAGCATTGCCTTCCAACTCACGGCACATCCACCTACCGTGAACACATAACCTGTG
Source organism: Avena eriantha (assembly GCA_910589775.1). Classification (NCBI taxonomy): domain Eukaryota; kingdom Viridiplantae; phylum Streptophyta; class Magnoliopsida; order Poales; family Poaceae; genus Avena; species Avena eriantha. The sequence goes on from OU342744.1 coordinate 42,370,884, forward strand.
AGGGACCTCCTCTTATCCAAGTCGGCAGCAAAATCTGAATCCACATAGCCTGCGAGTCCCTCATCAGTCTTGCCAAACTTCAAGCAAGCGTTGGATGTGCCACAGAGGTACCTGAAAATCCACTGAACAACTTTCCAATGTTCTTTACCAGGATTAGCCATGTAACGACTCACCAAACTCATAGCATATGATAAATCAGGGCGAGAACAAACCATGCATACATCAAGGAACCAACAACACTAGAATAAGGAACTCGAGACATGTACTCAATATCTTCATCAGAACTAAGACATTGCAATGCTGACAATTTAAAGTGAGGAGCAACAGGAGTACTAACTGTCTTTGCATCAGGCATATTAAAACGTTGAAGAACTTTCTCAATGTAACTTTGCTGACTAAGAAACAACAACCTAGATTTTCTGTCCCGTTTAATTTCCATACCTAGGATTTTCTTAGCAGCACCAAGATCTTTCATCTCAAATTCACTACTTAGATGTGCCTTCAAAGTAGTGATTTCTTTCATGCTCTTGGCAGCAATTAACATATCATCAACATATAACAGCAAGTAAATAGGTGATCCATTAACAAACTTTATGTAAACACAACTATCAAACTGAGGCCTCTTAAAATCTTGTGAGATCATAAATGAATCAAACCTTTTATACCACTGTCTTGGAGATTGCTTCAATCCATAAAGCGACCTCTTCAATTTACACACAAAATCCTCTTTTCCAGGAACTATGAACCCTTCAGGTTGGTCCATGTAAAAATCCTCCTCCAGTTCACCATGCAGAAAAGCAGTCTTTACATCTAGCTGCTAAAGCTCAAGATCATGCATAGCAGTCTTTTGCTACTAACCTTGCCTTAAACCTTGGAGGCTCATTAGGAGATAAACCTTCCTTTCTCTTGTATAACCACTTACAGCGGACAACCTTCTTCTGTTTAGGCAAGCGCACAACTTCCCATGTGCCATTCTTATCAAGCAATTGCATCTCTTCTTGCATAGCAGAAACCCACTTCTCGCGGTCAACGGATGCAACAGCCTCATTGTATGTTGCAGGTTCGGTATTATGCTCCACCTGTTCAGCAGAACTCAAGGCATAATGAGCAAGATTACATTCTTCAATTAAACAACGAGGTGGAACTATGTTACGCCTCGGTCTATCAGCAGCAATAGATTCCTTTGGCTGATGCAAAACAGTAGGTGAGTGCTGAACAACATTGTCATCAATATTTTCCTCATGAGTATCATCAACAACAGCATTATTATCAATAGTTTTCTGCAGGTGCTCCACCTACACACTAACTCCCTCCTCTCCATTGGCAACAGGAGAGGGATCTGATGGCAAGCCGTCATGATACATAACAGATTCATTGAAAACAATGTTCCTACTCAACAAAATCTTTTTAGTTTCACGATTCCATAGTTTATATGCCTTAACTCCTGAACCATAACCAAGCAACATGCACTTAATAGCTCTAGGCTCTAACTTTCCATTATCAATGTGAGCATAAGAAGTGCAACCAAAAACTCTCAACTGTGAATAATCAGCAGGCGAACCTGACCATACCTTAATAGGAGTTTTCTTCTCAAATAGAATAGAAGGTGACCTGTTGATGAGGTAGCACGCTGTGTTGGCTGCTTCAGCCTAGAAACATCTATGCATACCTGCATTGGACAACATACAGCGAGCCCTCGAGATGATGGTTTTGTTCATGCGCTCAACCAAGCCATTCTACTGAGGAGTGCAAGGGATGGTGTGGTGCCTGATCATACCATCATTACTTAAAAACTCCTCAAACTCATTAGAACAGAATTTCATACCATTGTCAGTACGTAGTACATTTACCTTCTTTTCAGTTTGCTTTTCTACCATAACTTTCCACTTCTTAAAAGTATCAAAAACATCAGATTTATCTTTCAGAAAATATGGCCACACTTTTCTTGAGTAGTCATCAATAATAGAAGCATGTAATTAGCACCACCAATACATGTCTTACAGGAAGGCCCCCATACATCAGCATGCACATAATCTAAAATTCCTTTGGTGGTATGAACGGAAGCATTGAATTTAACTCTTTTATACTTACCAAAAACACAGTGCTCACAGAACTCAAACTTACCCAAGTTGCAACCATCAATCAGCTCTCTCCTAACCAACTCTGCCATGCCATGTTCGCTCATATGCCCAAGACGCATATGCCATAGATTTGTTTTACCAAAATCATCAGAATCATTAGAAGTAACAGAAGCAACAATACCAGGCAAAGTGCTACCTCTAAGAACATATAACTTAGCAGAATTCATATCACCTATCATGTGAATAAGAGAACCTTTTGACACCTTCAACAACCTATGCCCACCGGCGTACTTGTATCCATCAACGTCCATGGTACTCAGGAAGATCAGAATTCTGGCCATGCTTGGTATGTGCTTCACCTCAGTCAATGTACGTGTCACGCCATCATGTGTCCTGATCTTAACAGATCCAACTCCGACAATATGGCACGGGTTGTCATTCCCACACGTACAAAATCTCCAGTCTGCACAGACTCATATGAGCTGAACCAATCTTTGTTACATCAAATCTGAAACGAACATGCAGTATCAAGTATCCATTCATCATCACGAGAAGCACAAACAGCAAAAACGGCTAAACATTCACCGTTAGAACTATCACCAGAAACAACAGCAGCCTTACGAGTACCTTGATCCTTATCTTTCGGTTGGTAAGTACCGTTCCTTTTCTCCTTATTCTGTAGCTTCCAACAATCATCAATAACATGATTAGATTTCTTACAATACATGTAGAACTTGTCCTTTCCCTTGGACTTTGAACGACTTCTGCCGTCTTTGCTCTTATCTCGGTTGCCATGGTTGTTAAATCTCTGCTCGGTCCTGCCACGAACCTGCAGAGCTTCAGCCTTGGAAGACGCCCCATCTGCATGCACCATAGTTTTCATCTTTTCCCTCTGTTTGAGGGCATCTTGTACTTCATCAAGGGTTATTTTATCACGGCTCAACAACATTGTATCACGAAAGTGTGTATAAGAACTAGGCAACGAGCATAAGAGTAATAGAGCTAAATCCTCATCATCATATTTTACTTCCATAGATTGTGAATCAGAAATAATCTCTCTGAAAAGAGATAAGTGATTCATTACCGATCCACCTTCCTGCAATCTATGCGAGAACAACTTTAGCTTCACATGCATCTTACTGGTTAGACCCTTTGACATGCAGATCGAATCCAGTTTCGTCTAAAGAGCAGCAGCAGATTTCTCTACCAAAACTTCCTACAAAATATTATTGGACAGATGAAGTTGAATCATAGACAAAGCCTTACGGTCCTTCCGCTTCTCTTCGTCAGACCAGCTCTTAGCATCATCTTTCCTAAATCCTTCCAGCGCTTCATCCAGATCTGAAGTTTGGGCGAGAATTGCCAACATCTTCACCTGCCACAAGCAGAATCTTGTGGAGTAGTCTAGCTGCGGTAGATCGAACTTCAATGACGACATGTCGCAAACCCTAGATTAGAACCTGGGGATCTGATACCACTTGTTAGCTTTGCGACAATCAAATAACGAAGAACGATAAAGGAATCACAGCAAGGGGACACAGATTTAACATGGAAAAACCTCTCCAACAAAGAGGAAAAAACCACGGGCGCCAGCCAGTGAAACTTCACTATAACGGGGAGTGTTTACACAACGCCGGGGATTTCACAGATGCAACTTATCCTAACCGACAGCTTACAAGAGGTATATATAGCAGTTGTAACCAAGGTCATCATCGATCTGTACTGCGGGGGGCTGTCACCCCCTGCACCCCCCACATGCGTCCATGTTGGGCACAGAGCGGGCCTCGCTCCGCTCCGTTAGAACATGGCCTTTACTTTGTAGAATTGGGATCAACATATAACAAACTCCACCTTGAGACAAATTCCTTCTTGTAGCATGAATAGTAATCATCTCCCTGAACAAATAAAGAAAACACTTTCAACGCCAACAACCACTTGGGCTAAGTAGTTATACCAACTAAGCTTGAGCATAGCTCAAACTTAGCAACAGGAACAGACTTTGTCATCATATCAGCAGGGCTTATCTTGCATACCTTTAGTGCACCTTGTGCAACAACATCACGAACATAATGGTACTTGATATCAATGTGCTTTGTTCTCTCATGGAACATCTGATACTTAGTAAGGTAAATAGCACTTTGACTGTCACAGAACAGGTTAATGCAAGAATCATCCTGACAAAGCTCAGCATACAAACCTTTCAACCAAACAGACTCTTTGCAAGCTTCAGCAACAGCCATATATTCTGCTTCGGTTGTAGATAGAGCAACAAATGGTTGCAGCATTGCCTTCCAACTCACGGCACATCCACCTACCGTGAACACATAACCTGTGAGGGACCTCCTCTTATCCAAGTCGGCAGCAAATCTGAATCCACATAGCCTGCGAGTCCCTCATCAGTCTAGCCAAACTTCAAGCAAGTGTTGGATGTGCCACAGAGGTACCTGAAAATCCACTGAACAACTTTCCAATGTTCTTTACCAGGATTAGCCATGTAACGACTCACCAAAATCATAGCATATGATAAATCAGGGCGAGAACAAACCATGGCATACATCAAGGAACCAACAACACTAGAATAAGGAACTCGAGACATGTACTCAATATCTTCATCAGAACTAGGACATTGCAATGCTGACAATTTAAAGTGAGGAGCAACAGGAGTACTAACTGTCTTTGCATCATGCATATTAAAACGTTGAAGAACTTTCTCAATGTAACTTTGCTGACTAAGAAACAACAACCAAGATTTTATGTCCCGTTTAATTTCCATACCTAGGATTTTCTTAGCAGCACCAAGATCTTTCATCTCAAATTCACTAATTAGGTGTGCCTTCAAAGTAGTGATTTCTTTCATGCTCTTGGCAGCAATTAACATATCATCAACATATAACAGCAAGTAAATAGGTGATCCATTAACAAACTTTATGTAAACACAACTATCAAACTGAGACCTCTTAAAACCTTGTGAGATCATAAATGAATCAAACCTTTTATACCACTGTCTTGGAGATTTCTTCAAACCATAGAGCGACCTCTTCAATTTGCACACAAAATCCTCTTTTCCAGGACCTATGAACCCTCTAGGTTGGTCCATGTAAAAATCCTCCTCCAGTGCACCATGCAGAAAAGCAGTGTTGGGGATATACTTTCCGGGTATCGTCACAGTTCCTCACTGACCAGGGTGGCCCACTTCAGGTTAGATCTTTGCTTCACGGGCGGCCCAGTCAGAGAGAGATGACGGAGTCCAATCCGACTACGGGAAGGCCCAGAAGACTTACGGACTTAGGCCCATAATGTTACTTGTAGTTCAAGATGTACTCTGTCACCAACTCTTAGTTATAGCCGGATTGATCTCTCCTGTAAACCCTAGGCCGGATATCTATATAAGCCGGCATAGCGAGAGCCTTTAGGGAGAACACCTTACAACCCAATACTTTAGACCCTCAACTCGCACAGGCGAAACCTTTGTAACCCATATTCTGGCTCTGCCGTATTACTGGGTTGCTAGCAGGAGTAGGGTCCGTCCAAAGCCGACGGATTCGAACCTGGGTAAACTTGTGTGCTCACCATCCCGGAACACCGTACGCCTCACACCCCTCTCTCCCGCACGCCTCGAGAACCCCCTCATGGCGTACTTGTCCTCAATCCGACGATAGTTGGCGCCCACCGTGGGGTAAGTGAGCTTCGGATCTACGTTCCGAGCGGAATCTGCAAGAATTGGAATCGGCAAAACCATCACCATCGGTCGCATCCTCTATGCCAGCGACGTCCCTCTCATCGTTCTCGACGAGACTTGGATTCTGGCTAAGGAGGCCGTGACTGCCTATACTATCATGTCTTTTGGCGAGATCGATGTTTACATCAGTTTCGCTGAACCTGCCCAACCCACCCCAGCGGTGATGATAGAGGCAGAAGAATTTTCTAGGTCCCCTTTGTCCGCGGAGGCGGCAAAGTTTCGGATATCAGAAAACCCTAATCCCACCCAGCTCGCACCAGTTGCAGAGATAGTGGAGAAATCGAGCCTGAAGAAGACCTAGCGGACCAAGTCGAATCTAGAGTGGATCTCCCTGGAGAAGCCGGATCCCAGATCGACCCACCCGTGGAAGTAGAAATCCAGGAGGAGCACATCAACGACACTGATTCCGACTCTGATGATGTCGGGACAGACAGGCCTTTCCTCAGGTACACACTAAGATGTATGATACTGCAAGGCGCTAGCGTAGAGATAATCCTCGAAACCATTAAAAGTTTCGATATGGCTGATCGCGAGAGCCGCAGGTACCTCAGGAAGCACGCATCGCACTTCGTCGGATATGTTGGATCCAGATCCGGCTCTGCCGATGCTGGAGAAAACACCGACTCGGTGCTGGAGGCAATTGGAACAAACACCGACGTTCCTGCATCCTCGGATGAATCCATGACGTCGGCAGATTTCCGAAAGTTCTCCGCGGAATATGAAGAGGAGTACAACTCCAAAGCTGCAGAGGAGGGAGAAGCCATGGATGAAGGATCCGGGGAACACTCTCCCAAAGCGCAGGATGACATGGACGTCGGAGACAATCCCGAAGTCCAAATGTCTGAAAGTACAGATCAAAGCTTGACTCCGGGAAACGGACCCAAAGCCGTCTTTGCTACCGGCGCTGCCAAGAAGGAAAAGAAGAAGAACAAGAAGAACAAGACCCCGGCAAAAGACCCTCTGGAAGAGGAGGTGATTGCCGAGGAATACGAGGAAGACTCAGATGGAGCACTAATCCCAGACGAGCCGAAAAAAGAAGCATCGGTGGATGGACACGTGATCACTGAAGGTGCACGTAAACTCATCAACGCCGCATTAACCACACCTATCCCTACAGCTGCAGAACATACTGCAGATGAGCTGGACGAAAGGGCCCAGGCCCTAGAAGCGCTTCGCCAACAACTCCTTGATGAAGCCCAAAACATCGAGGTGGAGAAGAAGCGCATGTCAAACAAGGAGTACATGTCCCGTCTACATCAGAAAACATGGAAGCGTTACATAGATGACAACCAATTCCCACGTGTTCGTGCCGTCCTTTTTGGAGATGATATGGGAAAACCACAGAAGGATAGCAACGGAGATTGGGTTTACCCAACACCAGTGCAAAATACCGTGGCAGCTCGCAAAATTCTATCGGCTAATCCAGGACCAGAAGAGATACGTTTGGGTATCAAGCTACTCAATAAGGGACTGGAGCAGCAAAAGGTCGCCTTGTCTGGAAGCCAAAAGCTGGTCTCGGATTCCAACCAATGTCGCACAGACCCGGCATGGGCTGACGTAAGATCCCACTATGATCGGGCGCAGCATCGTCACCCTGAACGTAGGGAAGACAATTATTCAAGAACCGGATCGTCAGGACAACACCGTAGAACTACACATAACTGGAGCAACGTCGCTCCAGCAGCCGAGAAAGATGCGATCGCTGCACTGATTCCGAGGAATCCTCCCCGAAAAGGAGAAGATAAAGAGAAACGTCGGGAGGAGGATCATCAGAAAACCGTTCGGCTGAGCCTCACCGTGGTGGGAACGACGGACGAAGGAACGATGGAAACCACGCTGGCACAAACCGGCAGGGGGCTTGTCATAGTCAAGAACCTCCCCGGAACCGGAATAACGACGTTCCGGATGGAGGCCGGCGATCAGCCGGAAACAACCCAGCTGCACCACCCTCTCCACAGCACAGTTATCACAACGGCCCCCGAGGAGGTCAAAGAGGACGACATGGCGGAGGAGGTGGTCGCAGAAGCCGAAGTCCGGCTCCAAGGCACCGCAGCCACAGCCGATATTTGGGACGATCCCTATCCCCGAACGACGCAAGGCACAGGATCAACTCCAACATAGAGGCTCGGCGCTACGAAAACGATGACGTGTACGTGGGCCCAAAGTGCTTCGGACCATGCATCAGAGCTACAAAATTCCCAGAAGGATTTGCTATCTCACATATCCAAGCCTACGACGGCATTGCTCGGCCAGACACCTGGTTACAGGACTTCTTCCAAGCTTGCTGCATCGCTAAAGGCGGAAACAGCCTGGTCGTAACCCGATATCTCCCACTTATGCTGCGGAAGATGGCACGATCATGGCTCAATGAACTTCCGGCAAACACCATCCATAACTGGTATGACTTACAAAGTGCGTTCTTTCAGAATTTCGAAGGCACATATCGGAGGCCCTGTTCGGTCGGAGACCTACAGCCAGAAAGCCGGAGAAACTTGCCGGGATTACCTCGGACGATGGATCGACACCAAGAACTCCTGTGAGGGAGTAAATGATCAAACTGCTATTGAAGCTTTCATCGCAGGACTCCCAATTGGTCTACTACGTCACCGCCTGAAATGTGACAAGGTCACTGATTTGGGGGAGATGATAGAAATAGCAAGCAAGTATGCAGATGCTGACGACGATGCAGAGGGATTACTCAATGTCCTGGCTGTACCTCAGTCAGCAAAGACAAAGCAACAGGCTCAGAAGCGCAAAAACACCTCGGAAGAAAAACCCAACGCGGAGACAGAAGTAGTCACTACTGTTTCCGGGTCTGGAGGACGTGGCGGAGGCCGCGGGCGTGGCCGTCGGACATCAAGGGTCCAAGGTAGAGGAGAGCAACAACCAGGCAAAACCTACACTTGGGCCGACATTGCCAATAACCCATGTGTGCATCACTTGGACGCCAATGAGGGCTCGTCCCACACCAATGCTAAATGTCGTTTCAACGACGACATCAAGAGAGATGATACCGCGGGCTACAAGGCTAAGTGGAAGAAGGGAAAGAAAAATCCCGAAAAAGACAAAGAGACCAAGGAAGATTCCGACATGGAGGAAGCCGATGCTTCAAATCCCAAGTCGGAAGGGAAGAAAACTTTTCCTACCAAGAAGGACACCTACGTCACCTTCCTCGGATCTCAACCAGCAAAGGTCAAGAAAGAAGTTCTCCACGAGCTCAACGCAATAGTTCCGGCTGTCCCTCAGTATCTGGACTGGTCGGAAGTCGCAATAACGTTTGACCGTGCTGATCATCCGCCTAAGTTACACAGGCGAGGAAAATACGCCTTAATCGTCAATCAACTTATTGACGGTTATGGTTTCTCCAAGACCCTCATGGACGGCGGTAGTAGCATCAATATCCTCTATGTAGAAACGCTACACCGGATGAAGATCTCGGAAACACAGCTTAACATAGCTCTGTGATTTTTCACGGAGTTGTCCCAGGAAGACAAGCTAATTCCCTGGGAGAGATCACTTTGGATGTTACTTTTGGTACACCAAAGAATTATCGAACGGAGGCACTTTCCTTCGAAGTGGTCCCATTCAAGAGCGCATACCACGCTATATTCGGACGTCCGGCTTACTGGGCTTTTATGGCTCGTCCATGTTACATTTACAATATGATGAAAATTCCAGGTCACAACGGCGTGATCACCATCAGGGGAGACCCGAAGAAGGCGCGAGAGTGCGAGGATGGAAATGCCGCCTTTGCCGAAGCCGTGCTGCACGCCTAGGGGTACCAGGAGATCAAGAAGAGCATAGATCCGTCCGAGATGCCCACAACAAAGAAAGAGGTGACAAAACCAAATCCGGAGTTCAAGGCATCAGAAGAGATGAAGACGACACCGTTGAAGGATGATGACCCCTCCAAGGTGACCCATATAGGCGTAGGCCTAAGTAGCGCATAGGAAAGCGCGCTCGTCAAGTTCCTCTGAGCAAATCAAGATATCTTCGCATGGCAGCCATCTGACATGATCGGAGTACCTACGGAACTTGCCGAGCACTCTCTAAATGTAAACCCGAATGCTAAACCCGTCAAACAGTCCTTACAACGGTTTTGTGATGAAAAGCATAAGGCAATAGCTAAGGAACTAGCGCGGCTCGAGTTAGCCGGATTCATAGAATAGGTCATCCATACTGATTGGTCGGCCAACCCTGTAATGGTCCCTAAAAAGGACACCACTGATTTAAGGATGTGTGTTGATTATACTGCCTTGAACAAGGCTTGTCCAAAAGATCCGTTCGCTCTGCCTAGAATTGATCAAGTTATCGATTCTACGGCAGGCTCGGAACTCCTCTGTTTTCTCGACGCATATTCCGGTTATCACCAAATCCGGATGAAGGAATCTGACAAAATCAAAACTTCATTCATAACCCCTTTCGGAACCTTCTGTTATGTTACGATGCCCTTTGGGCTGAAGAATGCAGGAGATACGTACCAGCGCACGATGCAGTGTTGCCTCCATGATCAGCTCGGACGCAATGTACATGCATACGTGGATGATATCGCGGTCATGTCCAAAAAGAAGGAAACATTGATTTCCGACTTGGAGGAGACGTTCGCCAATTTACGAAAATACAACATCATGCTTAACCTGAAGAAATGCTTCTTTGGAATACCGGCCGGAAAATTGTTAGGTTTCATCATGTCTCAAAGAGGCATAGAGGTGAACCGCGACAAGATCAAGGCTATTCTCAATATTTCCAGGCCAACTCGCCTCAACGACGTACAAAGATTAACTGGTTGCATTGCTGCGGTCAGTAGATTTGTAAGCCGGCTTGGTGAAAGAGCCGCACCATTATACAAACTCCTGAAGAAGACCAAGGATTTTGTCTGGACTGACGAAGCTGAAGCTGCACTACAAGACCTGAAGAAAGTACTCTCATCTGCCCCTATCCTTGCAGCGCCAGAACCTCAGGAACCGATGTTGCTTTACATTGCGGCGACAAATAAGGTTGTCAGTATAGTTATGGTGGTGGAGAGACCAGAAGAGAATCAGGAGCACCTGGTGCAGCGTCCGACGTACTTTGTCAGCGAGGTCCTGACAGAATCAAAACAGCGGTATCCGCACTATCAAAAGTTGGCTTACGGTGTTTTTCTAGCATCTCGTAAGTTACGACACTATTTTCAGGAGCATCCAATTACCGTGGTGAGCAAGGCTCCCATGAGAGATATAATCAACAATAGCGATGCCACAGGACGCGTCGCCAAATGGGGTATAGAGCTTGTAGCTTTTGATATTGAGTACAAACCCCGTACAACAATCAAATCCCAGATCCTTGCCGACTTTGTTGCTGATTGGACAGAGACCAAGGAGAACATGGTCCTCCCTGAGTCGGAATATTGGACCCTCTTTTTCGATGGGTCTAAGGCTCGAGGGGGCTCGGGGGCTGGCGTGGTGCTCAAATCACCCCAAGGAGATAAACTTTTATATGTGTTGCAGATACACTTCACAGCGACAAACAACATTGCCGAGTATGAAGCACTGCTGCATGGAATCCGGATTGCTAAGGGTATTGGCATCCAACGTTTGATGTGTTACGGAGATTCGGATCTTGTTGCTCAGCAAGTCTCGGATATTTGTAATGCAAATAAGCACATGGTAGCATATAAAGCTCCTGTTGATGATCTATCTAAATCGTTCGAAGGGATTGAAGTTCAACACATCCCTCGAGCAGAAAACGAGGAAGCAGATGCACTATCTCGAATAGGCTCTACGCGGAAAGAGGTTCCGGATGGCGCATTTTTAGAGCACCTCAAAGTTCCCTCAATAAAGGGAGTAGATGAGGAGTATCCGACCAAATCCGGCTCACCTTTAATAGCAGTTCTGACTGTAATTCCCAGCTGGACTCAACCCTACCTTGATTACTTGGTAGATGGCAAGTTACCCGAAGACGAGGTGCTGAGCCGGCAGATTATCCGACGAGCAAAAGCCTATACTATTGTTAAAGGTGAGCTCTATAAACGGAGTGTTTCTGGGGTTTTTCAGCGCTGTGTATCTCCGGAAGAAGGAGTGGAAATCTTAAGAGAAATCCATGAAGACGAGTGTGGTCACCACGCTGCAGCCAAATCTTTAGTGGCAAAAGCTTTTCGACATGGTTTTTTCTGGCTTACAGCTCAGGCAGATGCCAAACGATTAGTCAAGACATGCAAAGGCTGCCAAAAGTACGTCAAGCAAGCTCATGTTCCGGCTGATCAGCTGCGAACAATACCTATAACATGGCCTTTTGCGGTCTGGGGGCTTGATATGGTAGGACCTTTTAAACGAGCTCCAAGTGGATTTACTCACCTCTTAGTGATGGTGGATAAATTCATGAAATGGATCGAGGCTAAACCTGTCACTAGTTGTGATGGAGCAACAGCCAAAAGATTTGTCGAGGATGTTATAATCCGGTATGGTTATCCACATAGCATTATCACGGACAACGGGAGTAATTTTTCCATGGGAGAGTTGGCTGAATTCTATGACGAGCAAAATATCCGGCTTGACATTACGTCAGTCGCACATCCATAGGCTAACGGACAAGTCGAAAGAGAAAATGGTTTAATTCTACAAGGCTTGAAACCAAGACTCGAAGCACCACTGAGACGTGCTGCGGGGGCTTGGGCAGAGGAACTACCCTCTGTAATTTGGAGTTTGCGAACAACTCCGAACAGGTCAATAGGATATACACCTTTCTTCTTGGTCTATGGCGCAGAAGCAGTTCTTCCTAGTGATTTAATTCATACTTCTCCTAGAGTGGTCGCGTATATCACAGAGGATGCCGAGATTTCTCGACAAAATGATCTCGACTTAGTCGAAGAAGTTCGCGTCGTTGCTGAAATGAGATCCACAGCCTATCAGCAGAAGTTACGCAAGTATCATAGCCAGAGAGTCCGAACTAGATCTTTCAATAAAGGTGATTTGGTTCTCCGGCTTGTGCAACAAAGAAAGCACAAACTTTCCCCAGTATGGGAAGGGCCCTTTTTAGTTAGTCGAGTATTGCACAATGGGTCGTACTACTTAACTGACATGAGGCCAGTCAAAGAAAGACCTGCTACTAAGAAGAGAAAGAGAGCTGGAGGCAATGCAAACCCGGATGAGTTAGACAGACCATGGAATATTGCTCAGCTACGTCCCTTTTATTCTTAGTTTATCCTTCTTTGTAATCATACATATGTACATGTTTTGTGAGAAATAAAAAGTTATGATTACCTCAAAGTTTTCCTGAGAAGTTTTTACCATCTTATTTCCTAATGATCATGTCATAGTCGAAAATCCCAGAATGCTTGAAAGTACTTTATGCTCATGTTTGTTCTGGTTTAGATTTCCGATTCTAAAACTGCTACCTTCGGGTATAACTCTAAAAAATTCTAGTCTTTACTTGGGTTATTTGTCTGATTGCTGGATGCGGGTATCTTCCGAGTAGTGAATTGTTGGTACTGGAAGCCGGATTTGTTTCCGAGTTTAAACTGGTTTACCAATTGAGCTCCGTTGCTCGGCAAAGTTTCCGGCTGAAGGTTTAGCCGGCTCACGAAAGGGAAGAGGCAGAAAGCCAGATAAACAATAAGTAGAGACGGAAAATTCTAAGTGCTTATGAAAATATTTCAGGCACACAAAAAATCTAAGACAAAAGTGCTGAAGAGATAAAAAACTTAGCACTAGCAAAATTCATAGTACTTAATATTTACAAAGCGCATCATGTTTTTCCAGAATAATACATAGTTTTCTAATCTATGATGCAGGAGGAGATGAAGGAGCTGACGGCTCGCTGGTTACTCCGCCTTGATAACGTGCCGAGATGTCCGGATCCGAGGTGGTCCGTTCATCGTCGGAAACTTCTTGGCGTCTTCTGGAGGAGGTGGCGGAGTATCCACGCGGGTGAAGAAGGGCACCTCGTAGCTGGTCAGGTCAGCTACGTGGCACCCATATCCGGCGCAGGAGTGCATGCTGGCTTGAAGGTCCAGCTCCTGGCCATCTTCGTCTACTTTGCAGTACCCTCTGGTCACTTGCCATATCTCCATGTTTCCATGGTGGCTCATGACCATGGTGAGAGCGTTCTGCGCAGCAGTCCGCGTGTAGGACATGTTCCAGTCCCGAATGAGCTACGGCATCTCCTTGGCCTTCTCCCGCACCTGGAAGTCCGACATGCTTGGCATGTCCGGAATCCTAAGAGACTCGCCAATGTCCTCAAGGGACTGGCGGTAGTCATGAAGAAGATCACCGACTTGGTAAGCCGGTGGGTGCGGGGCTCGGACGAGGAAGAGTCTGTCAAGTTTAGAGGACCTATGCACATGACAAGTTAAGAAAAATCCGACATTGATAAAAGTCGAAGAAAAAGATATGTCAGAAAGATGGAGCATACCGAGAATGACGTCGTCAATCTTAGTCTTCTCCTCCCGGAGACTCTGGAGTTCAGCCCGGAGCGCTTCGGAGAGATCCTTCTCTCTGCCAACCTCATTCTTGAGGTCCGAGATAATTTTATCTTGAGCAGCAATCTTGCGATCGCGCTCTTCAGTGGCCATGGAGGAGGATTCCAGGACTTGAGCTATGCTTGTTTCATGATCCGCCTTGAGCTTTTCCAGCTCTTGGCGAAGTCCTTTGTTCTCCACCACCAAGGTCTTGAGGTTCTCGGCCTCTTCAATCATAGCAATGGATTGTTTCACCAACGCTGTAAGGCAAAAAGAACAACAGTTCAGAAAAATTCAACATTGAAAAAGCAAAAGACAAGGTTTGGATCTCGGAATGTTTACCTTCGGCTTCATCCTTGGCTACCTTGAGCTCAGCATTTTTAAGCCGGAGAGCTTTGATATCTCTCCGCTTATCATAGACATTGGTTAATAATTCTTGGTTATAGGAAGACACTTTCTGTAAGTCAGAATACCCAAAGTCAGAAAGCTACTTAAGACTCGGGCTAATATTTTTTGCTAAATATCAGCACGAGCCTTGGGGGCTACACTAGTTCGTTCTTTGGCATCCTAATGAAAGCATAAACCCGGATTTGTATATCCTACTTCATGCTTGGGGGCTAGAGGATATGATATAACATAAGGTAAAAACAAGAGTTGGAATTCCGACTTACATATTGCTCGCGGGTGAGTTTGTCTAACCCCGCATTCACTTCAGCTGCCACCTTCTCGGCAAGGGTAAGAGGAATTACTGGGGCTGTTGGAAGCTCGCCAGTCCTGATCCTCTCGTCGCGAAGGCGGACTTGAGCGAGAAGGTTAGAGAACTTGATGTCCTCTGCTTCTTGCGCTTCCTCTTCGGGGGATAGATGGCTTTTGTCTAGGACTTGCCTGGCCAGCCGCTGGATCTCCTCTGCGGATTTCTGGGATAAGCCAAACTTGGCAAGTCCGGGGTTGCTGAGGAGGTTGTCGGCGAAGACTTCAGCTGAGGGATCATTATCCGAGGAGGGTTCACCCTTATCTTGAGCTGACGCACCCACGGTGACGTCAGTGTGCGATCCAAGGATCACAGGTGCCGTTGGAGGAGCCGGATCTTCTGCAACAACCGGAGAAGGAGAATCGCCGGTGTTGCAGAAGGTTGAGGGGCAGGAGTCGGAGGAGCCGTGGCAGGGGAAGCTATGGTAAGCTTCGCCTGTCGCAAGGGCTTCGCAGGAATCCCTTTCCCCTTACCCTTGATGAGAGGCTTTGCTCTAAGAATGTAGTAAAGTCAGAAACATTACATCTTAGAAAGAAATTCGAGAAAGGTATAAAGGCGGAAATTGTGAATGAAGGTTACCTCTTCACAACGGGCACTTCCTTTGTGCCAACAGCCACTGTCGGAGCTTTGCGCTTCTTGAGCGCAAGGTCCGGCAATGGGACCACTTCAGTCTCCTGAGAAAACTCAGGAGGATATCCTTCGAGTGGAGCAAGCTCCGACTCGGGGAGATCAGCAAGCTGAAAATAAGAAAACATATCAGCATTTCAGTATATAACTTAAAGATTGAAACACGTAAAAGGTGTACTGATGGAAGCTTACCTCTACCACGGGGTTTTCCGCCGTGTGCATATTCAGAGAAATCTCCAGAATTTTCCTCTCGATCCGCTCCTTGATCAGCCATTTGATCTGGCTTATGTAGCCTTGGACGGTGTAGGCTTTGGGGCTGATGCAGAGAGAGTCTTTTTTGGAAGACGTGATGGAGTGCATCAGTCTATCCCCGTGGTACTGAAGTGGCTGGATCCAACCTGAGACCCTGCATTGGACTAAGTCGGATCCTTTCAGACCCTTGTGCTTGATAAGATATTCGATCCGCCTCTTAGCGAGGATCAGATCGTCGGTGAGAGCCGGAGAAGCCTCGTCCCAGGAAGGCTGCCCGTGGCAGCTCCGTCGACAAAAGCCGGCAAAGCAGTAGCTTTGCCGGGAGCCGGAATATCCCTATGGTAGAAAAAAGTGGCTGGCCACTGTTTGACCGAGTCATTGGCAGAAATTTTGGGATATGCCCGGTCTCGTCTAACAGAAAAACTAATGGTACCGGTGATGTAATGAACACCGGCAGTAATGGAATTCCTCCAGACATGGAAATAGTATCGGAAGAGAAGCAAACTCGGCCTAATGCCGAGAAAGCCCTCGCAAAGCGCAGCATATGCGCTCATTTCTAGAAGAGAATTGGGAGGAAGATTGTGGAGTTGAACTCCATAGTAGTCAATCACCTCGGAGAAGAACTCCGAGGGAGGAAAGGACAAACCTCGGTCCAGATGAGTGCCGAAGTGGACACGCTCGCCCTCGCGCGGATTGGGGATGGTTTCGCCGGAACCGCTCCGCCAGTTGCCGGCGGCGAGAAGCCCCTCCTTCTCCACGTTTTTGAGGCCGTCCTCGTCGAGGGCGTAGGGGATCCAGATTCCCCGAAAGCTCTCTTTCTCTGCAGCTGCTTCCGCCGACGCCGCCGCCGCTAGAGAGGAAGAAGAGGATGAAGCCATTTTCTCTCCGGTGGAAAAAGTGGCCTTAAAGTGGCGGCGCTAGGAGCTCTATGGGAGGAGGACGAAAAG
Organism: Avena eriantha; assembly: GCA_910589775.1. Classification (NCBI taxonomy): domain Eukaryota; kingdom Viridiplantae; phylum Streptophyta; class Magnoliopsida; order Poales; family Poaceae; genus Avena; species Avena eriantha. Next base: position 42,387,715 of record OU342744.1, read on the forward strand.
GCTCTGGGTGCACTGGAGGATTGGGAAGAAAGGAACGGCGAAGGACTGGTGGAGAGGAGAAGAAGGAATATAAACCCCTCATATCCACCTACCTGCGCCAAGATTCGTGCAAATGCTACAGTGTAACCGCCACACGTCGTGGAAAGAACTGGGAAGGGCCCGCGCGATGATTGCATCGCCTCGATCTCCACGCACGCATTGAAACGGTGCCTCGGTTCCGCGAATCGCGGACCCACCAACGGTCGTGCTGACGGAACGTCTGTCAGATGACGTGACTTGACCATGCTTGTGTCAGGTGGTGTTAGAGACCAAGTTCCGGCTTAGTTTAAAAGCGTGCTGGAAAATCCGAGTAACTAATTGAAAGGTCCGACTTACTTTTAAGACCCGGATCATATTTTTTGTTGTGAAGTTTCAAGAACCCTTCAAGATTCTGCAAGCCGAAGATCAAGCTAGACGATGATAAAATCCGACTTTGGATCTTGGAGGCTCCAGGGGCTACTGTTGGGGATATACTTTCCGGGTATCCTCACAGTTCCTCACTAACCAGGGTGGCCCACTTCGGGTTAGAGCTTTGCTTCACGGGCGGCCCAGTCAGAGAGAGTAGACGGGGTCCAATCCGACTACGGGAAGGCCCAGAAGACTTACCGACTTAGGCCCATAATGTTACTTGTAGTTCAAGATGTACTCTGTAACCAACTCTTAATCGTAGCCGGATTGATCTCTCCTGTAAACCCTAGGCCGGATATCTATATAAGCCGGCATAGGGAGAGCCTTTAGGGCGAACACCTTACAACCCAATACTTTAGGCCCTCAACTCGCATAGGCGAAACTTTTGTAACCCATATTCTGGCTCTGCCGTATTACTGGATTGCTAGCAGGAGTAGGGTCCGTCCAAAGCCGTGGATTCGAACCTGGGTAAACTTGTGTGCTCACCGTCCCGGAACACCGTACACCTCACACCCCTCTCTCCCGCACGCCTCGAGGACCCCCTCATGGTGTACTAGTCCTCAATCTGACGACAAGCAGTCTTTACATCTAGCTGCTAAAGCTCAAGATCATGCATAGCAGTCTTTTGCTACTAACCTTGCATTAAACCTTGGAGGCTCATTAGCAGATAAACCTTCCTTTCTCTTGTATATCCACTTACAGCGGACAACCTTCTTCTGTTTAGGCAAGCACACAACTTCCCATGTGCCATTCTTATCAAGCAATTGCATCTCTTCTTGCATAGCAGAAACCCACTTCTCGCGGTCAACGGATGCAACAGCCTCATTGTATGTTGCAGGTTCGGTATTATGCTCCACCTGTTCAGCACAACTCAAGGCATAATGAGCAAGATTACATTCTTCAATTAAACAACGAGGTGGAACTATGTTATGCCTCGGTCTATCAGCAGCAATAGATTCCTGTGGCTGATGCAAAACAGTAGGTGAGTGTTGAACAACATTATCATCAATATTTTCCTCATGAGTATCATCAACAACAGCATTATTATCAATAGTTTTCTACAGGTGCTCCACCTACACACTAACTCCCTCCTCTCCATTGGCAACAGGAGAGGGATCTGATGGAAAACTGTCATGATACATAACGGATTCATTGAAAACAATGTTCCTACTCAACAAAATCTTTTTAGTTTCAGGATTCCATAGTTTATATGCCTTAACTCCTGAACCATAACCAAGCAACATGCACTTAATAGCTCTAGGCTCTAACTTTCCATTATCAACGTGAGCATAAGAAGTGCAACCAAAAACTCTCAACTGTGAATAATCAGCAGGCGAACCTGACCATACCTTAATAGGAGTTTTCTTCTCAAGTAGAATAGAAGGTGACCTGTTGATGAGGTAGCACGTTGTGTTGGCTGCTTCAGCCTAGAAACATCTATGCATACCTGCATTGGACAACATACAGCGAGCCCTCGAGATGATGGTTTTGTTCATGCGCTCAACCAAGCCATTCTGCTGAGGAGTGTAAGGGATGGTGTGGTGCCTGATCATACCATCATTACTTCAAAACTCCTCAAACTCATTAGAACAGAATTACATACAATTGTCAGTACGTAGTACCTTTACCTTCTTTTCAGTTTGCTTTTCTACCATAACTGTCCACTTCTTAAAAGCATCAAAAACATCAGATTTATGTTTCAGAAAATATGGCCACACTTTTCTTGAGTAGTCATCAATAATAGTAAGCATGTAATTAGCACCACCAATAGATGTCTTATGGGAAGGCCCCCATACATCAGCATGCACATAATCTAAAATGCCTTTGGTGGTATGAACGGAAGCATTGAATTTAACTCTTTTATACTTACCAAAAACGCAGTGCTCACAGAACTCAAACTTACCCAAGTTGCAACCATCAATCAGCTCTCTCCTAACCAACTCTGCCATGCCATGTTCGCTCATATGCCCAAGACGCATATGCCATAGATTTGTTTTACCAAAATCATCAGAATCATTAGAAGTAACAGAAGCAGCAATACCAGGCAAAGTGCTACCTCTAAGAACATATAACTTAGCAGAATTCATATCACCTATCATGTGAATAAGAGAACCTTTTGATACCTTCAACAACCTATGCCCACCGGCGTACTTGTATCCATCAACGTCCATGGTACTCAGGGAGATCAGATTTCTGGCCATGCTTGGTATGTGCTTCACCTCAGTCAATGTACGTGTCACGCCATCATGTGTCCTGATCTTAACAGATCCAACTCCGACAATATGGCACGGGTTGTCATTCCCACACGTACAAAATCTCCAGTCTGCACAGACTCATATGAGCTGAACCAATCTTTGTTACATCAAATATGAAACGAACATGCAGTATCAAGTATCCATTCATCATCACGAGAAGCACAAACAGCAAAAACGGCTAAACATTCACCGTCAGAACTATCACCAGAAACAACAGCAGCCTTACCAGTACCTTGATCCTTATCTTTCGGTTGGTAAGTACCGTTCCTTTTCTCCTTATTCTGCAGCTTCCAACAATCATCAATAACATGATTAGATTTCTTACAATACCTGCAGAACTTGTCCTTTCCCTTGGACTTTGAACGAATTCTGCCGTCTTTGCTCTTATCTCGGTTGCCATGGTTGTGAAATCTCTGCTCGGTCCTGCCATGAACCTGCAAAGCTTCAGCCTTGGAAGACGCCCCATCTGCCTGCACCATAGTTTTCATCTTTTCCCTCTGTTTGAGGGCATCTTGTACTTCATCAAGGGTTATTTTATCCCGGCTCAACAACATTGTATCACGAAAGTGTGTATAAGAACTAGGCAACGAGCATAAGAGTAATAGAGCTAGATCCTCATCATCATATTTTACTTCCATAGATTGTGAATCAGAAATAATCTCTCTGAAAAGAGATAAGTGATTCATTACCGATCCACCTTCCTGCAATCTATGCGAGAACAACTTCAGCTTCACAGGCATCTTACTGGTTAGACCCTTTGACATGCAGATCGATTCCAGTTTTATCCAAATAGCAGCAGCAGATTTCTCTGCCAAAACTTCCTGCAAAATATTATTGGATAGATGAAGTTGAATCATAGACAAAGCCTTACGGTCCTTCCGCTTCTCTTCGTCAGACCAGCTCTTAGCATCATCTTTCCCGAATCCTTCCAGTGCTTCATCCAGATCTGAAGTTTGGGCGAGAATTGCCAGCATCTTCACCTGCCACAAGCAGAATCTTGTGGAGTAGTCTAGTTGCGATAGATCGAACTTCAATGACGACATGTCGCACACCCTAGATTAGAACCTGGGGCTCTGATACCACTTGTTAGCTTTGCGACAATCAAATAACGAAGAACAATAAAGGAATCACAGTAAGGGGACACATATTTAACGTGGAAAAACCTCTCCAACAAAGAGAGGAAAAAACCACAGGCGCTAGCTAGCGAAACTTCACTATAACGGGGAGTGTTTACACAATGCCGGGGATTTCACAGATGCAACTTATCCTAACCGGCGGCTTACAAGAGGTATATATAGCGGTGGTAACCTAGGTCATCAACGATCCGTACTGCGGGGGGCTGTCACCCCTCACACCCCCCACAGGCGTCCCTGTTGGGCACAGAGCGGGCCTCGCTCCGCTCCGTCTGAAGTTGGCCTTTACTTTGTAGAATTTGGATCAACATATGACAAACTCCACCTTGAGACAAATTCCTTCTTGTAGCATCAATAGTAATCATCTCCCTAAACAAACAAAGAAAACACTTCGACGCCAACAACCACTTGGGCTAAGTAGTTATACCAACTAAGCTTCAGCATAGCTCAAACTTAGCAACAAGAACAGGCTTTGTCATCATATCAGCAGGATTATCATGAGTGTTTATCTTGCATATCTTTAGTGCACCTTGTGCAACAACATCACGAACATAATGGTACTTGATATCAATGTGCTTTGTTCTCTCATGGACCATATGTTCCTTAGTAAGGTAAATAGCACTTTGACTGTCACAGAACAGGTTAATGCAAGAATCATCTTGACAAAGCTCAACATACAAACCTTTCAACCAAACAGACTCTTTGCAAGCTTCAGCAACAACCATATATTCTGCTTCGGTTATAGATAGAGCAACAACTGGTTGCAGCGTTGCCTTCCAACTCACGGCACATTCACTCCCGCATCGGCCCAAGCCTCCGTGACGGGCCTCACTCCGCTCCGTCAGAAGTTGGCTTTTACTTTGTATAATTTGGATCAGCATATAACATCTACCATAGCATCTCTAACTATCACTATTTAAAATCTTAGCAGACCAATACCAAAGGGTGAGCTATGGGCACTTATAATGACAACATGATGATCATATCTAAGTAAACACAGCAAATCCTCAAGTATCTCAGGCCTCATGAGATATGAAACATCACAGTTCACCACTGCAATGGCGTAGTCACCATGGAACAGAGGTGCCTCCACAGGAACAGCCATGTGAGCATGGATGAGAACCTTCAGGACCATCATCCAGTGTCACCACATCAAGCACAAATAGAAATAGTTTACTAGAAAATTGTCCATGACTCTGTCTGGTGGATCAGGAGCAGCTGGGACGATAGCCGTCGATACAAGAGAGCTTTGTATCAAGCCAGGACAAGAAAAAGAAGATAAAGCCTCTGATTCTTGCTTTGGCCGCTAAACCCAGAAGGTTTTACACCAAGCCGCTTTGTGACCCTCACACTTACATCTGAGACAACGTATATTATTGGAGCATTTGGCAAACATATTGACCACCGTTAGACACCTGGAGAAAAAATTCAACGAGAATTCTCTGAGCAAACCAGAGTTTGTTGGGCAAGATTTTCTGCATAATTATCTAAACTATCCCACAAACCTTGCCGCTCTCCTGACAAAATTCCATGCCCATCCTCTAACTGCAACATAGTCTCGCTAACAACAGTATGGGCCTTATTAGGGCAATTCTTTCTGATGTGTCTGAAAAGGAAACAAAACCTGCACTTGAGACCAATGACACAACATGTCCCATTATGGTGACAATAGTGACGCAGCCCAAGACACAAGGGGCGTTCCATTTGTGACATAGAAATATCTGGCATAAAAGATAGACCAATTTCTTGGATAATTTCCTGATCATAATACTGCGCTCGGTAGAAGAAACGAAAACATTTTAACATCGGAGCATATACATCCGTAAAAATCAGAACCCCAAAGGGACTGTTTGTTCAAGATTTTGAAAAACATTACCGTTGATTTCCAATCTCAGCAGAAAAGCGAAGCTGCCAATTGAATGGACGTCAGCAGTGAGCTCACCGGCCGGCACCATTAGAGGAACGCAAACAAAACTAAGATCGGGTTTAAATCAAACAGAAACCAAGGGAACAATTATGTACTTATGAAAATAAATAGGCTTCAAATTTCTAGCACGACCATTAGGAAAAGACCACCCATCATCAATAGCATCAGAGACATGGGAACAAGTAGATGGCTGACCCTCATGAAATAGATGGAAGGTGCAATGGAAATCAGGCCAGGTTTATGACACCAGACGGTGAATGAAATGCCCGACAATATTAGAAGCCACAGAGAATATGAAAGAATCCTCACTTAATTTGGGCATATTTAAACCAGTCGGGTCATCACCCAAGTAGCATTGTGAAGCCATACCCACAGATTCCTCATTCAGATTGAAAGAAAAATATCCAAAAACAGCCAACACAAAATTCTTGGAAGAACACGAGGGAGAAAAGTGGACCGGAGATTTTAAACGCTAAAGCACCTGAGAAACTGGATTCCTTCCCAGAGAGAGATCCGAAAGCAATAACACATCCATGGAGATCACCGACAATGAGGGGAATCACGTGGAGGGTGGATCACAGGGGTGGGAGAGAAGGGTGGGTGTCAGGGTTGGTAGGCAAGTTGTTGTCAAAGACATGAAATGAACTTCAAATTAAATCCATTTCTCAAGCAATACCGACATATGCTATGCCATGTTGTGATCTAACGCAAATGCTTTGCGAGGATATAAGTAAGATGGTATGTCGGTATTGATGGAGTCAACAAGATGGGAAAATAGTGTCATTCAGTAAGTTGGGAAGTGATGACGAGGCTGAAGGAGGAATGTGTATGGGTTTCAGAGATTTGCAAATTTTTAATATTGCTATTATAGCACGTCAAGGGTGGAGACTAGTGCAAAACCCTGATTCTCTTTTTTGCATTGTACTTAAGGTGCTTTAATTCCCTAACAACTCTATTCTTGAAGCAACACCAAGCGATGGAACATTATCTACTTGGAGGAGTATCTTGCAAGGTCTTGATTTTTTTTGAAACAAGGTATTATATGGAGGGTTGGATCGGTTGAGAATATTGATATTTGGATGGATCCGTGGATTGAAGAGGTACTACTCATCGTCCTCATACACCAATGGGCATGGGTGAACCAATGTCGGTGGCTGAATTGGTGGATCAAGATACTGGTCAATGGAATGAATATCTTATTTGTTTTGTGTTTGATCACCAATATGTAGAGGTTCAATTCCAATCATAGGATGTATGGAGGATTCGGTTGCATGGCATTATGATAGTAAATGGATTTTCACAGTTAAATCTGGGTACATGATGGGTGTTAGTCTTAGAGAGGCTAACCAGAATAATGATGCTAGCTCTTCTGTTGCACTAGCTGCATCATCAACATTGTGGAAGAAGGTTTGGAACTTGAAGCTTCCTGCAAAAATCAGGATTTTTGTTTGGAGATTGTGCTATAGTATTCTACCTATGAGACTGGATATCTGACAAAAAAGAGTGGAGCTGGACAATAGGTCCCGATGTGTAATCGGGTGGATGAAGATGGTGGACATTTGTTCTTTAATTGCAAGCAAGTGAAACAAATTTGGCGCAACATGCTTCTCGAAGATGTACGTCTCCAACTTGTTTAAGCACCAAACCTAGTGGTGTTTTTTGATAACCTTTGTTCGTTATCAAAGGAGAAGCAACTCTCATCAATTGTTCTGCTTTGAGGCTGGTGGTCAGTGCAAAATAAGGTTAACGTCGGGGAGCACGAGAGATCGTTTGATGAGTTTTGCCATATTATTCATAAGCATATTCTGGATTTCCAATCAGGTATGCTACAACAAGTTATTACATTAAGAGTACACCAAGAGATTTTAAACGATGGTCTAGGACGAACCATAATCAAATGAAGGTCAATTTGGATGCTGCTTTTATTAAGCAATTGAAGAATAACTCTTGGGTTTTTATTGTGTGAGATGATGGAAGAAGTTCTTTTGCTGCATCGGCGGGAAAACTTCGATATTTGCGCAGCGCGCTACAAACATAAATGGAGGCATGTTTTGTAGAAATGGAAGGAGCACTGGCTCTAGGTCTTCACCGTGTGGTTTTTTTTTGTCTGACTCACAGACTTTGGGGAATGCACTGAAGAATAAAAACTATGATATGTGTCAGTTGGTGTCCTTCTTCGGGAATTCAGAAGTATTTGCATTAGCTCTTTGAATCTTTTGATTTTAATTACTATCCGAGATCTTGTAATAATCTTGCGCGTGAGCTTACAAAATATGTCATGTGCGTCGACTCTAGGTGTGATGTGTGGGCAGATGTTGCCCCAGTTTTTTCTCGATTCTAGTCCCTAGAGAGTTCGTTGAGTAATAAAGTTAAGCGTGTTTTGCCCTCGGAAAAAACCCCATCTAATTAGAGAGAAGTAATGTATTTTTAGTATACATTGTCTTCTCTAGATGATATCAAGCTCTAAGGGAAGAGTCCCTTCTGTGCCATTGTACATGTCTTAAATGTTATTCTCTCTCTATGCTCAACATCAAGATAACACAGACACATCAAATATTCTCCGTGGCAAAAAGAATCGTCAGCGCTAGAAACATACCAAATGGCATTTTCATACTTGAATCTTTTCGTCCCCTCTTAATTTTTATTGTAAAGACGGTCTAAGTAATTTACTTGTGAGAGATTCCTAATTCTACCAATGCAAGTAGAAATAGAAACACTACGCCACGCTAGAAGTTTAAGGGCACATTAAAGTGCCTTAATATCTATAAAAGTGTCCTTATTTATTTATTAGCTCAATATAAAAATTTCATATTTACTAGGGTCTCTAATAGTTTATAGGCCACTTTGAGAGTTTACATTTTACAAGCATTTGTATAAGTACCACTAAAAACTATTGGAACACAATATAGTTTTGAGGAACTCACTAAAATATACTAATAGCATATTTGGTACTTGGGGGTGTCATAATATCATTTTGCAATACTAACTAAAAAAATGCCCCCAACAACATATTATGGCATTTTGGAGAAGTGGCCTAGTATCGTTTTTGATGCACTAGCTAATGATTCACTAAAAGCTATTATGGCATTTTGGAGAAGTGAACGAATAATATTTTGGAGGTACTAACCTAAAAGTACCCCAATAATAAAAGTATGCATATGAAACATATATTTCACAATCGAGCACATATCACAATTTTCATTCACAGTTAATCCAATTGATATAATTTAGCCTAGTACATCATACATCCATTCTGAGTTACATTAACTCATAAATTGCCCAACTCACAAATTTATTACATGTATTCTTCAGTTATATTAATAAAATTTAGCTCAACTCAACAACAATCAGTTTTTATTGAACTAACATCACCATGGTTATACCTTGTGAATTCATTTTCATCTTCTTGTTGCTCTTCACGTCTCTAGCTTATGGTTCAAGTCTTCTAAAATTTGCATGTGTAGGTGATATATCATTTGCTTCCATCACGTACATTTTTTTACAAAAAATCTTCATAACATTCGCATATAGTTATCTAGAAGTAACTTTGGAAATGCAGGAAAAACAAGTTGAAGAAATTTTACATTTTCTCAGGCCATGAAATGCAATGCTCTTGAGCATAACCAATATGTTTACTTTAACTCGCTCCATTGGTTTAGGCAGGGCAGTGGTATTCTTGAATACCATGTTCACGAGAACTTGAAACACACTCATCATTATCTATGCTCTGTATTGTTGCCATAGCAATCAAATTTGCACTTATTAGGTGATGTTAAACCTGTACCATGTGGCCATTCTATTTATTGTCCTCCAAAATGCCTTCTTCTCTTCTTATTTTTTCTAAGCACATGAAATTAAGTCCATTATATCAAATGGGTGATATTTTGTAACATTATAACATTACCACAATTTTAATGATGTAGCAGTACAAATATGGAGCAAGCTACATGTTATTATCCTATCCTTATCGTATATTTCATCACTCGTTTATTAAAAACACAATATATATTTATTTTAAATGAGTTGCCTCCCTGAAGCACTTATGTGTTGGTCTTTTAGCTCAATCGCAATAATGATGAACTTGGATTCGGTAATGGAATACCCATTCTAAAATAGTTTTCCTTCCAAGTGATGATTCGGTTATCGTAGACCTTGGACTTCCTTCTTCTTCCAGGGAACGACAAAAGGATCTCGCATGTGTAATTTAAATGTCACATTATATTCGTGTAGATTAATAAAAACATTACAGTTCGTAGTCTACCAAGAATAATATGTTCTATGGAATCTTCAGGAATATCAACAATGACAAGATCAATGAGTGTGAGTCACCTGTTGGTTTGAACAACTATATTTTCTTTGATTCTTACGACTTTCTTAAAAATAGAATGAGCAAGATGAAGTTTAAGACAGTAAAAACATATGAACCAAGATTTACCCTATTAAATAAACTTTTATGAATGGTAGAAACACTAGCACCTATATCACAAAGTGCAATAATCTCATTCATACTCATAGTAATCTTAACAGCTTGCCTAGATATATCTTCTAATTTAGCATAAAGCTTCACAGTTAATTCTTTACAACCCATCTCAATCTCACGTACCTTCATTGCAACTTGATAAATAAATTGTTGGTATGTGGCCTTATTACGTGCTTCAATGTTAGGGTTATTTAATGTGATAATTTTTACGAGGCATTCAACGGGTAGTCCGTTGCAAGAGATTTACTATAGTCTAGTTCTTCAGGCATATCGTCTTCTGTATAACCACTCATCATCTCAAGACCTTCCACCGGATTAGGCTGAGGCTTTCCTACAGGCTTTGCAAGGATTAGCATTTAAATCTCAGCTATCTTACTGAATTATGCCTCGACTATTCTTGTTCTTTTCTGTAGAGCATGGACATTAATTTTATAATGAAAACTTATTTAGAAAGTTGCTGAAGATTAACATCGTGGTTCTCAATCATTTGAGCATATTGTTTTGGCAAGTTTGAGTATGCATAAAATTTTCGAAGGAATCCTCAAGTGACTTGCGGCTGCCATTATTTTCTCCACTGAAATTGTTTGGAGCACCTACATGATTAGGATGTGGTTTTTGAGAATGTGAGCCATAATGTTTGCTCCTCCATGCAGGGTAAAACGTATTACAAGCAATAAACTACATCTCTTCAACCTTAGTATCGATGATGAGTTTCCTATTTACCTTTAATCATATATATAAGTTAATCTACCTTTATAGTAAGTTCTTCATTCTTCTCCTCGGTGATATATAATTCACCATTCTTGAAGAGGGATTTCACATGCCGTTGAGCATGGTTATCTTTCATAATCTCGATTTCCTTTTCCATGAATGTTGCTCCTGGTGCAGTGTCAAGCATATATTTGGATATAGAATTAAGAGCATGATAAAAAAATGAAGAATTATACATTTTTTCATCCCATGATTGGGGCAGTTCCTTATAGCCCAGTTCATCCTTTCCCACGCAAGAGCTAGTTGTTTGCGGTCTTCTTGTGTGAAATCGTTATATTAAAACATGGTTGTATAGTCTTAAAAGGTAGAAAATTTTAGACATAAAGATATTGCAAATAAATTTCCCATAAAGTGGTAGTGCCTCTCGGCAATGGTATCAACCATTCTTTGGCTTTCCCTCTAAGTGACAAGGGAAGTAAGCATAGCTTGAGCACATCCTAGTTAATATCCTTTATATGCATCATATTGTCGCATATCTCAGTGAAAGTGTTAGGTGAATACCTATGTCCTTAGAAGCGGGACCACCAAACTGATTTTGTTGAACCAAGTTTGATAGGTTAGACTTAATTTCATAGTTCTCCAGTGTGGTAGTGGGTTAAGTGATTGGTGCACGAAGATAGTCATAGTTGGGATTAGAAAATTCCCAGAGCTTCTTGTTGGCCATACTACTAATGTTTTTAGGTTTTCAGATAAGAACAAATAAGTAAGCTCATAACAAAAAGATAAAATAATACTTCTGAATTTTTAATTAAGAAAAAGCTAAACAAATAAAAATAAATAAATTAAAACAAAAATTAAACTAATTAACAAACTCTCTATTGACCTCACAGGGGTAGCAAAATTACTTCCTCGGCAATGGTGCCAAAAAGGGATTCATACCTTTGATTAGGATTATGAATGTAGTATAGGTTCTTTTTCCCTAGAGATCTAGGTTTATTGAATCCAGAAATTACCTATTTTAATGTAAGATAATTTCGAACATACCTCTATGAACTTTGTAGAATATTTGTTTAACAGACCAAATATTGCCTTTTCTGGGTTTTAATCATTTGATGGAAAATGGGAAAGAGCCAAGATTTCACCTGCAACTTTGCACTCGGATATAGGATATAAGAGATAAGATGAAACACCGTTAATATAAGAACATAATAGAGATTCAATGATTCATGTGGGTGATGCTACCTAATAACACCATAGCCTACAATCCTAGTTACTATGGATACATTTGTCCAACCATGACTCCTCCGAGTAGTACGGGGCTACCATAGTTATTAAGATAAACATACCAAAGCACACATATACTGCCTTCCATACTTGCCCGTGCACATATGTACATATCTTTGAAATAACAACGAAATAACTCTCATATCTAACCCCTGCTACATGCATGCTCTAAGAAATTGGTTCCATATATATAGTCTGTATATATACATATATCACATTGACCAAGGCCAGAACTAGAAACGAGATTAGACCACAAAAAGAATGTCAATGTTGTGGTTTTCTAGTATTTTCTTACTAAGAGGTAGATAAATATATAAACGATTAATTAAAATTTTACTACAATTTTCATACTAATAGGTAGATAATTTAAGAGGATGTGTGCGGCTGAATAAATTTAACGACTTTTTGCAAAAGAAAATGTAACATTAATTTGCAAGCTTAGGCTACAATGCTAGATAGCACCAAATCTGCAAATTTTGGAATAATTGTACTTCCACTTATGGTGCAAATGGAGGTGATAAAAATTATCACACATATTTTTTGCTAACTATTGGTGAAAGCAAGGGATGAGAATATTTTTTATAAGTACAAACACAGGTAGTTCAGTCTCATGTAATATGAGGAGTTATAATATGTTGAAAGAATATTTAGGTGTTATTACATGAAATTAATAGCCTTATATACACTGGCGGAGCTAGCCCAGATTTCAGGGGGGCAAAACTGAAAAGATGGATATTTGGGGGGGCAGATTATCTATTTCTTCACATCTAGGTCCCTACTAAAAATTTCTTCACTAATTCCTCAAAGTCTGGGGGGCGGTGGCCCCCCTGACATACACATAGCTCCGCCACTGCTTATATATGAGAAGTTTAAAATTCAACCAATTGTGATCCTTTAAGTTGTAGTTTGACCCATATTTTTTTGATAAATTCCTAATGTTTTTGCATTAATATGTTTCAATGCAAATTATATAGTGGAACATGCATAAGTTAATATGTTGAACTTTCATTGGATTGTATGAATTATTTCAGTATTTATGAAGAAGAACATTATTGTTAGTTATAATAATTCTATACTCTAATATAATAGAATTTGTATAACACAAATAAAAAATCAATGGCTTTAAACAGGTTTCTTCAAAAAAGAAGAATCTTCCCCAGTTTTATTGAAGAAACAACTAAGACATCTATCGCGACACAAAAATGATCCCCAATTCTAGAAAGAGAAAAAACATTTGACTCGACGAAAGTCTAGCGATACAAGGTAATACATGTGAAATATGTGAAATAATAAAGTCTAGCGATACAAGGTAATCCCCAATTATTTCAGTATTTATGGGTAAATATGTGAAATAATAAAGTAATAATATAAGGTAATACATAAATGTTTGATACAATAAAGATGATGCACTCTGAATTTGCGAGATGTTAAATAGCAAAAGTGAAACGTAGTCCCTATGCACGCTTATCAGCAAGTGATCATCGTGTACGTTACTGTAACAATGAGAAAAGCGCACGGCCGATTCAAGATGTCACAAAATGTATAAACTAGTAGTACTAGGACTGATCAGTAGTTTTTTTTTCGAGAGAACATTGAGCTTTATTGATCAGAAATCATAATGTCACTACGAAGGATCTCACGGATACAATCCGGAGAAACACCCCGCCACACCTCACAGCCTAGATCTTCACTTTTTTTAGCTATAGTGTGAGCCATGACATTCAAATCCCGAGGAACATGCTTGAGCGAATAGGAAACAAAGGAGGCCATCAAGAGTCGAATGTCCCGTATCACAGGGCCACACAAGGACCTGTCATGTTCCATAGCCAACACCCGGTTCACAACCGAGAGGCAATCAGATTTGATGATAATCCGTGAAAAGCCTTCATCTCTGGCGAAGATGGCCGCTCGCCTAAGTGCCAAAGATTCAGCAATCTCTGGTGAAGTGACCTCCTCCTGGCGCTCACTGCATGCAGCCAAGCACGAGCCATTGTGGTCTCGGATCACTACACCCACTCCCATCTGTCGCGAGGCTGAGAAGATCGCCGCGTCAACATTCACCAAAACCATGCCGGCCGGCGGCGGTGACCATCTGAGTACAGAAGAGTTGGCCTCACGCCTATGGCTAGCAGTAGGTTTATATAAATGCGTTGTGATCATCTGAATATAAGCCAACGCCCTCAACGCAACTGACCCAGGATGCTCCATCGGCTCCCCTTCCCGAGTCTTGTTTCTAGCATCCCAAATGTGCCAGAACGTCACAATCATTGTGGTGGCCTCCAAATCCGAACACCTTGCTAAGAAATCCAGTGTCCATACTCTAGGAGAGATGAAGTGTTGTCTTTGGAGATCAAGAGCATGTTCTGCGCGGACCACCTCCCACACCTCCCGTGCAAACTGACAGAAAAGGAGGGTGTGATCAATTGACTCAAACCTCCCACAGAAAACACAGTCTGGGCAAGCCGGTATGTGCCTATGTTGAAGCTGTTGACCACAAGGAAGGCAATTGTGAGCAAAACGCCACAGATTTATTTTCATTTTGCCTGGAGCTTTTGCTGACCAAAGAGCCTTCCAAATTTTGGCGTCTGTATCCGTTCTTGTTGACATGCCGCCTCCTGTCACACTCCGTTGCTCACTGAATTTGCAGTTCCGAGCCAGATTATATCCAGACTTGACAAAGTAGCCGCCAAATCTTGTGTACGGCCAGGAGGCGAACTCATTACCGCCATGGCGGCTTAATGGAATTTGGAGAATCTTCTCGGCAACTTCTCTAGAAAAAACAGTTCTCACCAGATCCACACCCAAGCACACGAGTCTTCCAAGATCAGTGAACTATCTGGCTGATTTTCCAACAGCGGTACCACCGTTTTAAGCAGTAAGGGTGACACATCCGGTATCCATCTATCCGACTCGATCTTGATCGAGTTCCCATCTCCAACGCCCCATCTTACGCCTTCCCTCAGCAGCTCACGGCCGAACAAGATACTGATCAGTAGTTGTGCAAAGGAATCAACATCTAAAAAGGGGAAATCATCATTAGTACTGTATCAAGATAACTTACTAGACTACCCGACTATCGTTGGCCGTTGCCCTGTCCAAATTTCAGGTCCTCTGTTCCTGTCGCTCTCGGTCTCAGAATAATCAGGAAATGGCTGCAAGGTGCTACCTAAACATTTGTAGGCAGGCCAAATCCCAAAAAGTCCACCAGGCCAACGCCAACCACTAGACTAGAGTAGAGTAATCTTCAGCCACTGTCCACTAGGCCACTAGGCAACTGCAGCATCGGACAAGGGAAAGGCGTACGCTCCCAAGCTCTCGCCATGGCCTCCGCCGGCGAGCACACGGTGGCCCTTCTCGACCTCCCTACCGACGAGGTTTCGTCACTGCCTCCACGATGATAAAATTCGTTTCTCTCTCCCTGTCGGCTGTCGCCTGCTCAGAATTTTACACCAGGGATGTCAATTTTGCTGGGAATTTCTGTCGCAGGTACAAGGGGAATACACCACCGACGGGTCCCTTGATTTCGACGGCAACCCGGCGCTGAAGCATCGTACGGGTGGATGGCGCGCGTGCCGCTCCGTTCTCGGTGAGTTTCTTCTTCTTTCTGTTTCATCATTTCAGCAAGAATAGTAGTACCAATACTCAGATGGATTTCAATCTAGCCTTACTCTTGTCCGGCTGCTTCTTGGACGATGGTGATGCGCAGGTACCGAATTCTGCTACTGCCTGGCGTTCTACGGCATCTCGTACAACCTCGTCACGTACCTCACCGGCGTCCTGGGCCAGAGCAACGTCGCCGCCGCGAGGAACGTGTCCACCTGGCAGGCCACATGCTTCCTCATGCCGCTCGCCGGCGCCGTCGTCGCCGACTCCTTCTGGGGAAGGTACCGCACCATGGTCATCTCCTGCTCCGTCGGCGTCGTGGTATACCTTACTTAAACCCCCTTCCAGCCACTCTGCACCGCAATCAATCATCAAACATAGCGCTGCAGTCTGCGCTTCATGTCCAAATTGAGATATTCAGACCACTGTTTTTATGGGCAGGGCATGATGATGACAGCTCTCTCGGCGTACCTGCCGCTGCTCGCCAAGAACGCTGCGTCGCTCACCGCGGCGAACATGGTGTCGGCTCAGGAATTCGTCCTGTTTCTCGGCCTCTACATGATCGCCGTCGGGCTAGGCGGCCTCCGGCCATGCCTGATGTCCTTCGGCGCCGACCAGTTCGACGACGGCGACCCGTCGGAGCGCGTGCACAAAGGCTCCTTCTTCAACTGGTACGTGTTCAACACGAGCTGCGCGTCGCTGGTGTCCAGCACCGGCATCGTCTGGGTGCAGGACCACTACGGCTGGGCGCTGGGCCTGACCATCCCGGTGGCGGTCCTGGCCGTCGGGCTCTCCTGCCTGGTTGCGGCGTCACGGGCGTACAGGTTTCAGCGAACCCGCGGTAGCCCCCTCACCAGAGTCTGCCAGGTCGTCGTCGCCGCCGTCAGGAACTTTGGTGTCGAACCGCCGGCCGACAGCTCTCTCCTGTACCAACGGCCGGAAGAGGACAGTGCCATGAAGGGAGTTCAGATTATCGAGCACACCACTGATCTCCGGTCAGTTACTTCAACCAACTCTCTCTGACAATTCCTTGCTTGACATCATTCTTGACTCGAGATGCATCTGTTATTTCTTATTACTTGTTTAGATTCTTCGACAAGGCCGCCATTGTCGCGGTTTCAGACAACGAGGCAGCTCGGCCAGCGCTATGCAGCCCGTGGAAGCTGTGCGCCGTAACGCAGGTGGAGGAGCTCAAGATTCTCGCGCGGATGCTGCCGCTCTGGGCGACCGTCGTGTTCTACTACGCCGTGTCGGCGCAGATTTCGTCAACGTTCGTGGAGCAGGGCACGGCGATGGACGCCACCGTCGGCTCCGTGCGCGTCCCGCCCGCGTCCATGTCCACCTTCGACGTGCTCACCATCTTCGTCCTGGTCCCGCTCTACGACCGGGCGTTCGTGCCGTTGGCCAGGCGGCTCACCGGGAGGGATAAGGGCATCTCGGAGCTGCAGAGAATCGGCGCTGGCCTCGCCATGCCCGTGCTTGCCATGGCCGCCGCGGCCATCGTCGAGACAGTGCGCCTCCGCGCGGCGCCGGGGAAGATAAGTGAGTTGTGGCAGGCGCCGCAGTACGCGCTGGTGGGTGTCGGCGAGGTGCTCACCACCGTTGGCCAGCTCGATTTCTTCTACAGCCAGGCGCCGGCGTCTATGAAGACCGTGTGCACGGCGCTCGGGTTCCTTGCGGTAGCGGCCGGGGACTACCTGAGCTCGTTCCTCCTGACGGTCGTGCAGTGGGCGACGGCTACCGGCGGTCGGCCCGGG
The DNA here is from genome assembly GCA_910589775.1 of Avena eriantha. Lineage (NCBI taxonomy): Eukaryota > Viridiplantae > Streptophyta > Magnoliopsida > Poales > Poaceae > Avena > Avena eriantha. The sequence goes on from OU342744.1 coordinate 42,405,312, forward strand.
TGGATCCCCGACGACCTGAACGAGGGGCACCTCGATCGCTTCTTCTGGGTGATGGCCGGACTGGGCTGCCTGAATCTGATGGCGTTTGTGAGCTGCGCCGGGAGGTACAAATATAGGAAGGCTTGCTGAGTTTGCAGCTCCATCATCGTGCGCCGCCATTTTTTTCGCAGCGTGCAATGATGATGCCAAAGATATGTAAACTTTTTCTCTTTAGAGAAAGCATATCCATCAAATGTGTTCTCCTAATCTATTTCTCGCGGGCAATCTTTCTCGCTAATGCTAGAGTTACACATGTTAATATTTGAATCTTTTAGGTGTCAGCCTATAAATTTTTATGGTAAAAACACTCTTAAGTCATTTACACGGTGAGAGATTTGTACTATGCACACTAGAAAAGAGAAAATCGAGAATGACAGCTAGGATGGAGATCCCCCTTCGTTTAACCGTTGGGTCGAGGAAGAAGCCATCGATGCCTCCTTGATGCACGCTCGATTGGTTGTCAAAGAGGATGAACTTGCAAAGGTGCGGATGCCCTCCAGCCTCTAGCGGCATTTCCCTGGCACCGGCTATAAGCTGGCCTTCCCGTTGCTGCTGCACCTCTGTGGGGGAGCAAGTGTAGCAGATGGAAAACGTGTCTAGATAGCTGCCATGCTTCCCTCCTTTATATGGCTAAGCGATATGGGACCAAACCAACCAAACCATCGAGTTGGTTTTGTTGCAGCCGATCAGAGCAAGTTGGTTACATGCGAGATAGGTTCAAAACATTGGTTTGTGGACTTCCTCTAACTTAGCGTTAATTAGCTTTGTCTGTGTCTTTTTGTTTTAGTTAACGTGATAGAAACTCTATCTCTGTATTTTGTTTCGGTTAACCTGACACTCTATCTCTGTATTTTGTTTCGGTTAACCTGACAGGTCAACCAACATTCTCCCCTTTAATCGCTAGGTTTAACTATATTTTCCCATTCTCCATAGGAATAATACATCAAACTGGGGTGTTACAATGGCCAAAGAAATGTCGTCGAAGCTCAACACTTATGACATACTATCCTATCTCGAAATGGATAACATTTTACTTGATGGGAGTGGTTCTTACAGTGGTACCTTTATTTCAGAATCATAAGCTTCCACTAATAACATGTCGGCAACATGCTCATGAAAAATACTGGGTGGTAATCCTTTCGATCCAAAAGCATATGAGTACTACTAATATGCCTAACATTAATAATATGATCCTAGATTCTATCTTTCACAACATGATAATTTATGTCAATTGCTTGGCAGTAGCACTTTACTTGTTGTTACTCGTATAGAAAATTGTAGGCTCATTATCGTAGTACAATACAAGTGATTTAGAAATGTTGTTGATCACTTTAAACCAGGGAATAAAATTCTTTTAGCATAGAGCCTGCCAAGTGGTCTCATAACATGCTATAAATTCTGCTTGCATCATCCATGAAGCAGTTATTGTTTGCTTGGAGATTTTTCACGATATGGCTCCTCCGGGAAGTGTGAACGGATAACCTGATCTACTGTCCACACAACTGGCATAATCAACATTTGTATAGCAATAACTTTTGGACTATCAGACCTTTTATAAGTAATCATGTAATCTTTAGTGCCTTGCATATAACACAAGAATTTATTTGTGGACTTCCAGTGGTCTAGTCCTAGATTTGATTTGAATCTGCCAAGAATCCCGGTTATAAAAGCCAAGTCAGGGCGCGTACAAACTTGTCCATACATTGATGCTTCCGACAGCTGAAGCATAAGGAATTGACTTCAACTGATCTGTTTCTATTTGTTTCCTCGGACATTGAAATGTCTCAAACTTATCGCCCTTGACTATTGGAGCAGGTGCTTGTGAGCATGTATGCATGTTGTATTTATTTAGTACTCTCCCAAAGTATGCCTTTTGTGCTAGTCTCAACACACTTTTAGACTTATCCCGATGAATCTCTATGCCAATGAATATGAGGCTTCACTGAGATCTTTCATATCAAAATTGGAAGATAGAAAATTATTTGTTTCGTGCAGCATATCCTAATCGCTACAAGACAACAAATATGTCATCCACATACATGACTAAAATTGTGAACCTACCCCTTAAACTTGACATAAATGCAGTTCTCCACAATATTTTCCATAAAACTAAAAGTTCTAACAATCTTGTCAAACTTGAGGTACCATTGTCTTGAAGCCTACTCCAAACCATAGATGGATTTTTTTAGATAACACACTAAATGTTCCTTTCCTTTCATGACAAAACCTTCCAGCTGAGTCATCTAAACATCTTATTTTAGGTCACCATTTAGAAATGCCGTTTTAACATCCATTTGATGCACTTCTAAGTCGAAATAAGCTACTAGAGCAATGATGATCCTAAAATAATCTTTAGATGACACAAGAGAGAAGGTCTCATTGTAATTATTCCTTCTCTTTGTGTGAAGACTATTTCCACAAGTCTTGCCTTGAACTTTTCAACATTCCCTTTGGAGTCATACTTGGTTTTATAGACCCATTTGTAGCCTACTCTATTAGCCCCATTAGGAACCTCTACTAAGTTCCAAACATCATTTGAGTCCATAGATTTCAACTTGTCTTCAATGCAACCTACCACTTGGATGAATTCATACTTTTAATGGCGCCTTTATATGAGGTTGGATCCTCTACCTTTCCTATATTATTTACATCCTCACTCATGTAAGTGACATAATCATCTAAGATAGCTTTCTTTCTTTCTTGCAGTGATTTTCTCATAGGAGGTGGTGGAGGGGTATCATTATGTTGAGGATCATTTTCTTGATCTGACTAGTGAGGGTCTTCATTTTAATTTTCATTAGTTTCAGTGTGCGTTGACCCAACATACCACTACATGATATAGCACCCTATAGTCGTTGACATAACACCAATGCAACACCGTTCCACTAGTATTACATCCCTTAGAGTGGTACAATAGAAACATAGTAGGTCCAAGACTTGACTATAGGTTACCACTCGACTCTTTACAAAAGATCCAAAAACACTCTAGGTTATAGAGAGAGAAAGAAACCTCTTACAAAGAAGAACCAGAAATAATAACTCATAACTAACATACCAATAAAACTAGTACCTAAACTATCTGGTTCGCAATTGCTGTTATAGCAATGCTCTACAAAAATAGGTTCTAGGGCTAGATATTGTACTCCTATCTAATTAGGAACTCCGTATTTACTTTAGTGGATGTATCTCTTGACTCCATTAACTTCATTGAAGAACTTGAGCTTTTGATGTTGATTCCTTTGAGTAAAAGTTCGTGTTAATGTCGTATTCATTCGCTTTAGAACCTTGCAAGGGTTAAGAAGGTACATTTGAGTACGAGCGTACTCAGCAAGTTCACTAAAAAGAAGTGTTTGATCCACTAACTATAGTCACAGACCATAGGTCATAGGCTATGCAGGTTTTCGTCAACATTTCTTCAAAGATTGCTTTTATTCTGAAAAACTATGTCCGTCAGCCTTCACGAGTTTACCAGAACTTCATGGATTTCCTTTCCTTCCGTGTTCATAGCTCCTTCCCAGAACAGGGAGTAACATGTCACAATTTTATACACTCTGTAGAGGTGCGCTACTTTACCCATAAGAGATCTTAAACTTTGTTGCACAGCCGGGAGTATGTCCCCATTCAAACTTCCATGGTTTGAGGCCCAACCTAAGATCCAAGTCATTCGTTGTCCTTCTCCGCAACCCCACATGACAACACGAACCTACAAGTAGGAATACCTCACCTATGCCCCCATTATGGTTGACAATAGGGAAGATAACCCCTTGTAGACTCTGTAAGCAGCTCTGCATTGATAGCTGATGTCTACACACTTCTATTCTTGTAGACAGTTGTTGGGCCACCAAGTACAAAGGTTTGTAGAACAGCAACATGTTTCCCTTAAGTGGATTACCCAAGGTTTATCGAACTCAGGGAGAAAGTGGTCAAAGGTATCCCTCTCAAGCAACTTTGCAATCAAGATACAAGAAGTCTCTTGTGTCCCCAACACACCCAATACACTTGTCAGGTGTATAGGTGCACTAGTTTGGCGAAGAGAAAATGAAATACAAGTGGTACGGATAATTATAAGTGGTAACGGTGTTAGAAAAGAGCTTGACAGGTACGAAGAGACTAAAGGCAATCTAAAATAAACATGGAAGCAAGCAAACATGTAACAGATCTAGTTGCAAACGATGTTTCTGTTGGAGATATGCCCAAGAGGCAATAATAAAAGTGGTTATTATTATATCTTTGTGTTTATGATGAATGTTTACATCCCATGCTATAATTGTATTATTAGGAAACACTAATACATGTGTGTTTTGTAAACATAAGAGAGTCCCTAGTAAGCCTCTTGTTGAACTAGCTTGTTGATTAATTGATGATCATGGTTTCCTGATCATGGACATTAGGATGTGATTAATAACAAGGTTATATCATTAGGAGAATGATGTGATGGACACACACACCCATAGTAAGCGTAGCATAAGATCAAGACATTAAGTTCGTATTGCTGTAAGCTTTTAAATTCATAGTAACCTAATCCTTCGACCATGAGGTTGTGTTAATCACCATCACCGGATGGGTACTTTGATGACATCAAACACCGCTTCGTAACTGGGTGGTCATAAAGGTGTCATTGGGTATTCTGAAAGTATGTGTTGAAGCGCATGGACCAAGATTGGGATTTTTCCATCCATATGACGGATAGATAAGCTCTGGGCCCTCTCGGTGGAATGTCATCTAGTTAGCTTGCAAGCATGTGACTGGGTCACAAGGGTTGACATATCACGGAACGAGTAAAGAGTACTTATCAGTAACGAGGTAGAACTAGGTATGGAGATACCGACGATCAAACCTCGGATAAGTATAGTATCATGTGACAAAGGGAATTAGTTTCGTATGTAAATGGTTCAATCGATCACAAAGTCATCGTTGAGTATGTGGGAGCCATTATGGATCTCCAGGTCCCGCTGATGGTTATTGATAGGAGATGTGTCTCTGTCATGTCTACATATTCACGAACCATAGGGTGACACACTTAAGGTTCGAAGTTGTTTTAAATAGATATGGAATGTGCGTTGGAGACCGAATGTTGTTCGGAGTCTCGGAATGGATACGGGACATCACGAGGAGATCCGGAATTGTCCGGAGAATAAGATTCATATATTGGGGATCATTTTCTGAGTTAGGAAATGTTTCGGAGTATTTGTATGAGGATTCTAGAAGGTTTCGGAATGTTCCGGAAGGTTCTAGAAGATTTCTTGGAGTTTGCTTGAAAATCAAGATAGGGATCAAGGAGTCCTGGTGGGTCAAGACAAGGAGTCGTGGGGGAGGAGGACTCCTCCCCCCTCCCCAATCCGCCGGCCCTAGGAGGTGGGGAGTCCTACTAGGACTCCCCCTCCCTAGGCGCCCTCCCTTCTTTAAATAGAAGGGGGAGGCGTCACCCCTTGCTCCTCTTCTACAACACCCAATCTCCGCTGCCTCTCTCCTCCTCCTTTCTTCTGCACAGGCATAGGCGAAGCCCTGCAGATTTCTCTACTCGACCACCACCACCACGCCGTCGTGCTGCTGGGATTCCATGGAGAAGATCTACTACCTCCGCTGCTCGCTGGAACGAGGAGAGGAAGGTCTGCTTTGACTCCGCACGTGTGACCGACTGCGGAAGCGCTACCGAAACGCGGCGCCAGAAGGATCGTCCACTTGACCGACTGCGGAAGCGCTGCCGGAACGCGACGCCGGAAGGATCGTCCACACGATCTTGAGATCGGCAAGTGATCGACTACATCAACCACGAGATCTAATCTCGTTAACGCTTTCGGATCTACGAGGGTTAGTTCCTATCTATCTCGTTGCACATGTCTAATAGATTAGATCTTGGCTTTTATCTAGATTAGATCTGGGTTTTGTTCGTTCTTGCGGTAGAAAATTTTTGTTTTCCATGCTACGAACCCATCAGTGGTATCAGAGCCATATCTATGCGTAGATCTGTTGCACGAGTAGAACACAATGTTTTTGTGGGCGTTGATGCTTTTGTTGTCAGTGTCTTAGCGTGTACTTTGCATCTTGCGGCATGGTGGGATGAAGCGGCTCGGGCTAACATTACATGTCATCGCACATGAGACTTGCTCCACGCTTGACGTGCAACTTGCTTTGCACAAGTGGCTTTGCGGGTATCTGTCTCTCCCACCATAGTTAAGATTCAATTTACAATGAGCAGCTTGACAACACTTGTATCAACGTTGTGGTTCTTGTTCGTAGGTAAGATCGGTCTTATGCGAAAGCCCCAAACCACGTAAAACATGCAAAGAAAATTAGAGGCATCTAACTTGTTTTTGCAGGGGTTTTGTGATGTGATATGGCCATCATGTGATTGTGATTGTATTTGATGTATGCAATGATCCTTGTTGTAATATGGCAACCGGCAGGAGCCTAATGGTTGTCTTTAATTCTGTTAAGACCTGCGTGTCTATTCATTTTGTAATAGCTTTATTCCAAGTAGTTGTAATAGTTGCTAGCGATGATGGACAACCATGAAGCGGCGCCACTGACCTTGACGCAATGCTGGTGATGATGGAGATCATGTTCGTGCTTTGGAGATGAAGATCAAAGGCACAAGAAGAAATGACCATATCATATCACACTAATTATGAATTGCCTGTGATGTTAATTCTTTATGCATCTTGTATTGCTTAGATCGCGACGGTAGCATTATAAGATGATCCCTCTCACTAAATATCAAGTAATAAAGTGTTCACCCTTAGTTGGCACCGTTGCTAAGACTCGTCGTTTCGAAGCATCTCGTGATGATCGGATGTGATAGATTCTACGTGTGCATACAACGGGTGCAAGCCAGATTTGCACATGCAGAAACTAAGGTTATGCAGACATGGTCTCGGAACACGGAATACCGAAAGGTAGAGCATGAGTCATATAAATGATATGATGAACATGAAGATTGTTCGCCGATGAAACTACATCTTCTCTCGTGAAGATCGGACTTGGTGTAGTGGACTTGGTTCGTGTAATCACTAAGACAATGTGAGGGATGTTGTTTTGAGTGGGAGTTCACCTAGTTAGTTTAAGAATTAAATTTGAACTCAATTTGTCATAAACTTAGTCTAAACTACTTGCAAATTGTTGTAGATTATGGCGACCCCCTCCATCAATTTCAATGTGTTCCTAGAGAAAGAAAAGCTTAAGAACAATGGAAGCAATTTCACGGACTGGTTCCGTGGACTGAAGATCGTCCTTAGGGCTGGTCAGTTGACCTATGTGCTCGAAGCACTGCTAGGTGACCCACCTGCAGATGATGCCACCGATGACGTAAAGAATGTTTACGCCACTCGGAAAAATCATTACTCCACAGTTCAGTGTGCCATCCTGTACGATTTAGAAGCGGAGCTCCAAAAGCGTTTTGAGCACCACGACCCGTTCGAGATCATTAAGGAGCTCAGGCTAATTTTTGAGACTCGCGCGGCCATGGAGAGCTATGAGGCCTCCGAAAAGTTCTTTAACTGTAAGATGGAAGAGGGAAGCTCCGTTAGCGAGCACGTGCTCACCATGTCTGGGTACGCAAACAAGCTCCAAGAATTGGGGATATCGATTCCTAATGAATTGGGGATTCACCGTCTCCTTCAATCACTGCCACCAAGTTACAAGAACTTTGTGATGAACTACAATATGCACTGCATGAACAAGATGTTGCCTGAACTATCGTCCATGCTGAAAACTGCTGAAGTGGAGATCAAGAAGGAGCACCAAGTGTTGATGGTCAATAAGACCATCAATTTCAAGAGACAGGGCAAGCCTAGGAACAAGGGAAACTTCAAGAAGGACGGCAAGAAAGTTGCCGCACCTGCTAAGAAGCCCAAGGCTGGTCCTAAGCCTGAAACTGAGTGCTTCTACTGCAAGGGAGCTAGTCATTGGAAGCGTAACTGCCCCAAGTACCTGGCGGAGCTGAAGAACGGCAACATCAAGAAGAAAGGTATATTTGATATATGTGTTATAGATGTGTATCTTACTAGTAATCGTAGTAGTGCCTAGGTATTTGATACTGGTTCGGTTGCTCATATTTGTAACTCGAAACAGGAGCTGCGGAATAAACGAAGACTGGCAAGAGACGAGGTGACGATGCGCGTTGGAAATGGCTCCAAGGTTGATGTGATCGCCATCGGCACGCTCCCTCTACATCTACCTTCGGGATTAGTTTTAAATTTGAATAATTGTTATTTGGTGCCTGCGTTAAGCATGAACATTATATCTGGATCCTGTTTATTGCGAGACGGTTACTCTTTTAAGTCCGAGAATAAAGGTTGTTCGATTTATATGAGTAATATCTTTTATGGTAATGCACCTAAGATGAATGGTTTATTCTTACTGAATCTCGATAGTAGTGATACACATGTTCACAACATAGATGCTAAACGAATAAAATTAAATGATAATTCTACATACATGTGGCATTGTCGTCTTGGTCACATTGGAGTGAAGCGTATGAAGAAACTCCATTCTGATGGACTTCTTGAATCACTTGATTTTGAATCACTTGAAAGATGCGAAGCATGTCTAATGGGAAAAATGACTAAGACTCCATTCTCTGGAATTATGGAGCGAGCTACAGACTTATTGGAAATAATACATACCGATGTGTGCGGTCCAATGAGTGTAGCATCGCGTGGTGGATATCGTTATGTTCTCACTTTCACGGATGACTTAAGTAGATATGGGTATGTCTACTTTATGAAACATAAGTCCGAAACTTTCGAGAAGTTTAAGGAATTTCAAAGTGAAGTGGAAAATCATCGTAACAAGAAGATTAAATTTCTGCGTTCTGACTGCGGAGGTGAATATCTAAGTTATGAGTTTGGCATGCATTTAAAGAAATGTGGAATACTTTCGCAGTTGACACCACCGGGAACACCACAGCGTAATGGTGTGTCCGAACGTCGTAATCGAACTCTCTTAGATATGGTTCGGTCTATGATGTCTCTTACAGATTTACCGTTATCATTTTGGGGCTATGCATTAGAGACAGCCGCATTCACTTTAAATAGGGCACCATCTAAATCCGTTTAAACGACACCGTACGAATTGTGGTTTGGTAAGAAACCTAAGTTGTCGTTCCTTAAAGTTTTGGGTTGCGAAGCATATGTAAAGAAGTTACAACCTGATAAGCTAGAACCCAAAGCGGAGAAATGCGTCTTCATAGGATACCCTAAAGAAACAATTGGGTATACCTTCTATCATAGATTTGAAGGCAAAGTTTTCGTTGTTCTTGAGAAGGAGTTTCTCTCGAAGGAGGTGACTGGAAGGAAAGTAGAACTCGATGAGGTTATTGAACCTTCTCTCGGATTTGAGAGTAGCGCAGCACCAGAAGATGTTTTTGTGCCGCCTGCACCAATTAAAGAGGAAGCTAATGATAATGATCATGAAACTTCAAACGAAGTTACTACTGAACCTCGCAGGTCAACGAGGGTTCGTACCACTCCTGATTGGTATGACTCTGCCTTGAACATCATGTTGGTGGACAACGCTGATGACCCTGCGACGTATGAAGAAGCTATGGTGAGCCCAGATTCCGACAAATGGCTAGAAGCCATGAAATCCAAAATGGGATCCATGTACGAAAACCAAGTGTGGACTTTGGTGGACTTACCGGATGGCCGTAAGGCTGTCGAGAACAAATGGATTTTCAAGAGAAAAACAGATGTTGATGGTAATGTTACCGTCTATAAAGCTCGACTTGTCGCGAAAGGGTTCCGACAAATTCAAGGAGTTGACTATGATGAGACTTTCTCACCAGTAGCGAAGCTAAAGTCTGTGAGGATTTTGTTAGCAATTGCTGCACATTTCGATTATGAGATTTGGCAGATGGATGTCAAAACGGCGTTCCTTAATGGTGACATTGAGGAAGAGTTGTATATGGTACAACCCAAGGGTTTTGTCGATCCTAAAGATGCTGACAAGGTATGCAAACTTCAACGCTCCATTTATGGACTGAAGCAAGCATCCCAGAGTTCTAAAGAAGTTTAGAATGGAAGATAGCAAGAAAGGGTTCGTGCCCATGTTGTCAGACAAGACCTTGAGTAAGACTCAAAGTCCAGCTATGGCAGAAGATAGAGTGAAAATGAATAATATTCCCTATGCCTCGGCCATAGGTTCTATCATGTATGCCATGCTGTGTACAAGACTGGATATAGCACATGCTGTTAGTTTGACTAGCAGATATCAAAGTGATCCTGGAATGGAGCACTGGACAGCGGTCAAGAATATCCTAAAGTACCTAAATAGGACTAAGGATATGGTTCTTTCTTATGGAGGTGATGAACAGCTTGTTGTAAACGGTTACACCGATGCTAGTTCGGACACCGATCCGGATGACTCGAAGTCACAGTCAGGATATGTATTTATTTTGAATGGTGCTGCAGTAAGCTGGAGGAGTGCGAAGCAAAGCGTTGTGGCGAAATCTTCAACTGAATCGGAACATAGCTGCTTCGGAGGCTGCACAAGAAGCCATTTGGATGAAGGAATTCATTACTGAACTTGGCGTGGTTCCCAGTGCGTTGGACCCGATGGCCATCTACTGTGACAACACAGGTGCCATAGCTAATGCACAGGAGCCAAGGTCACATAGCAAGCTGAAGCACATCAAGCTACGTTTCCACGCTATTCACGAGTATGTCCGAGATGGTGACATAAAGATTTGCAAAGTACACACTGATCTGAATGTGGCAGATCCGTTGACTAAACCTCTCCCTAGGGCAAAGCATGACCAACACCAGAACGCCATGGGCGTTCGGTATATTACCATGTAATCTAGATTATTGACTCTAGTGCAAGTGGGAGACTGTTGGAGATATGCCCAAGAGGCAATAACAAAAGTGGTTATTATTATATCTTTGTGTTTATAATGAATGTTTACATCCCATGCTATAATTGTATTATTAGGAAACACTAATACATGTGTGTTTTGTAAACATAAGAGAGTCCCTAGTAAGCCTCTTGTTGAACTAGCTTGTTGATTAATTGATGATCATGGTTTCCTGATCATGGACATTAGGATGTGATTAATAACAAGGTTATATCATTAGGAGAATGATGTGATGGACACACACACCCATAGTAAGCGTAGCATAAGATCAAGTCATTAAGTTCGTATTGCTGTAAGCTTTTAAATTCATAGTAACCTAATCCTTCGACCATGAGGTTGTGTTAATCACCATCACCGGATGGGTACTTTGAAGACATCAAACACCGCTTCGTAACTGGGTGGTCATAAAGGTGTCATTGGGTATTCTGAAAGTATGTGTTGAAGCGCATGGACCAAGATTGGGATTTTTCCATCCATATGACGGATAGATAAGCTCTGGGCCCTCTCGGTGGAATGTCATCTAGTTAGCTTGCAAGCATGTGACTGGGTCACAAGGGTTGACATATCACGGAACGAGTAAAGAGTACTTATCAGTAACGAGGTAGAACTAGGTATGGAGATACCGACGATCAAACCTCGGATAAGTATAGTATCGCGTGACAAAGGGAATTGGTTTCGTATGTAAATGGTTCAATCGATCACAAAGTCATCGTTGAGTATGTGGGAGCCATTATGGATCTCCAGGTCCCGCTGATGGTTATTGATAGGAGATGTGTCTCTGTCATGTCTACATATTCATGAACCATAGGGTGACACACTTAAGGTTCGAAGTTGTTTTAAGTAGATATGGAATGTGCGTTGGAGACCGAATGTTGTTCGGAGTCTCGGAATGGATCCGGGACATCACGAGGAGATCCGGAATTGTCCGGAGAATAAGATTCATATATTGGGGATCATTTTCTGAGTTAGGAAATGTTCCGGAGTATTTGTATGAGGATTCTAGAAGGTTTCGGAATGTTCCGGAAGGTTCTAGAAGATTTCTTGGAGTTTGCTTGAAAATCAAGATAGGGATCAAGGAGTCCTGGTGGGTCAAGACAAGGAGTCGTGGGGGAGGAGGACTCCTCCCCCCCTCCCCAATACGCCGGCCCTAGGAGGTGGGGAGTCCTGCTAGGACTCCCCCTCCCCAGGCGCCCTCCCTCCTTTAAATAGAAGGGGGATGCGCCACCCCTTGCTCCTCTTCTACAACACCCAATCTCCGCCGCCTCTCTCCTCCTCCTTTCTTCTACACAGGCATAGGCGAAGCCCTGCAGAATTCTCTACTCCACCACCACCACCACGCCGTCGTGCTGCTGGGATTCCGTGGAGAAGATCTACTACCTCCGCTGCTCGCTGGAACGAGGAGAGGAAGGTCTGCTTTGACTCCGCACGTGTGACCGACTGCGGAAGCGCTGCCGAAACGGGCGCCGGAAGGATCGTCCACTTGACCGACTATGGAAGCACTGCCGGAACACGACGCCGGAAGGATCGTCCACACGATCTTGAGAACGGCAAGTGATCGACTACATCAACCACGAGATCTAATCTCGTTAACGCTTTCAGATCTACGAGGGTTAGTTCCTATCTATCTCGTTGCACATGTCTAATAGATTAGATCTTGGCTTTTATCTAGATTAGATCTGGGTTTTGTTCGTTCTTGCGGTAGAATTTTTTTGTTTTCCATGCTACGAACCCAGCAGTTTCAATGCTTAGAAACAAGGCCTAGGGATCATACTTTCGCTAGTGAACACTCTCATATAAATATCTTCTCTTCATGATACTACTCTAAACTACTCTCCGGTTGGACACTCTAATCCATGGTAGGGCTATAACAGCACTCCTCAAAGTCCGCCTTCCCCATCTAGATAACCCCACACTGTCACCTTGAGTGCTAGATGGTTCCAACAAACACCACAATTTCATAGAGACATCCAACTCCAAATATAACTCATAACAAGTATTTATGTAACCTTAGCCAATGTGCCACATGGTGTGCACACTGTCAACTTCACACATGTGGGGATAAGCAGAGATTCATTAAAGCACTTGAGTAGCAGAATAGATCTATAGATTACAAAGCTCATGATCTCAATAAGATCATGCATAGAAAGAGAGATGAACACATAGCTACCGGTAGAGCCCTTAGCCTCGAGAGAGAACTACTCCCTCTTCATCACGGGAATGAGCAACGGCGATGGAGATGGTGGTGGAGATCGATGGAGATGGCTCCAAGGGCACTTCCCCGTCCCGGCAGGGTGCCAGAACGAAGACTTTCTGTCCCCCGAATCTCCCCTTCGGTGGCGGCGGCGCTGTGGAGGTTTTCGTGGCTTTCTCCCGGATTATTTAGGGTTTTCTCATCGGGAGGCTTATTATAGGCGAAGAGGCGAGGCGAGGAGGCAGCTAGGAGGGCCACACCCCCTGGTGGCACCACCAGGGCTGGCCTGCGCCACCATAGGGTGTGCCCACCCTGGTGCCCTACTCTGTCTCTGCTTCGTGTTTCCGTGTTGCTTCGGGAAAAATAGGCATATTGGCTTTTGTCCCGTCCAATTCCGAGAATATTCATTTTTTAGCTTTTCTGAAACCAAAAACAGCAGAAAACAGGCAACTGACACTATGGCATCTTATTAATAGGTTAGTCCTAGAAAATGTGTAACAATACTCCAAAGTGTGGACAAAACATAAGAAAGTAGATATAAAACAAGCATGGAACATCAAAAATTATAGATACGTTTGCAACGTATCAACATCCCCGAGCTTAACTCGTGCTCGTCCTTGAGTAGGTAAGTGATAAAAAGAATAATTTTTGAGGTGACATCCACCATCACAATCTTCATCAAACCATTTGCAAAGCATGAAAGCTGGGATCAAAGTACTCTAAACATGAGCATGAAAGATGAAGTTCTAACAATAAGACATAGTAACTATGTTGTAACATGAAAACGTACAAACAAACATCATGAATAACAATGCATTGAAAGATGTTTGTTTGTTTCACATATAGAAAACATAGCATAGTGGCATTCAGCTTGTCCCTCATGGAGTAGCAAAACATAAATGCAAAGGACACCTTCAAAGTTCATAAGGGTGACTAGATACAAATAGTTTAAGAACAAGTAATATCAAAGTTATGAATAAATCAACAAGTTTTGGGACAATGCACATTAAACTAAGAATGGCCACTATGCTCTCTCAATAGGTGCATAAAGATAGAAGATGGAGACTCAATATAAAAATAAAAGAAAGGCCTTCATAGAAGGAAGCAGGGATTCAAGTCTCATAAAGAGCTTCCAAAAATTATGATACTTATTAGCTTTCAGCTCTCGTTTCCCCTATCATAAGCATCTTGAAGTGATTAAGGTTAAAGTGAACAAACTATGGAGTATATGCTTGACAAAGTATAAGTTGTCAATATCATGTCCCTTGAATACGAGAGCCGCTACTCATGCTACTCAAGTTTAGTTACCGGTAAGTTCTTGTCATAGTAAGTACATGTGTATCATAGAGAACCGCCAACGGGGTACCCCTTGCACATGATAAAGTAGCTATCCCATAATAAAAATGACAAGGCAAGCAGACAATGAGCATCTCAGCAATCTTCTTATTTACCATGGGAAAATGGTGTTTTTTCTCTCTTTCCTCTTTTCTCATCTTTTTTTCCTTTTCTCAATCTCTATCTTTTTTTATAAGAAGAATGCTTCATAGAATGCTCACTATGGTAATGCTGCAAGTTTCCACCATGATTAGGCATGGCTTAGGCTAGCGGCCCAGGCGTTTCTCTAACACACATACATAACTCCATGGACTTACAATCTCCCCTTTTATTTCACACTAACGACATCCATAAACAAAAGAGCATGATATGAACTCGGTAATATTTACAGGTGTTGAAAGCGTTCCTCGTGACAGCATGGTTCTGCGAATTCCCAACTTATAAGTGCAAGCATATACAACATAGATGACACAATGGTTCAATTTTATTAGGGGCAAGAAAAATAAACTGTGCCATCAAGTTTGTGAGAGCTTTAATCACTAATTTTCACATAACAAGTTTAATTTGGAAGATAGATAAAACAAGAATATACTAGGAATGGTGTAACAAACCATGCATAGGAATTTATAGTGGACTCTTTGGAATAACTTGGTTTCTAGGGAGTTGGATGCATGAGTGGAACTCATACTTGGTATGGAGGCTAGCAAAAGACTGGGAGCGACCAACTAAGAGAGCAATAATGGCCATAATCATGCAAAGCGGCAAAACATTATTAATTAAAGCATAAAGTGATATTACAAGACGAAAACTAAATGATAATAGAGGCTATGGTGACTTGGTATAGTCTTAACATGGTGTGATCATGCGCCAAGTTAACCCAAATAAAGCATTAAAGGAGAATACCATAATATTATGCTTTTATATGCTAAAACAACGCATGATTCTTTTAAGGCACATTAAGCAATCTCAATTGTTTATAACAACTCATGCTACAACAATAATCACTAAGCATAAAGCCAAAACAATATCAAGCATGACATGATAAAGTCTAGGCCACAGTAAAAAACAAGCTCCTTTTATACCACTTAAGCATGAACTTTCCTACTCTTTTCCAATCCAAATCAACTTATTTGAAAACTAGTGTATATGAATGAGGGGGTACAACCAACTTATTCAATCAAACTAAGCAAACAAAAACTAAAAACGAAAACAAAGACGCTCCAAGAACAGCACAATTGTGCATGAAACAATAAAAATGAAGTGTTTGGAAGAAACCTGAAACTTTTATTGATGAAGAAGGGGATGCCTTGGGCATCCCCAAGCTTTGACGCTTGTACTTCTTGAATATTTCTTGGAGTGACACGGGTGGCATCCCCAAGCTTGAGATTTTGTCCATACTTCATCTTATCACATTACTCTTCCCTACACTTTAAATTTTCCTTCATACAAAACTTCACACAATTTTCATTAGTAACATTAGTGTACTCAAGATAATAAGACTTTTTGGTTCAGTTCCAACACAAATAAAACTTCCATTAAAACAAAAACTACTGTAGAACTTCCTTTAAAAAGTTCAAATGATCAAAGAGAACTCAAAGAGAAAGAGATCAAGAGGCAAATGCAAATTATGGCAGAAATCTGTCAAAACAGACCAGCAGGTAAAAACCAATTTTTTCGTAGACCTTCTGTTGCTCAAACTGAAAAGTGTTGAACTAATGAAAGTTGGATAACAACCTGGGGCAGAAGCACAAACAATTACAGCTCAAACGACTTACAGAGATTTTTCACGAATTTTTATAGCGAAGCACAAAAATCTGTTTAGGGACAGCAACTTTCCCAAGCATTACTTCTCTCTCATTAGAGGTTACTCTTGGCACAAAAACCACACAAAAATGATAAGGAGAGGTTATTACTGAAGAAATAAATTCCAAGACTCAACAAAAGATTCCTAACGAAATTTGGGTTATCTCCCAATAAGTGCTTTTCTTTAACGCCTTTGAGCTAGGCACGATAATTTCGATGATGCTCACATAAGAAATATGAATGGAAGTAAAAGAGAGCATCAAGAAGCAAATATAAAACACATTTAAGTCTAACCCACTTCCTATGAAAAATAATCTTGTAAAGAAACAAGTCATGAAAGCACAAAGCAACAAGCATAGGAAAGCAAAACAAGTGCAACTTCAAATTTTCAACATAAAGAGGGGAAACTTAATATTGTTGAGACACAAAAAACCATGTTTCCCTCTTTCATAATAACTTTCAGTAGCATCATGAATAAAATTAACAATATAACTATCACATAAAACATTCTTATCATGAACCACATGCATAAAAGAATTAATACTCCCCACATAAACATAGTCAATCTTATTAATTGTAGTGGGAGAAAATTCAACAAAATAGTTATCATTATTATTCTCATCACCATATTCATCAAATATAGGAGGCATATTGTAATCATAATTAATTTTCTCCTCAATAGTAGGTGGACTAAAAATATCATATTCATCATTGCAATCATCATATATTGGAGGTATAGTATCATCATAAGCAATAGAATAGTTATCTTCCAAAGTGTGTTCATTTGTAAACATATCATCATTGGAAGGAACATGGATAGCACTAATAGTACAGCAATTATTAATATCATCATTTTCAGAATTGGTACCGAAGAGATTTTCAATATCAAAAGTAGTGTGCGTTTCCCAATCATGATCACTACTATAGGTAATAGGCATAGGTACATCATCGAGTTCAGACTCGTCAAAAACTATAATAGGAGCAACATGCTTAGGGAAAAATACTGTTTCCTCTCTCCTTTTACTCCTCCTCTTCTTCTTTTTCTTCTTCTCTTTAGGAGGGAGAGGCTTGAAAGGAAGCTCCTCCATATACCCTGGTTTATTGTTAGAGACAATAGAAGAAACTTTAAAGGATTCCTTCTTTTCATTAATAAGATCAAAACACATATTAGTCCTGTCATACTTTGGTAAAATCTCATCTTTTATAATATTTTGTATGTAAGTATTTGTGTGGCAATTATCAACACAATAAATATGACAACCATGCAGGACGCTATTCATACCAAAAGCACTCATATCTACCAAAGAAGTTTTTCTTGATAACTCTTCACACCCCAAAAAATAATGTAAGTTCATCATGCTGATTAGGAGTGATCCTGTCATCACAATACAAACTTGCAGTACTCATTGGATTAGAAGGGCTATTATTATGGCCTGAGCATTGAAAATTGAAATGACCCACTTCAAAGAAAAATTCACAAATAAAAGGATAGAGGGCACAAACTTTTTTACCAAGATCATTTAGAGCCATATACCACGTTCTAGTTTTTTCATTCCTGTGGGTGATACAATATTCTTCTTCAATTTGATTATTCTCACAAGGTCTATGTATTCCACAAAAATTAACATGCTTATAAGAAATGGTACTTTCAGAGGTTTGAGCATGTTTATTGCTATCATTAATAACAATTTTATTTTCCATGCAAGGGTATTTAAAAGGCTCATGATACATGTCACATTTTTATTTAGGTGCATTAATATGAGAAACAAAGGCTCTACAACAATCAACAAGAATTTGAGGATCAAGACCATATTTAGCACCAAGCTCTTGAAAATCAGCAGTTTCAGCGAAAGACTTAATACAATCATACTCATAGTTTATACCTAGTTCTTTAACTTTGTCGTTATCCCAATCTTCGGTATTGCTTTGAATTGTTTCAAGAATATCCCACTTAGCTTTGACCTCCTTACTTGTGAAGGATCCCTATAAACAGGTATCTAGATAGGCCTTGTAATGTCCTGAAAGCCTTGCATAAAAATTATTAATAACAATATTACTAGGGAGTTCATGAATGGGACATTTGAGCATTAGTGACTTCAATATCCCCCATGCTTAGGCAATACTTTCTCCATCATGTGGATGAAAATTATAAATGTAATTCCTATCTTTATGAATTTCATGAGGAGGATAAAATTTAGAGTAAAAGAGAGATTCAAGTTCCTTCCACTCCAAATGATGAGGATCATCTAGTAGCTCATACCACTCCCAGCTTTGCCCTTAAGTAAAAAAGGGAATAGCTTCCTCTTAACTTGGTTCATTGAAATACCTGCACAATTGAAGAACTCGCATAATTCGTGTATAAAGAGTAAATGATCACCAGGATGGACAGTTCCATCTCCAAAATAACAGTTATTCATAACACGTTCAACAATTTTTATAGGTATTTTAAAAGGGATGCTTTCAGTATGTGGATTTAAAATATCACAAGTATCATTAGAATTACCACATATGGGAGATAAAGTATCATCAGAGCAAATTTTCTTATTTAAAGATGGGGAACTAAAAAAATCATTTTCATAAAAACTAACCTCCCCAAGCTTAGACGTTTCCATAGCATTAGTAACAAAGGTGTTCAAAAGAATTATACTAATAACATTGCTATTAGCATGCAAAGAAAGTTCCATGGGTTTTTTAATTTTCTTTTCAAACCATTCATGTTCTACCTTAGGAAAAATACTAAAAAGCTCTCTATTTTTTTTATTGTTTTCCATTAAGCCTAACTAATGAAAATAAAAACAAGAAACAAAAAGATATAATTGTAGAATCTAAAGAAAATAACTTCGAGCACTCACACACCAGCAACAGTGCTAGAAGATAGCTTAGTAGCTAGAGGATGTGAGTATCTTTTACCTTACCTCCCCGGCAATGGCGCCAGAAAATAGCTTTGATGGCGCGTTGTTGACGTGGGAGTTTCTTCTTCTTTTAGCCCCCGGCAACAGCGCCAGAAAATAGCTTGATGTCTACGCACTTCTATTCTTGTAGATAGTTGTTGGGCCTCCAAGTGCAGAGGTTTGTAGAACAACAGCAAGTTTCCCTTAAGTGGATTATCCAAGGTTTATCGAACTTAGAGAGGAAGTGGTCAAAGGTATCCCTCTCAAGCAACTCTGCAATCAAGATACAAGAAGTCTCTTGTGTCCCCAACACACCCAATACACTTGTCAGGTGTATAGGTGCACTAGTTCGGCGAAGAGATAGTGAAATACAAGTGGTATGAATAATTATAAGTGGTAACGGTGCCAGGAAAGAGCTTGACGGGTAGGAAGAGACTAAAGGCAATCTGAAATAAATATGGAAGCAAGCAAACATGTAACAGATCTAGTTGCAAACGGTGTTTCAATGCTTAGAAACAAGGCCTAGGGATCATACTGTCGCTAGTGAACACTCTCATATAAATATCTTCTCTTCATGATACTACTCTGAACTACTCTCTGGTTGGACACTCTAATCCATGTTAGGGCTATAACAGCACTCCTCAAAGTCTGCCTTTCCCATCTAGATAACCCCACACTATCACCTTGAGCGCTAGATGGTTCCAACAAACACCACAATTTCATAGAGACATCCAACTCCAAATATAACTCATAACAAGTATTTATGTAACCTTAGCCAACGTGCCACACGGTGTGCACACTACCAACTTCACACACGTGGGGATAAGCAGAGATTCATTAAAGCACTTGAGTAGCAGAATAGATCTATAGATTACAAAGCTCATGATCTCAATAAGATCATGCATAGAAAGAGAGATGAACACATAGCTACCGGTAGAGCCCTTAGCCTCGAGAGAGAACTACTCCATCCTCATCATGGGAATCAGCAACGGCGATGGAGATGGTGGTGGAGATCGATGGAGATGGCTCCAAGGGCACTTCCCCGTCCCGGCAGGGTGCTAGAACGAAGACTTTCTGTCCCCCGAATCTCCCCTTCGGTGGCGGCGACGCTGTGGAGGTTTTCGTGGCTTTCTCCCGGATTATTTAGGGTTTTCTCATCGGGAGGCTTCTTATAGGTGAAGAGGCGAGGCAAGGAGGCAGCCAGGGGGCCCACACCCCTGGTGGCACCACCAGGGCTAGCCCACGCCACCATAGGGTGTGCCCACACTGGTGCCCTACTCCATCTCTGCTTCGTGTTTCCGTGTTGCTCCGGAAAATAGGCATATTGGCTTTTGTCCCGTCCAACTCCGAGAATATTCATTTTTTAGCTTTTCTCAAACCAAAAACAGCAGAAAACAGGCAACTGGCACTATGGCATCTTGTTAATAGGTTAGTCCTAGAAAATGTGTAAAAATACTCCAAAGTGTGAACAAAATATAAGAAAGTAGATATAAAATAAGCATGGAACATCAAAAATTATTGATATGTTTGCAACGTATCAATAGCCACCATCAGATATGGTGGACCTCCACCAAGACAGCTATGTATAGATGATATAGATACCAATATCGTGGGGCACTAACGGGTCCCACCCATGTGTTGGATCCTTAGCAGGGAATCTATATCTTCACGATAAGGTCGTCCATTGGCACACGAAAGGAAGAGAATCTAGATGACTTCTCCGTCCCATTTCAAATCTCATGGTTAACGCGTATTATATGGCGCAAGAATCTCTAGCGACATTGGTTGTTAAGTACTAGATGATGTATTCCTGGACAATGGTATTCCAATTGCCGGACTTAATAGATTAGCTGATCACCTTGGATCAGTAACCAATAGTTCACATTATTATCGAAAATAGTGTTTTCTGATCTTTTTGAAATACAGGTGATGACAACGTTTGATTTGCAAATAATTGATAGAAAATAATCAAAGGACATGAGCAAGCGTGAACTTTCCTTTTGTGATTACAAGATTATGTAATCCTGGTATTTGAGATGATATAACATCCAATATCTAAAAATAGCATCATTGGTTCGGTAAGGACTAATGTTTAAAGAAGCAATATGCTATGATGTATACGTGATGTAATGAATTTTGTAAAAACCCGACATAATTTCCTAGTAATGTGAATGAGTTAATTTTAAGTGATGCTTTTAAGATTTAGTTATTTTTTTAAGTTTACTTTACAAGTAAATATATCTACAAATCATTTAAGAGTTTCATATGCAAAGTATACAAGTGAATAACACTCTAAGATTGAGGTGAATTGCTATCTGGAATTTATGATGGAAGTTAATGTGTTAGGTTGTTAAGAGTTGAAGGGCTTTTTATAGGGTTGTTGTTTGAAGTGGTGATGTGTGCATATTTGCATCATGTTTTATTATATATTTTTTGCATTATAGTGGTAGGATCTTGGTATTTTACGGCGTTCGCGCGCACATTTTATGTCTATTTTCACTAGGATCGGGATAGATAATGGATACAATAGACACAATTCTTGGAGAAATTGTATTGGGGAGAAAAGGAGTCAAAAACAACGTAAATCGCTTATTTGGAAAATATCAATAACACTAGAAGAAAACCCGAAGCGATCGAGGCATCTAGAAGGTTTAGCGACCAACTATATGGTGGGAATTAATTTTCTGGCCGTATAGTTGGCGCCGCCACCACCTCCTCAAATAGTTTCACCCCGTGCAACTAGATCGGAGAGACGACATACAGAACACGAGAAATCGCCGAAAACCTCACCTCCAGAAGGAATCTGGAGGGAGAACTTGCCCAAGGGATCCATCTTCGCCCTACGCATATCTGGGAGGCCAAGCCATCGATCTTCATCTTCATCAACCACTGAACCACCATCATCTACATCCGTTCCATCTTCACCACATCTAGATCTTGTTGTAATTTCCATACTCCTTGTAGATTTATACAAGAACTATTCATTTAGAATTGTTTCCATTACCATTGACATGATGTTGATTGTCTCCATGTCTGAGTAGATCATTAGTTCTTGGGGAGATGGAGAAACCCTAGCATATGATTGACATAAAATAGAGATTATTATGTTATACATCGTTATGTGTATGTGTTAATTATCTTCATCTTGATGTTGGGAGTTGTGCACCTCCTTAATATTTGCCTCTTATGGGGACACGATAAAGGGGATTACTTGTTGGTAGACTGAGGGATGATAACACTTACTGTGACTATAAAGCTATTGTCATTATTTACGTACTAAGTTGGGGAAACAAGAAGAACCCATAAAGCCATGTCCATGCCATGGGAGAAATCCCTTAATAGCGGGATAATACGATTGATGTCATTTATCTGTCAACTGTGGTTATGAAGGATGATGTGAGCAGTGGTTGTTGCCTATTTGTCCATATATCGAGCTCCTCCCACATACATGCATATCATAAGAATATTTGTTATAATAATCTTGATTGCTTAGTCTAAATTTCTAGCGGTGTATCCACCACTCCCTGAGTACGCCTTTTTCCCTATTGCAGTTCCAAACTCTTTTACACACGAAATTCTTGCTTTCTGCATTAAGTTTTACTTTATCCCCAATGTCAATCTGACCTGCTCCATCCCTTCTTATCCCCCACGCGTCCTCTTGCGCTCCCACGCCCGTGATGTCCAGACACCGTTGCCGCTCGATTCCGGTGAGCACAACCCGTTGTGGTTACTGCCGCCGATCGTCAAAGCTCCGCCACACCCTGATCTACCTTTCCATCCCATGATTTGAGTATGGCGTCATACTGATTTTGCCCCAACCCACTCTTGACTAGGGCGATGAGCCGCGGGCGTGCATGCTAACGGGGCCCACCCGGCCAGCCAGCGCTGCCTCTCCTGGACGATGCGCCATCCCACCTCCTCCTCTCCTTTTTTCCCACCCCAAGACTTTGGGGAGAAGGTATCCTCCCCTTTATTGAGCTCTAGCTTAGCTTGTTGGCTGTACCCAGTAATAATCACACCAATCTGTGTTTATCAGGGCTTTACTGAACCTACATCAGACAAACTGTTACCAGATTTACATCCAGAATCGAAGGGTGCCTTCACCCTAGTTCTTGATCTAAATCATACTCTTGGATACTCAGATTGGCAGGTAGAGTGAAGGACATATTTACTCCTATTTACTCGATGATTTTATCCACTAGTATAACCTAATCTCTGGTTTGATGCAAATGTGGTACTACAATTTATAAACTGACATTATATTATGAACTGGAGACTTCAAGTCCATATGGGAGATAAAATTACTTCTTTGTGATGTACAAGTTGGGAAAAGTTGTAAAGTTATTAATTTTCATGAACATTTTTTTCATTTTTCACCAAACATATTAGAGAGGCTTCGAGGCTTTGTTTTGTGTCTTTCAACTAATTACAGCAAGCACTCCATAACATGTTTGTTCTGTCAAGAAAATAATCTCCATGTTTTGCTCCATATGCTAAATTTTTTGCTGTTCTTGTCTAATTTATCTCCATGTTTTGTACATTGAACATTTAATCTTTTCTATGGTTGCTGAACAAGAATATATGTGTTACTGTTAGACATAATAATTATCTCAACAAAGGCACCTGTATGTATAGAGGGAGCTGATTTGACAATAAGGAGACAAAGTAAGATACTCCAAGATGTTGCTATGTTGAAGTGGATACAGTGAGTTATTTCAACAAAGGCACATCATTGTTACTATCTCAATAAGACTGAATATGCGATAATATATTGTTACTATTTTGTTATGCCAATATGCAACCATGGAGTACAAGTGTACAACAATGAAACTTGGACAACAATAAAACTTGGACCCAGATTGTTACACAGGCTCATGAATGACTAGTGCTAACTATTTCCTTCATTGGCAAATTAGCACAGGTTGCTGTACCATGACATGTTGTACCATTACATTGCTGCACAGGTTCCTTCTTAGCTCTTGAAGGATCGTATGTTGTTACATGAATAGTAACTATGATTGCTCTTCTATCAATTTCTGGTAGTGTTAGATTTCTATATGTGAGAAGATACATCAATTTCTGGTAGTGTTAGATTTCTTAATGGTGTTACATTTCTATCATGTAGAAGAGGACATGTATCCTATGCAAGCAGTACTAGTACTCATTGCCCAAACTCTGGACATTGCTGAAATCTAAAATTTGCTCCAGGTTTGAGGAATGGAGTACTTCTTGTTTAGTTATATTCCTCCGTGTTTCTTTCATAATTTTACTATGTTTGTTCTATCAAGAAAATAATCTCAATATTTTGCTCCATATGTCAAGAAAACTATATTCAGAAAACACATTGATTCGAGTCTTTACAGCTCCAACATCCTGTAAGTTTCGGAACTTAGTGTTGCAGTCAAAATTCAGCATGATTTTGATTCTTTGGCTCGAACTCATATTGTTGTTAAGAACATTAGTGTTTATTTCAGTCTTTACAGTTGCAACATCCTGTAAGTTTCAGAACTCATGTTGTACTAGTAGTACAGCTTTGGCACATCTCCTTGCTTATTTATCTGGTTGCATGCATTCAGAGTCGCGTTGTTTGTTGTTGTGTCTCATTGTACCCTAGGTTTTTACCAACAAGCATACGATGCTTTACAATGATGACATTTCGAAGTTCTAACTTACTCCAATGTCCAACTTATAGGGAGTGGATTTTGCACTACCGAACTGAAACTTCATTTTTTAACAGAGAATCACCAGATGTTATGTTAATTCAAACTTGAACTAATATCTCCAGAGGATCTTGGACAGTACAATCTGATAAAACTGAAGTTTTTTTTAATCTGAGACATTTGTTAATGGCTCTGCTAAGTTTTTGTTGAATCTGTCATTTGTTAATGGCTCTACTAAGTTTTGTTGAATCTGAATCATTTGTTAATGGCTCTGCTAAGATTTGTGGTACTCTGAACAAGATAAAAAATTCTTTTGCTAGTGTGGCAATCTGATAAACTGAAGTTTTCCTGGACTTGTTCATTGTCTCTGAAACAACAGTCTAGGAAGATAGCGACGAGGACGCCGGCAGTAGGCTAGGCCGATAGCGACGAGGACGTCCGGGAGAGGGGCTGGGCGGAGGGCGCTTGCCCCTAGGATCGGCCGACGGAGGAGATTCAGTGCTCCTACGGCATTGTCGACGAGGAACAGTCGGCGTGGACGACCTACTCGTCGACGACCTCCTTCATCAGCGGAGCGGCGGCGGACGGCGACCTGCTTCATCAGCGGAGCAGCGACGGACGACAACCTCCTTCATCAGAGGAGTAGCGGCGGACGTCGAGGGAGCTGCGGAGGCGGGGAAGAACAACCTACTAGGACGGAGCACGGCTAGCTGGCCGGCCGCCGCCAGCCAGGTCGATCCCAGTCCGGCGTCCACGAGCTCCTGCACGCCGCGATTGATCTCTTGTGCATCCGCGAACTTGGACTACAAATTCTAGCGGGAGGCCGGTGGGATCTCTACTTACCTTCGGCGGCACGAGAGCACCGGGACGGCGACGGCCAGTCAATCGACGGAGGCAGCGACCGGAGAGATTTCAATTTGGATTCCGATTTCCAGACCCAAATTTCAAATGTTCTGAATATATTAGGGACAATTTTGCAAAATGTAAAATGAACTGGAGCCAGGAAGTGGTGCGACATCTTTTCCGGGACGGAGCCCTGCTATCCCGTGAGGCAGGCCCTGCTGCGGGCTAGGGCAAAAGATTCATCCCGCAGATGGGTGTACCATGTGCCGTCGTACCCCGCGTGGTTGGAAGGTGGGACGTGTGCACGACATGGGCCCGCCATCATCGTATGCAGGTTGGAACATGCGCGGTGAGAGGTGTTCCCTTCGTGACACCGCTCTGCTCCCGCCGGGTTGCGGGGCCACCGAGAGACGACGTGGCGCCATGAACGCATACTGGTCGTGTACTCTCACAGTCGCGGAGCCCACACGGAGCCAGCATGGTAGTGTAGACCCTTTGCCACCACGGTTCCTCATGGGCATGCGGGGTCCGCGAATACCCGACGTAGCATAGTGAGGCTGTGACATCCGTGTTTTTTCGCGGACTTGGTCTTGTTGAGAGTCGATGTGGCACTCTGAGCCCATGTCGACCTTGTTTTCGCATGGTCATGGACCCGCTCAGAGTAGACGTGGCGCTGTGAGCCCACGTCGGCTGTGATTTCT
Source organism: Avena eriantha (assembly GCA_910589775.1). Classification (NCBI taxonomy): domain Eukaryota; kingdom Viridiplantae; phylum Streptophyta; class Magnoliopsida; order Poales; family Poaceae; genus Avena; species Avena eriantha. Next base: position 42,431,627 of record OU342744.1, read on the forward strand.
CGCGGTAATAGGGTCCGCCAAGAGACGACGAGCCATCCTACGCTTTAGCCGCACGTAGGTTCTCGCGATGGCTAGCCGAGCTAGTAGTGGAGGTGGCTTCGGGAAGCATTGGCGGGCGCGTGCTCTCGTGTCCGAGATATGAGTTGGCAGCGTAGGCTCTAGGACTCGGCGGATTCTCGCGGCTGATAACACTGATGGTAGCGTATACTCTAGGCGGACGTGGGTTCACGCAGTGAGGCGGTTTCGTGGGTCCTACGTGTGTGGCGTTTTGGCTATAATAGGAAACTTTTTCTTCATGGTTTTTCGTATAATATTAGCTGGTTCGGCTTACCTTTTCTACATGTCGTGTTAGAAGAGACACAGTCGGTCACCCCTGAATGACGGCCTTGCCGTATCCGACGCGTTCAGGGTGGTGGATTGGTGCTCTATAGTACGATGGGCAGCGGAAGCGTCGGTTTGTACCTCTGTACGTACCCCGTAGCGATAGCCAATACGCTAAATCTCGGTTGCGCGTGATCCGGTGACGTTTCCGGCACTAGGCTAGAAGCGATCGGTTGCATGTGATCCAGCGATGTTTCCAGTAATAGGCTGGAAGCGCTTCTACGGGTTCAAGCCGGTGGTATGTCTGCTTGCTGATTCTATGCCGCGACGTCGTTCGTAGACAACGCCCTCTCGAAGTTGGAAGACGACGCCCTCTCGACGACAGAGGAAGATGCCCCGGGTGGCACGACGAATTTCCTCACTCTCTTCGTCACATTTTTCCGCGACAAAGAGAGTGATGAAGAATCTGCCATGACATCCGAGGCTTTTCTACACAAGGCTTTGTTGTCGCAGTGGTGACGACGTGGGGGGCTTTCACTGTATCAACGTCAGGGCATTTGTAGCTGAATCATAGAGCCATATTTAGAATGTAGTAGTGTAGTTTTTCTCCGTAGATGTAGTAGTATATTGTTTCTTCGTTGTTTCGAACCACATCTGTAACTAACTCTTCGCTATCGAGAAGAAATACATTTTTTTTCTAACACTTGTTTGTGTACTCATCCAAATATGGGTTTCTTCTTTGTTTCGATGTACCTTTGTAACCTTTTTGTTCGTTATCGAGAGTTGTGTTCTCATCTATATATGATATCCAGTTTACTGTCTTCATGTCTTTGGCTCTTCGGCCACTAGATTTTTTCCAACAACTGTTGTATGGACTTTTCGGTTCTGCCTCTTTATTTCTTCTTTTTCTTCGTATGGTTATATTTCTTACGCTTATCTTTAGCGTTTTTATAATTTTTCTTCGGTGTGTATATGTCATTTCGATGTGAGTCATACCCGGGGCTGAATAGATAAGACGTTATCTTTAAATGGAATCGTGCTTGAGTTTTAAGAGATAACACGAGATCTTTAAACAGAGCCATGGTCGTTCTTGAACAGATAAGAGAAGTCATGAACGTTCTATTTGTCATTTGCGCCCAATGCTGACGACATTGGTTTCGTCGCGGTGGTTTACCAGAATGCTTTCGTAAACGCGCGTAAGACTGATCCGTGTGAGAGACGGTTTAAGTATGTATTCGTGTTCTAAGATGCGACTGCCACGCATTACTTGGTGTAGGCGTGCCCAATCCTGCGTGTAAAATGCGTGGAGTATGAATTTGCGAAAACGCATACTTGCGAAAGAATTGTCTGTTAACTACTGACTCACTATTTTGTTCGCGCATTATCTATTTACCATGCCGGCTGCAAATTCTTGCCGTCATGGCCCCCACCAGAAGCCGACGTGGCAGGTTAGACTCTAGCTGGCTGCGTATTCTCGCGGTCATGGCTCCGCTAGAATCCGACGTGAAAGGTTAAACTATATCCGCCCGTGTATTCTCACGGACGCGGGGTCTATCTAGAACCGACATGGCGACTTTAACCCCTACCATGTGTCAGCGTAGACTGTGAACAACGCGGGTAATCACGGGCAGAGAGCCGAGCTGGCAGAGTAAACCGTACATATACGCAGGTTATCGGGACGAGATATAGTGGGATCATGTCATCCAACGTTCTACCTACAAACCATGTTTCAGTGGATGAAAAAGAAGTCCAGTTATTATAAAGCGAGGCATAGGAATCGGCGAGTGTGTGCAGACCATCTGTGCATCATGCGGCCGGCCCACACAGTCGCGATACGAAATGGACTGGATGAGTCCATCAGGAGCTAGATCATTCTTTGCGGACTAGCTCGCTCCGTGCAGCCCAGAGCTTCCTTCTTTTCTTCTTGTCGAACTTGAAATTTGAAGCTATATCAGATTTTCGGCGCTGCACACTTCTGACAAGTTAAAAGTGCAGAAATTCGTTCTAGCCAGTTAAGAGTGCGGAAAATATATACTGAATTTTCTAAAAGGAGATGTTGTTGCTCCGTCTCAAAATAGATAGACGTCGAAAATTTATCAAAAATTAGATATAGCTAGATTCGTCTAAATTTTGAGACGGAAGGAGTAGATGATCTTGGCAATTGCAGAGCTAAGCCGTGAAGTACACCAAGACAACGTGTCCTTTGCTATACGATGTTTTAGCTTTTGTGAAAAAAAATTTACATATTTTTGAATGTGTGAACTTGTGTTATGAAACGCGAGAGTAGTTTGTTACATCTTATACTCTATCCGTCCTAAAAAGAATATACTCCATCCGTCCTAAAAAGAATGTCTCAACTTTGTCTTAAAAAGAATGTCTTAACTTTGTCTAAACTTAGATGTACTCCCTTCGATCCATATTAATTGACTCAGATTTGTCTGGACATATTTTAATATTAGATACTCCATATCTAGTAAATCTTTGTCAACTAATATGGGTCCAAAAGAAGTATCTAAACACTATTTAGTATATAGATATATCTAAAATCAAACTTGATACACATTTTTTGGACGGAACTGAGGGAGTAGTTCGTTACATACTCCCAGTTACTGTACATACACAGCCGATCGACTTCGATCTGAAACATGGGAATATCTTTGCGTGCGTACACGTACGATAAACACGCTTCAACGATTTTAGTGCACAGAGTACAAAGCTCCATGAAACATCAAACATGCATTACATTACCTTACTCGCGGAGTACAGCGTACTAGCTAGCTAGCTTAGGCTGCTTCTACATACGCGCGCACTCTGTACATTATTCAAGTTGCTACAACCTTGGTCAACCAGCAGCTAGAGGTCGACCAGCAGCCAGCCTAGCTAACTCTAGAGGAGCTGGACGGAGCACGTCCTACTTGGCCCCGGCGCCGGCGGCGCCGTGGAGGCCCTGGAAGAAGCCCTGGGGGTTGGCCTCGAACCCGGCGCGGGAGATGTAGGCCCCGCCGCCGCTGCCGGGCGCCTTCATCATTCCTCCACCGCCGCCGCCTCCAGTATGAGCACCGCACCCGCCGCCTGCCTTGGCCGAGGATCCGCCACCTCCCTTCGCTCCTCCTCCTCCGGAGCTCCCGCCACTCTTGGCTCCTCCTCCGCCATCGCCCTTGCCTCCTCCTCCTCCCCCACCGCCTTTGCCGCCACCACCACTGCTACCTCCTCCTCCTCCTTTGCCACCACCACCTCCGCCCCCTTTTCCACCCATGGTTCTTGCTCTACGAAGAAGCTAGCTGCTCTCTGTTTCGTGCTGCGATGATGCGTACGCGTAAGTGCGGGGTGCTCTTTTATAGAGGAGGGAGATCGGCGGCGCACATACGTACGTTTACGTAGAGCGGGGGCACTGTCGAAACAGCATGCACGGCGACGCATGGCGGGCCGGGACACGTTCCAGCGCTGCATGCCCGTGCACGGAGATATGCCTGACTTCCCCTGACGAGACGACTGCCAGCCAGCCCAGCTCCGGAGAGCTGGCCGCCTCGTAATCCGTGAGCATGCATATCCGCGCGATTTTAGTTTAGCCGCTGGCTACTCCTTCATGGAGCAGGTTCACGTTGATATCTTTTCGAGTAAAAAATGCACGCTCTCCTCGTGCTTGCTATCCTAAATGCTGTGGTACGAGCCTTTATCGCGGCCAACGCGCTCGCGAAGCTTGGGACGGACCAATTTTTTCCTTTTTTAATGGTTTTGTCTTTGATTTTTTTAATTCTCAATTATTTAAGTAAAGTGCAACCGTAGTTAAAAGAAATGTGCAACTCGTTTCCGTATTAGAAAAGTGCAGCATTTTCTGCTAGAAAAGTGCAACTGGATTTTCAGTTGCACTTTTTTTTAATAGACGGTTGCACTTTTCTTAGGTGACTGGGACTGAACAAAATCTTAGTCGAGAAATAGCAAAACCATATTCTAATAGGACTTGGCATAAAAAACCGAATAGTGCACAAAACGAAAATTACATCAAAATCCTTCATCTTTACCCTGCAGATCGTGTCAACGACGCGCCTCGCCACTGCCGCTCCTCCTAGTTAATGTTTATAGATAGAAACTCTCTGAGCAGACCTAGAAGACCACATCAATGAAGCGCCTTGACTATCCAAAGATTTCTACAACCACTACAGGAACAAATCAAGACACCGAAGGCTATATATAAGGTCATCTACGTAGGCTCGGAGGCGGGCAGCCGAGCAAGCCGACGGCGCAGGGTATGATAGATCGACGGCACCCGTCAGCGTAGACCGGGCCATCGGCCTAGTGGATTGACCGTGATAGTGATGCGACGCGTCAAGGCTACGCCGACGGCTAAGCCGTCGGCCTAGGTTTCACACCTACGCAGGCTATTTTTCCATTTTTGCCACATTAATACTAGAAAAATTATAACTTAATCAATGTAATTCAGAAAAATACATATAATATATCAAAATTTGCAGAAAAATATCTAAACTCAAATATTACCTTTTTTGAATAATATATAAAACATTATATATACTTTCGTATAACATATTTTCTATTTTCTAAGTGCTAAAAACGGGTGTTTTGTGAAGCAACCACCAAATAAAAGTTTCAAAATGGTATCATCCTATTTTTGTAAAATACTATACCATCTTGCATTAAAAATGTCCCAACCGTGATATCTTAAAACTTTCCATCCACCCCTTCTGAAAAAGACAAATTCTTGCCGAATCGATAGGAAGTGGGTCATATTTGAACTACAGGTATATGATCTGATGCTCATGATTTTTCACAAAAATCATTTTTAGCTTCACAATATGCTATTTCATCAGAGATCCAATGCAAGTTTAGCGAGGTTCAGACCCTAGCTAAGTTTTGATCATAGTTTGAAACGTGCATAAGAAATTCAAAAATGATCCGAACAATATAAAAACTGTGTGTTGCGTCATATTATGTGACATAGTTAAAAAAAATTGTCAAATTTGGTATATATTGATTATATCTCAAAAACATCTCAGAAATGAGCTATCATGTTCGATGTTTTATGCCTTGTAGGCCAAACAACTAATGTTATGGCCAGAATCACAGCATAGTTTGCGATAATATTTCCATATTGTGCACACATGTGCATCATAGGATAGCGAACAATATTGCAGGAGGAAATTTTCCTTTTCGTAAAGACATTTTCCATTTTCCGAGTGCCAAAAACGGGGTGTTTTGTGAAGCAACCACCAAATGAAAGTTTCAAAATAGCACCATCCCATTTAAAAAAAATACTAGACCATGTTGAATGGAAAAATGTCCCAACCGGGATATCTTAAACCTTTTTTTCCACCCCTCGTGAAAAGATAAATTCTTGCTGAATCGGTAGGAATGGTTCAAATTTAAACTACAGGTACATGATCTTATGCTCATGATTTTTCACAAAAATCATTTTTTGGTTCACAATATGCTATTTCATCCGAGATCCAATGCAAGTTTAGTGAGGCTTGGCCCCTAGCTAAGAATCTTCATGCCCACCGTTTTGATCATAGTTTGAAACGGGCATAAGAAATTCAAAAATGATCATAACAATATAAAACCTTCGCGTTACGTCATATTATGTGACATAGTTGAAAGGAAAAATATCAAACTTGGTATATTGATTGTATCTCCAAAAAATGATCGATTTAGAAAACCTTGCAGTACACTATTAAAAATACATGATTCATGATTAGACGGATGATAGGGATGTCAGGTTTGGATTCTTCTCATTTTTTTGATAGATTTAGACATATTATTTGTCGAATTCCGATTTACAGATTTAAAGATATGAATTATTCCATATTAAAAAGAAAAAGGCAAAAAAAAATATTTTATTGTTATTTAGATTCCAGATTATTATTACTTATTCATTTTTGTTTACTTAAATAATTGTTTTAAATTTAAAATAATAGCGTGTGACACCATGGTTCAAGGGTTAATATGATTGGTATAGTAGTATTATCAACAAGGTCTATTTTTTTATTGGAAGCTCATCCAGACTGAAAAGAGAAGTTAAGCATGATGGGGTTGGAGTAGTGTGAGGATGGGTGAGCGATCCGACAGTTTGACCATGAGTGCAATTTAATCAGAGATTAAGCGTACTTAGAGTTTAAAAAGACACTTGTGAGATCAATGCCATCGAGATGGGGCTAAAATCGGAAAGACTTTATTGGAGAAGACGCTGCCAACCCACCAAATCATTATCCTATAATGATAAAAAAACTAAACCCTCTCACCGACTGACCAATTCAGCAACGAGATTTTTTTGGAAATTATATTGGAAAAACGTACATTTCCGGAATTACTTTGTTGGTACGACAGTAAAAAGAAGTTACCATAGTGGCTATGGCTCCCAGCAGGAACTTTTACTATTTTATTCCCAAAATCTAAAGAGAAACGTGCCCTTCATAGTCTCTCAGAGCACACACAAATATAAGTTACTAGGTTATTTTCCATTTATTTTCTCGGCAATTTTGATGTTTTTGAATTTTCTCCCTGCCATGTACCATGAGAAATGCTAAACCTACTGAATATTTTCTACGGAATTGACTTACGGGAACGATGTGGCCGCAGTTGGTTTGTCGCAAATCAGTTAGCCCCCGTTATTTCAGGTCCGGGATGGCTCCAAGGATCTCCACCTCAGTCCGTAAAAAAATTCGGTAAGAAGTCGCCCGTACATATAGTGTTATTGGTACCATGGATCTTCATCCTGTGGCCAGGCAGTGTGTCGCGCGCGCGGGGAAACGCGCTCACGTCCGCGTGCTAGCACAACTCGTTTTATTTGTTTTTTCGGATCTTGCATAGCACCTTCGGATCAGGATCGTCCCGCGAGCGGGTGGTCGCGCGCACGCCCTAAAATTCTAAAGTTCGTGCGCGATGGCCTTTTTTTCTGACAGAACCCTGCACCAAGATTTGTGTAGCTAGCTGCCAAGGTGCCAGATAGTCGACCTGTACCGATCCTTGACAGTTAGATAAACCATCGCCAATTCGCCAGCATTGTTCGATGATCTAGATTTATTGAGAAAACTTGATAGATCGAGTTTAGGGGAACACACGATTCATTAAACACAAAAAACTCTTAATTCCACAAATGATCGAACGATCGACTAGGATTAATAGCAGGCAGCTTTCGAAAGGTTACATTATTGAGAGGCCAATGCATAAGCACGCATGGCCGAATATGCTGATGAGCAGCTAGCTAGCCTGACTAACGCTATAGAGAGAGCACTCCGAGTCTACTTGCCTCCGGCGCCGTGGAGGCCCTGGAAGTAGCCCTGCGGGTTGGACTCGAACCCGGGGAGGGAGATATAGGCGCCGTCTCCGCCGGGAGCCTTCATCATGCCGTTGCCCCCAGCGCCTCCTCCGCCGGCGCCCGACGACTTCCCTGCGCCTCCGCCGCCGAATGATCCTTTCCCTCCGCCACCGCCTCCCTTCGCTCCTCCGCCCCCTCCGCCGCTCCTGCTGCCTCCTCCACCGCCACCACCCTTGGCACCGCCGCCGCCTTTTCCTCCACCTCCACCGCCGCCCTTGCCACCCATGTCGCTAGCCTTGATCGGTCCAAGCTGAAGCTTCTCCTTGCGTAATGTGGATTGCGGTAGTGCTGCGAAGAGGACGAGCGCTGTCCTGCCGTTTTTATAGAGGAAACGAGGTTCGTGGATAGGCTGGCGGGACGCCGGGAAGCGGGAACGATCTATCAATTAAAGCCGGTCATGCGCGCGTGGAGGCATGCACAGCACCGCCCCCTCGCGCCGCCCGTTGGACCCCTGCATGCACACCACCGCGACCTCTTGGGAGGGAAGAATTTCTCCGGCCAAACTCCCGAGTCCCAAGAGCTCTCACATACTGTACTCCAGCATGCACATCCGTGCGATTTAAGCTGAGTTTGACTTTTTTTTTTGAAGAATCCGCTGGAATTTGGGGAGCGCTTTGACCGTCTACCGGAGTTGCAGGCCGGCCCAGACTGCTTCCCTCTTGCGCTGTCTCGCAAAGACTGAACCAGCACGTCAGCCCACATAGGCCAGCCCGTTTTTTTACTAGCCGCTCGCATTTCGGCCCGTAAGACTGTGTGAGACTGCGCTCGGGCTTTAGTTCTCTGTGTAGGCTCTCTTTGAATGAAGAAGAGAAAAGATTCTGAGAAGAAAAATTGAAGGAGAAAAAAAGGTCACGGATTATCTAGCGGTATTAGGTAGCTCCAGGTAATGCTTTCAACCAACCGTGGGCATGATTTTCGTCTCCCTTCAGCAGTGCCAGTGCCCAAGAAGGCATGGCCATCCGAAAAACGCGAAAAGCCCATGTTCTACACGGCGTATGGTAGACTGTAGATCCCTCTTTTGCATGAGAAGAGAAACATGAGTCTGTTGGTTGCTTGCCCTTTGCCCACGATTTGATTAGTGGGATATGTAAACCCACTGTAGTAAATGTATTCGCCTACGTCTACGAAATAACAAATCTACAACACAAGAGTTGTGTGAAACACCGAGATTGAGCTACTCATGGAAGGACTTTTTGAATGGTGGACCGACGGCGACGAATCAGACCAAATTCACCTACACAACCTCCAAAAATGAACACGAATTTGACAAGATATGCTTGATGAAACTAGATGTCGATTGTCAGAATTTAACACATCATCGAGGTGCATCTTTTTCATGTAAACCTTTTTGTGAAATGAAACATGATTGTGTTGATTACAATGAGTTAGGGAATAAAATGTTTGAGAGAGGAGAGAGAACAACTTCTTCTTCAACATCACCTCACATACAACCTACAGGTGGATACCTCTATGTCCACCAAAACAAAAACTTGATACACTAGAGTTGTGCCGAACAGCGAGATCAAACTACTCTTGAAAGGAAATCTTGACCATTTGATTGTGTGTGATGAATGTGAAGAAATTCTTCAAAGAAAATCTCTAACTTTGACCACGATTCGGAGAAGATACAGTTCAAAAAACTCGACACCGATGGTCGGAATTGAACCCTATCACCTATGTGCATATTTTTCACGTAGAGCTTGTTTTGAATCGAAGCATATTTATACTAATTAGAAGTGGTTAGGGATGAACAAGTTTAGAGAGAAGAGAGAAACTAACCCCAGGTATTCTCAGGTTGACATAGGTATGCCCAACGGGCACCTACCTTTGGCCTTTTTGGCTCGGCCCAATAGGAGGCCCATACAATGATTTACTGAAATCCATGAAGCCTACGGTGAATTGGATGACGTGAAGCCCATAAGTATATCGACTCTTTGGCGTACAAGATAAGGACAAGACAAGATAGGAAACTATGTCGGTTACACCCTTGATTTGTAACCGACTCAGACGGTACCCGAGACCTAGCTCCCCCGTATAAGGGCTAGGAGGGGGTGCCGGGAGGAACACAACCTACCTTTCGTAGCAAACATGTGAGATCCAATTTGTGCAACCCCAGCCATCTCAGCGACTTGTAATCTTCATCAATTCAATCAAGAATAGACAAGGAGTAGGGTTTTCCCTCTAGGGGCCTGAACCTGGGTAAACTCATGTCCCGTTGTTTGTCTGTTAGACGACGAACTCACCAGCGCACACCTCCTTCCAGAAAACCCAGATCCATAAACCATGGGCATTTTCATGGAGACCGCACGTCACACGTGCAAGGTTGTGCTAGCCCGAGATAGACTCCATGGAAATGCTCGATTCGAGCGTTCATAGCAGGCGTGAGCTTTTTGAAGTGCATGTTGGACGCGGAGGCCTAGGAGCCGCTGAGGATGCAAGCGATGGCGTCCCTTGGATCCTGGTAGCCGCCAGCGTTATCCTCGGCCGCGCCTCCTCCCGCGGCGTTGTGGCGCCATTGGGCAGTGTTGGCCTGGGGACCTTGCTAGTGGGGGTTGCCCCGACAGGGCTATTGTTCCAGCGCCTGCCTCCCTGTTGGCCACTTCGGTTGTTGTTCCGTCCGCCGCTCTGCCTTCCCTTCCTCTGATTGTTGCGCTCATCCCACAACCTCTTGAGCTCGTAGCAGTCATCTATGTCGTGTATGTGCTTCTTGTCGAAGATGCAGTACAAGTGATCGTAGTGTCCCCATCACTGTCGCCCCCACGAGGGCTCTTCTGCTCGGGCTCTGCTGCGAGGATGGCCGGAGACTTGTGTTTGGCATCCTTGGTCTTGCCCTTGGTGTCGCTTGAGGACTTGGGCGTGATTTCACCCTCGGCGAGGCCAAACATACGCCCTACTTCGACCTTAGTGCACTTTTCTACGATGATGAAGAGCTCTGACACCGTGGTGAGGTTCTCTCCTCGGATGACAATCTTTTCCCCCATCCTGATGTCTTTAACATGCTCCAAAAAGCCGTGATGACGTTGGAGTCGGAGATCTTTGGAATCTTGTAACGGACATGGCTGAAACGCTAGGGGAACTTGAAGTGGGTCTCGCCGGGCTTCTGGCACACCCGACGGAGATTATAGTAGGCAATAGGACGTTCCTAAGTCCCTTTGAAGGTGGCGATGAAAAGTTCACAGAGGGAGGGCCATGAACCAATGGATTCCTCGGGGAGATTCATCAACCATGTGCACGCCGCATCATTCAGGCCCATGAGGAACCGGTTGGCCATAACACGATCATTGCCACCTGTTGCTTCTATGCCCGTGGTGTAGAGTTGCAAGAACTCGATGGGGTTAGTGGACCCGTCGTAGCGCGGATGCATCTCTAGCCTAAACTTGTGGGACTAGACCACGCGACGGAGGTCTTTGGTTAATGCGAGGCATCCGTTTCTCTACACCTCCTTGCTGTTGGTGAGAGCAACCATGTTTTGCTGGCTAGCCGTGGCGACCTCTTCGACGGCGCAGTCTTCACGCCCCCGATGAGGCAGTGCGGTTGTACGTGTCGCTTCAGGTGCTACGACGATTTGGAAATTGTTGCCGGGAGGGGTGGATCCTTGAAGCTGGGGGAGGCGTCGGCACCCCACGTCCTACTCGGAGGTAGAGGAGGCGTTATAGCCGCTGGGTCGTTCGTTTCAACGTGCCCCCCTAGACCGCCTTTTCGGGGGAGCCAACGGCAATATCAACGAGCTCGAGGAGGCGTGCGCGCCATGCTTCCTGCCCCGACTCAGCAGGCGAGTACCTAAGAAGCTCCTGCACCATGCGCTTAGCAGACTCTGTAGTGGGCAGGTCGCCCTTGTCGTGCGGCAACACAGTGTGGGAGGGGGAGGTGTTTTTGTGGGTGGAGAGTTGTCGCTCCTGCAACAGGCGGAAAGAGGATCCTTGCTCATCCTCCATCCATGGGGTTTGCTCGCTGGTGGTTCACCACGGTGCAGGCTCTGTTTGGGCCTTGCTTGCTACACGCCGAAGGGCGCGCTCACCCTGGGTTTCGGCGTGTGTTGCCATGGCGGTGAGGTTGACAAAGACCTTATGAACATGCCTCAGCCCGTACCTGGCGTGCAAAATGTCGGAACTTTGCGTCCCATGAAGGAATAGGGGTTCCAACAAGCATTGAGTTCAAGAGGGGGTTGAACACACGTTTAAGACTTGTCGGCAACCTCGGCTGTGGCGGAGCTCGCATGCGATAGAGAGTAGACACAAGGTTTTTTTACCCAGGTTCAAGACCCTCTTGAGTAGGTAAAGTCCCTACTCTGCTTGGTTGTATTGCCTGTGATGCTTTGCGAGGGTACAATGGATGTATCCTTAGGGCTTTGTGATCTTTGGGATCGATCCCCCTCCTTTCATAGGGGAGCTAGGCCTCTTCCCAAAATCGATGGGCGGGAAGGGTCACCATATTTCCACCCAAGGAGAGCCGGTGCACAAGTCTACTTTATGTGGTCTAGGTCCAGGATCCCTCTTGGTCGTCAGTCCATTGGTAAAGTCGGAGCCATCGCTGACATCTGCACCCCATGTGGAGCTGGCCAGCCACTCCTTGCACCAAAGTAGCAACAAAAGAGCCGTGGGGACGTCTGTACTATCGGCATTCTCATACCACCGATGGGGCATGATGGTGCTTTATCTTTTCCAAGGCAGACTACGCAACACACATCCCAATGATTGTCCGTTGTCTTGTCGTCTTCCTTCCATCCTGGTAGGATTGCATGACCAATTCCACAACTCGTCAAGGGGAAGACAAGGCTCTCCCAACAGAAGACCGCCTCCTCAAGGATCCTCCCTATGGGAGGAATCACGGACATGGGGCCATAACCTCCCTCTTTGGCTCCTGGAGGATCAAGGTGAAATGAGGCAGCATCTCGAGGTCATCATCATCTCGGCACGGGATCTAATGACAGGTGGGTCAGGGTACCCCGGTTGTCAATGACTCGACTCACATCACATATCAATTACCTACTTCTCCCATGCCTATGGGGATTTACTCACACATGAGAGGGGATAGGTCAAAGATATAATCATATTTTAAATAGAAATCATCTCAACTTTACCGCAGAAAACTACAATATTGTTGAAGATCAATATTTTTGAAGATCAAATAAAATACAAACCAGAGAAGGAATGGAGGTTCAACCCCTAACCTTACAAGTACAAATCTATCTCTATCTCTTAGTACAAGTGGGGAATTATGGTGGAGTTGATGATCAAGAAGCTCGAGATCTTCAAAGGATGAGATGAAGTTCTTCTCCCTCTCCAGATCTAGTTTCCTCTCTTTTGAGACAGTTTGTGGTGGTCGTGTGCGTATTCTGCTCTCCTCACCTTCATGGAAGTTGCGTGTATTAATATAATAGAGGCGATGGAGGGTCGTCCGGGTAGATAGTACGGGTGGTCTCTGCTCATACCGCAGGTATTTAAAGGCTTAGAAGGTCTCAAATGGAAATGCCTTCAATTGGTGACTTGTTCATTTATGTGTGATTAGCCCATAAATGCTCTCAGATCTTTCCAAAAGTGTCCAATACCTGAAATTCATCACAAACAAACAAGGTTTTGTTAACTTGCGATATTAGCATTAGTTGAAATATCAAAATCAACAAAACTCGGTGAAAATCGATGGAAAATCCTCGATAAAAAGTGTTACTATTTGGAGCTATCAGACTCCTGTCATTCTTGGCAGAGGTAGTAGTGTCAAAGAGGAAATGTTGGAACCACAAGCTGTTGACTGTTGAGGAGGTTAAAGTTGCCAAGTTCCTGCCTAGGAATTTTAATCTCCAAAGGATATCTAGGAAGGAGGTTTCTGGGGTTCAGATCCTTACCACCTTCCTTTGGTGTCGAATCCAACCTCTAAAAAAAACTTTAAGGGCAGATGCATGCCTTAGCCGAAGCACTGTCAGGTAACAAATTCCACCACAAGAGTTTGTGTTTTCTCCCTGATTCTTGAGATATGAACGTTTTTTTTATTGCATAGATGTAATTGGTGCTCCCCTAGATTCCGAGAACCAGGTCTACATCGATCCCCTAGATTTGATGATGGAGAGGTTAGAGATTGTCGAAGGATGAGGTGGTGTTCTTCCCCTTCTTTAGATCCGATCTTCTCTCTTCTAGGACTATTTGTGGTGGATGTGTTCGTATTTTGTCTCGCTCTCCTTCATGAAAGTTTCTTGTGTTGATATAATGGAGGCGAAGGAGGCTTGTACGAGCGGACCATACGAGCAGCCTCCGATCGTACGAGTGGTCGTTACGGCCTCTAGACGCCTCGAATGAAAGGGGCTTCAAATGGGGATTTGCTCATTTTGGTGTAAATAGCCCATAAATGCTCTCAGATCTTCCATAATTGCTCAATACTTGAAAACCAATATAAGAAAACAAGGTTTCTCTAACTTGCGATGTTAACATTAGTTGAAAGGTCAAAATCAACAAAACTAGGTGAGAATCAATGGGAAATCTTCGATAGAAAGTATCAAGAGCTATCATGGTGCTCCATGTATGAGTTGTTGTTGTAGTTGTCAGAATCATAGGAGACACTGTCTTGGAGATGAGTGAAATCCCACGTGTCATGTTCTGGGTATGAGTCATCCTTCTTGCTCCCGGATTCGACGCTTCTTTCAGATTCTCCATTTGCCGGGTCCATGCTACAAAGTGATGGCGACTTGGAGTTAGATCCAAAGGAGAGGCCATCATAGAGATCAGCCAAATCCCCCAGATCCATGTTGTGGCTGCAATTTGTTTTGAAGTTTGTCGGGTGTGAGGTGGCCCCCCGATGGAGATGATAGAAGATGCCGGTGTTTCCATAGGCGCTATGATTGCGGCCGATGGATCCGAGTAGATCAGGAACGAGAGGCAGAGGTTTTCCACCACCTCGATGCAAAACTGGAAGCACCAGATCATTAGATCTGTCTCCGTGTCGAAGCTATCGGAGGACGGTAGGGGGTGGGCAGACATGGATCAAGATCGGTGGGATCATAGTGGACTTCACTGGCCCCAATCATCAGGTCGCTGCTTGGTGAAGATGGAGCTGCCGAATTCATGACTCCAGCGCTCAGAGTTCCCATGGATGGCGCCAATTGTCGAGGGGTGACCTCGGCAATGCCCATTTTTATGGACTTCAGTTTTAGGGAAAGAACAGTGCTGATGATTTCGTCGGCCTATCAGACAAACAAGGGAGTCGATGTCTTGTCTGATTATTGAAGAAGATGATTACAGGGTTACCGATTCGCTAGATGCAATCTAACTCACATCGGGTTGTGTTTTGCTCAAAGCTACAATGCCCTCTCTGTCGGTCCTTCCCAGCCTTTATATGAGAGGCTAGGTCTCATAATCTAGGTTGGGTCAGTCACAAGTTAGAAATACAATTCTATTACTATGTCATTTTAGACTTTCGCCTTAATCAAAATGTCTGGTTCCTAGGCTTCTGATGCTTCCAGGACACTCGGCTTCTTCTGGGCCGCATGGTCCATGGTTCGGATGCGTACCAGGTATACCAATTACCGATACCCAGTAATTCATACCCATGTCAGCGCCTCCTCCCTCTCTCCTTTAGTCCCACCCCAGGACTTAGGAGAGAAGGGGTTTCCCCTTTTCCCCTATCTAAGAAGGTCTTTGTTGGAGGGGAAATACAACAAATAAATTGGGAATTTCCTAAGGCATATTTCTTTATGGATTTTCTCTTCTCTCTCTCTCTCTCTCGTTGGATCTCGTGTGTGCGGTTTCCAGAAGAACTACACGTGTGGGATATAACACCACCCGACACGCCGTCGCGCTGCTATATCCTAGTTCTAGAAGGTCTACTTCCACATACCAGTTGTGTTAGGGAGAATGGGAGTCGTCGTCAGACACCGGACATGTGCGAGACCACGGTGGTGCTGCCAGTTGTGGCACCGGAGCTGTTGTGCAAGGACCAGGAGGTGACGTGAGAGGAACAATGTGTCCTCGAGGTCGGCTATGAGTATGACTACATCACCAACGTTCCCTCGAACGTACACGCTTTCGGTCTATAAGGGTATGCGTCGAAACCGTCTCTACAGTTACTGCATTAAATCATAGATAGATCTTGCCATTGATCTTGCCCTAGCTAGGATTATTTTTTTATTTTCTGCTATGAATCCCTTCACCAGGAAGGTCAAGGGAGAGGAAGCGGGAGGATGTGCCCGCATTCATGGAAATTTTTTGGTCCATGAATGGGTCAAGCCGGCTGAATGGTTCCATTTTGGATCCCATGTGGGCCACGTAGAGATAAACAGACACTTTTCTACGTAGAACTCCCAAGATCTAGCTGAGATAGAAGACCATGAGGATTTGTACTAAATGCACATGTGCGGATAACCGATGAAGTACGTCAAAGCAGTGCAATCCCACGATCCGATACAATCTCATGATTGTCGAAGTGCTCAATCTACATCACCTCTGCCAGTATCCGCACGTACGAGGAGGAGCACCGATGGTGGACTGCTAGGTCTAGTGCGGCGGCTTGATTGAATGGCTAGGATTTCCAGCGCATGGAAGTGTCTAACTGTGCTCCTGCGCCCTACTATATAGAGGGAGTGATAGTGGGCTACACAACACTTGTGGCTCATTCAGTAAAGCCCTATTCTGGGCACTATGAGTCCAACTCACTAACTCAGTCCGTGTCTGGTTCAGGTCTAACCCAAACGACAAACTTCTTAGTCGGATTCACATCAGACTTCCTCCCTCTCTTAAGTGTGTGACCCCGCAGGCTCATGGTAACTTGGAAACGATTTGAGTATGATTCACCATCGATTAATCGGTAGCGGCTCCTAGCAGAACATGCCATCTTCCAAGTGCCATAGAGTCATGATGACATACCTTTTCAATGTGACTTACGTCTGAGTCCCTTTTGCCTCACGATATACATTGTCAAGCTATATGCGAATTATCATCATCCCTTTAATAGATCAACTCTCTTCTCGATCTGTGATATGTGATTCTCTCAACTAACTCTTAGTCCATCACCTGGTTAACACTTAACCGAGTCACGCGACTTCATTTTCAGTGGACCCGAACTCTACCTTTATAAATGCCCTGTGACGGAACAACGTTTGATAGAACCTAAACCCGTTGATCCACAACTCGAATTGTGCGACAACCTCAGATCTAAGGATTACATTGATTGAGACATACAAATGACAGTTTACTCATCGTATCTCAATATGGGTCAGTCCGACTCGCTAAACTCTTTATTCGATTCTGTGTAAGTCGGAATAGCACCACCATGTCCATGAAAAGTGGAACCGAGTCTTCAATCGACTTTCACATTATTCTAAGTTGTGTGTCCAAGACCACCTCAATGACTAAGGACATCTAGTATGAATAACATGAATATATAGTTCCATAACTGAAATATATATTTAATGATATATATCATATGTTCATATAAGGACAACTTAATAATTTTATGAATATATTGAGAATTACATCATACATGATTGCCTCTAGGCATTATTCCCAACACCATGTTGCTGCTGGAGCATGCATGCCACGTCCTTTGTCCGTGCGGACCGGATCGGATCGGTTCGGACCATTTGGGTCAGGCCGCTTAGAGCATCTCCAGTAGACAGTGTAAAGCGCGGATGCGTGTGAAAACCGCTGGTTTAGCGTGCGAGCACGCGAAGCAGCCGCTCTAGTAGACGTGGCAAAGTTGCACGCCCCCTATTTTTTTCCGCGGGGTATATTTTCACACGCCGACTCTAGCGTGCGAGATAAAACGCGTCCACGTGTGCACATCTACCGCCAAAGTGAAACTTCCCCACCGCCCCTCTACTGCTCGTGACCGCGAACATTTTCCCTCTGCCACCCCCTATCCGCGCGCCGCCATACCCAGTCCATGGTTGCCTCCATTGTGGCTCCTCCGGCTACCGCGGAGTGTGCGCGCGCCTGACGGACACTTCCTACACCGAGATCAAGGCCGGCGCCTTCCGCGTGGTGCTCGACACGTTCAAGACTACGCACCAGGCCGTACACGCCTACAACGTGGCGGCTCGGTCGGCCGTGCCAGGATATGAACTTCCATGACGTCAATACCCGCAAGCAGGACGGGATGCTGGCGCCACCGCCGGGCCTCGTCAAGCAAGAGGACGAGCATCGCCACCGCTAGCAGCAGTGGCGCCCCTTCAACGTCACGGAGGACGAGCGTGCAAGAGAGGCGTGGAAGAGAACCTTCCCGCATGACACGCAGGCCGAGGAGGAGTTCTTCACGGCGATGAAGGTGGAGGAAGGCTGCTCGAGCGCAAATGAGGGCCTTCATCCTCGCGTGGGAAGCCGGTGCGTCGACTACCGACGACGATGAGCGTTGACTCGACCTCTTCTCGTCAACCAAAGTCGGGACCCAATGGAGGAGGACAATGACGACGACGATAATGATGAGGTCTAGTTTAGTTTAGTTTCTATTATCGGTGTTTATTGCGGAAATCCAATTTGGCACATGTGTGCAAATGAACCCATTGTTAGAAAGCACGTACGAAATATAAAAAAAATATGTGCATGTACATCTAGATATATATGTCCATAAACAAGTTTTCGGGAAAACTTAATATTTTCTATGTCCAACTAAAAAAGAAAAACTTCGGTGCTGCAACATCACTATTCATGGATATTTTTTGTCTTTTTACACAAGCTACAGAAAATGTTCATTTTTTCTAAAAAAAACTCGTGGAACAACACAGAATGTTCAGATGTACATACGGAATTTTTTTCAAACCTTTTGACATTTGAAATTTAAACTTTTATGTATTTTTCATAATAGATTCATTTGCACCCGTGAGCCAAAACACTATCTCCTACTTATCGTTGTATTTGTCGACTATGAACTATATTTTCAATCTTTTAATTTGTTTTATTTGATCTTTATTTCATACATATTTATGGGGAAAGTGTTCACAAATGTGGTTGGCGGCATTTTACCGCGTCCGGATCTGCATTCACACGCTAATTTTTTTTTGAAATGAAGGAAAAATCTTTTCCTCATCTCATTTAATTAAGGAAGAGGTTATAACAAAGTTCGATTACAAGCGAGCAACAAGAAGTGCCTGCAAAAACAAAAGTCTACTCTCTTGGCATGATAGATCCCAAATGTTTTGCCCCAGCCAAAATCCAAAGCCTCGCCTCCTCCTTGATTTTTGGGAGTATCAAAGTTGGCACAGTAGATATCTTGCGGAAAACCCTCGCATTCCGTTCGTTCCGAACCTCCCACAGAGACTAGCATGAGGAGAGGCGCCATAGATTTCCTCCTAGTGCCATTTGTGAACAAGGATAAATGCACCAATCCTCAACAGAGTCACATGAGGTCCAACTTGTAGTGTCGATGTGGTGTAGCCCAAGCCAAAGAACCACGAAGCTCCAAATTCGGATGGTGTAGCGGCATTTGAAAAGAATATGTGTCGCGGATTCGTCCTCCCTCTTACAAAGTTGGCAAAGGCCACAATTTGGCCAACCTCACCTTTGAAAGTGCTCGGCCGTCCAAACCCGATCTTGAAGGATTAGCCACGCGAGAAGCTTGCACTTGGGAGGATCCCAATTTTTCCAAACCAACTCCGGCATCGAAGAGCGTACGATGCCTTCAAATTGTGCTCTGTTAGCCGAGCTTGCCGTGTAGATCCCTGAGCTAGTAAATTTCCAACAAATGTCACCCACCACACGTTCCTGAAGATGCACCTCTCTATCCATACTCCAAAGTTTCACAAACTCGGAGATGTGTTGAGTAGTGAGACCTTTGGTGGTATTTATGTTGTTTATCCAATAATCATCGACGAAGCCCTTTTTGACGAAAACTTTTTGTGAGTGTATAGCTCCAAGATGGAGGGCACAATATCCTTTGGTTTCCTCCCATGGAGCCATGGCTCATGCCAAAAGCTCGCAATGGCCCCATCCCTGATGGTAACAGTGGTTGCCGCATAAAAGAACTCCATGTCCGCCTTATCACAAGGGTGGTCACAACCAATCCAAGCCTTGTTTGGATCCTTCTACTGAAGCCAAGGCCACCGCAAACGGAGTGCTCTAGCAAATTTATCTCGATCCATGATGCCAAGGCCTCCCTTATCCTTTGTCCTACAAACAATTTTCCAGTTCACTTTGCATTGTCCACCAGAGACCTTGTCCGCTGCCTCCCAAAGAAGAGCCCGTTCCAACTTATTAATAGAATGTAGGATGCCGGGAGGGATCGCAAGAGGGGTGATGTGGTGGATGGCTTGAGAGGTGATCACTGATTTGATGAGGGTGCCTCTACCGGCCATCGCGATGTGCCTCCCATGCCACGGAACAAGTTTGGCATCCACCTTGTTGACAAGTAGTTGAACATCAATAGCTTTGAGGCTTCTAGTGGGGAGTGGTTGTAACTACCTTGGAAAAACCCTACGCTCTAAGTTCAAGCCTGGATGAAACAGAAGTGGTTAAAATAGTACAGCAGGGCCCCAGAGGACCGCCCACGTGTAGACCCGTCGGCCGTCCTAACCACTTCCAAGACATCGGGACAAGAGCGAGCGGCGTAGGCAACAGGCGAAGAGATCAAATACATACACAAGTGAGTATGTATGCAAGCTACCATACAACAGTTCTCAGAGCCATTCCATCTAAAAGAAATAGAAATATTACAACGCCATACGGCAAGATCCAAATATCCTAGATAGAGATAATAGTTTAGGATAACTCCTCATATATCAAACATCAGATTATCAGGCGGAAGCGGAAAACAAGATCCGAGTACGGATAAGAAGCAAATCGGCATAAGGTGCCACATAAATAAACACATCGCGCCCACAGATCTCGCGGATCCCCATCCCCGGAATCTCTACACCGAGTGATCGTTGCCAACATCATCTGTCTCCTCCACCCAGTATCCATCTTGCGAATACATCTGTCCATCTGAATCAAACAATTTATCGTGTGAGACCCTAGGGGTACTCAGCAAGTCTTTATGCCTCTAAAGGGGACATATACCTGGGGTGACACAATTGCAGCAAAAATATAATAGCTAAAGTGTATAGATACTCGCTAACCATCCGCCTAACCAAAGATAGACGGATGTCCGTTAATTAGTAACAACAGTTATAACAGTATAATTAACAGATCCATCCTCCTTCTCGCTTACCAACGAGAAAGCGGACGAACAACCCATCCGTTTGCAGTTTTATTAACCATTCCGTGAGTATTGCACTATTTGCTAGTCAGGTACTTAGTCAAATTAAAAGTGGTACTTTAGTTATACTTGTCTATGATCGAGAAACTGTGCTCCAAGTCATCCATAACCGCGGACACGGCTTTCAGAAAGATTTACCCTGCAGGGGTGCACAAATAGCAACACACACTCGATCAACCTTGGAAAAACCAAATCAAAACCCAATGAGGCATTCTCGACAAAGCGATCATAGGATTCAGAAACATTTTAGGGGGCCACCCCAATAAGCTACCCGCAATGAAGTTGGCCGGCTTCGAGACGGACCCAGGGTTTGCGAGAATGGCTGTAAACGACCGGGAACCCGAAAATGTGACTGGGCTTGTCGATACCGCGAAATCCTGCCGCGATCCCTAAACAGTACAGGTGCTCCTCATACAATCTTAAATAAAACAGTAAAACATGGCATAAGTACAGGATAGTAATAAAGCCCCAATCTACTTTGTGGCCCCAAGAAATAAGAATGAATCAAGCTCTGGCTCAGGGGGGTCCATAAGGCCTCCCGGATGTGGATAGTGCGAATAGTCAAGGAACAAGAATCAAGTACTCGGGGTCCTACGGGACACAAGTGAGCATGAAAAACCAAATAGCAGATATTGCCCACCGGTGCCTCTTTCATTAGTTATCCCATTACTATTCAGGTTAAGTTGTTTAGGTACCTCGTTATCCATCAGACACTCACATACCCTACACATGATGTTCTATGACTCGCATGGCTCAAACAACTCCTGTAGTAATGGCTCATGGGATGGAGGAACAAGCTTCGGTGGGGTTTAAAAGTAAAGGCTATGCAGTACTTGGGATTCAATTTAATGCAATCGCGACTCAATGATGCAAGACTAAGATAGAGGCAATAGGTGCTATATGTATACAAGCATGTGTAGTGCTTGCCTGGTAGCTCAGTTGTCGCGAGAGACGGATCTGGGTAGTACTCCTGGGATTCCTGATATTTCCCCTGCTCGGCGTCTATTCGAAGAAGAACCAAACAAACAAGGGCCAACATAAATAAAGTGCACAAACATATGAATTAAAATGCGACAAGCAAACAATCATGCCATGATGAATGATGCACAATTTACATGGCAATAAAGTAGCATGGCATGGGTGAGGTGTGGGGTACAAGAATAAAGCATTTTATTATTTATTTGGTCAAGTTTTATTGCCATAAACAGTTCTGATTTTTAATAATGACATGATGCATGCTTAAATTCAGAACATGGAATGCATAGATAGAACGGGCTCGTCGCGCTGATCGATTTAGACATATTATTTGTCGAATTTGTAGCTGTAGAATTAAAGTTATTAATTATTTAAGAAAAGGCATTTTATTACATTTAAACAATTTCGAAAATCTAAAGTGCTCAAATAATATTTTGAATGGCATATTTGAAATCCTCACATTTTTTTGATTCAACAACATATATTATATGTATTATTTGGAGTTATAAATTAAAAGTTATTAAAACAGATTTAAATTCATATTAAAACATTTTCTGAAATTGTTTTTATAAAAACAGAATTACACAGAGACTTTTTATACTCGGCATCGCCTAGCCACAAACGCAGACAGGTGGGACCGCGCTGAGCTGGCGACACTGCGCGTGACAGAGAGTTTTCCCACCGGCGCAGAAGCTAGCCGGGGAGACTGACAGGTAGGACCGGAGGCTTTGCGGGCCCAGCTGCCAGCGGGTGAACCGTGCACAGCCACGTGGCCCAGCTAGGGATCACGGGTTGAGGATTACGAATACCCGGGTGTCTTTTTGTAAAACGAACACAGCCGGTGACAGGTGGGGCTCCAGGGGACGGCGGGTTTAGCCGGCAAAAAGGGTGGGGGTTTTCTATAAAGCTACCAACTAACCCACTGTTTCTCTTCCAGGTTTTCTGACGGACAGATCGGTGCGCGACAGAGAACGGCGCGGCGCGGGGGGTCGAACCCGCGACCTGCGGCGCCCGCGCTGAGAGGTGGAACCAGTGTGGTGGGTGAGGGGATGTTGACAGGAGGAGGCCGGGCGGCTAGTTAGGGCTTACGCTACGCCGCGGCGAGGAAACGCTCGTGCACGCCAACGCACAGAGCGTGCTCGACACAACGACCGGCGTGTCCGGGAAACGACGGTGGCCGTGAGGATGTCTAGGAGGAAGGTTGGCTCATCGCGAGGTGGTCGGCGGTGGTGGATCGGGTCGGCGAGCAGCAGGACGACGGTGATGCAGAGGCCGAGCGGATTAGGCTTTCGGTTCGACGTCGACGTGCAGTGGGTCGCAGGGGCTTCTCCTCCTCGCTGGCGTGCACCAGGGTGATGCAGAGGCTGCCTCGGTCTTCCCCGACACCAGCACGCCACGCCCGCCGCACAGTAACAAGGAGATGGAGGTGGAGGGCGACGATGGTCGCCGGGGTTGGAGAGGAGGTAGCAGGGGAGGAAGGGGAGGCGCAGGGGCCAGGGAAGGTGGGGAACGGCACGGCAGGGAGACGTGGGGGAGCAGATAAGGACGGGAGAGGAGAGGGGGTGCCGTGAGAGGATCGGGTGGAGAAAAGGTGGCTTCGGCCACCTTTTTCCCCTCCTTCTTCACGTGCACGGCGTGGGCAGCTGGCTCGGGGGACAGAGGGGTGGTGGCTGGAGCTGGGGCCTGCAGGTTCGGGTGTGGGGCCTGGCTGGGAGAGAGAGAGAGGGGTGTGGCATGGACCTAGGGTTGGAGGGGCTCGGGTTAGGGTTGGTGTAAGGGTTTGGAGGGGTAGATGGGGTAGCCTAGGGCTGGGGTTGGTGCTTCGGCATGGTGAGGTGAGGGGATTCGGGTTAGAGAGAGGGATTAGTAAGAGAGGGCAGGGGTAGGTTTTGGGTGAGGGGGTGTGGTATGATCTAAACAAGATCATGCAAGGGTTAAAAGAGATGGCAAGGAAAGATTAGGGTGTAGGGTTTGAGTAGGAGGAAAAACTAAGTTTTAAAGATCACATGAAAGAGAGAGAGACAAAGATATGGTGAAGAGAGAAAAGGGACATGATAGATTAGGGTGAAGGTTTTTTTCCCATGATCTCATAAGATCTTGCATGAGGTGAAAGATATGTGGTAAGGGTGAGGAGCTTGATGCACATGGCAAGGAAACCAAGATCAAGATGAGGAGGTTTGAGAGAAAAGAGAGCTCAAAAGAGAAGATCCACTCAAAATCAAAGTAAAACCAAAAGAATGGAATGGTGAGACTGGTTGCATGGCCCATGCATGAGCATTAAATGCCATGTCTATTCTTGTGAAAACAATAGGTAAATTTACATGGCATTTATTCACATGCATTCCAAAAATATGGATCTAGGCCAAGCCAAAAGAATTAAAATGGAATTAAAATGGATGTTCCATGTGGAGTGTATGGAGATGCTCAAATTTGAATATAATTTGGACATGCTAGTGTGTATATTCCACTAGGTGCATAGTATCCTCAAAAATATTCCAACATAAGCATACATTCATAATAATCCATATGGAAGCTTGACGAGGGGTTCCACTCACAAAGCATGCAAAGGTGGCTCACCATATGAATAATGTGAAAACAACATGATGCTAGTGTGGGAGCATGTAGAAAATAGTAGTGGATCCATCCCAACCCACATGAGCTAGATTTAACATCCCAAAGGAAAAGTGTAGGAGCTCATGGATAATTAGGATGGTGGAATTATAAGGTGGTGACAAGGAAAAGGTGGTGGAGTGGAATAAAAGATATGCCCCCAACTCAACTTGGGCATCAAACATTTATCAAAAACCAAATACAATATATCAAGAACCAAATACAATTACTAATGCATATGAGAGAAGAACCAAATGAAAAGGGTTTTATATGATGCTCAAATGCAAGGTGGCATGATGACATGAGCATGATATAATTATGATGCAACAATTATATGTAGGGAGTAGCAATTATATTACTAGACCATGTAGCATTACATATGTTAGACAAATGGGATGTTACAACTCTCCCCCACTAAACAGGAATCTCGCCCCGAGATTCTAGGAAGAAGAAGAAGACACGAAGAGGGTAGGATACTTGGCACGGAGCTCGTCCTCGCGTTCCCAAGTGGCTTCATCAACAGAATGGTGCGACCACTGCACCTTGCAGAACTTGATGGACTTGTTGCGAGTCCTTCTTTCTGCGACTTCTAGAATTTTTATGGGGTGTTCTTGATAAGACAGATCTTCTTGGAGATTGATGAGTTCATGGTCCACTATCCTGCCGGGATCCTTGAAGCACTTCTTGAGTTGAGAGATCTGGAAAACATCATGGACCTTGAGTTTTTCGGGAGCTCAAGAGCATAAGCGACTTCTCCTCTTCTTCCACGAACTTTGAAAGGACCGATGTATCTAGGAGCCAGCTTTCCTTTGATACCAAAGCGGTGCGTGCCTCTCATGGGAGTGATTCGAAGGTAAACGAGATCACTAGGGACATACTCCATGTCCGTGTGCTTTCTGTCATAGTTTCTCTTCTGGCGACTTTGAGCAACCTTCAGATTTTCAAGAATGATGTGAACCTTCTCCTCCGCTTGAGTTACAATGTCGGGGCCAAACAATGTTCTTTCACCTGCGCCCGACCAACCAATCAGAGTTCTGCATTTGCGACCGTAGAGAACCTCAAATGGTGCCATCTTTAGACTTTTTTGGAAGCTGTTGTTGTAAGAGAATTCAGCATAAGGAAGACATTCTTCCCACTTCATGCCGAAAGAGATAATGCAAGCACGGAGCATATCTTCCAGAATCTGATTGATCCTTTCCACTTGTCCTTGCGACTGAGGGTGGTAAGCTGTGCTGAAGTTCAATTTTGTTCCCAAAGCATTTTGGAAACTTCCCCAAAACTTGGAAGTGAAGATGCTTCCACGGTCGGAGCTGATCTCAAGAGGAACCCCATACAGAGAGACAATTTTGTTGATATAGAGCTCCGCCAACTAAATTGCAGAAATTGTTTCCTTGACTGGAAAGAAGTGAGCCACTTTAGAAAGCCTGTCGATGACAACAAAGATTGCATTGTTGCCCTTCTGCGACCTTGGAAACCCCGTTATGAAGTCCATCTCTAATTTCTCCCATTTCCATTCTAGAGGCTTCAATGGCTATAGAAGACCGAAAGGTTTCTGATGGACAACTTTAACTCTACGGCAGACATCACACTCAGAGACATACTTGGCACAATATTGTTTCAACCCAGGCCACCAATATTGTGTTTTCAAGTCCATGTACATCTTAGTGCTGCTAGGGTGGATAAAAAGAACAGAATCATGCGCCTCCTTAAGAACTTGCTCTCTTAAACCCGGGTAGTTCGGAACAAACATCCGGTGTTCAAAGAAAAGAGCGCCTTGGTCGTCGACGTGGAAGGACTCATACTTCGGAAGCTGAATGTTGGAGATGATGTTTTTAGTGTAAGGATCACCAAGTTGAATGGAGCGAACTTTTTCTTCCAAGAGAGGTGTTGCCAGAAGGTTCAGAAGATACCCTTGATCCACAATTTCAAGGTTAAGCTTGCGGAATTCCTCACACAAGAGAGGTTGTTGTTCTTCCACCATGAGGTTGTTGACATAAGCTTTTCGGCTGAGAGCGTCGGCCATGACATTAGCTTTTCCCGGAGTGTAGTTGATGGTCAAATCGAAATCATTAATTGCTTCCATCCACCTTCTCTGACGAAGGTTTAGATCAGGCTGTGTGAAGATATACTTCAGACTCTTGTGATCAGAAAAGATCTCACAACGGTTGCCAAGCAAGTAGTGCCTCCATACTTTCAAAGCAAAGACAACTGCTGCGAGTTCGAGGTCATGTGTAGGATAGTTAATCTCATGCGTCTTCAACTGTCGAGAGGCATAAGCAACAACTTGTTTTTCTTGCATAAGGACCGCACCCAATCCTTGCAATGAGGCGTCACAGAATATCTGGAAAGGCTTTGAAGTATCTGGAGGAATCAAGACTGGTGTGGAAGTGAGCTTCTCTTTGAGTGTTTCAAAGCTTGCTTGACATGCAGGAGACCAAAGGTATTTCTTGCCTTTCTTGAGGAGATCGGTAAGAGGCTTCGCAATCTTTGAGAAGTTCTAAACGAACCGACGACAGTAACTAGCCAAACCAAGAAAACTCGGGACTTCTTTGACATTTTTGGGTGGAAGCCAGTCAACAATTGTCTTAACAGTGTCTGGGTTGACGGCAATGCCCTTGGCAGAGATGACGTGACCAATGTAGGTGACTTCAGGCAGCCAGAACTCACACTTGGAGAACTTTGCATACAGGCGGTTCTCATGAAACTTGTTTAGGACACACCGAAGGTGTTCTTCGTGTTCTTCCTTTGACTTAGAATAGGCTAGAATGTCATCCAGATAGACCACGACGAACTTATCAAGATACTCCATGAAAACCGAGTTCATAAGCCTCGAGAAGGTGGCAGGTGCGTTGGTGAGACCGAAAGACATGACCGTGTACTCATACAGGCCATAGCGGGTGGTGAAAGCTATTTTGGGAACATCTTCCTTGCGAATCTTGATCTGATGGTATCCACTTCTCAAGTCAAGCTTAGAGAAAATCACAGCTCCAGCTAGCTGATCGAAGAGATCATTAATCCGTGGAAGGGGATATTTATTCTTGATGGTTTTAGCATTGAGAGCCCGATAGTCAACACAAAGTCTATCAGTCTTGTCTCGCTTCTTCACAGAGATGGTTGGGCTACCCCAAGAAGAAGTACTGTGCTGAATGAAACCCAACTTCTCTTGTTCATCAAGATGACATTTGAGTTCAGCCAACTCAGCAGGACCCATTTTATAAGGCCGCTTGGAGATAGGAGCGGTACCAGGTTCAAGCTCTATCACAAACTCGACCTCACGATCTGGAGGCATACCCGGCAACTCTTCAGGAAAAACATCTGGGAACTCACAGACCACCGGAACACTCTGAATAGCTTCCATAGCATCATCATTTAGAGCCGCCAAAGAGAAAAGCTGAATTGCAGGAGTCAGACTTGGAGAATAGACTATATGGCCTTCAGGAATTTTCAGAGAAACTGAACGTTCAACACAATCAATCATAGCTGCATTTGCTGTTAACCAATCCATGCCCAAGATAACATCAATGTCAGAATTGCCCAATTCAATGAGGGATGTCGGAAATTTTTTGTTTCCAATTTCAATTTGGTTCCCATGGCTTATTTGAGAAGCCTTCGTGGTTGTCCCCGGTGATTGCACCCTAAGAACCTTGGACAATGATTGAAGCGGAAGACCTTGTTGCTGAGAGAACCTTTGAGACACGAAAGAATGCGATGCACCAGAATCAAACAAAACTCATGCAGGGACAGAGTTAACGAGAAGCATACCCATCATAACTCCAGGTGCATGCTCAGCTTGAGCGACGTTGACCAAGTTGGCACGAGCAACCGTAGACCCGGGCTTGGTGTTGATGTTGAGAGCCCGAGGTGGAGGTGCATGAACCATAGAAGAACTTGCCGCAGGTCTTGGAGGTGGTGGAGGAAGAGCTTTGTTGTTCAATGGACAACTCCAGTGCTGATGCCAGTGTTTCCACAAGTGTAACAAGCACCAGGTGGACGTGGAGCAGCGTAGCCAGGGACTCCGCCAAGCGCTCCAGGGTAGTTGTGGTTGTAGCCCCTAGGAGCCGCGGTGAAGGAGTTTGGTGGCCTTGACGCGTAGCTTGACGGTCTTGGTGGAGCTAGGAGCGACGGTGGGGTGTTAGGAACCCACACACGGCGCTTAGAAGGAGCTGTCATAGCTGAAGAGCTTGCTGCATGGCGGCTGTGTTTCTTTGACTCCTCAAACACTTGCCTACTTTCTTCTTCCTGCAGAGTTGTATGTTGAAGTTCCAGAAAAGACCCCGGCCTTGCATGAGTGATTGCATATTTGATGGATGCATTGAGTCCTTGCCTGAACCTCTTTTGCTTCTTCTTGTCATCAGAGATCTCATCGCCACCATACCGAGAAAGGTTCATGAAGTTTCTGATATACATATTGACATTGTCATTGCCCTGCTTGAGGTTGAGAAACACTTCCTTCATCCTTTCCATGACAATTTCTGACAGATATTGCTCTTTGAAAGCTCCAGTGAATTTCTCCCAAGTAGGCTGAAACCCAGAGTGGTCTGCCTTGAGGTAATTTTCCCACCACAGAGCTGCATCTCCCTTCAAAAGGTGCGTGGCACATTTTACCCATTCTTGCTCAGGAACATCCGCAGTCATCAGCAACCTTGACATCTCCCGCAACCAATCATCAGCATCAAGTGGCTGATCAGACACCTCAAATTGGCGTGGGTTAAACTTCAGAAAACTCTTGATGTCTCCTCGCTTGGGAGGTGGAGGTAGCGGAACAAACTCATTCCTCCTGACACTTTCTTCAAATCGCTGTTGGTTCTGCTGCATTGTTCCCAAGGCATTAGCAATACTTGCCAACGCAGCCCCCAATTCAGGTGGTATGTCCTCCTCAGAACGGCGTGGTGGTGCCATCTGTGATTGATATAAAACACAAGTCAGTACTATAATGGAGAATAATAATAATCCAAAATAGTATCAAAATGGAATTAACCAAGATTTAAAGGATACAATTTACTAAGATGATATTAAAATATCAACAAAGTTCAAAGCACCTAGAAGGTATTAAGCATATCGCACACGACTGAACAAGGAGTGTGGTACACAAGCTAACAAAGAAAAAATTTCCGCAAATTTCGGCATTAAAATACCACTATATGTGCAAAACCACTTAACGAATAAAGATTAGTAACTCTACCAATTCAATATACAAGAGCGAATGATAAAAGTAATGGTATGGTCGCGACTCCATCCTGCACTCAAATCATTACTCCGCACATGAATCAGTAAAACACATATCCCAACACCTTCTTTTAAAAATGAACCTAAAGATTAGTAACTATGGAAACGAACACCCCAACAAGATAGTGTCGGATAACAAAGAGTAAGATAGATCGCACCAGTATACAACGAATCAGATAGATCACGTCGGTTTACAAAGGCATGTCGGTATGGAATGTACCAACAGTTGATAACCAAAAGGCAGATAGTGATTGGATGCAACAGATAGACAAGGAATTCACACACACGCACACACACACACAACCTATGGTACTATGGAACCCAGAACACGTGAATCCTAGTTTGAACTTTAGAAGAGGATTGAAAACGTTACACTTCCTTACCAGAAAAGGGTGGGTGGGTGGGTAAGAAGAAAAAAATGGAAGCAGTCCTACTCTCACGTTTTGTTTTTCCCTAGTATACATAGCTACCAAAAATATTTGCTAGACTGACAACGACCATTTGGCTGAGACCCTGAAGGGCGGGATGGCTCTGATACCAATTGTAACTACCTTGAAAAAACCCTACGCTCTAAGTTCAAGCCTGGATGAAACAGAAGTGGTTAAAATAGTACAGCGGGGGCCCAGAGGACCGCCCACGTGTAGACCCGTCGGCCGTCCTAACCACTTCCAAGACATCGGGACAAGAGCGAGCGGCGTAGGCAACAGGCGAAGAGATCAAATACATACACAAGTGAGTATGTATGCAAGCTACCATACAACAGTTCTCAAAGCCATTCCATCTAA
Organism: Avena eriantha; assembly: GCA_910589775.1. Classification (NCBI taxonomy): domain Eukaryota; kingdom Viridiplantae; phylum Streptophyta; class Magnoliopsida; order Poales; family Poaceae; genus Avena; species Avena eriantha. The sequence continues at coordinate 42,462,047 of OU342744.1, forward strand.
AAGAAATAGAAATATTGCAACGCCATACGGCAAGATCCAAATATCCTATATAGAGATAATAGTTTAGGATAGCTCCTCATACATCAAACATCAGATTATCAGGCGGAAGCGGAAAACAAGATCCGAGTACGGATAAGAAGCAAATCGGCATAAGGTGCCACATAAATAAACACATCCCGCCCATAGATCTCGCGGATCCCCATCCCCGGAATCTCTACACCGAGTGATCGTTGCCAACATCATCTGTCTCCTCCACCCAGTATCCATCTTGCGAATACACCTGTTCATCTAAATGAAACAATTTATCGTGTGAGACCCTAGGGGTACTCAGCAAGTCTTTATGCCTCTAAAGGGGACATATACCTGGGGTGACGCAATTGCAGCAAAAATATAATAGCTAAAGTCTATAGATACTCGCTAACCATCCGCCTAACCAAAGATAGACGGATCTCCGTTAATTAGTAACAACAGTTATAAAAGTATAATTAACAGATCCATCCTCCTTCTCGCTTACCAACGAGAAAGCGGATGAACAACCCATCCGTTTGCAGTTTTATTAACCATTCCATGAGTATTGCACTATTTGCTAGTCAGGTACTTAGTCAAATTAAAAGCGGTACTTTAGTTATACTTGTCTATGATCGAGAAACTGTGCTCCAAGTCGTCCATAACCGCGGACACGGCTTTCAGAAAGATTTACCCTGCAGGGGTGCACAAATAGCAACACACACTCGATCAACCTCGGAAAAACCAAATCAAAACCCAACAAGGCATTCTCGACAAAGCGATAACAGGATTCAGAAACATTTCAGGGGGCCACCCCAATAAGCTACCCGCAACGAAGTTGGCCGGCTTCGAGATGGACCCAGGGTTTGCGAGAACGGCTGTAAACGACTGGGAACCCAAAAATGTGACTGGGCTTGTCGATACCGCGAAATCATGCCGCGATCCCTAAACAGTACAGGTGCTCCTCGCACAATCTTAAATAAAACAGTAAAACATGGCATAAGTACATGATAGTAATAAAGCCCCAATCTACTTTGTGGCCCCAAGAAATAAGAATGAATCAAACTCTGGCTCAGGGGGGTCCATAAGGCCTCCCGGATGTGGATAGTGCGAATAGTCAAGGAACAGGAATCAAGTACTCGGGGTCCTACGGGACACAAGTGAGCATGAAAAACCAAATAGCAGATATTGCCCACCGGTGCCTCTTTCATTAGTTATCCCATTACTATTCAGGTTAAGTTGTTTAGGTACCTCGTTATCCATCAGACACTCACATACCCTACACATGTTGTTCTACGACTCGCATGGCTCAAACAACTCCTGTAGTAATGGCTCATGGGATGGAGGAACAAGCTTCGGTGGGGTTTAAAAGTAAAGGCTATGCAGTACTTGGGATTCAATTTAATGCAATCGCGACTCAATGATGCAAGAATAAGATAGAGGCAATATGTGCTATATGTATGCAAGCATGTGGTAGTGCTTGCCTGGTAGCTCAGTTGTCGCGAGAGACGGATCTGGGTAGTACTCCTAGGATTCCTGATATTTCCCCTGCTCGGCGTCTATTCGAAGAAGAACCAAACAAACAAGGGCCAACATAAATAAAGTGCACAAACATATGAATTAAAATGCGACAAGCAAACAAGCATTCCATGATGAATGATGCACAATTTACATGGCAATAAATTCGCATGGCATGGGTGATGTGTGGGGTACAAGAATAAAGCATTTTATTATTTATTTGGTCAAGTTTTATTGCCAAAAACAGTTCTGATTTTTAATAATGACATGATGCATGCTTAAATTCAGAACATGGAATGCATAGATAGAACGGGCTCGTCGCGCTGATAGATTTACACATATTATTTGTCAAATTTGGAGCTGTAGAATTAAAGTTATTAATTATTTAAGAAAAGGCATTTTATTACATTTAAACAATTTCGAAAATCTAAAGTGCTCAAATAATATTTTGAATGACATATTTGAAATCCTCACATTTTTTCTGATTCAAAAACATATATTATATGTATTATTTGGAGTTATAAATTAAAAACTATTAAAACAGATTTAAATTCATATTAAAACATTTTCTGAAATTGTTTTTATAAAAACAGAATTACACAGAGACTTTTTATACTCGGCATCGCCTAGCCACAAACGCAGACAGGTGGGACCGCGCTGAGCTGGCGACACTGCGCGTGACAGAGAGTTTTCCCACCGGCGCAGAAGCCAGCCGGGGAGACTGACAGGTGGGACCGGAGGCTTCGCGGGCCCAGCTGCCAGCGGGTGAACCGTGCACAGCCACGTGGCCCAGCTGGTGATCGCGGGTTGAGGATTACAAATACCCGGGTGTCTTTTTGTAAAACGAACACAGCCGGTGACAGGTGGGGCTCCAGGGGACTGCGGGTTTAGCCGGCAAAAAGGGTGGGGGTTTTCTATAAAGCTACCAACTAACCCACTGTTTCTCTTCCAGGTTTTCTGACGGACAGATCGGTGCGCGACAGAGAACGGCGCTGCGCGGGGGGTCGAACCCGCGACCTGCGGCGCCTGCGCTGAGAGGTGGAACCAGTGCGGTGGGTGAGGGGATGTTGACAAGAGGAGGCCGGGCGGCTAGTTAGGGCTTACGCGACGCTGCGGTGAGGAAACGCTCGTGCACGCCGGCGCATAGAGCGTGCTCGACACAACGACTGGCGTGTCCGGGAAATGACGGTGGCCGTGAGGATGTCTAGGAGGAAGGTTGGCTCACCGCGAGGTGGTCGGTGGTGGTGGATCGGGTCGGCGAGCAGCAGGACGACGGCGATGCAGAGGCCGAGCGGATTAGGGTTTCGGTTCGGCGTCAATGTGCAGCGGATCGCAGGGGCTTCTCCTCCTTGCTGGCGTGCACCGGGGTGATGCAGAGGCTGCCTCGGTCTTCCCCGACACCAGCACGCCACACCCGCCGCACAGTAACGAGGAGATGGAGGTGGAGGTCGACGATGGTCGCCGGGGTTGGAGAGGAGGTAGTAGGGGAGGAAGGGGAGGCGCAGGGGCCAGGGAAGGTGGGGAACGGCACGGCAGGGAGACGTGGGGGAGCAGCTAAGGACGGGAGAGGAAAGGGGGTGCCGTGAGAGGATCGGGTGGAGAAAAGGTGGCTTCAGGCACCTTTTTCCCCTCCTTCTTCACGTGCACGGCGTGGGCAGCTGGCTCGGGGGACAGAGGGGTGGTGGCTGAAGCTGGGGCCTGCAGGGAGGTGAGGTTCGGGTGTGGAGCCTAGCTGGGAGAGAGAGAGAGAGAGAGAGAGATGGGTGTGGCATGGAGCTAGGGTTGGAGGGGCTCGGGTTGGGGTTGGTGTAAGGGTTTGGAGGGGTAGATGGGGTAGCCTAGGGCTGGGGTTGGTGCTTCGACATGGTGAGGTGAGGGGATTAGGGTTAGAGAGAGGGATTAGTAAGAGAGGGTAGGGGTAGGTTTTGGGTGAGGGGGTGTGGTATGATCTAAACAAGATCATGCAAGGGTTAAAAGAGGTGGCAAGGAAAGATTAGGGTGTAGGGTTTGAGTAGGAGGAAAAACTAGGTTTTAAAGATCACATGAAAGAAAGAGAGACAAAGATATGGTGAAGAGAGAAAAGGGACATGATAGATTAGGGTGAAGGGTTTTTTCCCATGATCTCATAAGATCTTGCATGAGGTGAAAGAGATGTGGTAAGGGTGAGGAGCTTGATGCACATTGCAAGGAAACCAAGATCAAGATGAGGAGGTTTGAGAGAAAAGAGAGCTCAAAAGAGAAGATCCACTCAAAATCAAAGTAAAACCAAAAGAATGGAATGGTGAGACTGGTTGCATGGCCCATGCATGAGCATTAAATGCCATGTCTATTCTTGTGAAAACAATAGGTAAATTTACATGGCATTTATTCACATGCATTCCAAAAATATGGATCTAGGCCAAGCCAAAAGAATTAAAATGGATGTTCCATGTGGAGTGTATGGAGATGCTCAAATTTGAATATAATTTGGACATGCTAGTGTGTATATTCCACTAGGTGCATAGTATCCTCAAAAATATTCCAACATGAGCATACATTCATAATAATCCATATGGAAGCTTGACGAGGGGTTCCACTCACAAAGCATGCAAAGGTGGCTCACCATATCAATAATGTGAAAACAACATGATGCTAGTGTGGGAGCATGTAGAAAATAGTAGTGAATCCATCCCAACCCACATGAGCTAGATTTAATTGCCAAAGGAAAAGTGTAGGAGCTCATGGATAATTAGGATGGTGGAATTATAAGGTGGTGACAAGGAAAAGGTGGTGGAGTGGAATAAAAGATATGCCCCCAACTCAACTTGGGCATCAAACATTTATCAAAAACCAAATACAATATATCAGGAACCAAATACAATTACTAATGCATATGAGAGAAGAAAAAAATGAAAAGGGTTTTATATGATGCTCAAATGCAAGGTGGCATGATGACATGAGCATGATATAATTATGATGCAACAATTGTATGTAGGAAGTAGCAATTATATTACTAGACCATGTAGCATTACATATGTTAGACAAATGGGATGTTACAGTGGTAGCCCCAAATATCTCATGGGAAAGCACACTCTATTGACCGGGAAGGCTTGCATGATATCATCGAGATTTAACATTTCGCACCTAATTGATGGGTTCGTAGCATGGAAAACAAAAATTTTCTACCGCAAGAACGAACAAAACCCAGATCTAATCTAGATAAAAGCCAAGATCTAATCTATTAGACATGAGCAACGAGATAGATAGGAACTAACCCTCGTAGATCCGAAAGCGTTAACGAGATTAGATCTCGTGGTTGATGTAGTCGATCACTTGCCGATCTCAAGATCGTGTGGACGATCCTTCTGGCGTCGCGTTCCGGCAGCGCTTCCGCAGTCGGTCAAGTGGACGATCCTTCCGGCGCCGCATTTCGGCAGCGCTTCCGCAGTCGGTCAAGTGGACGATCCTTCCGGCGCCGCGTTTCGGCAGCGCTTCCGCAGTCGGTCACACGTGCGGAGTCGAAGCAGACCTTCCTCTCCTCATTCCAGCGAGGAGCGGAGGTAGTAGATCTTCTCCACGGAATCCCAGCAGCACGACGGCGTGGTGGTGGTGGAGTAGAGAATTCTGCAGGGCTTCGCCTATGCCTGTGCAGAAGAAAGGAGGAGGAGAGAGGCGGCAGAGATTGGGGTTATGGGAGCAGGGCTTGGAGGGGGCGCCCCTGCCCTTCTATTTAAGGGGGGTGAGGCGCCATGGGAGGGGGAGTCCTTGTAGGACTCCCCTTCCTCTAGGCCGACGGATTGGGGAGTGGGGGGGAGGAGTCCTCCTCCCCCACGACTCCTAGTCTTGACCCACCAGGACTCCTTGATCCCTTCCTTGGTTTTCAAGCAAACTCCAAGAAACCTTCCAGAACCTTCCGGAACATTCCGAAACCTTCTAGAACCCTCATACAAATACTCCGGAACATTTCCTATTTCAGAAAATGATCCCCAATATATGAATCTTATTCTCCGGACCATTCCGGATCTCCTCGTGATGTGCCGGATCCATTCCGAGATTCTGAACAACATTCGGTCTCCAACACACATTCCATATCTACTTAAAACAACTTCGAACCTTAAGTGTGTCACCCTACGGTTCGTTAATATGTAGACATGACAGAGACACATCTCCTATCAATAACCATCAGCGGGACCTGGAGATCCATAATGGCTCCCACATACTCAACGATGACTTCGTGATCGATTGAACCATTTACATACGAAACCAATTCCTTTTGTCACACGATACTATACTTATCTGAGGTTTGATCGTCAGCATCTCCATACCTAGTTCTACCTCGTTACTGATAAGTACTCTTTACTCGTTCCGTGATATGTCATCCCTTGTGACCCAGTCACATGCTTGCAAGCTAACTAGATGACATTCCACCGAGAGGGCCCAGAGCATATCTATCCGTCATATGGATGGACAAATCCCAATCTTGGTCCATGCGCTTCAACACATACTTTCAGAATACCCAATGACACCTTTATGACCACCCAGTTACGAAGCGGTGTTTGATGTCATCAAAGTATCCATCCGGTGATGGTGATTAACATAACCTCATGGTCGAAGGATTAGGTTACTATGTATTTGAAAGTTTACAGCAATACGAACTTAATGACTTGATCTTATGCTACGCTTACTATGGGTGTGTGTCCATCACATCATTCTCCTAATGATATAACCTTGTTATTAATCACATCCTAATGTCCATGATCAGGAAACCATGATCATCAATTAATCAACAAGCTAGTTCAACAAGAGGCTTACTAGGGACTCTCTTATGTTTACAAAACACACATGTATTAGTGTTTCCTAATAATACAATTATAGCATGGGATGTAAACATTTATCATAAACATAAAGATATAATAATAACCACTTTATTATTGTCTCTTGGGCATATCTCCAACGGTCTCCCACTTGCACTAGAGTCAATAATCTAGTTAAAAACTTGTGCATTCAACACCTATGGCTTTCTGGTGTTGTATAGACACTATTGCTAGTGGTAAACATAATCTTCGGATCTGACACTTCTAGGTCCGTGTGTATTTGCATGTCCTTGCGTTTCTACGCATTACTCATTCTCCAATGAGATGGCATTGTATAAATTTGGTCCTTTGGTGAGACCTTTTAGTTCCTTCGGCTCAAAATATGTTGATATTATTGTCACACAATATATCTTCATAGTATTAGCCCACTTTGAACCACACCTAGTTTGATAAAAAACTATTTAACACAAATGCCCTCCTTTGCTGCTACTATAGCAGTTATATACTTAACCCTTTTGTTGTAGTATCCGTCACAATGTCTCAACTTTGGAACTCATCCAAATCCATCATGGAACATCCTTTCCATTACATTGTGCCACCCATAGTTTAAATTGAGATAAACTTAATTTGTATCTTGTGACAAAACTAGTATCAATGTAACACTTTACAATGAACTACCTTTAACTATTTGTCACTTATACATGGTATATTCTTAGTTCTTCCAAAGCTCATAAGAATATTTTTACTATTGTCCAATGATCATCTTATGAATCATTCTGGTATATGCTCATAACATTTAGAGCATAGGACATATCTGGATGTGTACATCTTAAAGAATGATTGATCAAAATATTCTTGCGATTTCACCAAGTGTCAAAACACTTGAATCTCGTGTCAACACACTTGAATCTTGATTCAGTCCTTTCCGTGCGTCAAGAACCTTTCTTGTTGTTTCCATATTGAACTCATCCAACATCTTATCTATGTACATTTGGCAAAACCATATTAGCGCCTCAATCTATTCATATAGACATTGATGCCTAATTCTTGGGTTATGCCTAAGTCTTTCATCGAAATGAAATTCTTAACCTGTGTCAATACAAGATACATCATTTCCAATCAACAATATGTCCTCTACATAATGTATTAGAAATATGTCTCAGCGCTCCGACTTAATTTCTTGCAAATGCAAGCATCTTCATCATCTCCAATGAATTTAAACTCTTTTAACAGTTTCATCATGGTGAAGATTCCGACTCCGCTATGCCTACTTCAACTATTGAAGTTTAGCATACTCTTTTAGCATCCTTTGAATTAACAAAACCCTTTGGATCGTGTCATGTACACGTCCTAGGTAACCATTCTATTAGAAGAACTTGTTTTGTTTGTTCAACTACCATATACCAAAATATATGTAGTGGTTGCTACATTAATCCGTCCAGACTAAATATCGCTATGAAAGATCAAATCTTATCATAGTCAATTCCTTGAACATTGTCGTAAACTCTTTCCGACATGTCGACTATTTCATAGATTTGAAACATCCATGTCTATTTCTTTATAGATCCAAACACGACCGATAGGCTTCACGCCTTTTCGGAGGGTCTTCCAAGTTCAGAAACTTGATTTCTCGTGTATGGATGCTATCACGGATTCCATGACTTCTAGTCATTTTATGGAGTCAGGGCCCATCATCGCTTCTTTGCATGTAGTCGGTTTATCATTGTCAAAACAATAACGATTTGTTTATCAAATCTTACTATTTGATTCTTACCGACCCATACGGTTCTATAGGAACTCTAATCTCCGAGATCACACCTTTTGTAATCACGAGAGCCATGAGCATTGTGGCCGCCACCGGGACACTTTCCGGCGCTGCGCTACTTAGCACATATAGCTAAGGTTCAACAACCTTATCAAAGTTCTATTGTTCTCCCATTTAACTTTTCACGAAAAATTCCTTCTCAAGAAACTTGACGTTTCAAGCGACAAACTCTTTTGTCCTCGGCGTTAGGGAGAAATTCCCAACAAATCTTTGGAATAACCTACAAAGACGTGCTTATCCGACTTTGGTTGTAAACATTTTACTTATGCATAGCATACCAAAATTTAAGAAAAGACAATTCGGGTTTAATCCCAAACCATGACTTATATGGTGTCATTTCAATGGATCACGATGGAGCTCTTTTCAGTGTAAAAGCGGTAGTCACTAAAGCTTTAATCTTTAATATATAATGGCAGTTTTATAAATGACACCTTTGATCTTACCATGTCAAACAAGGTTTCATTACATATCTTGAACACTCCATACTCCTATGGTGTTTTGGGAAATGCAAATCCATGGAATGATTCCTCAAATCTTAGGTGTTTTGCTAAACTTGTAACTCAAACATCTTTCTTTATGATCGAATCATAAACTCTTTATTTTCTTGTTACAATGATTTTCAACTTCACCTTGAAAGTCTTTGAACAACTTTCAAATGTTTTCATACTTCCTCTTTATTAAGTAAATATACAGATATATTCACTCAAATTTTCGGAGAAAGCATATGAAGTTGAAATCCATCGCCCACGACTATAATGGACTATATACATCAATATGTACAAATTCCAATCAGTTAGTCGTCCGTTCCTCTTTTGGCCTATGAACGAAGTTTTAATTATCTCCAAGAAAAATTATCACAAGCGTCATTTGATCCAAATCAAAGACTCCAAAAATCAATCAACATGGAGTTTCTTCATGTATCCCTTTCAATATAATTTAAACGGCGATGTCACTTCGCAAGTGATCTTTCAATCATTTGTCTTGCGACATTTTAGCATTAGTTTTATGGTCGTTATTTCTCCTACCAGACTTGTATATTATCCATCTATTATGGAATACAGTAATTATTTGAACAACCTTTTGTCGTCATAATACCTGATCAAAATAACAATTATTGAAACAAATCTTGAAGGCAAGCTTTGATGTTTAACGAGCAACACAACAACCCTTTGTTTGTTTTCGATGAACATCATCACATTTTCTCTTGCTAGTTACTTAGGCCATTGCAGTTCATGAATTGTGTTGTCCTGTATGACACTTTATACCAACCAATTCGGTATCCAATACCGGAGAACCACATTGTTTAACAAGCAAGGAATACAACCATAACATGTATATCTTCTATATGCCTAAGTTGGACATCTCCAACATTTTATTTTCTGCCAAATATTTTATAGATTCTCTTTCAGCAATTCCTTTTCTTTTAAAAGAATCTATCGACATCAATAGTGATGTCATTCACATGACACATAGTACAAAGTGTGTATAGTCAAATACCAATACCTTTGGACTTGCACTTTGAAGTGGATCACCTTCATCAAATGTTTGGTGTTCTTTCAAAAATCCATTCTTTAGTAATCTTTTTAGTGTAGTAAACATTTTACTTACATCTTCTATTCATCCTTATCATGACAACTTTCATGATCAAGCTGCTATAGCTTATAAAGGTGAATTGCGAGTATAATGTTTCTTTTCAAAACCTTTGGAGGATTAGGACGACTAGCATCTCCAACCTTCACAAATTCTCATCAAATATGAGGACGTATACTCTATCATGTTGTAACCAACACATTGTTTTAGATATCGCAATACCTTTCACATATGATGGTTTCTGAAACATTGCTTTCAGCTCTTAGATAAACTTGATATTAAAAACAATCTTTTGAGTATCAAGAATCATGGAGGCAAACATGATACATTAGATACTAACACTGGAATTGTTACTCTTGATTTAATACTACTTATTAAACTTCATGGAGTAAATAGAGTTTGCTGAAAGTTTGCAATAGAACTTATAAACTTTAAATTGACATTCAAAACAATACGATACTAGTTCGTAAAGTAAATATCCAGAATTTCTATAGTTCCACTATCTCAACTATAACTAAGCGTAAGGTGGTGAACGGATGCCAATGACTACAACAAACTATGCAAATTCATTTTGATTGTGTTTATGATAAATAGAGTTCGACTAATCCAAATTATAAATGAACTCCCACTCAAAACAACATCCCTCGAGTTGTTTTAGTGATTGCACGAACCAAATCCACTACACCAAGTCCGATCATCACGTGAGATGATGTAGCTTTAAAGGCGAACAATCAACATGTTCATCATATCATCCATATGACTCATGCTTTACTTTTTGGTATTCCGTGTTCCGAAACCATGTCTGTACATGCTAGGCTCGTCAAGGTTAACCTTAGTTTCTGCATGTGCAAATCTAGCTTGCACCCGTTGTATGCACACGTAGAGTCTATCACACCCGATCATCACGAGATGCTTCGAAACGACGAGTCTTAGCAACGGTGCCAACTAAGGACGAACACTTTATTACTTGATATTTAGTGAGAGGGATCATCTTATAATCCTACCGTCACGATCTAAGCAATACAAGATGCATAAAGGATTAACATCACAGGCAATTCATAATATGTGATATGATATGGCCTTTTCTTCTTGCGCCTTTGATCTCCATCTCCAAAGCACGAACATGATCTCCATCATCACCAGCATTGCGTCAAGGTCAGTGGCGCCGCTTCATGGTTGTCCATCATCACTAGCAACTATTACAACTACTTGGAATAAAGCTATTACAAGGTGAATAGACACGCAGGTCTTAACAGAATTAAAGACAACCATTAGGCTCCTGCCGGTTGCCATCTTACAACAAGGATCATTGCATACATCAAATATAATCACAATCACATGATGGCCATATCACATCACAAAACCCCTGCAAAAACGAGTTAGACGCCTCTAATTTTCGTTGCATATTTTACGTGGTTTGGGGCTTTCGCATAAGACCAATCTTACCTACGAACAAGAACCACAACGTCGATACAAGTGTTGTCAAGATGCTCATTGTAAATTGAATCTTAACTATGGTGGGAGAGACAGACACCCGCAAAGCCACTTGTGCAAAGCAAGTTGCACGTCAAGCGTGGAGCAAGTCTCATGTGCGATGACATGTAATGTTAGCCCGAGCCGCTTCATCCCACCATGCCGCAAGATGCAAAGTACACGCTAAGACACCGACAACAAAAGCATCAACGCCCACAAAAACATTGTGTTCTACTCGTGCAACAGATCTACGCATAGATACGGCTCTGATACCACTGATGGGTTCGTAGCATGGAAAACAAAAATTTTCTACCGCAAGAACGAACAAAACCCAGATCTAATCTAGATAAAAGCCAAGATCTAATCTATTAGACATGTGCAACGAGATAGATAGGAACTAACCCTCGTAGATCCGAAAGCGTTAACGAGATTAGATCTCGTGGTTGATGTAGTCGATCACTTGCCGATCTCAAGATCGTGTGGACGATCCTTCCGGCGTCGCGTTCCGGCAGCGCTTCCGCAGTCGGTCAAGTGGACGATCCTTCCGGCGCCGCGTTTCGGCAGCGCTTCCGCAGTCGGTCAAGTGGACGATCCTTCCGGCGCCGCGTTTCGGCAGCGCTTCCGCAGTCGGTCACACGTGCGGAGTCGAAGCAGACCTTCCTCTCCTTGTTCCAACGAGCAGCGGAGGTAGTAGATCTTCTCCACGGAATCCCAGCAGCACGACGGCGTGGTGGTGGTGGAGTAGAGAATTCTGCAGGGCTTCGCCTATGCCTGTGCAGAAGAAAGGAGGAGGAGAGAGGTGGCAGAGATTGGGGTTATGGGAGCAGGGCTTGGAGGGGGCGCCCCTGCCCTTCTATTTAAGGGGGGTGAGGCGCCATGGGAGGGGGAGTCCTTATAGGACTCCCCTTCCTCTAGGCCGGCGGATTGGGGAGTGGGGGGAGGAGTCCTCCTCCCCCATGACTCCTAGTCTTGACCCACCAGGACTCCTTGATCCCTTCCTTGGTTTTCAAGCAAACTCCAAGAAACCTTCCAGAACCTTCCAGAACATTCCGAAACCTTCTAGAACCCTCATACAAATACTCCGGAACATTTCCTATTTCAAAAAATGATCCCCAATATATGAATCTTATTCTCCGGACCATTCCGGATCTCCTCGTGATGTGCCGGATCCATTCCGAGATTCCGAACAACATTCGGTCTCCAACGCACATTCCATATCTACTTAAAACAACTTCGAACCTTAAGTGTGTCACCCTACGGTTCGTGAATATGTAGACATGACAGAGATACATCTCCTATCAATAACCATCAGCGGGACCTGGAGATCCATAATGGCTCCCACATACTCAACGATGACTTCGTGATCGATTGAACCATTTACATACGAAACCAATTCCTTTTGTCACGCGATACTATACTTATCCGAGGTTTGATCGTCAGCATCTCCATACCTAGTTCTACCTCGTTACTGATAAGTACTCTTTACTCGTTCCGTGATATGTCATCCCTTGTGACCCAGTCACATGCTTGCAAGCTAACTAGATGACATTCCACCGAGAGGGCCCAGAGCATATCTATCCGTCATATGGATGGACAAATCCCAATCTTGGTCCATGCGCTTCAACACATACTTTCAGAATACCCAATGACACCTTTATGACCACCCAGTTACGAAGCGGTGTTTGATGTCATAAAAGTATCCATCCGGTGATGGTGATTAACATAACCTCATGGTCGAAGGATTAGGTTACTATGTATTTGAAAGTTTACAGCAATACGAACTTAATGACTTGATCTTATGCTACGCTTACTATGGGTGTGTGTCCATCACATCATTCTCCTAATGATATAACCTTGTTATTAATCACATCCTAATGTCCATGATCAGGAAACCATGATCATCAATTAATCAACAAGCTAGTTCAACAAGAGGCTTACTAGGGACTCTCTTATGTTTACAAAACACACATGTATTAGTGTTTCCTAATAATACAATTATAGCATGGGATGTAAACATTTATCATAAACATAAAGATATAATAATAACCACTTTATTATTGTCTCTTGGGCATATCTCCAACACTAATGGGAGCCGCTTGGCTTTTGAGCACTGATGGCTCAAAATATATTCGAGCTCATTGGGGAACCCAAGAGGAAGATATGATGAGCACAACACCAAGTTTTCCCTCAGTTATGAAACCAAGGTTATCGAACCAGTAGGAACAAGGAAACACCTCCAAGGTGTTGTTTCCAACTTGGAATCCTACACAACACAACCACAGAACTTTGCCCCAACTTACAGTGAGGTTGTCAATCTCACCAGTTTTGCTGGAAATAAAGGATTAAATGTATTGTGTGGAAGATAGTAATTGCTTGCAGAAAGTAAACAGAAAACAATAAATAGCTTGCAGATTGATGGTAAAGAATGGACCGGGGTCCATATTTCACTAGAGGTGATTCTCCTTAAGATAGATGACATGTTGGGTGAACAAATTATAGCGGGGAAATTGTCAGACACTAAGAAAGCATACATGCATATACTAATCATCTTGACTCCTATGAGATTTGATTGGGCATTACAACATTATACATAGAACATAATCCAACTACATCTATGACTAATAATCCACCTTCAGGTTATCATCCGACCCCCCTACAGTATTAAGTTGCAAGCAACAGATAATTTCATTAAGCATTGTGTGTAAAGTAAATAATATTTCTATGAACAAAGGATTGCTGTTTTCTCCCTAGTAGCAACAGCACATCTAGTACCTTAGATATTTCTGTCACTTCCCCAGATTCCTAGAGGCATGAACCCACTATCGAGCATAAGTACTCCCTCTTGGAGTTGCTAGCATCTACTCGGCCAAGATAGCTACTAACAACGGAAAGCATGCAAGATCACAAATAAAAAAGACATGATAGAATCAATAATCAATCTGAAATAGCATCTCAATATGTATCAGATCCCCGCAAACACAACATGTAAGATTACAAATAGACGATCTTGATCATGAATGGAGCTCACAAGATCTAAACATGGTAGCACAAAGGAGAAGAACCAACCATCTAGATACTACATGGACCCATAGTCCAGGGATGAACTACTCACGCATCACACCGGAGGCAGTCATGGTGATGAAGAAGGCCTCCAGGGTGATCTCTCCTCTCTGGCAGGGTGCCAGAAAGAGCTTCAGATCCCTCCCGATCTAGGGATGGATATGGCGGCGACTACAGACTCTTTCGTGGAATTTTGATCGGGTCCTTAGGTTTTTCGTCCTAAGGGAAATATATAGGCGAAGGGGCAAGGTCGGTGGAGCACCAGGGGGCCCACACCACCTGGTGGCACGGCTAGGGCTAGCTGCACCACCCTAGGGTGTGGCCGCCCTGGCTCCCCTCTTCGTCTCCCCTCCGGACTCCGTATTCCTTGTGGTGAAATATTGACTTGGGCTTTTGTCCGGTCCAATTCCGAGAATATTTCCTTACTAGCTTTTCTGAAACCAAAAATAGCAGAAAACAGGCAACTGGCACTGTGGCATCTTGTTAATAGGTTAGTTCCAGAAAATGTGTAAAAATACTCCAGAGTGTGGACACAACATAAGAAAGTAGATATAAAACAAGCATGGAACATCAAAAATTATAGATACGTTTGCAACGTATCAAGCACATTGGTAACAAGCCCCATAACTTGTCCGAAACCTTCAAGAATGGTTGCTAAGCTTTCGAAGTCCTCCTTTATTGGAGCCACACAAATGGTAGTGTTGTCGGCATAGAGGGAGGTAGGCATAATAGGGCCACGCCCCCTAAGTTGATGGAGGTCCCCTCTCTCCGTAGCAAGATCCAAAAGTTGTTGCAAAGGGTCTATGGCAAGATCAAAAAGTAGAGGGGAAAGTGGATCCCCTTTCCGAAGACCACGCCCATGGTGAATTGGTCTTCCCGGAATACCATTTAGGAGGACCCAGGACGACGCTGAAGAAAGGAGAGCCGCCACCAAATTTCTATATCTCGCGGGGAAACCGCGCCTTTGCATGAGGTCCAACAAAAACTCCCAACTCACATAATCAAACGCCTTCTTGATGTCAAGCTTAAGAAGTATGGTAGGCGTGTTGGTGCGATGCATACATCTTGCATAGTTGCGCACGCAAATGAAATTGTTATGAATACTCCCGGACTTGATGAAAGCACTTTGCGCCTTTGAAATAAGCGTATCCATATGCGGAGCAAGCCGCAAGGACATCACTTTTGCGATGATCTTAGCAACAGCATGGATGAGGCTAATGGGGTGGAAGTCAGAGATTGACTCAACACCGTCCTTCTTTGGCAATAGGGCAATGTTGGCGGTGTTGAGCCAATGGAAATCACCGGCCTGAAGGGTGGAGAAGCGGTGGAACTCCCATAAGATCGACTTTGATAGTAAGCCAACAAGCTTTGAAGAAAGCCCCGGTGAAGCCATCTGGACCAAGGGCTTTGTCGCTTGGCATGGACTTGATGGCCGCATAGACCTCCTCTTCCGAAAAAACATCACCAAGGTTGTCAAGCTCACAATGTGGGAAAACCATGGCCTCCCAAGCAAAATCACGAGTGCGAGGAGGCCCACGGGTCATCATCGTGGAGAAATGGTCATGGATAAGATCCTCTTTGCCCTCATGGTCGGTTACCCAACAATTGTCGTTTGCGAGTTTGTGAATGTAGTTTTTCCTCCTCCTTGCGAAGTATTTAGTGTTTGCATCACTGTTTTCCAAGCTTTTAATGTGGGCGCATTGCTTCTTTCTTGATCTCTCAAGCACCGCAAGACTAATGACCCTTCTCTTTAGGCGCGTGCGCAAGTCCCCCTCTTCATTGGATAGCACCCTAAAATCTTGGGCCGCATCAAGGCGTAGGATGATCTCCAAAGCCATATGTAGATGAAATTTTGCCTGAGAGGTGAAAGATTGGCTCCATTTTCTCAATCGAAAGCCCAACTTCTTAAGCTTGTGGAAAAGCACATGACAAGGTCTGGAGTGTGGCGTAGGGAGGTGCCAAGCTTCATTCACCAAGTCTTGGAACCCCGATATCTTGATCCAAAAAAATCAAACTTGAAAGAACGCGGTCGCCTTGGACCAACTTCCCTGACCATGAGGAGGGGACAATGATCCGAGAGGGAGGACGAAAGAGCATGTAGAATGTGGTTTGGGAAAAAAGTATCACATTCATCATTGCAAAAAATATAGTCAAGCTTGCACATAGTTGGATTTGCCCTCCCGTTGCTCCAAGTAAACCTCCGGTTTTGAAGATGAATTTCATGAAGTTCACAAAGTTGAAAGATTTCTCTAAAACGGTTTATGGGCTTCCAGTTTGAAGACCGCTTATTTTTGCCCCTTGCCCGGTATATTTGGTTGAAATCACTGTTCTACAAAATCGGCGAAAAATGATTTAAATGCGCGTACGTTTTTATAGCGAGATGGTCTTAGAGAAACAAAACATAGGCGTGTTTGCCCTCCTCCACGGGACGCTGCCACCTGCGCGGCGCAACGTAAGAAACGCCCACGCGGCACGCTTGAACAGCCGACGTACATTTCTCTCCCACCAGCAACACCTGTGGAATCTTTTTGGCGCAGCCTAATTGGAGCACGATGGTTGATGCTCCATTCCTTCCCCTTTCCTCGCCGTGTCGGTCCGTCTAATAAAAAATACAATTTGATGCTTCACATGATGTTGTTTTCTTCCTGTTGTTGTTGGGGGCTTAGCTGCCTGCCAGAGGCAAAAGCCAGACACGTACGCTTGTCACGATTCCGAAACAACCACTAAACTATCATGCAAAAACCGTCACCATTCTGCTGCCCACACATCGCATACACAACGGCCAAAAACGCTATGATCAACTGTATTGTACACCGCTACTTTCATTGTCGACCCCAAAAAAAGAACAAGAAGAAGAACAAAAAAAGGTTGTCTTATGTATGTTTGTGCAATGTACTTGTCGCCGACTCGATTCGATCGGTCGCCGTCGCCGTCGCCGTCGCCGGTTGTCATGTCAGTGTCACACGGTCACCGGAGGAGGTCGAGCGCCTTCTGGAGGACGGGCCGGAACCTGGCGATGTCGAGCCGGACGTCCTGCTTGCTGAGGTAGATGTCCTTGACGAGCGTCCAGCTCTGCTTGTGGATGGGGCCGGGGTCCAGGAACACCGGGTGGCTCCTCGGGTACAGGTCCGACAGCGTGCTCTCCTCCGCCGTGATGTTGTACTGTATGTACCTCATGTTCATGTCCCGCGGCGGCACCCCGTACTCGTCCATGGCCAGCTTCTCCATCCGCCCCAGCGGCACCACCTGCACCACCACCGCGTTCATCGGCAGGAACACCAGGTTCGTCAGCCCGGACCCGTGCACCGCCAGCATCGCGTCGAACGAGTTCACCGTCGCCGACGCGTCCGCCATCCGCGCCTGCCCGCCGTCGTCCTTGGCATTGGCCGCCGCCGCCGCCTCGCCTTCTTTCCTGGGCGGCGTCATCAGGTCCGACGCCGTCACCTCGAACCCGACCTCCTCGGCGGCCGCCACGATCTCCTCCAGGTTCACGAACCGCCGCTTGGCCCGCCGCGTGATGATCAGCAGCCTCGGCCTCCTCCTCCGATCCTCCTCCCCGTCCTCCTCCTCCGTCCGGATCGCGTGCTCCCGCGGCAGCGCGTACCGCCACATGAGGAACCGCTTGAAGTCCACCATGGACACGTTGTTGGGCGACCGGCGCGGGTCGATGCTCATGTCCTTGAGGCTCCTCAGCCCCACCGTCACGCGCCGGTAGCAGTGCACCCGGTCATCCCCGTCGAGGTCCAGCGCCTCGTGCCGCGTCAGGCCCTCCACGATCTCCCCGTACTTGCCGAACCACCACGCCTGCTTCTGCGTCACCAGCAGCTGCACCTCGCGCGCCAGGTGCCGCGTCGTCACGAACAGCGGGATGATGTTGTCGTTGAAGTCGTGGTAGTAGTTGCCGCAGTAGCCGCCGTTGGAGTACACCACGGCGGGGACGTCCTCGTGCATCACGTCGCACCCGGGCGCCTCGTCGGCGGCAGCCAGCCGCACCGTGAACTCCGTGATGCCGCTCATGATGCGCGTCTCCCCCTTGCGCGTGTACGGCTTCATCTTCCAGCTCGTCGCGTCCGCGGCGACCCACGTGGCGTTCGCCGCGCCGACGACGACGTCCCCCGCCGTGACGCCGCGGCGTGGGGTCACGACGAAGACCTCCGACGTGCTGCCCCGGACGCGGATCGCGCCGGCCAGCTCGCAGTAGTCGGACCTCGTGCCGTTGAAGTCGCACCTCACCTGTGGCTCCGGGATGAACTCCTCCTCTGCATTGCACATCGGAAATCATGTTTCTTTTCTTCATCTGGATTAATTAAGGAACTAACCTACCACATTGTAGTGGTAGAAGATTGGTTGCCAGTTGATGACGATAGACATACCTGCCAGATTGAAGAAATTCCTGCTATCCAGCAAGAGCGACGGGAAAGGCTTGCCTGGAGGTCAAAAATCCCAATGTCAAATCCCCATTTTTCCATTGCAAGAATCGATGAGCAATGGCAAGCGATCCATGAATTCAGCAGCAACAGAACACACATTTCTCTGACAGAACAATGCAATGCAATGCAATGAAACAGATGGAAGTGATCAACACATACCGATGACCAAGAACTGAACGCCCGCAATGAGCAGCAGCAGGGGGAGGCTGCACGAAGGCCCCCTGCTCTTCTTGAAGCTCTTGCTCCTCACCGGCACAGGCACCTTCATCTCTGCGCGCGGCTTCACAACCCTCACAAAGCATAGAGAGGGAGAGCTAGCTAGCTCGTCTACGACGCTACTAATATCAACGCATTCCTCAGGTACAATAGTGGCGCGCAGGGCAAGCCGCTGATGATTAGTTTAATAACTCCGGGGAGGAATTAAGAAATGGATACGATAATCAACGGACCGATAGATAGGCACACAGCACAGCGGGGCAGGCAAGCGGCTGAGGAGAAGGATACAACTTAGTACTCCATGATTAATTTGGAAAGCGATCGCTGTTGATCAGTAGATTAAACTAATCGGGGCTCAGCCTCTGCTGCTGGTCGGTAGAAGGAACGAACAGGAGGCTGGCTTGGCTGGCCGGGCTGGCATCTCACGCTAACCACGTTTCTTCGCCTCCTTTTCGAGTTTTTTTTTTCCTTTTGTTTCACGAGAACTCTTTGCTCTTTACACTTTCCGAAGCTGCTCACGAGGAGGAAGATCTCAGCCGGAGCTTCTGATCTCCATCGTCGTCATCGAGATCGCGGTGAATCGGCAGAAACATTGGGGGAAGTCAATGGGTTATCATGTGCCAGCGTCTGATGATTTTTACAAGAAGCTTTAATCTAGTTTTTACAAGATCGCAAGGGAGCTAGCGTGGAACTACTCAGATCTATGGGTTTGGCATTTCTTGCTGCTCCGGCAAACGGAATTGTTCGGGAGCCGCGGGCACATGGAAGGAATCGCATAGCGAACGCAACAGCAGAATGGCATGGGGGATTGTCCAGGCTGCAAGTATGCAGCAGTAGTATACTTTACTACTATCATTCCTCCGTCTTTTTGGTCCTCCTGGAATATGCACTTTATGTGAAAAGTAGTACAGTACTAGCAGCTTGCTCATAATTCAGAATCTCAATTGATCAGGCAACTGTTAGTTTTGTGTTTTGCACATTATACTACTCTGCATTATCGGGTCTAGCTAAATGATACTGGTTTTTGTATATTGCTCGCCACATATACCATGTGGTTAGCTAAATGATACTACTAATATTTTCTATTGTGCACTTTATGTAAAAGTGGCAGCTTGCTCGTTCTGTTTTTGTTTTTTTCGACAAAGAGTGTAAATTAATATCGCGGATATACCAAATACACCCAGCCCCTGCAATAGTGCATGCCCTATCGAAAAAGGAAGAGGAATTAAAAAAAAATCCCACTACAACGAACGATTTCTTATAGCAACGACACTAACATCACCGGTAGTCCAAACACTCCAATATCCAAGTGTCTTCAAGAAGTAAACAGTGCACAAGCGCCGTCATCGCTCGATCAAAGGTCATAGGTTTTCACCCCGTAGAAAATCGTCGCTCATAAAACAATATCTCCGACAAGCCATTGCCTGACACAACAATTAAGGTCAGGCCTTAGATTTTCACCCTGCAAGTTAGGACTGTGAACTCCCCACGTGTTTTTGCCCCCACAAACAGTCGTTGCTGCGAGTCACAGATCAAGCAGCCAGTTACTCGTCACCAGAAAGACTCAAATCACCATGCTAGCCGTCATGTTCCTGCTTTCATGACATTCTCATGGAGCGTTTAAGACATGACACATGATGGTAACAGGTAGCAGAGCTTCGCAATGCTTCCTCTGAAATCAAACATCCAAAAAAATGGATACGCACGACCGAATACTTTCCGAGCCAGCAATCTCTAGGCATGGTACACCCATGGGAGTTCACCGTCGGAGTTTTCCGAAACTCGCCTTTCTAGACTAGAACAACGAGGGCAGACATGAAGCAGATCTTTGTCTTCACGCGGAAGAAACTCTAGGACCACCTCCTTTATTGATGCCGATGCAGTGGTTCCCACACTGTTGGCCAGCTTCCGGTGATCGGAACTAGTAGATCGAGTTCGAGTCCGCAAGATCCCAATTAGCAGCGCCACCGTCTAGGGGTGGCCTAGCCTCCGCCATGGCCATGCCGCCGCAACAGGCCTGCTCCACATGCCTCCTCACCTACCAGCCGCGAATCAGCGAGCCCCCCCGCATCCGCAAGCGCTGCCACCGTCTGCGTCGCCTCAGTCCCGACCTCCCCCGTGCGATGGAATGCCGACAAAGCGAACGAAGGGGGCCGCCCGCCGCCTTCGGAGGCAAGGCGTGGTCGCCACCGCCGGCGCCGTGGTGGCAGCGGCCGGAGAAGACCGCCGGAGAGAATTTTGTAGGTTTAGGGTCGACGTCTCCGGAGTCGCCCACACGCTGACGACCCGGGAGGTGGAGGGGAGGGGGATGCGCCATGGGCGGGAGGTCCGGCCGGCTTGCTATAAGGAACTAATCAATACTATGATGTTGATTATGTATTTTGCATGATCGTACCGACTGCTCTGCGCTATCAGTGCAGTAAATAGCATAGTACTATATTTCTCGAGATAGGAACATATTTATTTTGAATAGCATTACATATGAGCCATAAAGAATATCTCAGAATCAAAAAGTCTACTCCCATAAGGTTGCTTTGTTCTTAAATCATGTATTTTGCACGATCGTGGTGACTACTCTGCACTATATCAATGTAGCTAAGAATACTGATATATTTTTAGATGAAACTTTGCTTTTTTTTTAAAAAAAAATGGGGAGAAAAGCGCCTTAAAAAAAAGAGAGCCTGGAATACAAAAATCTATTCTCACGGCATAATACGACCCAATTATTCTCACTCGGGATACTCCACATAATAAGGTTGCATTATCGATCGTAGTGACCACGATCGTAGTGGCCACTGACCCGCGATGCTCCATAAGGATGGTTTGTTCTTGATCTAGTCGACGAGGACTGTTGGCACGGTGGAGATGTTTGGAACTCTCACATTCCACTTGCACATTTGGCTGCATATACAATGACTCGAAGCTCCATCTTTTAGCTGTCCGGCCATGACAAGCAATGAATCAAACAATCGCAAACAGCAGCTAAAAAACTTTCTACCCACAATACAAGCTGGCTGAGTACAAAAGCACGGAGCGTCGGTGCTCAGAAAGAAGAGGCTCCAAGAACATGGAGCACCAATCACGCCGGCGCCTGTGCACGAACACCAACCCTAGCTCAACCGAAAACCGAATTTTCAAATCCTGACCGGCGCACATGTCGCCGATAAAATGTATCATATGGTTGACCACGGAACCCTTCAGAATAGCAAGTACCCTTTTGACCAGCATCTGGTGTCAGACTGTCAGCTTGATCTCGTCCATGATCCCCATCGCCATTCGTGAGCTGCCACCCCCTCTGACCTTGCAACTTGCGTCGCTCTGGACCGACGTGCGGTGCATCGGCGCCACTGAATACGGTGGCCAGTGTGTATGCCGTGATTGGTTGATTGGGGGAACACGGTATTGCTGGCCACGTCGTCTATCTCTCGTAGACATGGTGGGATTTTATAACTTGGAACTATTCCTTTGTCCCTACAAGAAAAGGGGAGGAAATATCGTTGGTCACTAGTATAATGCAGAAGTATAGCTAAGAATGTTTAGCCACGCGTATTGTGGGACGATCTGTATTTAGCTAAGTCACCGACTGGGGGCACCGCCGGAGGACAAATAATGGAAGTGAAGCCTATCCTGGGAGAGGGGAACGATGGTTGGGAATGTGATGGTTGAGTTAGTAACTAGAGAGGATTTTTTTATTTTTTGAAACAAGGGCAAAAGACTTGCTCTATTCCATTATTTAAGAAAGGAGAGCAGCAAAAAGTACAACCAAGAGTTTGGAATACAAAAAAACTCTACTCTGGCGGCCTCAAATTACTCATGTGCTTAGCACCCGCTAAAACCTACAAACTTGGTTGTTGCTTAATTTTTCTTAGAATGGCCGAGGGAGGGGCGTGCTTGTTGTTGAAAACCCGGGTGGTGCGCTCGTTTCATATTTCCCAAGAGGCAAGAAGAGTGATGTAAGCCAAGTCTTTGCGCTTTGTCAGAATGGGCCACCAAGAGGGTAAAGATTGGTTCTTCCATGCCTCAAGATCAACGAAGTGAAGACCAATCCAAACCTTGATTAGGCTCCAAAGCCTTATGGTGAACCTACAATGAACAAAGAGGTGGTCCGCCGATTCTAGCTCACACTTGCATAGGGGGTAAGTCCCACAATTTGGCCATCCCCTCTTCTCATGGTGGTCGGCAGTCCAAAGTCTATTCCTCAACGCAAGCCAAACGAAGAACTTGATCTTAGGAGGAGCCCACATTTTCCAAACCGACAAGCATAAAGGAGATGTGGTTGCACCAAAAAGTTGTGTGTTGTAAGCGGATTTAGACGAGTATTGCCCATTCTCAGTTAGGCTCCAAATAATATCATCCGCCACATCTTCTTGTAAGTCTACTTGCCTTAGTTGGATCCAAAGAGAAACATATTGTCGAATGTGTTCCAACATAAGGATCATGCTCTTGTTGATTTTGGCAATCCAAGCATCATTATGGAGAGCTTGCTTGACGTTTCAAATCTTCCTCTTGGAGATCCTGTGAATAAGCGGGGCAATGTCTTTAGGATTTTGACCATTTAGCCAAGGAGCCTCCCAAAAGGAAGTTTTCTCCCCATTCACCAAAGAGATGTGATTGGCGGCACAAAAGAGATCCATGTCCGTGTGATTGCAAGGGTTACCCAAACCAAACAAATTCTTACAAGGGTCCTTCCATTCCAACCATGGCCATCTCAAACGAAGGGCTCTCGCAAAGAACTCCGTGTTTAGAATCCCCAATCCCCCAAGATTTTTAGGCCTACAAACCGTATCTCAATTCACCTTGCATTTCCCACCGGAGACTTTGTCCGTGCCCGCCCACAAAAAGGCGCGCTCAAGTTTTCTTATGCTATGCAAGGCTTCGGGAGGGACAAAGAGAGGGGCCAAGTGATAAATGGATTGACCGACTTGACAAGGGCGGCTCGATCCTATGTAGAAATGAACTTCACATTCCATGTAGGTATTTTCCTAGCAAATTTATCTTCTAGGTGTTGAAATTTTGCTCTTCGGAGACACCAAATAGAAAGGGGCAACCCAAGGTGTTTAAGTGGGAATGACACCCGCTCCACTATATGTCCACTAGTGGATTTGGTGGAGGAGAGAGAAGGAGATGTGAAACGAAGGTTTTGCGTGGAAGAAGAAGTGCTGGAGCAGTAATAAAGATACATTTGGGGTTTTCCTCTCTTATAACCCATCTGCACCGAGATTAGCGATTAATGCGCTGGATTTTAGCCACGCGTCACAGAACGGGAGGGGAATCTTCCTCGCAAAGCCTCCACCGCCTCAATCTATGTGTTCGCATTGAAACAGTGCATCGGTTTCGTGCAATGCGAGACCCACCAACGGTCACGCTGACAGAATAATTGTCAGTGATGTGACAAGACCTGAAAAGTTGTCGGGTTACGTCACCAGACTAAATTCCAGCTCAGTTTGAATTAAGCGTGGAAACAAAGATAAGTTACCAATGATCCAACTCACTCGTGACTCAGATCCTATCCTTTTATTTTGAAGTTTCAGGAACCCATCAAGATTCGGCAGTGGAAGAACTCTCAAGCTAGACGACGGAATCCGACTTTGGATCTTGGAGGCTTCTAGGGGCTACTATTGGAGATATACTTTCTGGGTATACCCATGATGATTCACTGACCAGGGTGGCCCACTTCTAGGTTAGAGCTATGCTCCATGGGTGGCCTAGTATGGAGAGAAGATGGAAGCCCATCCAGCTATAGGAAGGCCTAGAAGACTTACCGACTTAGGCCTATAAGAATATTTATAGTCCGAGTTGTACCTTTGTACTGACTCTGTATCATAGCAGGATAGGAATCTCCTATAAACCCTAGGTCATATGACTATATAAGCCGTCCTAGGGATCATCCTTTAGGGCACAACCACAACACCATAATCTCAACCCACATAGGTGAAACCAACCCTTGTAATCTGTTGTACTTCCGGCTCTACCGATATACTAGATTGCTAGTAGGAGTAGTGTCCATCCACCAGTCGGATCTGAACCTGGGTAAGTTTGTGTTCTCACTGTCCCGAACAACCATACATCTCACACCCTACCTTTTCCTAGGCCTTGAGGACCCTCTCATGGCATACTGGTCTTCAATCCGACGACATCCGGATGTGGAGATGGGAATGGAGGCCCGTCTCTAACAGTGACATGACAATAATAGGTGCAGAGAGAGATACTAAAGGATACGAGCGTCATTGGAGAGGTGGACAGTGGCACCGCTGTCCATGCTCCACTCCAGGGTGGGTTGCTACAGCTTCATGTTGGTGAAGTGATGCACGAGGGTGGAAGGATCCCATGTTTGTGTCGACGCAGGGGGGCACAATGTAAGGGCCGCGTCGTACACGGCCGAGCCGTGAGGGCAATTAGCACTTTAGGTGGCGACGCTGTGCAGGGTGCCGTACGTGGCCGCACCATAGGGGTGGTGTGGCTGGATGGGGGATGCCACGAAGGCATGGGCGCGGGGACCTGGGCGAGGCCCGAAGATGTTGTGGCTGATGGTGGACTGCTGCATAGGCCACATATGGATAGTGCCGGTCCACGGGTTGTAGGGGGTGGGCATGGGAGGAGGACCATGAAGGGGATCCGCAGCAGAAAACAAAAAATTTCCTACGTTGGAACCCCAAAACTGTCTAGGATCTACCTATGTAGTAATGCAGTAACGGCCAATGCGTAGAGAATACATACCCTTGTAGACCGTACGCGGTTAACATTCCGAGGGGAATGTGGTTGATGTAGTCGTACTCGTAGCCGACCTCAAGGTCGCGAAGCTCCTCACAGGTCACCCCTTGCTCCTTCATCTTCATCGTGCAACAGCTCCGGCTCACGATATTTAAGCGCCCCAAGTGTTGCGCCTCGTGTCTTCGTACACATCCGGTGCACGATGAGACCTCCGGCTCCCTGATCCCCCCGGAAGTGCGGAAGTTGATATCCGGCTAGGAATCCCTGCAGCGCAATGACATACTACAGGTGTGCCTCGATCGCACAGCCCAGACTTGGGGCCATGGTCACAAGGGCTAGAGAGAGAGGGAAGGAGGAAGTCAACCAAAGGACTTCTCCAATTGTTGGTGTGTTTTAATCCCACCCATGGGCATCCTTTATATAGGCTAAGGGGGTGTGTCTTTCTCAAAGGCTAAGCCATGTGGGACTAGTTACTAAAGGAAAAACTCAGAAAAATTCGGACCAGCTGAATGGGCCAAAACCCCACCAGCCCAACATCATACAGCAGCAATAGGTAGCAGCTAGCAGCCAGCCGGGGTGGGCCCTAGGCACCACAGGCGCCCCAGCTGGCAGCAGCAGCGGCCAGGAGGCGTAGTGGCCAGGCGGGCCGGCCACGCCCCCGCGGCCCACGCGCGCCCGCGTGGCCTAGCTCGCCAGCGAGGCGGCAGTGGCAGCCAGCGCTCGGGATGGGCCGGCCTGTCCTAGCGGACCAGCTCGCCTTCCTGGTCCGCTCCCCAGCGAGCCCCGCATGGGCCGGGGTCGAGCAGGCCCGCAGCGGCGGCCGGCAGCTGGCGCCTGCCCCCGTGCGGCAGGGACTATCTGCCGCCCATGTGGGCTGGCTGTTTTCCCTTTTTCTTTTTCTTTTTCTACAGCTTTTCTTCTAGGCCTTTTCCCTCTAGGATTTGGCCTAATATAAAATTTGCTTTTATAAATCTTAATTTAAATATTATTTAGAATATATATAATTCACAATTAACATATAATAAATGTATATTTAAATTCCCATTTATCTGAAAACACTTTTCCGGTCTTTTCCTTTATTCTTTCTTCGAACAACTTCGGATCCCTTCGCAGAACATTTCCGGCTTTCTCTTTCTCTACTATGATTCCGTCTTACGAATGATCGCTCTCAAAGTACCCTTAAGTGTATCCTCTCATGGCTTGGGAATGCTCTAGACATGATCTGTATCAATGATCAACAGAGGGACCAGGGATATCCATGTGACCCCTATGCATTCCTGATGACAATGTCGTTTGAACCGCTAAATGTAGCATCCTCTTCCTTTTGTTTCTCGATACGACTTGTCCGAGATCCGATCATTGGTATCCCATACCTTGTTCAATCTCGTTCACAACAAGTTCTGTTTTCTTGTTACCGTGATATTACATCCCCGTGATCAAGTCACATGTTGCAACATTTATGGATGTAATCTCACCAAGCCGGTCATATGTATCTTTACCCATCATGTGGGCAAACAAATCCCGCTCCCGACATATATTGCCTCTACGGTTCCTCCGAGTACCTGAACGCACCTTTATAACCACTGTATTACCAAGTGGCGCTTGATGCTATCTAAGCACTCTCGGGAGACTGTGATTGATATCGCCTCACGGTCTAAGGCGAAGGAGTCTAGGTATGCTGTTGCAACAATGAACTTATATGACTTTGATCGTGTTGCAATCCTTCGAGGAATGTCTAATCACATCATTCTCCAATGATATGACCCCGTTGTCAATTGGCATAAATGCCCATGATCTTGAAACCCAGATCATCCTCATGACCAACGAACTAGTATGAATAGAGGCTACTAGGGACTTGGTTATTTCATACCACACATGTACCAATGTTTCTACTTGGCACAGTTATAGCAAAATATGAAACTATTATAAACTAATTGAGATATGATAAAAAAAACCTATTTATTATTTGCCTCTAGGGCATATCTCCTCCAGTCTCCCACTTGCACTAGAGTACAAATAATCTAGCTTGCATTTTACTCATATAAAACATATACCATATATGTTTACAGATCATGCATTGTCACATCCCAATTCTTAGAATTGGTACTGCATGTCATACATGTCATTGCATGATGGTCATCTTTGCAAAAAGTTCAGTTTTAAAGGCTTTGGCTAAAACACCTCTTGTTTGCTTAGTATCCATATTTCGGGCCTAGGTGTGGTTTTAGATAGCATTTGCTTGGATGATGTCTTATGGTCATCCTAGATGCTTAGTTACATAGGTTACTTGATTGTGAACCAGTAGGTTTTTGTCTTGCTTGATTTGGAGCCCTGAATCAAAAGTTATGGCCAAAATTTAGAAGTTGCAGAAAAATTCAGACAAAATTTCAGATAGTTCAGGTTCAGTTACAGTTCAGAGAAGAAAACAGAAAAGAAAAAAAGGGGGAACGGCGCAGCCCACCGTGGCAGCCGAGCCGGCCCAGCCACGGCGGCCCGCCCGGGGCCCAGCAGCAGCGCAGCACACCACAGCGCTAACTGCCGCCCGCCTGCAAGCACCACGCAGCGCGCAGCGGCCCAATAGCACGCCAACCCATGCCGCCTCGCCTTGTGCCGCCGGTAGGTGGACCCCACCTGTCACCGCACCGGCACCACCGTCCGTGTCGAGCACGGATGTTCGAACCGCCCGACGCCGCCGGAACTCTGATTTCTGCGGGAGTTCATTCCACCTCGTGTTTCTCTCCGCCCCCCCCTTAAAGCCCTCGCCACCCCGAACCCTTTCCCCTTTTCGGTTCCATCTACGCCGCTGCCAGTCCCGCGAGATTTCTCGCCAGAGTTCGCCGCCGCCGCCGCCATTATCGTCAGTGAGCTCGCGCCGCCGCCATAGAGCGCTCCCCCTCGCCTTTCCGCCTGCCGCCGCCTCGCCTCACCTTTTCTTCCGCCTCCAGGACGCCAGAGAGCTGCGCGGAAGCCGTCGCCGGTCGCCGGAGCAACCGCCGCCGCCTTCACCTGGCCATCCCACCGCCGGACCGAGGTGAGCCAGGCCGAAGCCATGTCGGCCGTCCGATGCGAAATGGACGGTCCGATCGCGCGCTACCAACGGACCGCTGACCGTTCAACCGCCACGTCGGCGGGACCCGCACGTCAGCGGGAATATTCCCCGCGGCCTTTCTGAAAATAGCAAAAAAAATGCAGAAAATTGCTGTAACTTCAGAAAATCATAGAAAAAGATCTACCAGGCCAAAATTGCAAATAATATATCGTTGGATTCACAAAATTGTGTAGATTTTTATTCTTAAATAATATTGCATGTATACTATATGTATTTTCCTAAGATTATAAAAAGGCTTAAAGAACTATAAAAATTGTAGAAAAAGTTCTGTAACACCTTTTTCCGTGATTCCAATTGCCCCTGGCTTTATTTTGGTTTGTCCACACAGTAGTATTTTTGCCTAGGTTTTACAACCCTGTTTGCTACAGAGGCTTAGTGTTTTTCCTAAAAGCCTATTAATTGGGTTCACAAATTGCATTGTTTTGTTTTCATTGCATTAAAGGTTTTTCCATGCATCATGCAATAGTAATAAACATCAGAGAACACCGAGAGGTTACTGAAAACTTTATTAAGCTATCATGCATGTGATGGCTCAATGCACGGCGCCCAGAAAAATGCTTGATGGCGGTGTTGATGTAGAGCTCGTTGGGAACCCCAAGAGGAAGGTATGATGAGCACAGCAGCAAGTTCCCTCAGTTATGAAACCAATGTTTAGTCGAACCAGTAGGAGCAAGGAAACACCCCAAAGGTGTTACTAGCTGAGCTTTGGCAGGGCGCACTACCGGTGCTAGTAGCAACATGGAGACATGCACAACACAACCACAAGACTTTGTCCCCAACTTGTGATGAGGTTGTCAATCTCACCGTGTTTTTCGGAAAACAAAGGATTAAACGTATCGAATGGAAAGAAGTGAAACTTTGCAGAAAGTAAACACAAAGCAGTAAAAGATTGTAGATTGAATGTAAAAGAAAAGGACGGGATCCATAGTTCACTAGAGGTGGCTCTCCTTAGATAGATAACATGCTAGGTGAACAAATTACAGCAGGGCAATTGACAAACATCGAGAAAGCAATACATGCATATACTAATCATCTTGACTCCTTTGAGACTTGATTGGGCATTACAACATTATACATAGACCGCCATCCAACTGCATCTATGACTAATAATCCATCTTCAGGTTATCATCCGAACCCCCTCCAGTATTAAGTTACAAGCAACAGATTATTGCTTTACGAACTGCGTGTAAAGTAAACAATATGATTGTTCTATGAACAAAGGATTGTTGTTTTCTCCCTAGTAGCAACAGCACATCTAGTACCTTAGAGATTTATGTCACTTCCCCATATTACCAGAGGCATGAACCCACTATCGAGCATAAATACTAACTCTTGGAGTTGCTAGCATCTACTTGGCCAAGATAGCTACTAACAACGGAAAGCATGCAAGATCACAAATAACAAAGACGTGATAGAATCAATAATCAATCTGAAATAGCATCTAAATATCCATCGGATCCCCGCAAACACAACATGCAGAATTACAAATAGATGATCTTGATCATGAACGGAGCTCACAAGATCTAGACATGAAAGCACAAAGGAGGAGAACCAGCCATCTAGCTACTACATGGATCCGTAGTCCAAGGATGAACTACTCACGCATCACACCGGAGGCTTGCATGGTGATGAAGAAGGCCTCCAGGGTGAATTCACCTCTCCGGCAGGGTGCCGGGAAGAGCTTCAGATCCCTCCCGATCTAGGGATGGAGATGACGGCGGCTACAGACTCTTTCGTGGATTTTTGATCAGGTACTTAGGGTTTTCATCCCGAGGGTAATATATAGGCGGAAGGAGAGGCCGAGGGGGTGCCAGGAGCGGCAACACCACCCCCTGGCGCGAGCCAGGCCTGGCCGCGCGGCCAGGTGGTGTGGTGGCCCCCTGGCCCCTCTCTGTCTCGTATTCTGGCACTTGATGACATCTAGAAAAATAGGCACTTTGGCTTTTGTCCCGTCCAATTCCGAGAATATTCATTTCCGACTTTCCTCGAACCAAAAACAGCAGAAGACAGGCAGCTGGCACTGTGGCTCTTGTTAATAGGTTAGTCCAAGAAATTATAAGAAAAGTACTCCAAAGTTGGAACAAAACACAAGAAAGTGGATAAAACCAAGCATGGAACATCAAAAATTATAGATACATTTGCAATGTATCAGCATGCATTTTTGCACTTGTCTATGATTGTGTATGTTTGTTTATGTGTTGTTTTGTATCGTGTAGATTGTGATGAGTGCAACGCTTGTTTCTGCGAGGATTGTACTCTCGACTCCTACCGCCAAGGCAAGTAGATGTTTTTTTGTTCATACCATTGTCCTACTATTTTTCTCTTATGCATGTGTAGTGTATTTCTGTAGATATTGTGTAGGAATTACTATGCTTTGCTATATCCTATATATTTGTGGTAGGATTTCCTTGTAGTTGAGCCCCGTTCAGTAGATGTTATTAGACCTGCTGTGAAGACGGGGGAAAAGGGATCACATTATGGTGAAGTATGAGTTTGTTTAAAACTAAAACAACATAAATTTAATGAACTACCTGGGCGGAATGGTTAGATGGTCAACGGAGTGTGGATAATGGTGGGGAATGCCGCCCAGGGTACTGAGAAGGATTGGTTCTCTTTGTTATGGTAGCTTACGTGTGCAACCATGTGCCAGTAAGAATGGGTGGCTGGTTGGACTTAGTAGGTCATGGTGATCCGAACCCAGCGTAGCCAGAGATGTAGTGAATGATAGGTTGGGACCGGTGCGTAGTGGGGTTTGGTGATCTACTTCCCGAAAGGTCCCATCTTAGACTTATCCCTATCATCACACAATATGAGTGTGGTGGTACGAGCTGGGTTGGCCAGGTCACGTGGGTAAAGTGTACAAACCCCTGCAGGGTGTGAAACTAAGTACTTAGCCGTGTCCCTGGTTACGGACGATTGAGTTACTTGATCTTGAGACTATGACTTATTCTCACTCATCCTTATTTCCTAATTACTAAAACTTGATGGGTGAACTTAATAGGTTGATGTGAATCAAATGGTTTACGAAAGTAGGATAAATGTGTTTGAAAAGTGCAAGCTAGCCAAAGCTCCACTAGCCAAATAAGCATGTAGATGCTAGGTGCATTGTCTCTTTTACCTTAGCGCTACTTGTCGTACATTCCATGTATTGACCCTTCGGGGCTGCTATATTTCATGTTGCAGGTTATTCCGATTCCGAGTGATCGAAATAGGTCGCGGTACTCCACTCGACACTTGTTCCCTCGTGGGAAATTTGAAGATGGAGTAGTTATCTTTATTTATGTTGCTATTTGAATAATTGTGTAAGCTAGCCTTCGAGCTAAGCGAATATTGTAATAATTGAATCTTCTAGATCTTCGTTATTTATGATACATGGATTGTCACTTTGTTATTTCATCTATGTTCTATGTAAGCCAATGAACCGATCCAGGGATTGGCATGTTGCATAGAAGCTACAGTCTTTTCAGTACTGTAGTACTACAGATGGTATCAGAGCCGTGTGTTGACTATAGGATCGTGACCTAGGATTGGAATAGGAAGCCTCATATTCATTTAAGTCTATTTTATATTCTGTCTTTATTCTCATGCCTTCATTCTAGTAAATTCTTATCCTTTGATGTTCTCACTCTTTCCTCTTTACAATTGATAGATGGGAGACATCACCCGAGTTTGCAAGACAGTTGGCGGAGCTCTGTCAGACGCTGGGCATGTTGATGTTGGGGTTCCGCGCATGAAAACAATAAAATTTACACTACGCCCCTGAACCCCTGAAGCTGCCATGACCTATCTATTAGTAATACAGTAACGGGAGGGGCTTTTCGTGAACTTACCCTTGAAGACCGA
Organism: Avena eriantha; assembly: GCA_910589775.1. NCBI lineage: Eukaryota > Viridiplantae > Streptophyta > Magnoliopsida > Poales > Poaceae > Avena > Avena eriantha. Next base: position 42,494,621 of record OU342744.1, read on the forward strand.
AAAGCGTTGTCAATGCTCAGGAGAGCGTGGTTGATGTAGACGAGCCGAAGCCGACCTCAAGGTCGTGATGAAGTCCTTGCGCTCCTTCTGGCTCCAACGACTTGAGTGCCTCAAGTGTGACACCTCGCGGGGAGTTACACACATCCGGTGCCTGACGATGACTCCCGCTTCCCCGATCCAGCAGCAGTTGTGGAAGTAGAGCTCCCGGATCTGAATCCCGCAACGCGGCGGCGCTCCGCGGTGAAGATGTCTCTCGCTCACGCAGTCTAGACTTGGGACCACGGTCACGAGAGACAGAGAGAGGGGAAGAGAGAAAATATCAATTGGAGGTCCTCCCAAAAGTGGGGAGACCTTTATTGATTATTCGTGTATTTTTCTAGGCCAAATACCCCACTATATATAGGGGGAGGGGAGGTACTACCTCCCTCGAAGTCCCGGGGTGGGACTAAAGGAGAGGAGGGGGGAGGAGGTGGCCACCGGCCACCTAGTGGGCCCCGCGCGGGGGGGGGGGGGGGGAGGGGGGCTAGGCCCAGCCGGCCTCCCCCTTGGCCCCTCTCCCTCTCTCCTTTCCCTAATGGGCCCTCTCCCTCTGGAATTGGCCCATTAAGCCTTTGACCATTAAAATTGATTTTCTCTTTATTTAAATAATTATTAATAAATGATTAAATCAACATTTAACATTCATTCACATATTATTCAACCTCCATGGCTATGTAACACCTTCCACCTCCACTCTGGACATCCTCCGGACTTACCGAAACCCTTCCGGTTTTCTCTCTTCTTTTCTTCGGCGATTCTACCGATCCTATAAACACTCTCTAAGCATCATCAAGCCCTTAAGCATGATACCCCATGGTTCGGGAACACTCAAGACATGGTCGGGACAGTCCCGCACCAATGATCGACAGAGGGACCTAGATGGCCATGTGAACCCTGTGTATTCCACGAACATCTTTCGTCGTTTGAACCGGGACAGTCGTGTCTTATTCCCTTTGTCACGCTATACTTGCATTGCCCGAGATCTGATCAATGACATCACCAAGTCATGTTCAATCTCGTTACTGAACAATGCTACTTGACTAGTTCCAACAGATGATATCCCCGTGATCAAAATCACACGCTGTGCAACTATTGGATATAACTTCTCCGAGTGGGCCCTTGAGTATCTTCCCGTCACATGGACGGACAAATCCTGCTCTTGACATATATTGCCTCTACGGTTTCCTCCAAGTACCTGAACACACCTTTATAACTACCGTATTACCAGATGGCGTTTGATGCTATCTAAGCACTCTCTGGAGACAGTGATTGATATCGCCTCACGGTCTAAGGAATAGTCTACGAGGATCCATTTCTAATTATCATAACTTGAACTTCGTGACATGATCGGGTCACGATGTTTAAGTTGGGTATTGGTTCATCATGTCATTCTCAGAATGAGATGACCTCATTTCCAACTGGCATAAATGCCACATGATCAGGAAACATGATCATCTGTTGACCAATGAACCAGTGACTAGAGTTTCACTGGGAACCCCTGGTTGTTTGTATATCACACTTGTATTGATGTTTCCACTCGATACAGTTATAACATGATATAAAAATTAATCATAAACTATATGAAATATGATAATAGTCCTTACTACTATTTGTCTCTAGGGCATATTTCCAACAGTCTCCCACTTGCACTAGAGTACAAATACACTAGCTGCATTTGTTCTCAATCATTGGCACCATATATCCGGTACCCTGAGCATGCTTGCTTATGGAAGAGGTTGAGTCTTGGGTCTGTACTTTACAGTCCCAAATCCTTTGCAACTTACTAATGTCACCTTGATTGACATTAATACTTTATCATCACATGATAGCATCTTGTGTGTATGCATCGTCGCTATGGCAGCAGAACGAGGCCTGATTCCAGGAGCCTAGAGTGATGTTAGATCAACCTCGAGGGCTTTTTCATGGGCACTGTGCCATGGGACACATCATTCTACGTTAAAAGCGAACTAGCCCCACCATAAAATTATACAACACTTTAGATGGTACCCTTATTATTATAAATGTATTCATCGAAATACTAGAGCACTCTGTGCAACTTTCGATGTTTTGTTCACCTCGCTTCCTACTCGACTTTAATTGGTATCTGCAGGAGTTATCAACATATTCCCTTATAACATAACCCTTTATGCTTTAAGATATGTCATCCTTTATGGATTTGGAAAATATGTCCATAGTTCTCTACTAGACACTGCGGACAAACTTAGCTCAACATTCTGTGATTCGAACTTGATCACTTTTAAACGTTCTTTATTGGATCACATATTATGCTAAGTTATCATCGTGGTTTACTAAGATAGAACCTATGTCTTTAACATAGTGGATGACGATCATCCTTTTCTTTCTTTTAACCATTGATGTTAAACTTAATGGTATTCCTAATTTGAGTCATTAAGGACTAGTTCCTTAATTAACTTCTATTCTAAAACGCTTTTCAGAATCCCTTAAGGAATACTACATAATATCATAATACACCTATTATCAACTTCTACATCTTATGAATCATTATTTATAAGTATTTGTGCCTTCATTCTTAACATACTTAAGAGTTAGTCCTATAAGCTCCCACTCAAAATATGTTCCTACATATTTGAATTTGGGTCTTATATTGCTCCCACTCAAAAATATGTCAATCACATATTGTTTTAGGAAGACTTTCATAGCTCCCACTCAACTTTATGCAAATTGCATATCTCCTTACTATTTTGAATAACTTTAAAAACTTTGATCAAATATCAAATTTGGAGTTTTACTATGAGATACTAGTACTTTACTAGTTTTAAATCCACTAGACATTGAGCACATTGAATCAAATTCATTTGAATTTGTCCAATACCTGACAAATTGTGCTTTTGCCATTTACCCCTTTTTCCTACTATGGCTTTGTAGTCATTTGGGAAAATTCCAAGTAACTCCTTTTACTTGTGAGATTCAGCAACGAATTGCTTTCTAATCTCAAGGTAATTTTTCTTCTAGGATTTCTCATAATTTAGTTTACCATTATTTCCTTTGTAGTTCGTAGGTATGTCATATTCCAAGAATCATGACAAGTGATTCACAAATGCCTCCATACAAGATATGGATTACATTTTGAATCCTACTTCATATAGTGAAAACGCTATTGGGGAAAACACAATGATCAATATCATTGATTCTTTCCTTTTGTGGAGAGAGTCGTTCAGGAACATTGTCCGTTGCGCTTCTGAACAATCTAATGCAGGGTTTTGAATCCTCATCGTTTTTTACATTAATTTCCATTTGCTCCATAATTGAGAAACATCACTAAAAGCGAGTTTTCTCAAGAATGTACCAAAATTCAAGCAATACCAGTTTTGCTTCCCTTTTGGTTTCAGCTATGGATTCCATATTCAAAGATTCCAATGAATACGCTACAATGACTTATTCGCTATTGTTTTGGTTATATCGAATAACCCCAAAACTTTCACGAATTCAAATGGTTTACCAATTCTAATTGAGTGCTAATTATTTCTAACTAATGGTCTCTACATCTACACTACAACGATTTATTTGGTGCCTTCTATTCAACCCCTTTGATATCTAATATCACATTGTGATGCTTTGTATTTTGACATTTCAACACACTTTGCATTTCACAATTTCTTTTATGCCATTCTTATAAAGTCGAATTTCATTACTATTGATCAAATCATAGTAATTGGATTCTCTTTTATATTTATACCCTTTGTTAATGAAACACTTTTATCAAATCAAATAGTTTCATATTCATGTTTCCTTTGGTAAACTACTTTACACATTAAACAATCATTTAATGATAATTACCATTTTGTTAAAACACAATACATCGAATATGTATTCTATTTAACAATTCATCAAACACTTTGTATTCAAGTAATACATGATGCTCAAGTTATTTTGCCGAACTTAGGCATGATTCATATGTGATAAGAAATCAAATGAATTTCACATATTATCGTTATAACTTTGAATTCAAACAATGGTTTCATTCATTAATGAATATATCATTAAGTTGGGTATTTTAAACAAGGCATTTTGATGTTTTGCAAATGTTCATACATTACCAATTAGTTTGAAATGAACAAGGATAATTCACACATAATCAAACAAGATATGAACACGAATAGAAATCATTCATAAAAGTAGAATAACTGTTTGTTACAAACTCATATGAATAACCGTCTCATGAAGTGTGAGACATACTAAAGAGGTTCACAATCTCTTGATTACAAAAATCATCCTAAAACATAAACTAAGTGATAAATGTTGAGGGAGAGTGTCGTCGGCCATCATCATCATGCTCACCATCAACACGCAACGTCACCTTCTCTCCAGCAAGCACCTCTATGCAGAATGACCTATTTTCAGCAAACCATAACAAGTATCAAATATACTTAACACTGCAAATGTGTTTGCAAGATTATAACATTTATAAAGCTGTATATCAAATATATACCTTTGTCGTTGATGACTCCAGCGACGTTGGGTTCATCTACCACATTTTTGAAATGTGATATGAACTCGAGGAAATCCAGTGTTTCCGTGTCGCCTCTCATAATGCAGATCCTGACTTGTGCTTGGAAGCTTGGTGGAAGCGACCGTAGCACAACTCCCATCGCAAATGAGCTTGAAAACTAGTTGTCCAAGTAATATGCCAGACTCATGTATGCATCATATATGCGCAATAAGTGCTCATCCAGTGAGGAGCCCTCCTCCATCTTTATGGAGAGGAAGTCCCCCATCAGCTCATACTCCCACATGCGCACTTGTTCCACGAAATGCGATCTCAGATGTGCCATGACCACTCGGGGCTTCAGACTTCCCACCATTGGCCATAGCCCATCCTCCATTCCGAGGCGCATGGTCACTGATATATAGGAGGCCATCTCACGATGGAGATAGCGGTATTTCCGCTCCTCTGGGGTCTCAAGGTCCGTGGGCTGATCCAAATCCATCCCGTCGAGTATGTAGTCGACCATGTCGTTCTCGCTAAGGAGAACATGGAGACTGGCAACCCAAATGGAGAAGTTCGATCCATCTAATTTGAGCTTCTCTCCTTCTAACCAACCAATCGTCAACACGAAAGGTCCCATCTACATTTATAATTGTAAAAGGAATTTAGACTAAGTTTATAATTAAATGAGTTAATCATAACTCCACTCAGAAACTCCTATCCCCAGAAGGGTTCCTAGTGATAACACGACCCCTATCAGCCACATCTCCCCCGATTGATCACGGCCATCGATGTGGGTTCAAAGGTGGACGCTAAACATTGGTCACATCATTCATGCGACTCGTGCTCGATCTTTCGACCATCCGTGTTCCGAGGCCACGCTTCTGTGGCATGCTAGGCTCGCCAACTCAACCTTAGTGTATTCGTTGTGCAACATGGCTTACACCCACTGTATGTGAACATAGATATGTCCGACACCCAGGCCTGTAACCCTAGATCGCCTCATACCGAAAAACTTTCTTGGTGGTGCACACTAAGGGGGAACACAATCGTTGGTAATTTTAACAGGGATCATCTTATTAGGCTACCGTCGAGTATCTAATACTAGCACACAATAAGACATACCAACAATAACATTGAATGTAAATGCTATGTGATATGGTCCTTCACGTCGTGATCTCCATCCGCCGTCACCGGGTTCCGGCGCCAGGGTTCTGGCGCCGTAGACACCAGGGTACCGGTGTCATTCCGGCGTGGTAGTCCGTCACCTCCGTAACTATCTACTACTACGTAACAGAAGGTAATCACTTTACCTTTGCCACAACCATATCACAAAGCAAAGGCCCCCTGCAAAACAAAGTTAGACGCCTCTACTTTATTTTGCATGTTTTACGTGGCTGAATGGGCTTTCGCACAAGAACCGTTCTTACCTACGAACTTTCAGCAAAATGCTGATCAAGTAGTTGTATCTACTACACCCCTTTCGGGGCCCTCCGTTGCAAATGGTATACCAACTAATGCGAGAGATACATACATCCCACTAAGCCACTTTATACGGTACAAGCCGTATGTCAAGCGTGGACCAGTCTTGCGAATGAACGCATAAAGTCGTTTGGGGGCCGCTTCATCAAGCATTACTGTAGTATACACAAGTACACGTGGGAGGGTAACAACTAAAAGATCAACGCCCACACGCTACATCTCGTGTGTTCTACCCGTACTAGCATTACTACGCATAGATCTAGCTCTGATACCACTGTTGGGGTTCCGTGCATGAAAACAATAAAATTTACACTATGCCCCTGAACCCCTGAAGCTGCTAGGACCTATATATTAGTAATACAGTAACGGGAGGGGATTTTCCCGAACTTACCCTTGAAGACCGAAAAGCGTTGTCAACGCTTAGGAGAGTGTGGTTGATGTAGACGAGCCAAAGCCAACCTCAAGGTCGTGATGAAGTCCTTGCGCTCCTTCTGGCTCCAACGACTTAAGTGCCTCAAGTGTGACACCTCGCGGGGAGTTACACACATCCGGTGCCTGACGATGACTCCCGCTTCCCTGATCCAGCAGCAGTTGCGGAAGTAGAGCTCCCGGATCCGAATCCCGCAGCGCGACGGCGCTCCGTGGTGAAGATGTCTCTCGCTCGCGCAGTCTAGACTTGGGACCACGGTCATGAGGGAGAGAGGGGAAGAGAGAAAATATCAATTGGAGGTCCTCCCAAAAGTGGGGAGACCTTTATTGATTATTCGTGTATTTTTCTAGGCCAAATACCCTACTATATATAGGAAGAGGGGAGGTACTACCTCCCTCAAAGTCCCGGGGTGGGACTAAGGGAGAGTAGGAGGGAGGAGGTGGCCGCCGGCCACCTAGTGGGCCCTGCACGGGGGGGGGGGGGCAGGGGGCTAGGCCCAGCCGGCCTCCCCCTTGGCCCCTCTCCCTCTCTCCTTTCCCCTAATGGACCCTCTCCCTCCGGAATTGGCCCATTAAGCCTTTGACCATTAAAATTGATTTTCTCTTTATTTAAATAATTATTAATAAATGATTAAATCAACATTTAACATTCATTCACATATTATTCAACTTTTGTAGCTATGGAACATCTTCCACCTCCACTCCGGACATCCTCCCGACTTACCGAAACCCTTCCGGTTTTCTCTCTTCTTTTCTTCGGCGATTCTACCGATCCTATAAACACTCTCTAAGCATCATCAAGCCCTTAAGCGTGATAGCCCACGGTTCGGGAACACTCCAGACATGGTCGGGACACTCCCGCACCAATGACCGATAGAGGGACCTGGATGGCCATGTGACCCCTATGTATTCCACGAAGATCTTTTGTCGTTTGAACCGGGACAGTCGTGTCTTATTCCCTTTGTCACTCGATACTTGCATTGCCCAAGATCTTATCAATGACATCACCATGTTGTGTTCAATCTCGTTACTGAACAATGCTACTTGACTCGTTCCAACAAGTGATATCCCCGTGATCAAAATCACACGCTGCGCAGCTATTGGATATAACTTCTCCGAGTGGGCCCTTGAGTATCTTCCCGTCACATGGACAGACAAATCCCGCTCTTGACATATATTGCCTCTACAGTTTCCTCCAAGTACCTGAACACACCTTTATAACCACCGTATTATCAGATGGCGTTTGATGCCATCTAAGCACTCTCGGGAGACAGTGACTGATATCGCCTCACGGTCTAAGGAATAGTCTACAAGGATCCATTTCTAATCATTGTAATTTGAACTTCATGACATGATAGGGTCACGATGTTTAGGTTGGGTATTGGTTCATCATGTCATTCTCAGAATGAGATGACCTCATTTCCAACTAGCATAAATGCCACATGATCAGGAAACATGATCATCTGTTGACCAATGAACCAGTGACTAGAGTTTCACTGGGAACCCCTGGTTGTTTGTATATCACACGTGTATTGATGTTTCCATTCAATATAGTTATAGCATGATATAAAACTTAATCATAAACTATATGAAATATGATAATAGTCCTTACTACTATTTGTCTCTAGGGCATATTTCCAACAGTTAATGCTGATGTTCAAAGGGAGGAGGATGAACGCATATGTGCCCGGGGATCGTGTGTGGGAGATCACCACTATTGTTCTTGCAGATCCCACTGTGCCTGACATTGGAAGCCTAAACCGCACCAAGAAGTACCTCACCTGGGAGCAAGGAGTGGAATCAGCCATGCATGAGGCACTGTCACGCCTGTGCTATCTTCACCAGCACCGCCTCCCAGTAGGTTCACCTTTCCTTGCACTTGGAAAGAGGAATGAGGACTGGAACATGATGGTTACCGCGGGCAACCGGAACAACATGCCATTCCATGAGAAGCATCTAGAGGACATGGAAATTAAAGCTTGGGAGAGGGAAGAGAAGCTGATGCAGCAAAAGGAGGCGTTGGATTATTTTCAAGGCATTGTGCATTTACAAGGGTATGAGATGGAAACTCTGCACACCACCGTGAATACAATGGAGCAAGCCCTCATTGGTAGGGATCAAACCATAGCGGACCTCAATGGGACCATAGCGGAGAAGGATGCCACCATTGAGGAACAAAAGAATGTTGTGGTGGAAAGGAATGCTACAATTGCAACGCTGAACCAAACTATTGTGGAAAGGAATCAAGTTGTGGCTGAGCGAGATCAAACCATTGTGGATATGGCTGCCCAGATTGCTGCCCTTCAAGTGTAGCAGAATCCTCCACCAAATAATGGGAATGATGATGATGATGGGAATGATGATGATGATGATGCGGATAATGGTGATGGAGGTAACAATGGTGGTGGAGGAGATAGTGACAATGATGGAGGCAGTGACGATGATGGAGGAGATGCAGCGGGCGCTTTTGCTGAAGAAAGCGAGGAAGAGGACCCCGAAGAGGTGGACTTCGAGGACTCGAGTGAAGAAGACTCAGGAGAGGTGTATACGCCACCACCATGGCATGCACGAGGATCGAAGCGTCAGCGCATGGACTCCAGAACCTATTGCAACCTGTTCATCATGGATCAAATAGTTAGAGATGGTCCTCCAAAACTAGTCTTCGTTAGGGAAATTCGTTAGTCTTAGGCATCGATCAATGTAAACTTCTGCACTATTAGCTTGTTGTGTTTAGATTGCTCAGTTAAGTACCTTGAAGTCTTTAAGTACCTTGAAGTCCCAGGAATTTTCGTGAGATTTATTAAATGATTTTTGGACAAGTTTGGGTAAAATTCGTGTTTTTATAGCTGTAGTTTTCTGCTGAATCTGCTGTACTGTACGATTTTTCATGTTTTACTGGAAGCTGCGAAACATCAGAGAAATTGGGGTCTGGTGCATAATTGTCTATAGTATCTGCACAAAAATCAGCAAAAATTCCTGACGAGTTTAATACAGGCAGAAAAATCCGTGAACACAGCTGAACAATTCTGGCAAAAATCTGTTTATTGCCTTTTGTTGCTCTTTTGTATCTAGATGTTGATGCAAATGTTTTTAAACTATTTTGTAGCTATACACTTTTAAGATAAACACCTGTAACTGTGCTTGTGGTGTGTTTGCTTGTGTGATACCCGTTTGCCCTTGTCTGTAAGCATATGGTTGTTGCATGAGCATTATACATGGGTAGGAATAATTCCTTAGTTGCTTCTTTCTAATCTTACCTGTGCTGAACCACAGATGGCTCCTCGCCGAGTACCTGATGAGATAGCTCAGCTCATGGCTGCTCAGACACAGTTGACCCAAGTGATGACGCAGTTCATGGCAAATCAGAACAACAATAACAACAACAACAACGGTAACAATCAGCCACAGGGAGATGCTCTCACCCGGTTCCTGAGGCTGAGGCCAGCTAAGTTCTCCTCTGCACCTGAGCCCATGGTTGCTCTCGACTAGCTCCATTCTATGAACAAGGACTTGATGACCGTTGGTTGCACTGATGCTGAAAAGGTGAGATTTGCTGCTCACTTGCTGGAAGGATTAGCTGCTTCCTAGTGGGATGCCTTCCAAATCACCCACCCGCTGGACACAGTTACCTGGGCCATGTTTGAGGAAGGGTTCAGGATGAACCACGTATCTGCCGGTACCATGAGCCTGAAGAGGAAGGAATTCTGCAACCTGCGCCAAACCAACCGCACTGTGGCGGATTACATAGAAGAATTCAACAATCTCTCTCGCTATGCCCCTGAGGATGTGGACACTGATGCCAAGAGAAGGGAGAGGTTCCTGGATGGACTCAGTGATGAGCTTTCACTTCAGCTATCTGTGGTTTACTGCCCGACATTTCAGGAACTGATGGACAAGGCCAGGATTCTGGAAGGGAAACAGCAGCAGGTGGAGAGACACAAGAGGAAGAACAACCATCACTCCTTAGGATCACATCACCGTGCTCGCACCTCTTATGATGGACACTCTAGATATTCTATACATGGCGGAGATGACCACAACCACCGTGGAAGTAATGGACATCGCCACGATGGTCACAGGAGCGACAATCACCACCGTGGAGGAAATGACCACCACCATAATGGTCACAGGAGCCACCACAGCAACTCTGGGAGGAACAATGGACATGACTATGTGAGCAAGAAGGACCTCAACAATGTGGAGTGTTACAAGTGCAAGAAGCTGGGCCATTATGCTAGTACCTGCCCAGAGAAGAACACAGGAGTAGGACCCAAGCTTGGACCCAACCAGAAGGCGAATGTGTACCATGTGAATGTGGAGGAAGTCCGTGATGAGCTGGATCTTGTGATTGGTAAGTTTCCAATCGATTCCCATATTGCACTTGTTCTATTTGATACTGGTGCATCGCATTCATTCATATCAAGGGCATTTTGGATAGAGATAAGTTAGCCACTGAGTCGCTAAAAGGGACTATTAGAGTGAGCTCACCAGGAGGAGAGATGCTAGCTAGTAAGGGATGTCGTGATCTTACCCTAGGGATTGGAGCACACAGTTTCCCGACACATTTGGTAGTTTTGGAGTCACAAGGACTAGATGTAATACTGGGCATGGATTGGTTGTCCGAGCATGATGGCCAGATAGATTGTGGACAACATGCCATCTCTCTTAGGACACCACAAGGCATAAAGATTAAGTTCAAGTCAGCAGCACGTCTTAGTTGTACTAAGGTGAACTCTCTTAAGGGGGTTAGCATGGACACCGTACCCATAATGAGAGAATACCCTGATGTGTTTCCGGAAGAATTACCAGGGATGCCACCGGACCGTGATGTGGAGTTTCTCATTGACTTAATGCCGGGAACTGGACCAATAGCCAAGAGGCCGTACAAGATGGATGTGGATGAGCTAAAGGAATTGAAGAAGCAACTTAGGGAGCAGTTGGACAAGGGATTCATTCAACCAAGTTCTTCATCTTGGGGTGCACCTGTTCTATTTGTGGAGAAGAAGGATAGTAGTAAGAGGTTGGTGGTAGACTATCGCTCACTTAATGAGGTTACCATCAAGAATAAATATCCCCTGCCCAATATAAATGACTTGTTTGATCAGTTGAAGGGAGCAAAGGTATTTTCCAAGATCGATCTAAGGTCAGGGTATTTCCAGTTAAAGATCCGAGAGTAGGACATAAAGACCGCCTTCACCACTAGGTATGGTTTGTATGAGTATACAGTTATGTCTTTTGGACTAACAAATGCTCCAACATATTTCATGACCATGATGAACAATATATTCATGGAGTACTTGGATAAATTTGTCGTGGTGTTCATCGATGATATATTTATCTATTCTAAAGATGACAATGAGCATGAGAAGCATTTGTTCCTAATTATGGAGAAGTTGAGAGAGCATAAGCTATATGCTAAGTTTAGCAAGTGCGGGTTTTGGTTGAACACTGTTGGTTTTCTCGGACACATAGTGTCGGGTGAAGGAGTTGCAGTTGATCCAAGCAAGGTATCGTCAGTCACTGAATGGGAGTCTCCCAAAAATGTGGGAGATATTCGGAGTTTCTTGGGACTTGCTGGATACTATAGGAGGTTCATAGAAAACTTCTCCAAGGTTGCGAAGCCAATGACTGAGTTATTTAAGAAGGAGAAAAGGTTTGAGTGGACAGAAGAGTGCGAAGCTAGTTTCCAGGAACAGAAGCAACGCTTGGTGACCGCACCTATCTTGTGTTTGCCTGATATTCGGAAGGATTTCCAGGTGTACTGCGATGCATCTCGTCAAGTACTTGGAAGTGTGTTGATGCAAGATGGGAGAGTGGTATCCTACGTCTCACGCCAACTTAAACACCATGAGCGGAATTACCCCACGCATGACTTGGAATTAGCGTCAGTTGTGCATGCGCTCAAGGTATGGAGGCACTATTTGATGGGTAAGCATTGTGATGTATTCACGGACCACAAAAGCTTGAAATACATATTCACACAGAAGGAGTTGAACATGAGGCAAAGAAGATGGTTGGAGCTCATAAAGTATTATGACATGAGCCTGCAATATCATCCCGAGAAGGCTAATGTTGTAGCAGATGCGCTAAGCCGCAAAGTGTATGCTAATGGTTTGACCATGGGAGAATTTGAAGGAAATATGCCCTGAGAGGCAATAATAAATTTGTTATTATATATTCCTTATATATTATAGTTGTTTATTTTACATGCTAGAATTGTATTGATCGGAAACATCAATACATGTGTGTTTAATAAACAAAAAGGGTTCCTAGTTATGCCTCTCTTATAGACTAGCTTGTTGATTAACAAGATGATCAAGGTTTCCTGATCATGGACATTGGATGTTGTTAATAACAAGGTCACACCATTGGTGGAATGATGTGATGAACATTCATCCGAAGTATAGCATTACGATCAAGTCATTATGTTTATATTGCTATAACATCATACGAAGTAATCTTTATCCTTAGACCATGAGATCATGTTAATTGCTAACACCGGAAGAGTATCTTGATAACATCAAACGTCACACCGTAACATGGTGACTATAAAGATGGGTTCAGTACTACGAAGGTGTTATGTTGAGGCTCATGGATCAAGAGTGGAATTTTTCAATCCAGATGACGGATAGATATACTCTGGGCCCTCTCGGTGATATCACATTAAGATAGCTTGCAAGCAAGTGATGTGATCACTAGAATGTTATATCCCGGGAACGAGAAAAGAGTGCATGTCGGTAACGAGATCAAACTAGGTATGGAGATACCGATGATCGAATCTCGGACATGTAATATATCGAGAGACAAAAGGATTTAGTTACAAGCATTAAAGGTTCTCACGATCACAGAAGTCATCGTTGAATGTGTAGGAGTCAGTACGGATCTCTAGGTCCCGCTACTGATTATTGATCGCAGAAGGGTCTCGATCATGTCTGTATTATTCGCGAACTGTAGGGTGGCACACTTAAGAGTTACCGGACACCATTTTGGAGCACATATGTTTCAAACGAAAGAATTGCAAAGCGCAGGAATTGTTTCAATAGAAACCGGAAATTGTTTCGGGTGAAATTGCAGAAAGTGGTTCTGCATGTGATATTGAAATATTGCAAGGGGCTAAATGTGAATGTTTGTTAATTAAAGTAATTAACAAAATTCTGAATAAATTTAATAAAAAGAGTTTTATTAAATCATAGAGCATTAAATTTGGAGAAATTTAATGCATTTAAAGTGGAGACTTTAAAAGAGAATGTTAAGAGGCATTTTAATGTGGAGGGGTTACCACCACATGAATGGGGGAGGTGAGGGGTCACCCCCCCATGCGCCGGCCATGGAGAGAGGGGGCACCTCCCCTCCTCCTACAAAAGTCCACCCATTCCCTCCTTCATCCTCACACCTCCTTGTGAAGGATCTCTCTCCCCCTCTAGAATTATTCCCCCATGGTCTCGGATTAGCGAGATACATGTTCCCGGTGACATTTCGTCTAGAAGGAGTTGCTGCTTTCGCTGGATCGCTGGAACGAGGAGGTGGAGGTTGTCCGGTGGCTTGAAAGTGTGTGCGAGTGCGGATGCGCTGCTGAGTTACGGCGCTCGGACTTCCTCACGATCTTGAGATCGGCAAGTGTACAACTACATCAACCACGCGTTCCTACTCGTTAACAAAACTCGTTGTCTTCGAGGGTAAGTTCTCATTGGATGTATGTCCACCCGTTGCTTTGTACCTAGTAGATAGATCTTGGCGTGTAGTTCACACCGTAGGAATTTTTTTGTTTTCTATGCTGCGGACCCAACAGTGGTATCAGAGCCTGATCTATGCGTAGGTGCTTTGCACGGGTAGTACACATATGTTTATATGTGGGCGATGATGATCATGTTATTGCATCTTCTATGTATTTTGGATATTGGTGGCATAGTGGGATGAAGCGGCCCGGACCAACCTTACATGTCATCGTACATGAGACCGGTTCCACGACTGACATGCAACTTGTTTTGCATAAGTGGCTGGCGGGTGTCTGTGTCTCCTACTATAGTCAATATCTGATTTACAACGAGTTGCTAATAACTTAGTTATCGTCGTTGTGGTTCATGTTCGTAGGTGAGAACGGTTCTATCTCCGAAAGCCCTAAGCCACGTAAAACTTGCAATTGATAAATTAGAGGCGTCTAGTTTAGATCGTTGCTGGGCTAGTGTATTGATATGGTATTGTTGTAAGTAGATGTATGATAGATACTCTTACAACACACTCAACGTGTAAGTTCCATAGACTTTGGCCTTACACACAAAGGAATGATAGAGATCATACCACGATGCAAGTGCTAGAGATCAAATGCATGGACCATATCATCTCACTTTACACATTAGATGTTAGCATCGTGTACTGCTAGTTTGGCGCTTTTGGTAGCATTATAAGATGATCCCTCATTTAGATATCAAGATAAAAATGTGTTCTTCCTTAAGTATGCACCGTTCTGTGGATCGTGTTTCGAGACATCACGTGATGATCGGGTGTACTCGAATCTACGCTTTCATAGGAACGGGTGTACGAGAGTTTTACACACGCGAATACTAAGGTTCTTACTTGGCGAGCCTAGCATGTACAAACATGGCCTCAGAACACGGACCGAAAGGTTAAGCACGAGTCATATAGTTGATATGATGCCCATATAGATGCTCGCCTTTGAAGCTACATCAACTCACGTGATGATCGGACTTGGTGTAGTGGATTTGGTTCATGTAATCACCAAAAAGACACGAGGGATGTCGTTTTTGAGTGGGAGTTCATTAGTAATTTGGATTAGTTGAACTCAATCTATCATAAACTTAGTCTAAATAAACTTTACAAATTCTGTTGTAGATGGCACCACCTGCTTTTAATTTCAATGTGTTCATGGAGAAAGAGAAACTTGCTGCGAATGGTAGCAACTTCACCAATTGGGCTATGAATTTGAGGATTCTCCTCACTGCTGCACAAAAGCAATATGTGTTAGATGCGCCGCTAGGCCCCCCACCAGCTCCTAATGCCCCTGATGAGGAAAAGAATGTCTATGTGACTCATCAGGAGGACCACAACTTAGTTCATTGCGGCATATTGTATGGGCTAGAGCCAGAACTTCGAAAGCGTTTCGAAAATGGCAATGCCTTTGATACCATGGGAGAATTGAAAATGATTTTCGATACCCATGTTGCCGTAGAGAGTTATAATGCTACAGAAAAGTTCTTTAGCTGCATGATGGAGGAAAATAGCTCCGTTAGTGAGCACGTACTCAAAATGTCTGGGTACGCCGATAAGCTTGTGTCCTTGGGAATAACGATTCCCATTGACTTAGGCATACATCGTGTTCTCCAATCTCTGCCACCTAGCTACAAGATCTTCGTGATGAACTATAATATGCAGGGCATGAAGAAGTCTCTTCCCGAGGTTCTGTCAATGCTTAAGACTGCAGAAGTGGAGATTAGGAAAGAACATCAAGTGTTGATGATCAATAGGACCACCAGTTTCAAGAAAGACAAGAAAGGCAAGCACAAGGAAAGAAGGGTGGCAAGTCTTTTGCCACGCCTGAAAAGAAACCCCGAGCTGGCCCTAAGTCTGACACCGAGTGCTACTATTGTAAGGGGACTGGCCATTGGGAGCGCAACCACCCCAAGTATTTGGTGGACAAGAAGTCCGGCAAGGCAAACAAAGGTATATGTGATATACATGTTATTGATGTGTACTTGACTAGTACTCGCAGTAGCACCTAGGTATTTGATACGGGATCGGTTGCTAATATATGTAACTCGGTTCAGGGGCTACGGAACAAGCGACAACTAGCAAGGGATGAGGTCAGAATGCGGGTCAGCAATGGATCAAAAGTTGATGTGATCGCCGTCGGGATGCTACCTCTCCATTTTCCATCGGGATTAGTTATAAACCTAAATAATTGTTATTTAGTGCCTGCACTGAGCATGAACATTGTATCTCGATCGTGTTTGATGCAAAGTGGTCATTCCTTTAAATATGAAAACAATGGTTGTTCGATTTATAAGAATGATATCTTTTATGGTCATGCACCTATGTTGAATGGTTTATTTCTGTTGGATCTCAATAGTAATATTACACACATTCATAATGTTAATGCTAAAAAGGTTAAACTCGATGATGATATGTCTACATATATGTGGCACTGTCGTCTAGGTCATATTGGCATTAAACGCATGAAGAAACTCCATTCTGATGGACTTTTGGAATCACTTGATTTTGAATCATTTGATACATGTGAGCCATGCCTTATGGGCAATATGACTAGAACGCCGTTTTTCGGTTCAATGGAACGGGCGACAGATCTATTGGAAATCATACATACTGATGTGTGTGGACCAATGAGTGTGTCGGCGCGAGGTGGATATCGTTATTTTGATACTTTCCCGGATGATTTGAGTAGATATGGGTATATCTATTTGATGAAACACAAGTCTGGAACTTTTGAAAAGTTCAAGGAATTTCAGAATGAAGTGAAAAATCATCGTAATAGCAAGATCAAATTTCTACGGTCTGACCGTGGAGGAGAGTATCTAAGTTACGAGTTTAGCACACACATGAAAGAGTGTGGAATAGTTTCACAACTCACGCTTGCCAGAACGCCACAACATAATGGTGTGTCGGAACGTCATAATCGTACCTTATTGGATATGGTTCGATCTATGATGTCTCTGACTGACTTGCCACTGTCATTTTGGGGTTATGCACTGGAAACAGCTGCGTTCACTTTAAATCGGGCACCATCTAAATCCGTTGAAACGACACCGTATGAATTATGGTTTGGAAACAAACCTAAGCTGTGATTTCTTAAAGTTTAGGGATGCGATGTTTATGTGAAGAAACTTCAACCAGATAATCTCGAACCCAAAGAGGAAAAATGCGTCTTCATAGGATACCCTAAGGAAACAATTGGGTATACCTTCTATCACAGATCCGAGGGCAAGGTTTTTGTTGCCAAGAATGGATCCTTTCTTGATAAGGAGTTCCTCGCGAAAGGTGTGAGTAGTCGGAAGGTAGAACTCGAAGAGGTTATTGAACCTTCTCTTCATGGAATGGCGAGTGGCGCAGCACCGGAAGTTGTTTCGGAGTTGACTTCACCTGATGAAGAGAGAGCTAATGATAATGATCATGAAACTCCGAAAGAGGACACTACCGAACCTCACAGGTCAAGCAGAACACGTGGAGCTCCTGAACTGTACGGCAATCCTGTTGTGAATTTCATGGTTGATGAAATGGATGACCCTGCGACATATGAAGAAGCGATGATGAGCCCGGATTCCAACAAATGGCTAGAAGCCATGAAATCCGAGATGGAAGCCATGTACGAGAACCAAGTTTGGAACTTGGTGGACTTACCTCATGACCGAAAGGCCGTTGAGAATAAATGGATTTTCAAAAGAAAAACCGATGCTGATGGTAATGTGACCATCTATAAGGCTCGACTTATTTGCAAAGGGGTTTCGAAAAATTCAAGGAGTTGACTACGATGAGACATTCTCTCCTGTAGCGATGCTTAAGTCGGTTAGGATTATGTTAGCAATTGCTGCATATTTTGATTATGAAATATGGCAGATGGATGTCAAAACTGCGTTCCTCAATGGTAATATTGAAGAAGAGTTGTATATGATACAACATAAGGTTTTTGTCGATCCTAAGGATGCTAATAAGGTATGCAAACTTCAGCGACCCATCTATGGACTGAAGCAAGCATCCCGGAGTTGGAATCTCCACTTTGATGAGGTGATCAAAGAGTTTGGATTTGTCCAAACTTATGTAGAGGCTTGTATTTACAAGAAAGTGAGTGGGAGCAATGTGGCATTTCTGATATTATATGTGGATGACATATTATTGATTGGAAATGATATAGATCTTTTAAACAGTGTTAAAAGTTATCTAAACAGCAAATTTTTGATGAAAGACCTTGGTGAAGCATCATATATATTAGGCATTAAAATATATAGAGATAGATCAAGGCGCCTAATTGGGCTATCGCAGAGTACATACCTTGATAAGATATTAAAGAAGTTTAATATGGACGAAAGTAAGAAGGGGTTCTTACCTATGTTGCAAGGCAAGACATTGAGTAAGACTCAAAGTCCGGCTACGGCGGAAGAAAGAGAGATGATGGATAAGATCCCCTATGCCTCGGCCATAGGCTCTATTATGTATGCCATGCTATGTACAAGACCGGATGTGGCACATGCTATTAGTTTGACTAGTAGGTACCAATCTGATCCAGGTTCGGAACACTGGATAGCGGTTAAGAACATCCTCAAGTACTTGAGAAGAACTAAGGATATGTTTCTTATATACTGAGGTGAAGAAGAGCTAGTCGCTAAGTGTTATGTCGATGCTAGCTTTGACACCGATCCGGATGACTCTAAGTCTGAATCCGGATACGTATTTCTCTTGAACGGAGCAGCAGTTAGTTGGAGGAGTTCCAAACAACCTGTGGTGGCTGGATCAACGACGGAGGCGGAATATGTTGCTGCTTCAGAAGCGGTGCAGGAGGCGGTTTGGAGGAAAGAGTTCATTACGGAACTTGGTGTGGTTCTAGTGCGTTGGACCCAATGGTGATCTATTGTGACAATAATGGAGCCATAGCCAACGCAAAGGAACCGAGGTATCACAAGAATTCCAAGCATATTAAGCGCCGGTTTCACTCCATCCGCGAGCATGTCAAGGATGGAGATATAAAGATTTGTAAAGTACACACGAACCTAAATGTAGCAGATCCATTGACTAAAGTTCTCCCTAGGGCAAAACATGATCAACACCAGAACTCCATGGGTGTTAGATTTATCACTATGTGAACTAGATTATTGTCTCTAGTGTAAGTGGGAGACTGAAGGAAATATGCCCTGAGAGGCAATAATAAAGTTGTTAATTCCTTATATATGATAGATGTTTATTTTACATGCTAGAATTGTATTAATCGGAAACATCAATACATGTGTGTTTAATAAACAAAAAGGGTTCCTAGTTATGCCTCTCTTATAGACTAGCTTGTTGATTAACAAGATGATCAAGGTTTCCTGATCATGGACATTGGATGTTGTTAATAACAAGGTCACACCATTGGTGGAATGATGTGATGAACATTCATCCGAAGTATAGCATTACGATCAAGTCATTATGTTTATATTGCTATAACATCATACGAAGTAATCTTTATCCTTAGACCATGAGATCATGTTAATTGCTAACACCGGAAGAGTATCTTGATAACATCAAACGTCACACCGTAACAGGGTGACTATAAAGATGGGTTCCGTACTACGAAGGTGTTATGTTGAGGCTCATGGACCAAGAGTGGAATTTGTCAATCCAGATGATGGATAGATATACTCTGGGCCCTCTCAGTGATATCACATTAAGATAGCTTGCAAGCAAGTGATGCGATCACTAGAACGTTATATCACGGGAACAAGAAAAGGGTGCATGTCGGTAACAAGATCAAACTAGGTATGGAGATACCGATGATTGAATCTCGGACATGTAATATATCGAGAGACAAAGGGATTTAGTTACAAACGTTAAAGGTTCTCACGATCACAGAAGTCATCGTTGAATGTGTAGGAGTCAGTATGGATCTCTAGGTCCCGCTGCTGATTATTGATCGGAGAAGGGTCTCGATCATGTCTGCATTATTTGCGAACCGTAGGGTGGCACACTTAAGAGTTACCGGACACCATTTTTGAGCACATATGTTTCAGACGAAAGAAGTGCAAAGCGCAGGAATTGTTTCAATAGAAACCGGAAATTGTTTCTGGTGAAATTACAGAAAGTGGTTCTGCATGTGATATTGAAATATTGCAAGGAGCTATATGTGAATGTTTGTTAATTAAAGTAATTAACAAAATTCTGAATAAATTTAATAAAATGAGTTTTATTAAATGAGAGAGCATTAAATTTGGAGAAATTTAATGCATTTAAAGTGGAGACTTTAAAAGGGAATGTGAAGAGGCATTTTAATGTGGGGGGGTTACCACCACATGAATGGGGGAGGTGAGCGGTCACCCCCATACGCCGGCCATGGAGAGAGGGGGCACCCCCCTCCTCGTATAAAAGGCCACCCATTCCCTCATTCATCCTCACACCTCCTTGTGAAGGATCTCTCTCCCCCTCTAGAGTTATTCCCCCATGGTCTCGGATTAGCGAGATACATGTTCCCGGTGGCATTTCATCTGGAAGGAGTTGCTGCTTCCGCTGGATCGCTGGAGCGAGGAGGTGGAGGTTGTCTGGTGGCTTGAACGTGTGTGCGAGTGCGGATGCACTGCTAAGTTGTGGCGCTCGGACTTCCTCACGATCTTGAGATCGGCAAGTGTACGACTACATCAACCACGAGTTCCTACTCGTTAACAAAACTCGTTGTCTTCGAGGGTAAGTTCTCGTTGGATGTATGTCCACCCGTTGCTTTGTACCTAGTAGATAGATCTTGGCGTGTAGTTCACACCATAGGAAATTTTTTGTTTTCTGTGCTGCGGACCCAATAGAATTACCCAAGAATTTGTGTGAGCAATTCAAGGATCTCAGATTGGAGATAGTATCTGAGAGATATTCAGCAACAATGGAAATCAAGCCAACACTTTGGGATAAAATTAGCGAAGCTCAGAAAGAGGTTATTGAACTGAGGAGAGTAAAGGAAAACATACCCAAGGGAAATGCAGAAGGATTTCGCGAAGATGAACAAGGAGCTCTATGGTATGGAGATCGTCTGTGCGTGCCCAACGATCAGGAAATTAGGAAGTTGATTCTCCAGGAAGCCCATGACTCGCCATACTCCATACATCCTGGTAACACGAAGATGTACATGGATTTGAAGGAAAGGTTTTGGCGGGTTAATATGAAGGGAGATATCGCAGAGTATATCGCTTTATGCGATGGCTGCAGCAGAGTAAAGGTTGAGCATTAAAAACCAGCAGGACTGCTAGAGCCATTGCAAGTACCTAATTGGAAGTGGGATAGAGTTGGGATGGATTTTATCACAGGACTGCCCAGGACGAGGTCAGGATACGAATCTATTTGGGTAGTGGTTGATCATTTGACCAAAGTAGCTCACTTTATACCTGTGAAGACCACCTATACTAGTGCTAGATTGGCCAAGATCTACATGGACAAAATTATGTGTCCACATGGAGTTCCCAAGAGTATTGTTTCAGATAGAGGCACCCAGTTTACCTCTCACTTTTGGCGCCAGCTACATGAGTCGTTGGGAACTAGGTTGGAGTTTAGTACAGCTTTCCACCCTCTGACGGATGGACAAACGGAGATGGTGGATACACCATTGAGAGACACCGTGTCGCTTGAAGAGGTTCAGCTGGAGAACAACTTGACCTATGAGGAAAAGCCGGTCAAGATCTTGGAAACAACGGAGAGTTTTACACGCAGCAAGACGATCAGGTTTTGCAAGGTGCACTGGAGCCATCACACCGAGGAGGAAGCCACTTGGGAGCGAGAAGATGACCTCCAAGAGGACCATCCACACCTATTTGCTAGCCACGGCGAATCTCGAGGACGAGATTCATCTTAAGGGGGCTAGTCTTGTCACATCCCAATGCTTCGAATTGGTACTGCATGTCATACATGTCATTGCATCATGATCATCTTTGCAAAAAGTTCAGTTTTAAAGGCTTTGGCTAAAACACCTCTTGTTTGCTTAGTATCCATATTTCGGGCCTAGGTGTGGTTTTCACTAGCATTTCCTTGGATGATGTATTATGTCCATCCTAGATGCTTAGTTACATAGGTTACTTGATTGTGAACCCGTAGGTTTTTGTCTCGCTTGATTTGGAGCCCTGAATCAAAAGTTATGGCCAAAATTCAGAAGTTGCAGAAAATTCAGACTGAATTTCAGATAGTTCAGGTTCAGTTACAGTTCAGAGAAGAAAAAAGAAAAGAAAAAAAGGGGGAACGGCGTAGCCCACCGCGGCAGCCGAGCCGGCCCAGCCGCGGCGGCCTGCCCGGGGCCTAGCAGCAACGCAACACAGCACATCGCTAACTGTCGCCCGCCTGCTAGCACCGCGCAGCGCGCAGCGGCCCAACTACACGCCAGCCCACGCCGCCTCGCCTTGTGCCACCGACAGGTGGGGTCCACCTATCAGCGCGCCGCCACCACCGTCCGTGTCGAGCACGGATGTCCGAACCGCTCGACGCCGTCGGAACTCCAATTTCCGCGGGAGTTCGTTCCGCCTTGTGTTTCTCTCCGCCCCCCTTAAAGCCCTCGCCACCCCGAACCCTTTCCCCTTTTCAGTTCCATCTACGCCGCCGCTAGTCCCGCGAGATTTCTCGCCGGAGTTCTTCGCCGCCGCCATTGTCGTCGGTGAGCTCGCGCCGCCGCCACAGAGCGCTCCCCCCTCGCCTTTCCGCTTGCCGCCGCCTCGCCTCACCTTTTCTTCCGCCTGTAGGACGCCGGAGAGCTACGCGGGAGCCGTCGCCGGTCGCCGGAGCACCGCTGCCGCCGTCACCGGGCCACCCCGCCGCCGGACCGAGGTGAGCCAGGCCAAAGCCACGTCGGCCGTCCGATGCGAAACGGACGGTCCAATCGCGCGCTGACCACAGACCACTGACCGCTGACCGGTCAACCGCCACGTCGGCAGGACCCGCACGTCAGCGGGAATATTCCCCGCAGCTTTTCTGAAAATAGCAAAACAAAATGCAGAAAATTACTGTAACTTCAGAAAATCATAGAAAAAGATCTACCAGGCCAAAAATTGCAAATAATATATCGTTGCATTCACAAAATTGTGTAGATTTTTGTTCTAAAATAATATTGCAGGTTTACTCTATGTGTTTTCTTGAGATTATAAAAGGGCTTAAAGCACTATAAAAATTGTAGAAAAAGTTCTGTAACACCTTTTTGCATGATTCCAATTGCCCTGGCTTTATTTTGGTTTGTCCACACAGTAGTATTTTTGTCTAGGTTTTACAACCCTGTTTGCTATAGAGGCTTAGTGTTTTGCCTAAAAGCCTATTAATTGGGTTCACAAATTGCATTGTTTTGTTTTCATTGCATTAAAGGTTTTTCCATGCATCATGCAATAGTAATAAACATCAGAGAACACCGAGAGGTTACTGAGAACTTTATTAAGATATCATGCATGCATTTGTGCACTTGTCTATGATTGTGTATGTTTGTTAATGTGTTGTTTTGTATCATGTAGATTGTGACGAATGCAACGCTTGTTTCTGCGAGGATTGTACTCTCGACTCCTACCGCCAAGGCAAGTAGATGCTTTTTTGTTCATACCATTGTATTACTATTTTTCTCTTATGCATGTGTAGTGTATTTCTATAGATATTGTGTAGGAATTACTATGCTATGTTATATCCTATATATTTGTGGTAGGATTTCCTTGTAGTTGAGCCCCGTTCAGTAGATGTTCTTAGACCTGCTATGAAGACAGGGGAAAAGGGATCACATTATGGTGAAGTATGTGTTTGTTTAAAACTAAAAGAACATAAAGTTAATGAACTACCTAGGCGGAATGGTTGGATGGTCAACGGAGTGTGGATAATGGTGGGGAATGCCGCCCAGGGTACTGAGAAGGATTGGTTCTCTTTGTTATGGTAGCTTACATGTGCAACCATGTGCCAGTAAGAATGGGTGGCTGGTTGGACTTAGTAGGTCGTGGTGATCTGAACCCAGCGTAGCCAGAGATGTAGTGAATGATAGGTTGGGACTGGTGCGAAGTGGGGTTTGGTGATCTACTTCCCGAAAGGTCCCATCTTGGACTTGTCCCTATCATCACACAATATGAGTGTGGTGGTACGAGCTGGGTTGGCCAGGTCACGTGGGTAAAGTGTACAAACCCCTGCGGGGTGTGAAACTAAGTACTTAGTCGTGTCCCCGGTTACGGACGATTGAGTTGCTTGATGTTGAGACTATGACATATTCTCACTCATCCTTATTTCCTAATTACTAAAACTTGATGGGTGAACTTAATGGGTTCCTGTGAATCAAATGGTTTACGAAAGTAGGATAAATGTGTTTGAAAAGTGCAAGCTAGCCAAAGCTCCACTAGCCAAATAAGCATGTAGATGCTAGGTGCATTGTCTCTTTTACCTTAGTTCTACTTGCCATACATTCCATGTATTGACCCTTCGGGGCTGCTACGTTTCATGTTGCAGGTTATTCCGATTCCGAGTGATCAAAATAGGTTGCGGTACTCCAGTCGACACTTGTTCCCTCGTGGACAATTTGAAGATGGAGTAGTTATCTTTATTTATGTTGCTATATGAATAATTGTGTAAGCTAGCCTTCGAGCTAAGCGAATATTGTAATAATTGAATCTTCTGGATCTTCGTTATTTATGATACACGTATTGTCACTTTGTTATTTCATCTATGTTCTATGTAAACCAATGAACCGATCCAGGGAATGGCATGTTGCATAGAAGGTACATTCTTTTCACTACTGTAGTACTACATGCATGCTCATGGGAAATGTCATGTCCATGTTCTGTTTTACCAGATCATTATGTCTTTTGCAAATCGTTAATGTCTTCCTAATTTTGACATTCACACCATTATCGTATAATGGGTCGAAGTATTTGTTTGGCAACAAAGTGAGACTTTGTTTCTAGTGTTTATAATGATAGTCATTTTCATCGTTGTCATATAAACTTCGAAACACACTTTGCTATCCTTTGTGTATATACTGTAGTCATGGCAGCAGAGCGAGGCCGGATTCCAGGAGCTTATAGTGACTTTAGATCAACCTCGAGGGCTTTCTCATGGGCACTGGGCCCTGGGACACATCATTCTACGTTAAAAGCGAAGTAGCCCTACCATAACATTATAGATCACATCAGATGGAGCCTTTATACTTCTATATCTATGTAGATCCTAGTGCATGAAATGCAACTATGCCACTTACTTTGCTTCTTGCCATTTAAGTACAAACTTAATTATGGTTTTGTGATCAACTCAGGAATCACTTAAAGACATGTTCTTATAGTTAAGACTTTGTCCTACCAACCAGAACCTCGGGTCACATTACGTCGAGTATACAACATGGTTATGTGGAAGAACCTATGACTGAGGCATAGGAGATACAACACATCTCTTTCTTTCAACCATAGTTGCAATATTAACTCAATGCTTCATACAGCAATAACTTCTTTCTTACCTTGTTCCATTCTGAGCTTCTTCAGAATCTTGTCTTAGGACATTCTGAACATCTTTCACAATCAAGTCCAGGAACCATTCGACATTTAGTGTTTATTAAACTCACCAATCTATCTCGATAGATCTTATTGTTTAATAACTTCAACTTCATCCTTATTTATCTAACTTAAATATTATTAACACCAATCACATCATTCACATTGTCATCCACATATCCAGAATGATTTCATGCTCCCACTCAAATATGACATTCATGTTTGAGATCCAGGGATTTCACTTAGCTCCCACTCAAAATATGTCAGCTACATATTATGAATTAGCCAAGCTGATTTTCTCCCACTCAAATCTAGGTTCTCTCGACAATCTTGGACATTCCAAAATTCCTTGATCGCCATCAAATCGAGAATTCCACTAACGAGATTTCGATGACCATTCATTTCTCGTACTTAGGTCCATCATGCTTCTTTGTAATTCGTAGGTATGTCTTGTTCAAAGCATGACAAGTGAATCAACTATAATTCCACAAACTTGTAGAATATATAGTTGAATCCTACTTTCTTTAAGTAAAAGTATTTATTTGAAACTTTATGATCATTATCAATAGTTTCTCCTCCATTTGTAGAGTTTGGTTTCACGAAACAAATTCCGCTGCGCCACTCAACAATCCGGAGGTAAGGTCAAATACCTTGTTTTGATCTTTTACTTTCTTCCACCTGTATATTCATCAAGACACATCAACTTAGGACAACAACAGGTTTGCCCCTTGTGGATGATGCATTCTTAGCTTCCTAAGAATGCTCTACAAAGACATGTTTATTCGCCACGATTTCGACTTATCGAAATATCCAGAAACTCGAACGTGCCATAACACTTATGGTGTTGTTTCAACGAATCTTTAGATGTTCCTTTTGCATTTCAAATGAGTGTTTGCTTATTTTGATCTCTAACTCTAAACGACAACTATAACCCCGATAAGGGATAATAATATACCATATGTATCCAATACATAATGATTATGATGTTAGACATTTCAACACAGTTTGAATTCATCCAATTATCATAATTTGTGAAACATCTTTCACAAGTTCCTTTTATGCTAAACTTAACTTGAATACCTTAGTCATGTCGATCAAATCGAAGAGACTCCGTATTCTTGTTAATTTCAATATCCTCCTATTGTTGTGAACTCATTTGAACAATTCAAATCATTTTATAATTTATGTTTCATTAAGTAAATACGCTTATTCACTTAAGTCCACAATTAACTAATGATTTCCACTATTTGTTGAAAATATGATACATCACTATGTATAAGAGTCAACATTTCTTCGCATATCACCGTTTTACCAGAATGCGGAGTTTTAGTCATTCTGTCCAAGAGGCATGGTTTTGCAAAGTCTCTAGATTAAGCATCTAGGACCCCGATCTTCATAAAGAACATGCAATAACCAAAATGAATTAAACTATAGCGTCATTTCATTATTAAACTTTGGATATCTTTTAGCATTCTAATCCTTTTATAAATGCTTAAATTATTATCATTAACATAGTGATGAGAATAACTTATTTGTAATCGTAATGTGACCATAAGTTATTGTCATAAGAATAGTACAATCTGGCTTGTAACTTATTCATATGAATAATCGTCTTGCCAAAAGCAAGACACACAAACAAGGATTACAAAATTATATCCAAGTCCACTAATCCAAATGACAAACTTTGAGGGAAGAGGTGATGTCGGCCATCAGCTATTTTGCTTGTCGTCATCAAGTCACGTTCCCTCAAAAACAGCAATTCTCAAGCAGATCTCTTGTTTCAAAAAACGGGACAAGTATCAATTATTTTGCAAACTGCAACAAGTTTTGCAATAACCACATTTATAATTTGTATATCTTATATATACCTTTTCATCCATGATCTCCTTTTGCAATCAAGCCCTTCTAAGAGTTCTTAACTCTAATACAAGATCACTAAGTGTTTTTCCAAACATTCTAGAGTTATCGAATCTTATATTTACTAATTGGAGGTACCATACGAGCTCTCACGTTAACTCTCACGAAAAATAAGTTTAATCCGTTGAAACCATGGCGCAAGTCTGTTTGGATGGCTGAGATAGGGACCGACCTTCTCTAAGAGTCCGTGGTTACTAATCCTAACAAGCGAAGTCCTTTTTATTTGGAAAAGTTGAATCGATAGGACCTTAGAGTCCTAATCGTTTATACTACTCTAGCGACAGCAATGAATGTTTTTTTTGGAAAGGATATTGCGTACGTATTCTGTGTTACAAATAAAGCCTCTAGCAGAAAAACTGACCGTAGGTGCAATTGCATGTCCAAGTAAATTGCGTCCATGCTGCGTTGGCCCGGCCGGCCGGCCGTAAGAATCTCTTAGTTTTCTGTGCCATGCTTTGACGATAGGCAATGCTTAGTCTTTGAGAGCTCTACACTAACACAACTACACAAGGACTCAAGTAGGGATGACGGTGAACTAACTATCAACAAGCTACTTCGATATCGCAGGACACCAGCCGCGGCTATGTCCTATTTATGCATATCTGACGTAATAATTACAAATATAGGGTAGGCTTATATACTTGCTAAACCAGCCAAAGCTTTGATTGTATGGTACAATATTATCTTATAATTAACTACTGTGTACTCCCTCCATTCAGAAATATAAGATGTTTTAAGTTTGTGAATCAAATATATCTAGACGTCTTTTAGTGTATAGATTCATAGATGTTCGAAGTAAACATATACATTAAAAGACGTCTAAATACATTATTTTCACAAAGCGCTAAAATGGATTATATTTCTGAACGGAGGGAGTAGGATGAATGGAAGGATGATAGGTGAATTACTTATTATTTCTTTAAAGCATAGATATATATATGGTTCATTATCTAGATAAGTGAAATATGTGTGTATATTTGTGTTCTACTCTTGGGTGTATGACAAAATTTAGGCTGCATGCATCTTCGACATAGAGGCGTTAAGTAATGAAAACCTTCAACTTTCTAAAAAAAGGTGCACAATAATCAACCCACATAAATTGTCTTTAGGTTATGGTTTTAATTTGAATGTTGATACAAAAATTACACTAATTAAGGATAAGTTTTTCAGAAATTATTTTTATCTTCTTCATGAAGCAACATAGAAAAGGGTGTCCGACCAGTTTGTCTCTATCAATTTATATTCATCCTTGACGAAGTTGTAAAAATCATAATTTTTACATCGTCATAAAACTGAGGTCTCTTGCAACTACAAGTAAAAAACAATGTATATCACGTTGAGATTGATTATTAGAGAAGTGTTATTATAATGCATACAATCTCACAGCAAATACAACGGATGAATATAACTCATGTTGCTCCATATATAAAACCAAGAAAACAATTAAATACATGGCTATTATTAGTATTGTCTAACTTTTCTAATTATACAAACTTTTACAAATAAGTATTAATGTGCTAGCTCGTGCAAGTGCACGAGTTAATGACTAGTTATATCCTAATGGTTATTGTATCAAGAAGAGAAGATCACCTTTTACGAGGATATCCCTCAGGCGTGGGTATTAATCTATGAAGTTGGACCCTTTTGCTAAGTTCTTAATCAAGCAATATATTCCCATGGTCGCAAAGGACCTCAATGGGATAGGCTAAGGTCTACTAAGATATTTGCAAATAGACATCTAGACTATATTCATAATAAGAGATCAATTTATAATTGGTCTCCACTAAAATTGTCATCCTCTAGACGACTTTAGTGATCACATGATCCCTATCCTCTGCACCTCCCCCGATGGTCACGGCCATCAGTGCATTAACAAAGGTAGACATTCAATAATGCTAATCACATCATCCATGTGACTCATGCTCGATCTTTCGATCTCTTGTGTTTCGAGGCCATGTCTGTACATGCTAGGCTCGCCAAATCTAACTTGTGTGTATTCGCTATGTAACATGGCTTACACCCACTGTATACAAACATAGATATGTCTGACACCCATGCTTGTACCATGGATCGCCTAATACCAAAGAACTTTCTTGGTGGTGCACACACAAGGAGAACACGGCACACTTGAATTAAATAGGGATTATCTTATTTGCTACCGTTGGGTATCTAAATACTGAGAATATCATTTTGCGGCCCGAAAGTTGGGTTGTCCAGGTAACGCGGTACCCAAGTTCCCTGAAATCATCCGCGATGACTACAATTGGTGTGCCAAATACTCAGAGGGTCTTTTTCGGCACGAATTCAACTTTACGTTTCAATATAAAAAATCAGGCTAACGGTCGTCAAGTTGGGCCCCTCCTGTCAGTTCTTGCCGTTATGTTGCTCATGTCGCTCCCGTCGCTTAGGTGTCAATTAGGCTTGTAGCGTTGGCGCCTGCATCCATTACGTGTTTTCTTCTTCCCCGGAGCAGCAATCTGTGGGGCGTCGCAGCCATGGCGCGGAGCTGGGACATGGACGAACCTGCTCGGCCCAGCTCTCCTCCCTGTAGGCTTGCAGCGTTGGCGCCTGTATCCATTACGTGTCTTCTTCCCTGGAGCGGCAATCTGTGGTTGCGGCCATGGCACAGAGCTGGGAAGTGACGAAGCTGCTCGGCCCTGCTCTCCTCCCCATCCCGAGTCGGAGCTCTCCCTCACCATGGATGCACCCATGGCACGGTCGGGGACGAGAATTGGTTCCCGGTGAGATCTATCACCTTGTCGACCATGCTCGGTTCTGTTTTCCTCCTCTAGAATCCGAGCTCGCCGTCGCCGTGGTTGCACCCACACCAATTCTGCCACCTCTGCCGAGGTCTCTGTGGTAGCTCAAGTTCTGGGGCTCTCCAAGTTCTGCCATGTTGGGCCTGTAACTATTGTTGTATGTTAAACTAGCATGGCACCACGACTTTGAAAGTGGTGTACACAAATGATGAAGTGACCGTGGAGACAACTCTCGCCAGGTTTGAGCAATTGCTTGAGAAAGAGAAGCACAAGTTTGTGGGGCTAGACTTGGAGTACACCCATGCAAATAAGGGAAAAAATCCTCCATAAGAGATCGCTGTTGTGCAAATCGCCATACATGTGAAATTTAAATTTGAGATCACCACTTCTGCATCCCTTGTTCCCTTACATCCCTAGAACCATCTAAGTGCAGGAGTAAACCAACTGAGATGCGTTGTCTGGCTCTGGTCGAGTTCTTGTGTAGGAAAGGGATAACTTTCACTAGCGTGGATATCACAAATGACACAATTATGCTTTCTCGTGTGTTGATAAAAATCCCAGAGGAGCACCACATCGACATCCAAAATCTGTACAAGATCAAATCATACCCAGCGAAGGATGGCATGGGTGATCTGGTAGCGGAAATCATCGATAAATCCTATGAAAAACTGAAGAAATGACTTGATCACGACTACTGGGAGTGGAAGCTGATGAGCCAG
This sequence comes from Avena eriantha, assembly GCA_910589775.1. NCBI lineage: Eukaryota > Viridiplantae > Streptophyta > Magnoliopsida > Poales > Poaceae > Avena > Avena eriantha. Next base: position 42,525,612 of record OU342744.1, read on the forward strand.
GTGCGCCTCGAGTATGCAGCCAGAGACGCCTACATGGCGTACGAGTTGCATAGTAAGCTCATTACAATGAACGATGTGATGGTTAAGGCGGGGTTTTTCGCGAGAGAGCTATGCCCTGGTTGCAAGCTAGCCCAGGAGAAGAAGCGCGAGGAGGAAAGAAAGCGGTTTTAGGACGAGCAGGGATCTTGGGACGGTGGCGACATCAAGCGGCTGAAGGGGAAGCAAGGCAAGGACGACAATAAGTGGTGGTGATACATTATGTGTTTGAACTAGATTTTAGTTTCTAGTTTATTATGTGTGTGATACATTTAGTTACTTTAATACAAAATTTCGACCAATTTAACTTGTTGATGTATTTCTTGACAATTTTAATATAATCGAGCACTAGAAATATTTTGTAGTGTGCATGAGCATGATTAGTAAATATAATTGAACACTAGAAACTTTAAGGCATTCCATATAAAGGAGTAGATTAATATATAAGGTTCACCACAGACACCAAAGATATATTGTCTTACATGCCACACCCAGGTAATAATTAACTAGAACAAAATAAAAGCAGGGGTTGTAGCAGGAGGCCGGGACACGGAGACGCCTAGCAGGGTAGGGGTTTATCAGTAGGAGGCAGCGACAGCCTAGTCGATGAGATATAGGCCAGTCCTGACATACTCCCGGAGGAATTTGCCGTAGGCTGTGTGCCGCGCCAAGGTAATCGCCTTATGCCTGCCTCCGCCTCTGCCAACGCCCTCCACGTACTGGATCATGCTGTCGAGGTCCACGTTGATTGCTCTGCCACAGAATGGGCAAAACAGTCTCCCCCTATGGTGGAAACGGATTAGCCCACACCGTAACCGCCTCAGCACGTAGCGACTCTTGTTGTCCCTGGATTCCTTGCTATCGTCCACTTCATCATCATCCTCCTGTTGATTTTTAAGAACATAACTTAGAACTCATACATATGATTGAATTGTATTACAACTCAAGAATTGACAACATGTATATGTAAGACAATATATCCGTGGATATCAAAGATAAAGCATCTCAGCTATAGTTTGATCCATTCATATATCATTTCATCTCAACACAATGACAAATAATTGCATCAGAGTGAATGTAGGATAAATCTAGGGGCCTCATAAGTTTCTTCAGGGATGGAGTCAGCAAACCAAGTAACAATTGCACAACATGTAATGTTGTTGTACATCACCCCAGGTTCACTAACTCATCCCTGAAAAATCTGACACCAACGTGTCTGCCTCTCTTTTGGGACAAATTTGAATCATTGGCCACAATAAGAAATTGAAATGTAATCGTACAAAACATTATTCAGGGATATACATAGTCAGGTACAAAAACAAGCCTCAATATTGTAATTATAAATAAAAAACCGAACAATTAATCTTCAGGTGCATGTTAAAAATACTTATGATCAAAACCATTCATATACATATGCATCATACAAATCATTAAAAGATCAGAAACAATTCAAGGATCATATATGTAGTTCCATATGAGAATAAATCTAGGGCCTCAAAATTTGTTTCAGAGATGGAGTTGGAGAACCAAAGTACCAACATCACAACCTATATTGTTTGTGTGCATTGCTGCCTCAGGTTCACCAACCCATCCCTAAAACACGACACCGTCATATGTGTCTCCCCTTGAACTCTTTTGGGGCAAATTTCAATCATCGGCCTCGGTGACAAACTAAAATGTAATTCTTATACACTGAATGCATAGAATAGGTAATTCGAATATCATAGTTCTATGAATGTAGAATAAAGATTAAGGCCTCATAAGTTTCTACAGGGACGACATAAGTGAACCAAGTAACGATTACACAGCCTATATTGTTCTTGTACATCGCCCCAGGTTCACTAACTCGTCCCTGAAAAAATCTGACACCAATTTGTCTGCCTCTCTTTTGGGGCAAATTTGAATCATTGACCACAATAAGAAATTGAAATGTAATCGTACAAAACATTATTCAGGGATATACATAGTCAGGTACAAAAACAAGCCTAAATATTGTAATTATAAATAAAAAACCAAACAATTAATCTTCAGGTGCATGTTAAAAATACTTATGATCAAAACCATTATATACATATGCATCATACCAATCATTAAAAGATCAGAAACAATTCAAGGATCATATATGTTGTTCCATTTGAGAATAAATCAAGGGCCTCATAATTTGTTTCAGAGATGGAGTTGGGGAACCAAAGTACCAACAACACAACCTATATTGTTTGTGCACATTGCTGCCTCGGGTTCACCAACCCATCCCTAAAACACGACACCATCATGTGTCTCCCCTTGAACTCTTTTGGGGCAAATTTCAATCATCGGCCTCGGTGACAAACTAAAATGTAATTCTTATACACTATGAATGCATGGAATAGATAATTCAAATATCATAGTTCTATGAATGTAGAATAAAGATTGCAGCCTCATAAGTTTCTACAGAGATGGCATAAGCGAACCAAGTAACAATTGCACAGCTTATATTGATCTTGTACATGGCCCCAGGTTCGCTCACTCATCGCTTTAAAAATTTGACACCAATGTGTCTGCCTCTCTTTGGGGCAAATTTGAATCATTGGCCACAATAAGAAATTGAAATGTAATCGTACCAAACAATATTCAGGGATATACAAATGCATCATACAACACATTCATAGATCAGAAACAATACAAATATTATATATTTAGGTTCCATATGAGAGAAAAAAATCAGGGCCTCATTTTTTTCAGCGATGGAGTCAGAGAACCAAAATACCAACAGCACAACCTATATTGTTTATGTGCATTGCTGCCTCAGGGCCACTAACCATCCCTAAGAAAACGAGACCATCAGATGCCCTTGCACTATTTTGGGGCAAAACTGAATCATTGGGCTCAGTAAGGAATAGAAATGTAATGTTATAGGCCTGCTGTGTATCGAAATCAACACTCAACTAGCAAACTCAACTAGATGGCAGATGAGCAGATTGGGGTTTTGTGACTAGACGGATTAGGGTTTTGTGACTAGATGGCAGATGCATCAATCAACCGATCGAATCATATATATATACTACCCTACTTCAAGAGCAAAAGAATCTGTACACGATTGAGCAAATCCTATGTATGAACAGTGAAAACTGTGGCTGCGACTAGAGAAGCTAGCAATGTAGTACCTCGGACTCCTCATCAGGGACCTCCTCCTCGAACTCATCATTGTCCGTGATTGCGTCGAAGATTTCTTGAACGGCGATGGGGTCGTTGATGTAGATCACCGGATTGCCTCCTCCTGCCGCCTGCCCCCATCCAGATATGCCGCTGGCACCACGATGTTGTCGGCCACGACATTATCGGCCACCTGCTGCTTGGCAGCGACGGCTACTACCTGCTGCTCGGCGGCGACGGCTACCACCTGCTGCTCGGCGGCGACGGCTACCAACTGCTGCTCGGCGGCGACGGCTACTGGCTGGACGGATGAGTTCGCACCCTCGACGGCACGGCGACGAGCGGCGTTCATGCCCGGAGAAGACGCCTCCGCCTGCTTGGCGACGACCGAGCCAACTGCTGCTGCGCCTTCAACTGGCTTCACCTCCGGATCTTCTCCACGCGAATGCTTCATGGCGCACCAAGGGAAGCAGGTAGTGCAAACGAGGGAGCTTCAACGCGCGCGGCAGGTGTAGATTGGGGTCTTGGGACTAGACGGACTGGGGGAAATGACACGAGCTCCTGGAAGAAGAAGGTCGAGGGGGTTATTAACACCAGACCGTTCGTAGTCCTCGAGTGGACACGTGTGGTGGGCGGGGGGCTACCACGATCTCCACCCTTTTTTCGGTTCCCTTTTCTTTTGAAACAGCCACGATCTCCACTTTAGAGCTGCATTGAAAACACGCTCATGGAAGACCTCAATTCCACTGCATGCAAGTGGCACGGAACTAATTTCTAGCAACGTTAGATCTACTCGAGGGGGCCCTTGACTCATGGAATTTACTAGCGATAGGGCCCAGTTGGAAGTGAGATTGAGAGCGCTGCGTAAAAATGGGATATGTCTGATTAAAATCAAGTGGCAATAAATTGCAGCGTCCCGTCGACAACCGTGCACTCGATGACCCCGTTGCGCTGTGCATGAGTTGTAGTAGCAGTAGAAGGCTTTTCAGACTTGATTAAACTTGACATGACCGCTCGACGACTTTTTCCATGGATGGCATCGTGTTCCTTGTTGTAGAAGTCTCGCGGAGGGAGACGTCCGTGTTGTCTCACGCTGTACTGTGAAGGGCACGAGGTGTGCAACGATCATCGTTGGATTGCACAGAATCAACGGTCGGTGTGCATGATCTGTGTGACAACTTTCACAACCAATCAGGGAGTAGCAGACAGGGTGAGCACAGTTTGGGGCTTCTACAAAAGATAGAGAGGGGGTGGGCAAAACTAAGTAGTACCACATAAAACCAAGGGCAAAACTGAGTAGTATAAAAATGGAAAGTGTCTTGTACAATGAAATACATCATGGAATACATCAAATTATGCCAAGATAGATCCACTAGAGTTCATTGGATGTGTGTTCTTCTCATAAACCACACATGGATCGACCAGTGCCATTGCATGTGTGTTCTTCTAAACAAACCACATAAGGGCCCACCAGTGTCATTGCATGTCTGTTCTTTTCATGAACCACACCTAGTGTCAGTGCATGTCTGTTCTATTCATGAACCACACCGAGTTTCACGGCATGTCTGTTCTTTTCATGAACCATATAAGGATCTACCAGTATCATTGGATGTGTGTTCTTCTCATGAACCACACGTGGATCCACCGGTGTCATTGCATGTATGTTCCTCTAAACAAACCACATAAGGATCCACCAGTGTCATTGCGTGTCTATTCTTTTCATGAACCACACCTAGTGCCATTGCATGTCTGTTCTTCTAAACAAACCACATAAGGATCCACCAGTGTCATTGCCTGTCTGTTCTTTTCATGAACCACACCCAGTGTCATTGCATGTGTGTTCTTCTAAAAAACCACATAAGGATCCACCAGTGTCACTTCATGTATGTTCTTTTAATGAACCACACATAAGGATCCACCAGTGTCATTGCATGTTTATTCTTCCCATGAACCACACATGGATCCACCAGTGTCATTGGATGTGTGTTCTTCTCATGAACCACACCTAGTGTCATTGCATGTGTGTTCTTCTAAACAAACCACATAAGGATCCACCAGTGTCATTGCCTGTCTGTTCTTTTCATGAACCACATAAGGATCCACCAGTGTCATTGCATGTCTGTTCTTTTCATGAATCACAGCTAGAGTCATTGCATGTATGTTACTTCCATAAACCACATAAGGATCCACCTAGTGTGATTGCATGTCTGTTCCTCTAAACAAACCACATAAAGATCCAACAGTGTCATTGGATGTGTGTTCTTCTCATGAACCACACCCAGTGTCATTGCATGTGTCATCTTCTAAACAAACCACATAAGGATCCACCAGTGTCATTGCCTGTCTGTTCTTTTCATGAACCACACCCAGTTTCATTGCATGTGTGTTCTTCTAAACAAACCACATAAGTCATTGCATGTCTATTCTTTTCATGAAGCACACCTGGTGTCATTGCATGTCTATTATTTTCGTGAACCACACCCGGTGTCATTGCATGTTTGTTTTTTTCATGAACCATATCTAGAGTCATTGCATGTCTGTTCCTCTAAACAAACCACATAAGGATCCACTAGTGTCATTGGATGTGTGTTCTTTTCATGAACCACACCCAGTGTCATTGCATGTGTGTTATTCTAAACAAATTAAATAAGGATCCACCGGTGTCATTGCATGTGTGTTCTTTTCATGAACAACATAAGGATGGGCCCACCGGTGTCATTGCATGTCTATTCTTTTCATGAACCATACCTAGTGTTAGTGCATGTTTATTCTTTTCATGAAGCACACCCAGTGTCACTGCATGTCAGTTCTTTTCATGAACCACATAAGGATCTACCAGAGTCATTAGATGTGTGTTCTTCTCATGAACCACACGTGGATCCACCGGTGCCATTGCTTGTATACTCCTCTAAACAAACCACATAAGGATCCACCAGTGTCATTGCGTGTGTGTTCTTTTCATGAACCACACCCAGTGTCATTGCATGTGTGTTTTTCTAAACAAACCACATGAGGATCCACCGGTGTCATTGCATGTCTGTTCTTTTCATGAACCACATAAGGATGGGCCACCAGTGTCATTGCATGTATGTTCTTTTCATGAACCACACCAAATGTTATGCATGTCTGTTCTATTCATGAATCACACCCAGTTTCACTGCATGTCTGTTCTTTTCATGAACCACATAAGGATCTACCAGTGTCATTGGATGTGTGTTCTTCTCATGAACCACACATGGATCCACCGGTGTCATTGTATGTCTGTTCCTCTAAACAAACCACATAAGGATCCACCAGTGTCATTGTGTGTCTTTTCTTTTCATGAACCACACCCAGTGTCATTGCACGTGTGTTCTTCTAAACAAACCACATAAGGATCCACCGGTGTCATTGCATGTCTGTTCTTTTCATGAACCACACCCAGTGTCATTGCATGTGTGTTCTTCTAAACAAACCACATAAGGATCCACCAGTGTCACTGCATGTATGTTCTTTTAATGAACCACACATAAGGATCCACCAGTGTCATTGTGTGTCTGTTCTTTTCATGAACCACACCCAATGTCATTGCATGTGTGTTCTCCTGACAAACCACATATGGATCCACCAGTGTCGTTGCATGTCTGTTCTTTTCATGAACCATAGCTAAAGTCCACTAGTGTCATTGGATGTCTGTTCTTCCCATGAACCACACATGGATCCACTAGTGTCATTGCATGTCGATTCTTTTCATGAATAACAGCTAGAGTCATTGCATGTCTGTTACTTCCATAAACCACATATGGATCCTCCTAGTGTGATTGCATGTCTGTTCCTCTAAACTAACCACATAAGGATCCACCAGTGTCATTGGATGTGTGTTCTTCTCATGAACCACACCCAGTGTCATTGCATGTGTGTTCTTCTAAACAAACCACATAAGGATCCACCAGTGTCATTGTCTGCCTGTTCTTTTCATGAACCACATAAGGATCCACCAGTGTCATTGCATGTCTGTTCTTTTCATGAATCACAGCTAGAGTCATTGCATGTCTGTTACTTCCATAAACCACATATGGATCCACCTAGTGTGATTGCATGTCCGTTCCTCTAAAAAAACCACATAAGGATCCACCAGTGTCATTGGATGTGTGTTCTTCTCATGAACCACAACCAGTGTCATTGCATGTGTGTTCTTCTAAACAAACCACATAAGGATCCACCAGTGTCATTGCATGTCTGTTCTTTTCATGAACCACACCCAGTGTCATTGCATGTTTGTTCTTCTAAACGAACCACATAAGTCATTGCATATCTGTTCTATTCATGAACCACACCCGGTGTCACTGCATGTCTGTTCTTTTCATGAATCATATCTCGAGTCATTGCATGTATGTTCCTCTAAACAAACCACATAAGGATCCACCAGTGTCATTGGATGTGTGTTCTTTTCATGAACCACACCCAGTGTCATTGCATGTGTGTTCTTCTAAACAAACCAAATAAGGATCCACCAGTGTCATTGCATGTGTGTTCTTTTCATGAACCACCTAAGGATGGGCCCACCAGTGTCACTGCCTGTCTATTCTTTTCAGGAACCACACCTAGTGTCAGTGCATGTCTGTTCTTTTCATGAACCACACCCACTGTCACTGCATGTCAGTTCTTTTCATGAACCACATAAGGATCTATTAGAGTCATTGGATGTGTGTTCTTCTCATGAACCACACGTGGATCCACCGGTGTCATTGCATGTCTGTTCCTCTAAACAAACCAGATAAGGATCCACCAGTGTCATTGCGTGTGTGTTCTTTTCATAAACCACACAAGTGGCATTGCATGTGTGTTCTTCTAAACAAACCACATGAGGATCCACCGGTGTCATTGCATGTCTGTTCTTTTCATGAACCACATAAGAATGGGCCCTCCAGTGTCATTGCGTGTCTGTTCTTTTCATGAACGACACCCAATGTTAGTGCATGTCTGTTCTATTCATGAACCACACCCAGTTTCACTTCATGTCTGTTCTTTTCATGAACCACATAAGGATCTACTAGTGTCATTGGATGTGTGTTCTTCTCATGAACCACACGTGGATCCACCAGTGTCATTGCATGTCTGTTCCTCTAAACAAACCACATAAGGATCCACCAGTGTAATTGCGTGTCTGTTCTTTTCATGAACCACAGCTAGTGTCATTGCATGTGTGTTCTTCTAAAAAAACCACATAAGGATCCACCGGTGTCATTGCCTGTCTGTTCTTTTCATGAACCACACCTAGTTTCATTGCATGTGTGTTCTTCTAAACAAACCACATTAGGATCCACCAATGTCACTACATGTATGTTCTTTTGAATGAACCACACATAAGGATCCACCAGTGTCATTTTGTGTCTGTTATTTTCATGAACCACACCCAATTTCATTGCATGTGTGTTCTCCTGACAAACCACATATGGATCCACCAGTGTCATTGTATGTCTGTTCTTTTCATGAACCATAGCTAGAGTCCACCAGTGTCATTGGATGTCTGTTCTTCCCATGAACCACACATGGATCCACCAGTGTCATTGCCTGTCTATTCTTTTCATGAATCACAGCTAGAGTCATTGCATGTATGTTACTTCCATATACCACATATAGATCCACCTAGTGTGATTGCATGTCTGTTCCTCTAAACAAACCACATAAGGATCCACCAGTGTCATTGTCTGTCTGTTCTTTTCATGAACCACACCCAGTGGCATTGCATGTGTGTTCTTCTAAACAAACCACATAAGTCATTGCATGTATGCTCTATTCATGAACCACACCCAGTTTCACTACATGTCTGTTCTTTTCATGAACCACATAATGATCTACCAGTGTCATTGGATGTGTATTCTTCTCATGAAGCACACGTGGATCCACTGGTGTCATTGCATGTCTGTTCCTCTAAACAAACCACATAAGGATCCACCAGTGTCATTGCGTGTCTGTTCTTTTCCTGAACCACACCGAGTGTCATTGCATGTGTGTTCTTCTAAACAAACCACATAAGGATCCATCGGTGTCATTGTTTGTGTGTTATTTTCATGAACCACACCCAGTGTCATTGCATGTGTGTTCTTCTAAACAAACCACATAAGGATCCACCAGTGTCACCGCATGTATGTTCTTTTAATGAACCACACATAAGGATCCACCAGTGTCATTGTGTGTCTATTCTTTTCATGAACCACACCCAGTGTCATTGCCTGTGTGTTCTCCTGACAAACCACATATGGATCCACCAGTGTCGTTGCATGTCTGTTCTTTTCATGAACCACAGCTCAAGTCCACTGGTGTCATTGGATGTCTGTTCTTCCCATGAACCACACATGGATCCACCAGTGTCATTGCATGTCGGTTCTTTTCATGAATAACAGCTAGAGTCATTGCATGTCTGTTACTTCCAGAAACCACATATGGATCCACCTAGTGTGATTGCATGTCTGTTCCTCTAAACTAACCACATAAGGATCCACCAGTGTCATTGGATGTGTGTTCTTCTCATGAACCACACCCAGTGTCATTGCATGTGTGTTCTTCTACACAAACCACATAAGGATCCACCAGTGTCATTGTCTGCCTGTTCTTTTCATGAACCACATAAGGATCCACCAGTGTCATTGCATGTCTGTTCTTTCCATGAATCACAGCTAGAGTCATTGCATGTCTGTTACTTCCATAAACCACATATGGATCCACCTAGTGTGATTGCATGTCTGTTCCTCTAAACAAACCACATAAGGATCCACCAGTGTCATTGGATGTGTGTTCTTCTCATGAACACAACCAGTGTCATTGCATGTGTGTTCTTCTAAACAAACCACATAAGGATCCACCAGTGTCATTGCCTGTCTGTTCTTTTCATGAACCACACCCAGTGTCATTGCATGTTTGTTCTTCTAAACGAACCACATAAGTCATTGCATATCTGTTCAATTCATGAACCACACCCGGTGTCACTGCATGTCTGTTCTTTTCATGAACCATATCTCGAGTCATTGCATGTATGTTCCTCTAAACAAACCACATAAGGATCCACCAGTGTCATTGGATGTGTGTTCTTTTCATGAACCACACCCAGTGTCATTGCATGTGTGTTCTTCTAAACAAACCAAATAAGGATCCACCAGTGTCATTGCATGTGTGTTCTTTTCATGAACCACATAAGGATGGGCCCACCAGTGTCACTGCCTGTCTATTCTTTTCAGGAACCACACCTAGTGTCATTGCCTGTCTATTCTTTTCATGAACCACACCCAGTGTTATTGCATGTGTTTTCTTCTAACAAACCACATAAGGATCCACCAATGTCACTGCATGTATGTTCTTTTAATGAACCACACATAAGGATCCACCAGTGTCATTGCGTGTCTGTTCTTTTCATGAACCATACCCAATGTCATTGCATGTGTGTTCTCCTGACAAACCACATATGGATCCACCAGTGTCATTGCATGTCTGTTCTTTTCAAAACCACAACTAGAGTCCACCAGTGTCATTGGATGTATGTTCTTCCCATGAACCACACATGGATCCACTAGTGTCATTGCCTGTCTATTCTTTTCATGAATAACAGCTAGAGTCATTGCATGTCTGTTACTTCCATAAACCACATATGGATCCACCTAGTGTGATTGCATGTCTGTTCCTCTAAACAAACCACATAAGGCTCCACCAGTGTCATTGGATGTGTGTTCTTCTCATGAACCACACCCAGTGTCATTGCATGTGTGTTCTTCTAAACAAACCATATAAGGATCCACCAGTGTCATTGCATGTATGTTCTTTTCATGAACCACATAAGGATCCATCTAGTGTGATTGCTTGTCTATTCTTTTCACAAACCACACACGGATACACCAGTGTCATTGCATGGGTAGCCATTAGACCGAGTCTTCTAGAAGGCACGCCCTAACATAGTTGTTCTGCTTGACGATTGTTACATACCGTTCGATTGGGACGCTTGGACGATTGGGATGGTCTTCATGAGAGCGATCCGCGAGTAGGTTGTTCTGCGGCATGATTGGCCACGCTTGCTCTAGACAAACTGGCAACACCGGGTGCTCCCCTGTTGCGAGTGTCACGTCTCACGAGTTCAGTGGGCCACATCCCAGTGTCACATCCCCATTACTTCTCTTCCTCCCCGTACTTCTCTTCCTTACCCTCAAAGCCACTTTCCCCACTTCACTCCCATCCTGTCGTAGCCGCAAGCCGACGGCGCCTCCATCCCAATCCCCTCTCCGGTAGCCACCCCCCCCCCCCACCCCTCTCGCCATGGGTTCAAGGGGAGACGGCGAGGAAACGCGTCGTGAAGACAAGGACGGTGATTTCGATGTGAGTCATCTCATCTCTATTTATATCATCTGTGGCCAGTTATCTATTTTTTGAGCTAGATCTAATCTGTTTACTCATGCGCGTATGATGTGTTAGGCCAACCAGACGATGTATGATTCCGACTATCACGGTTTAGAGGATGAAGATAATCCTCTAGTATGTAAACATGGATATGTGCCCGCTAAATTTGTAGCCTTCGAAGGACGAAACACAGGCAGGAGGTTTCTACGGTGTCAAGGATATCGTGCAATGATGCAAGGCGGAAGTTGTGGTGTTGTCAAATGGGTAGATCCAGAGTGGCCCAAATCGATGCAGAAAACGCTGGACAAACTATGGGAAATGACTGTCGAGTTGAAAGAATCCGTATTCAGCTCACTTCTTGACAGTGTTGAGATGAAGCTATGGGAACCAGTTGACACGACCAAGCATAAGCGAGATCTCAAGTGGGTGCAAGACAAGGTTATCAAAGTCAAGAAGGAGAGGGGCGCGGCGTTGGCCCCGAAGGCTAAAGCAGAGCAAGAACTGACTCAAGCAAGGAATGATCTCCACCAGGCCAAAGTCCTGCAGTACACAACTACGAGTATTGACAAGTGCATGAGGAAAACTGCAGACAAAAAATTGAAGCTGTGCAAGGAAGATGCTAAAAGGAAGGAGTAGACAATTCGATCCTCGCGCTCGCAGGAAGATGCACATCGGGCCAAGATTAGGAAAATCAAGGAGATATGTGATAACTAGTTCTATTTAGCTTAAGCTCCATGCCTTTTTAAGTTGTAATATTTGTACTTGTTGACCTAGCGGTCTGAACTATTGGTCCCGGATTCCAGGGAGGGAAAAAATTGCTCTGACCCCGCATTAATTTGTGGAAGAATTTGTGATATAGATCCATTTCTGCCTCGATTTAGATCTCTGTCCCGGATTGGGAACGTAACCGTGGACCAAAGGCACCTTTTGTACTAGTGTATTATGACATTGGTGGTTTGTTTAAACGTAATCTATGTGGATCGTGCCGTATGCAAATGGCACAACCACAATTTATAAAGTGGAAGCACGTACACCCGGTTACTGGAGATCCGGAAGCTTCGCCAGATGCAGGGGATGTAGGAGCAGAGAGGCGGTGAGATAGACGGGCTCAAGATTAGGCCAGAAAGAGGTACCCATTTCCTCCTCATCTGGGCATTATCGGTGAGAACAGTGTTGTTTATGTTGCCACGTCGTTGTGCAGCATCTGAAATAAGTTGCTGCTTCATGGAGTGTGGCAGCTTAAATAATTTATTTATGTGCCACTTACATTCCGTTGTATTTGGAGACCTCCTGCCCCTCAGCAATCGTGGAACCGGTGGATCCTTATTTTCAGATAGCAGTGGCACAATCACAATTTCGGATTCAACTACTGACTCGGGCGTTTCCAAACCCTAAGTCGCGGTACATTTTACTCAGAGAATGTGGGTAGATTGTTTCGCCCAGCAACGTGCCACACACAGAGCGATCAGAATTTAACATAATTACATATATAGGTTCAAGTTCAACACATTACTAGGCATCTTCACTGCCAGTAGCCTTCTTCCGCAGCCTAGGTGACAAGCCTTCACATCCAATGGCTTCTTCATTTCCTGCCTTCTTCCTCTTCCTCGGTGCCAATTTTCTTAGCTTCACGTACTCTGCATCGCCAGGACAATGGGCACCAGAATCGTGTCCAGCATCATCTTTCCACTCGTTTTTAATTTCTTCGGGCAGCAAAATGACATCTTTCCACTCGTTTTTAATTTCTTCGGGCAGCAAAATGACTGACCTGGCAGTCATGTTTCTAACCTTGCGGCGCTTCCTGTCAAAGAAACAAGACTATTAAATAACTGCCCAATATCTATAGAGTAAATAAAACAAAAATTACAATTCAGCACAAACATGCGAACCCCAAGAGACCTTTGCTTACCAGGAGCTAATTGGGTTCGAGCAACCACCCTGTCCAAGAATAGAAGGGCGACTCCCAGTTGTAGTAGCTTCCACATCCAGTACATCACATTTCAGCTCAAACATGGCAGCCGAAGCATACCTTTTCATCAACCCAATTAGCTGACTGTCACACGTTATAGGAACCATGATGCCATGTTCATCCATGAAGCTGAACTTTGCACTCTGCTTCAGCCATAATTCAACATGATTACGCAGAGCAGCAACCATACAAGATATAGTGCAGATCTGCGTAGGCGCTTCTTCCATCATGAAATAATGATGTCCATACCTCTTACCCTTAGAGTCGTACCTATAGAGGACTACCGTAACCAGGTAAGGAGGGTCCGCGCAGATCCCACTTGACAGAAAACTGTGGACAAAATATGTTTGTCAGCGTTGGGCTAACAAACAATTTGACGTTCAGTAGCCAGCTAGCAGTTGTAACTAGTGCGAATATCAAAGAGAAGGGTAGATCACCCGCTTGTAGACAGAACTTCTTCTTTCTTGATAGTAGGATCTGCCATCCTCTGAGCTGCCCGGCTCGTCGGCGGCCGAGGCGGGCTAGAGCCTCGCAACGGCGGCTACGGCATGCGCCATTGGAGCTCAGTATCAGCGACTGGGCGCAGCAACTTGGCCCCGGAAGTCAAATGACCGAAGGGATTGTCCTGCCTAGAGGGTGGATTCTGATGCCGCCGGTGCTAGGGGAAAGCTGGGAATGGATTTGTGGAATTGGTCAACGCATCCAATCCACTTAGCTGCTCGATTTGCCTAAGAGGTTGCCGCGTTGGCGCCCACGTCACGGACAGATAACCGACATGTGGGTCCCGACCGACTACTTCACGGGGTGGTTTAACGGAATGTTTGTATTTGGCAGGGGTGAGATGAGTTTGCCTCGAAATGGCCCCTCTCAATAGTTGGCGTCCCAACTTTTCGAAACACGGTAATTTCAGGCAACTTAGGTACCGCCATGCGCTGGCCTGCCAACTTTGGTACCACAGACGAACAAGCCCCTAATACTAGCATACCATAAGATGTAAAATAGGTATCAACATCATATGTATAGTGTGATATGATATGGTCCTTCTGCTTGTGCCTTGATCTCCATCGCGCGCTCTGGCATGATCTCTATCTTGCCCTTGGTTTGACGCCAAGTCCACGACGCCACCACCAGGTCATCCATCGGAACGATGACTATTACTATACTACTTAGTAACAGAAAAGTAAACTACTTTAGCTTCGTAACGACCAATGCCATATCATAATCACATGCCCCCTGCAAAATAAAGTTAGACGCCTCTACTTTATCTATTGCAAGTTTTACATGGTTGTTGGGGCTTTCGCAATAGAACCGCTTCTAAACTACGAACTTTCCAACCACAACATGGATCCGACAATTGTCTCTACTACACCCCTTTCGGGGCCCTCTGTTGTAAATGCTATATCAACTATCGAATGAGAGACAGACACCCGCTAGACACTTATATGGTACAAGCCGTATGTTGAGCGTGAAACCAGTCTCGCGTATGAATACACGTAAGGTCAGTCCGGGCCGCTTCATCAAACAATACCGCGATATAAACAAGTACACGTTAGAGGGTAACAACTAAGGGATCAATGCTCGCACAATACTTGTGTGTACTGGCCGTACATCACTCCTACGCATAGATTGGCTCTAATACCACTGAAGGGGATCCGCAGCAGAAAACAAAAAAATTCCTACGTTGGAACCCCAAAAATTCCTAGGATCTATCTATGTAGTAATGCAGTAACGACCCATACCCTTGTAGACCGTACGCGGTTAGCGTTCCGAGGGGGACGTGGTTTGATGTAGTCGTACTCGTAGCCGACCTCAAGGTCGCGAAGTTCCTCACAGGTCACCCCTTGCTCCTTCTTCATCTTCATCGTGCAACAGCTCTGGCTCATGACATTTAAGCGCCCCAAGTGTTGTGCCTTGTGTCTTCATACACATCCGGTGCACGATGAGACCCCCGGCTCCCCGATCCCGCCAAGAGTGCGAAAGTTGATATCCGGCTAGGAATCCCTGCAGCGCAACGGCGTACTGCAGGTGTGCCTCGATCGCACAACCCAGACTTGGGGCCATCGTCACAAGGGCTAGAGAGAGAGGGAAGGACGAAGTCAACCAAAGGACTTCTCCAATTGTTGGTGTGTTTTAATCCCACCCATGGGCACCCCTTTATATAGGCTAAGGGGGTGTGCCTTTCTCAAAGGCTAAGCCATGTGGGACTAATTACTAAAGGAAAAACTCAGAAAAATTCAGACTAGCCGAATGGGTCAAAACCCCACCAACCCAACAACATACAGCAGCAATAGGCAGCAGCTAGAAGCCAGCCGGGGTGGGCCCTGGGTGCCACAGGTGTCCCAGCTGGCAGCAGCAACGGCTAGGAGGCACAGCGGCCAGGCGGGCCGGCCACGCCCCCGCGGCCCACGCGCGCCCACACGGCCCAGCTCGCCAGCGAGGTGGCGGTGGCAGCTGCTGACGCGTGGTTGACGAGGGAGCTTCTTCTTCTTTTAGTCCCTGGCAACAGCGCCAGAAAATAGCTTGATGTCTACGCATTTCTGTTCTTGTAGACAGTTGTTGGGCCTCCAAGTGCAGAGGTTTATAGAACAGCAGCAAGCTTTCCCTTAAGTGGATCACCCAAGGTTTATCAAACTCAGCGTGGAAGTGGTCAAAGGTATTCCCTCTCAAGCAACCCTGCAATCAAGATACACGAAGTCTCTTGTGTCCCCAACACACCCAATATACTTGTCAGGTGTATAGGTGCACTAGTTTGGCGAAGAGATAGTGAAATACAAGTGGTATGGATATAAAACAACGGTGCAAGAAGATAGCTTGATGGCGTGTAAGAGACTAAAGGAAAACTAAAATAAAGATGGAAGCAAGCAAACATGTAACAGATCTAGTTGCAAACAGTGTTTCAATACTTAGAAACAAGGCCTAGGGATCATACTTTCACTAGTGAACACTCTCATATAAATATATTCTCTTTATGATACTACTCTGAACTACTCTTCGGTTGGACACTCTAATCCATGGTAGGGATATAACAGCACACCTCAAAGTTCGCTTTCCCCATCTAGATAACCCCACACTGTCACCTTGAGCTCTAGATGGTTCTAACAAACACCACAATTTCATAGAGACATCCAACTCCAAATATAACTCATAACAAGTAATTGTAATTTCTAGCCTAAGTGCCACCATGGTGTACATGCTTCACTTTCACACACATGGGGAGATCAGAGATCTATTAAAGCACTTGAGTAGCAAGGTGGATCTACTTGATTACAAAGCTCATGACCACAACAAGATCATGCATAGAGAGAGAGATGAACACATAGCTACCGGTAGAACCCTTAACCTCGAGAGAGAACTACTCCCTCCTCATCATGGGAATCAGCAACGGTGATGGAGATGGTGGTGGAGATCGATGGAGATGGCTCCGGGGGCACTTCCCCGTCCCAGCATGGTGCCGGAACAGAGACTTTCTGTCCCCCAAAATCACCCCTTCGGTGGCGGCGGTGCTCTGGAACTTTTCGTTGCTGGAGGCTTGACTATCTAGGGTTTTTGCATCGGGAGGCATATATAGGCGAAAGGAGTGGCCGAGGGGGTGCCTGGGCTGGCCACACCACCCCTGGTGCGGGCCAAGCCTGGCCGCCCTCTGGCCCTTCTCCATCTCGTATTCTGGCTCCGGGTGTCCCTCGGTGAAAAACTGACTTTGGCTTTTGTCCCATACAATTCCGAGAATATTCATTTTCTGACTTTCCTGGAACCAAAAACAGCAGAAAACAGGCAGTTGGCACTGTGGCTCTTGTTAATAGGTTAGTCCAAGAAAGTGTATAGAAGTACTCCAAAGTGTGGACAAAACGTAAGAAAGTAGATAAAAACAAGAATGGAGCATCAAAATTTATGGATACGTTACAATGTATCAACATCCCCAAGCTTAACTCCTGCTCGTCCTCGAGTAGGTAAGTGATAAAAAGAAAGAATAATTTTTGAGGTGACATACACCATCATAAACTTGATCTAAGTATTTGTAAAACATTGATATCTGGGATCATAGTACTTCAATCATAACATGAAATACAAAGTTCTAACAATAAGACAAAGCAACTATGTTGCAACATGAGAAGGCATAAACAAAAGATTCATGAATAACAATGCTTTGCAAGACATTTGTTTGTTTCACATAAAGAAAACATAGCATAATGGCATTCAGCTTGTCCCTCATAGAGTAGCAAATATAGATGCATAGGACACCTTCAAAGTTCATAAGAGTGACTAGATACAAATAGTTTAAAACAAGCAATATCAAAGCTATGCATCAATCAACAAGTCTTTGGATAATGCACATAGAACTAAGAATGGCCACTATGCTCTCAAAGTAGGTGCATAAAGATAGAAGGTGGAGACTCAACATAAAAGTAAAAGAAGTGCCTTCATAGAAGGAAGTAGAGATTCAAGTTTCATAAAGAGCTTCCAAAAATGATGGTACTTATTAGCTTTCAGCTCTCATTGCCCCTATCATAAGCATCTTGAAGTGATTAAGGTTAAAGTGAACAAACTATGGTGTATATGCTTGACGAAGTATAAGTTTGAAATCTCATGTCCATTGAATACGAGGGTCGCTCCTCATGCTACTCAAGTTTAGTTACCGGTAAGTTCTTGTTATAGTAAGTACATGTGTATCATAGAGAACCGCCAACGGGGTACCCCTTGCCCGATGAGACGGAAGAATCCCCATATCAAAATGACAAGGCAAGCAGACAACGAGCATCTCAGCAATCTTCTTATTTACCATGGGAAAATGGTGCTTTTTTCTCTCTTTCCTCTTTTCTCATATCTATTTTTTTTCTTTTTCTCCTTTTCTCAATATCTGACTCTTTTTTTATAAGAAAAATGCTTCATAGACAGCTCATTATGGTTACGCGATGACCCACAATTATAGGGGGTGAATCGCAGTATTTTCGAGGGAAGTGAAACCCAATTTATTGATTCGACACAAGGGGAGCCAAAGAATATTTATAAGCCTTAACAACTGAGTTGTCAATTCAGCTACACCTAGAAACAATCTTGCTCACAGCAGTTTATCAGTAGCAACATATTTTTAGTAGGAATAGTAAAGTAACAGCAGTAGTAAAGTAAAGACAACAGTAACAATAGCAGTAAACAGTAGGATTCGAGTGCGGTAGGCATAGGGATGGATGGACGGGCGTTGCATGGACAAGACAATTCACATAGCAATCGGAACATAGGGCAATTGCAGATAAATAAGATAAAGCATCCAAGTACTAGATAATCCTAGGCATGTGTTCCATATATAGTCATACGTGCTCGCAATGAGAACTTGCACAACATCTTTTGTCCTGCAATCCCGTTTGCAGCGGGGCCTCAAGGGGACTACTAGCAATTAAGGTGCTCCTTTTAATAGAGCACCAGAGCAAAGCATTAACACTCCATGAACACATGTGATCCTTAGATCAAAGCCATTCCCTCCGGTTATCCCGATTTCTGTCACTTCGGGGCCGTTGGTTCCGGACAACAACGTGTGTATACAACTTACAGGTAAGACCATAAACAATACTATCATAATGAATCAATAACATGTTCAGATCTGAAATCATGGCACTGGGCCCTAGCGACAAGCATTAAGCATAACAAGTTGCAACAAAGTCATAAAGCACTAATAGAAGATATTAGGCACCATGCCCTAACAATCTGATGCCATTACATGAATGATCTCATCCAATCCCTACCATCTCCATAGCCTACAGCGGGGGATTGCTCACTCATAGATGGGGGAAACATGGATGGTCGATGGAGAAGCGATGGTGATGATGATGGCGATGATCTCCTCCAATTCCCCGTCCCGGCAGGGTGCCAGAACAGAGTTTCTGGTGCTGTTTCGTGGAATCTGGTGGTGGCGGCAGAGCGGAACTCCTTCTGGAAAAACGTCAAACCCCCCGGAGTTTTTAGGTCATAAGGCAACTTATAGGCGAAGAGGAAGATCGAGGGGGAGTCTGGGGCGGCCAGACCACCCCCTGGCGCGGCCTGGGCTTGCCCCCCTCCGTCTCGTATTCTGGCTCCTGGAGTCTTCTGGTGAAATTGGATTTTCGGCATATTTTCTAGGATTTTTCCTAATAGTTAATTTTCTGCACAAAAAGTAGACACCAGGGAAATTCTGCTGAAAACAACACCAGTCCGCGTTAGTTGCATCCAAATCACACAAGTTTAGAGGAGAAACAATAGCAAAAGTGTTCAGGAAAGTAGATACGTTTTGGACGTATCAACTCCCCCCCAAGCTTAGCTTATTGCTTGTCCTCAAGCAATTCAGTTGAAAACTGAGTGCGATAAAAGAACTTTCACGAACACATTTGCTTCATATGATGTATATATTCTCAGTATGTGATCAACTATTTAGACAATTCATAATAATGAGTATGCAACTAAATTTACTTAATAGGCATTGCAAGCTATGAAAAGATTCCAACTCAAAAATAATAAGTAGCATGAAGCATAATCATAAGCAACATTACAATGATCATAAAAAAGGTATGATAGAGTGGTATCTCGCTTGCCTTTGATCTAAGGCACCTCTGAAGTTTAGGTGAAGACTAGAAGTAAAGATGTCAAAGATACAAGCATCAAAGTCATAACACAAATAGTCAAGTAATGGGACAAGCACAAAGAATGACAACTATGCTCTCAAGAAGGTGCTCAAAGAATATGTGGAGACTCAACAAGGAAATGAAAAGGTTTTGAATAGTTTGAAAGGCGTAGAAATGCTGAAAGTATGGTACTCATTAGCTTTGAGCTCTCATTGCCCCTATCATAAGCATCTTTAAATGGTTAAGGTTAGAGTGACACAATTAAGAGGATATGTGTAGCACCCCGGTAAAACCACTACTAGAAAATCGCTATGTTTTTGTGTTGCGCATCATCATGACCGCATGCTCATGTCATCATGCCACATTGCATTTGAGCATCGTCATGTCATCATGCATTTGTTTGTCTAAAACTATTTTGTAAAAGCCTAGTTTTGTTTTCTAAACATCCCCCGTCTTTACTTTAAATAAAAACCTCGATCTTATCTGGATCTTTTATTCGTCTAAAAACTATTTATAAAAATATTTTAAAAGTTAAATAGAAATAAATATTTTGGTGGGGGAGGAAGTCGCCGGCCTGGCCCAAAAGGCCCAGCCGACAGCCACCTACCACCCCACAAACAAAACCCTAACCAGCGACCTAAATCCTAACCTACCCCAGCCGCCACCACCTGTAGCTGGCACGCACAAGCGCGCCCCATCCCGCGCGTAGTCGGCCCCACTCGCTCATGTTGACGCGCCTCATGAAATCCCTCCTCTCGCACGCTCCACCCAGCCCCGCTCCTCACCATGGTACATGGCACAAACACACCACGCGCGCAAGCCCCAACCCTGCCACGCTGCCGATCGACCCCACCCGCATCCGCATGGACCAGCCCCAGCGGCCACTCTTCCTGGCCCCACAAGCCTGCTACCTGACGCGTCAAGCCGCCCCTCGACAACCCCCGCGCCTCGTGGTCTCCACCTGGCCCCTTGTCGCGTTCCCCTACACGCTCCCACGCGGCCCATCTCCCCGCTCCTCGCTCCTCTTGTACGCCTCCCTCGTGCCCAACCTCGCGCGCCCCCAGATCCCGAGAAAGCACTGACGCCATGATCTCCCTGCCACCAAGCTCCTCTCGGCCTCCTTCCGTTGGCCTCGACCTTGCCTTGGAGCGCCGATAGCCACTGGTCATCTCCTAGCAGTGCTCTGCAACCTCGTCGACGTCGATCCCTCCCCGCTGCAGAGCTCCTCCTGGCAAGCAACCGCCACCGCGACCAATCCCAATAGTGTGTCGTCGCCGGCCTCCCTCTGCCGCCAGCGTCCTGCCGACCGCGGCCGCCTGCTCGAGCCCCGAGCCTCGTCTTCCATGTCTGGTGTCGCCGTGTCCTGTGAGTCCTCGTCGGGCTGCTCGCCCCGAAGGCCATCGACCGCTGTCGACGCGCGGATCCTCGTCCTTACCGTCGCCCTCTGCCACTTCTCCGTCAAGCTTCGCCCCTACGCCTCCCCGTGGTCCCCTACATCTGCGGCCGCCTGCAGCAAGCCACGCCGTGCCTCCGCCTCTGATGCCCGACGCCAAGGACGCTGCCACCCGACTCTCCTTCCATCTGCCTCCCTGATACATTGCAAATGTATCTATAATTTTTGATGTTCCATGCTTGGTGTTATCCACTTTCATGTGTTTTGTTCCAACTTTGGAGTAATTTTCATATGATTTCATGGACTAACCTATTAACAAGAGCCACAGTGCTAGCTTCCTGTTTTCTGCTGTTTTTGGTTCTAGGAAAGTCAGAAAATGAATATTCACGGAATTGGACGGGACAAAAGCCAAGGTGCCTATTTTTCGGAAGTAATCAAGTGCCAGAATACGAGACGGAGAAGGGCCAGGGGCCGGCCACACCACCTGGTCGCGCGGCCAGGCCTGGCCCGCGCCAGGGGGTGGTGTGGTCGCACCCGGCACCCCCTCGGCCTCCCCTTCCGACTATAAGTTGCCCTCGGGACGAAAACCCTAAGTACCCGATCAAAAATCCACGAAAGAGTCTGTAGCCGCCGTCATCTCTGTCCCTAGATCGGGAGGGATCTGAAGCTCTTCCCGGCACCCTGCCAGAGAGGGGAATTCACCCTGGAGGCTTTCTTCATCACCATGCAAGCCTCCGGCATGATGCGTGAGTAGTTCATCCTTGGACTACGGATCCATGTAGTAGCTAGACGGCTGGTTTCTCCTCCTTTGTGCTTTCATGTTTAGATCTTGTGAGCTCCATTCATGATCAAGATCATCTATTTGTAATTCATACATGTTGTGTTTGCGGGGATCTGATGGATATTGAGATGCTATTTCAGATTGATTATTGATTCTATCATGTCTTTGTTATTTGTGATCTTGCATGTTTTTCGTTGTTAGTAGCTATCTTGGCCAAGTAGATGCTAGCAACTCCAAGAGTTAGTATTTATGCTCGATAGTGGTTCATGCCTCTGGTAATCTGGGGAAGTGACAGAAATCTCTAAGGTACTAGATGTGTTGTTGCTACTAGGGAGAAAACAAAAATCCTTTGTTCATAGAACAATCATATTGTCTACTTTACACGCAGTTCGTAAAGCAATAATCTATTGCTTGCAACTTAATACTAGAGGGGGTTCGGATGATAACCTGAAGGTGGATTATTAGTCATAGATGCAGTTGGATGGCGGTCTATGTATTATGTTGTAATGCCCAATCAAGTCTTAGAGGAGTCAAGATGATTAGTATATGCATGTATTGCTTTCTCGGTGTTTGTCAATTGCCCCGCTGTAATTTGTTCACCCAGCATGTTATCTATCTAAGGAGAGCCACCTCTAGTGAACTATGGATCCCGGTCCTCTTTCTTTACATACAATCTACAATTGTTTACAGTTTTGTGTTTACTTTCTGCAAACTATTACTTATTTCCATTCGATACGTTTAACCCTTTGTTTTCCGCAAAACACGGTGAGATTGACAACCTCATCGCAAGTTGGGGAGACAGTTCTGTGGTTGTGTTGTGCAGGTCTCCACGTTGCTACTAGCACCGATAGTGCGCCCTGCCAAAGCTCAGCTAGTAACACCTTTGGGGTGTTTCCTTGCTCCTACTGGTTCGATTAAACCTTGGTTTCATAACTGAGGGAAACTTGCTGCTGTGCTCATCATACCTTCCTCTTGGGGTTCCCAACGAGCTCTACATCAACACCACGCACCAAGCACTTTTCTGGGCGCCGTGTATTGAGCCATCACTCCCGCGCGTCCCCGCGACCTCCGCTGTGCATCGCCGTTGTTCTCCGGCTCTACGACCCTACCTCTGCCAGTAGCAGACACCCTTGTCCCTGTACGTCTTCTGCAGGAATTCTGGCCGTCAGAGGCCGTTCATCGCAGTAGTATTTCTCTGTCACGTTGTAGTAACTGTTGTTGAGGAGATAGAGTGGTGTGGCGATGATGGTGATGTTGTTGTGCTGCTCGGGTCCGTGCCGTGATGGTGCTGTGAAGATAGGAGGACTCCAAGTGTTACCGACGGAACATTATATGGCTATTGGAGGACCCTGACGCCACTTCCCAAGTTCGCCACCGACAATGGTCGGGACCTCAGGCTCTCCGTCAAGGACGACAAATCTCTCCATCCCGGATTCCAAGAAACCGACCTGATGCCGCGTCCCGAGGTCTTCTACATGGATCGCCATGATCGACTAGCCCCGGATCCAAAGACCGAGCCTCGGCACGCCAAGATCTTCTCCCCGAAAACGCCATGACCTCCGTCACGGAGACCGAAGACCCCTGAGGACTGCGAAGACCGATCCCAGCGAGACCGATCCCCTGAACCCCCGGAACCCAAGATCTCCCGAACCTAGATGTGTGAACCTTTTCCCAGGCCCTATTTTATAAATGCTATATGTAAAATCTCATGCATTTAAATTGTGATGCTTGGATGCATATTTGGGCGTTTGGGGCCATTTCGGCAATTCAACTAAATTAAATATGGAGTCTATATGCGGGTTATTCTAGTCTTATATTGGCTCCATTTAACTTGGTGTAGCGAACCGATGCCATGTTTTGTCTTGCTAATCCAACATTTAATTTGCAGGGTATCTAAATAACCCGAACCATTTAATTAATTGTCGGGGCCCCGGTTCCGCTTAATATTGCCTAGTTGCATCGCATCTTTGCCATGTCATGCATCATATCATAACCATGCCAGATCTTCTGCCATAGTATTAAATAGTGTATCCGGTGTTTATTTTAGTGTTTGCTTCTTCACGGATTAGGCCGTTGAGTGGATGCGAGTATCGACAAGTTCTTCGGCTAATGTACCTTCGGCAATGTTTCCTAGGCGACCAATCTCCCCCTTTCTACCTATTTTGCATTTATAGTCTTTACTTCCTCATGTTGATCTATTGCTATCCGTATTGCAATGCTTTAGTTTTCGTGCACCATTTATATTCCTTGCAGCCCTATATTGCCTTGGACACATCCTATTGCCTCTTGTTTGATAGATAGTCGGTCTTGCGAGTCGTAGTTGCTTGCTCAGGTGCTGCTTCGCGTCGTTGTTGTTCCACCGTTATTGGAAGGTTGGCCCATGCTTAATGGTGGAGATGCTTAATGGTGGAGATGATCATGACTTTAAATACAACTATTAAATTGCTAGATATAACTAATGCAGAGGCATCGGTGGGCAATAGATGTTATTTGGTTCTTCCACGCTAACTTGTGTCCCGTAGGACCTCGAGTACTTGATACATGTTCCTTGACTATCACACTATCCGCATGTGGGACCATGAATCCCCTTAGCCAGAGCTTGATTCATTTCTTACTTCTTGGGGCCACAAAGTAGTTTGGGGCTTTATTACTGTCCTATACTTATGCCATTCTTTACTGCTTTATTTACGATTGTGCGTGGAGCACATGTACTGTTTAGGAATTGCGGAGTGTTTTCGCGGTATCGACAAGCCCGGTCACACTTTCGGGTTCCCAGTCGTTTACAGCCATTGGCGCAAACCTTGGGTCCATCTCGGAGCCGGCCAACTTCGTTGCGGGTAGCTTAATGGGGTGGCCCCCTGAAATATTTTATGAATCCTGTGATTGCTTTGTCGTGAAAGCGTCGTTGGGTTTTGATTTGGTTTTCCCAAGGTTAATCGTGTGTGTGTTGCTATTTGTGCACCCCTGCAGGGTAAATCTTTCTGAAAGCCGTGTCCGCGGTTATGGACGACTTGGAGCACAGTATCTCGATCATAGACAAGCATAACTAAAGTAGTGCTATAAATTTGACTTAATGTGTGACTAGTAATCTGCTTCACTACAATGGAATGGATATAAAAGTGCCAACAACTGGTGGAACTCGGGTGTATCGTGTCCTGTTATACCTGCCTAGTAAGTATCGCAACTCCAATGGAATGAAATAGAAGTGCCAACAACTGTTGGGTTTGGGATGTCACATGCTAATTGTATCTGACTAGTAAGTACTGCAACTACCACTGAATGGTTAACTAAAACTGCCCAGTACTTATGCTATTAGGATGACTCATGCTATCTATATCTGACTAGTAAGTGCTTCAACTATAATCGAATGAATAAAACTGCCAACTGTGTGAGTTCCTCGGTTTGACTTCCTCGTTTGGTCTCAAGGGGGAATACCAGGATGGGTATGTTTGGTGTTACTATCAGGTTGGATCCGGATAGGTCTTTCTTATCCCTCTCTAATAGCCGATAGTTGTATTGAGTCTCTATAGGTTGTTTAGTGCATGCTTCGCTGCCGCTTCAGTCCACCATACCTATGTAGGCGAGAGCCGCCGAATTCTAGCCTCGCCATGTACTGGCCTCAGTACTGACGCTCCTCTTTTTCCTTTGCCCTTTGTTCGCACCCCTTTTGTTTTAGCAGGTTTGAGATCGATGTCGTTAGCAGGGTTACCCTTCCGGCTTGGCCTGGGCAGGGTTATGGACACCATTGGTTATTCTTCAGGGCTCTTAGCCCCATTAGCATCTTGTCCGCAGTCAGACGCTCTATCGTTTTCAAGGTGGTTTGGATATTTGTATAGTATATCTGTATTCTTGACTCATGGAGTCATTATTGTATATATATGTTCTATGGGTTCGATCGTGGACTATTTTGTAATGATATTACTTCGTTTTCCACCCGCACGAAAGTGCCTGGTGGGCGTCCTTGAATCGTTTCTATGCGGGTTTGGCGGGAAGCGCTAAAACTTGCATAGGGCCGATTTAAGGGTGTTACAATATGCTTATCAAGTTATAAATCGAAGTCTCATGCCCCTTACTTACGAAGACCGATCCTCATGCTACTCAACTTCAGTCACAAGTAAGCTCTTGTCATTGTAAGTATATACATATCATAGAGAACCGCCAACGGGGTACCCCTTGCACATGACACAGGAGTTATCCCATAATCAAAATGACAAGGCAAGCAAACAATGAGCATCTCAACAATCTTTTTATTTACTATGTGCATAGATTTTTATTGAGGATGCTTCATAGAATGATCATTATGGTTATGCTACAAGTTTCCACCATGATTAGGCATGGCTTAGGCTAGCGGCCCAGGCGTTTCTCTAACATACATACAAACTCCATGATCTTACAAGTTCCACTTTTATTCACACCGCCGGGATCCATAAGCAAAAGAACATGATATCAACGAGGTACTAAGTACCAATGAAATGTTGAAAATGTTCCCCATGAAACATGGTTCTGCTAACTTCAACTTATAAAGCGCAAGCATATATGCAACAAAGAAGGACGCAATGGTTCAGGTTTATTAAATGCAAGAAAATAAAGTGTGTCATCAAGTTTGTGAGAGCTTTACTAACTAACTTTCTCATAACAAGCAAACATTTTATTCGGAAGAAAACAAGGCTTATTGAATATGCACGGAAGTAGCAAATGATGCTAATAGGTAGGTATGGTGGACACTTTGGCAATATTTGGTTTTGGGGAGTTGGAAACATGAGTAAAACATACCCAGTGAAGGTGAAGGCTAGCAATAGTAAGGGAGCGACAAATGAGAGAGCAATAGCTGTCATAATAATGCTTGCAACAAAACAGGACTAATCGTGGCATGAAAGTGATTCAAGATCCTCAAGGCAACATAATTCATTGAGGCTTAACTGACTATTACAGTCATGTGCATGCTTGAGCATGTGCCAAGTCAATTCAAATGAAACATTCAGAGGAGGATACCATGGTGTCATATCAAGTTATGAATAGAGTAATGCAAGCAAACATTCATATGACATGCTACAAACTATTAGCAAGCTGGAACTAATCATACGAAAGCAAATACTACTAAGCATCCATAAATGACATACACCCTATACGAACAGACTAAGCATGCTCACAATGATGAGTATATGTACAAAAATGAAAACAAATAGAGTTCGTTACCAGCCTCTTACCACACCTCAAGTTGTCATTAATCCTCATTATTTCCCTTCACTTGTGTGGCTTGAATAATAATATGAAACCAATATCCGCTGAGGACTGCTGAACCCTGCAACAAACTCACAAAGCCAAAGAACAACAACAAACATTTTTGGTGTTTTCGATTTTTTAAACAAGAACCAAAAAGGAAAACAAACAAAGCAAAATCTTTTTGGGTTTTTCGAATAGGTCTAACAAAGTAAAAAGGGAAAAACAAACCAAGGTGAAAAGAAAAGGCAAACCAAAGAGAAACAACAGAAATATTTTTGGTCTTTTTGTGTTTTAGAAAGCAAAAGCAAAGAAAGAATGAAAACTAAAAGGAAAATTAAACATGAGTATACAAAGTACCGACGCAACATGATAAGGAGATGAGTGTGGTGTCGGCGTACCTCCCCCAAGCTTAGGCTTTTGGCCTAAGTGGGTATCAATCCAGATATGGGTAAGGGTTCCAAGCAGGAGGATCATGGTAAGAATGGTCGTAGTTGGGCCCGTGGGAAGAAGAAGAAGCTCCACAATCATAAGCAGGCTGCTGATATGAAGACTCTCCCTCATTCGAGGGCTGGACTAAATCATCCGTGACCTCCCTTCTAGTGTCCTGCTCCTGTTGGGAGAGCTCTCCCAAGTACGTGTCAAGCTCCTCCTCAGTGAGGGATCATCCTTCCTTGTTATCAAGGTTAAACAAAACAGGTGCAGGCAAAAGAACAACATGCTCGGACTTGATCTTTCTCCAACCAGCTTTGAGAAAGGTTATTTCATAAGATAACTCATTCAAACTAGCCCACAAGGAAACAAATTTATGTTGTATCATGGAATTAAAATAAAGCTTTCTATGGGGAACTGTAGGTCCAGATGATGAGGCACTAAACCATGCAATGCTAGTAAACAAGAAGCAATGAGGCCTCCACAAATTCCACCTTTCTCACGGTTAGCAGCAAGACAGAAAGCTATCAAAGCACCTGAGTTGTAAGACCTATCTCGTTTAAGAGCAGAAGAGATAAATGCTAGATCATATGAAGATAACTTATTGGCAGTTTTCCTAGCGAGAACACACATGGCAATAAAGTAGGCAAAGTAGCGAATGGAGGGAAGATGAATGTTACGGATTTTTCCATTCTCCTTCGAGAAGCTGCTCCCTTGGCAAATTTCTGCGTATAAATCCATGAGTGGTTCAGGTCGCTCCTTAATCCTTCTACATGATCCCCGTTGAGGTACCTTAATAGCTGCACAAAAGTCATC
Organism: Avena eriantha; assembly: GCA_910589775.1. Lineage (NCBI taxonomy): Eukaryota > Viridiplantae > Streptophyta > Magnoliopsida > Poales > Poaceae > Avena > Avena eriantha. The sequence continues at coordinate 42,554,342 of OU342744.1, forward strand.
GAGAGAAAGGTTGACAGCAATACTGTAAATTTTGTAGTGGACCATGGGGTTAGGCAAAGAGTGACTAAATTGAAAGTCATGCACCACAGACATGGTTAGCTTCACAAATTGACAACGTTCATCTTCCAAAAAGTGCTCCAACCCTGCATTAGAAACCAAAGTGTCGAAATCTTGGAGAATTTCCGTAGCTCTCATGAACTGAAGCAAGCATCCCGGAGTTGGAATCTCCGCTTTGATGAGGTGATCAAAGAGTTTGGATTTGTCCAAACTTCTGGAGAGGCTTGTATGTACAAGAAAGTGAGTGGGAGCAATGTGGCATTTCTGATATTATATGTGGATGACATATTGTTCATTGGAAATGATATAGATCTTTTAAACAGTGTTAAAAGTTATCTAAACAGCAAATTTTCGATGAAAGACCTTGGTGAAGCGTCATATATATTAGGCATTAAAATCTATAGAGATAGATCAAGGCGACTAATTGGGCTATCGCAGAGTACATACCTTGATAAGATATTAACGAAGTTTAATATGGACAAAAGTAAGAAGGGGTTCTTACCTATGTTGCAAGGCAAGACATTCAGTAAGACTCAAAGTCTGGCTACGGCGGAAGAAAGAAAGGTGATGGATAAGATCCCCTATGCCTCGGCCATAGGCTCTATTATGTATGCCATGTTATGTACAAGACCGGATGTGGCACATGCTATTAGTTTGACTAGTAGGTACCAATCTGATCCAGGTTCGGAACACTAGATAGCGGTAAATAACATCCTCAAGTACTTGAGAAGAACTAGGGATATGTTTCTTATATACGGAGGTGAAGAAGAGCTAGTCGCTAACTGTTATGTCGATGCTAGCTTTGACACCGATCCGGATGACTCTAAGTCTCAATCCGGATATGTATTTATCTTGAACGGAGCAGCAGTTAGTTGGAGGAGTTCCAAACAACCTATGGTGGCTGGATCAACGACGGAGGCGGAATATGTTGCTTCTTCAGAAGCAGCGCAGGAAGCGGTTTGGATGAAAGAGTTCATTATGGAACTAGGTGTGGTTCCTAGTGCATTGGACCCAAGGGTGATCTATTGTGACAACAATGGAGCCATAGCCAACCCAAACGAACCGAGGTCTCACAAGAATTCCAAGCATATTAAGCGCCGGTTTCACTCCATCCGCGAGCATGTCAAGGATGGAGATATAAAGATTTGTAAAGTACACACGGACCTAAATGTAGCACATCCATTGACTAAAGCTCTCCCTAAGGCAAAACATGATCAACACCAGAACTCCATGGGTGTTAGATTTATCACTATGTGAACTAGATTATTGTCTCTAGTGCAAGTGGGAGACTGAAGGAAATATGCCCTGAGAGGCAATAATAAAGTTGTTATTATGTATTCCTTATATCTGATAGATGTTTATTTTGCATGCTAGAATTGTATTGATCGGAAACATCAATACATGTGTGTTTAATAAACAAAAAGGGTTCCTAGTTATGCCTCTCTTATAGACTAGCTTGTTGATTAACAAGATGATCAAGGTTTCCTGATCATGGACATTGGATGTTGTTAATAACAAGGTCACACCATTGGTGGAATGATGTGATGAACATTCATCCGAAGTATAGCATTACGATCAAGTCATTATGTTTATATTGCTATAACATCATACAAAGTAATCTTTATCCTTAGACCATGAGATCATGTTAATTGCTAACACCTGAAGAGTATCTTGATAACATCAAACGTCACACCGTAACAGGGTGACTATAAAGATGGGTTCAGTACTACGAAGGTGTTATGTTGAGGCTCATGGATCAAGAGTGGAATTTGTCAATCCCGATGACAGATAGATATACTCTGGGCCCTCTCGGTGATATCACATTGAGATAGCTTGCAAGCAAGTGATGTGATCACTAGAATGTTATATCACGGGAACAAGAAAAGAGTGCATGTCGGTAACGAGATAAAACTAGGTATGGGGATACCGATGATCGAATCTCGGACATGTAATATATCGCGAGACAAAGGGATTTAGTTAAAAGCGTTAAAGGTTCTCACGGTCACAGAAGTCATCGTTGAATGTGTTGGAGTCAGTACGGATCTCCAGGTCCCGCTGTTGATTATTGATCGGAGAGGGGTCTCGATCATGTCTGCATTATTCACGAACCGTAGGGTGACACACTTAAGAGTTACCAGACACCATTTTTGGAGCACATATGTTTCAGACGAAAGAATTGCAAAGCGCAGGAATTATTTCAATAGAAACCGGAAATTGTTTCGGGTGAAATTGCAAAAAGTGGTTCTGCATGTGATATTGAAATATTGCAAGGGGCTATATGTGAATGTTTGTTAATTAAAGTAATAACAAAATTCTGAATAAATTTAATAAAAGAGTTTTATTAAATGAGAGAGCATTCAACTTGGAGAATTTTAATGCATTTAAAGTGGAGACTTTAAAAGGGAATGTGAAGAGGCATTTTAATGTGGAGGGGTTACCACCACATGAATGGGGGAGGTGAGGGGTCACCCCTCCTTATACATTGCAAATGTATCTATAATTTTTGATGTTCCATGCTTGGTTTTATCCACTTTCTTGTGTTTTGTTCCAACTTTGAAGTACTTTTATTATGATTTCTTGAACTAACCTATTAACAAGAGCCACAGTGTCAGCTGCCTGTTTTTTGTTGTTTTTGGTTCTAGAAAAGTCAGAAAATGAATATTCTCGGAATTGGATGGGACAAAAGCCAAAGTGCCTATTTTTCCGGAAGGAATCAAGTGCCAGAATATGAGACGGAGAAGGGCTGGGGGCCGGCCACAACACCTGGCCGCGCAGCCAGGCCTAGCCCGCCCCAGGGGGTGGTCTGGCCGCCCCCAGCACCCCCTCGGCCTCTCCTTCCGCCTATAAGTTGCCATCGAGACAAAAACCCTAGATACCCGATAAAAAATCCATGAAAGAGTCTGTAGTCACCGTCATCTCCATCCCTAGATCGGGAGGGATCTGAAGCTCTTCCCGGCACCCTGCCGGAGAGGGGAATTCACCCTGGAAGCCTTCTTCATCACCATGCAAGCCTCCGGTGTGATGCGTGAGTAGTTCATCCTTGGACTACGGATCCATGTAGTAGATAGATGGCTGGTTTCTCCTCCTTTGTGCTTTCATGTTTAGATCTTGTGAGCTCCGTTCATGATCAAGATCATCTATTTGTAATTCATACATGTTGTGTTTGCGGGGATCCGATGGATATTGAGATGCTATTTCAGATTTATTATTGATTCTATCATGTCTTTGTTATTTGAGATCTTGCATGCTTTCCATTGTTAGTAGCTATCTTGGCCAAGTAGATGCTAGCAACTCCAAGAGTTAGTATTTATGCTCGATAGTCGGTTCATGCCTCTGGTAATCTGGGGAAGTGACAGAAATCTCTAAGGTGCTAGATGTGCTGTTGATACTAGGGAGAAAACAACAATCCTTTGTTCATAGAACAATCGTATTGTTTACTTTACACGCAGTTCGTAAAGCAATAATCTGTTGCTTGCAACTTAATACTAGAGGGGGTTCGGATGATAACCTGAAGGTGGATTATTAGTCATAGATGAAGTTGGATGGCGGTCTATGTATTATGTTGTAATGCCCAATCAAGTCTCAAAGGAGTCGAGATGATTAGTATATGCATGTATTGCTTTCTCGGTGTTTGTCAATTGCCCCGCTGTAATTTGTTCACCCAGCATGTTATCTATCTTAAGGAGAGCCTCCTCTAGTGAACTATGGATCCCGGTCCTTTACTTTACATACAATCTATAAACTGTTTCTACTTTGTGTTTTCTTTCTGCAAACTTTTACTTCTTTCCATTCGATACGTTTAATCCTTTGTTTTCCGCAAAACACAGTGAGATTGACAACCTCATCGCAAGTTGGGGACAATGTTCTGTGGTTGTGTTGTGCAGGTCTCCATGTTGCTACTAGCACCGGTAGTGCGCCCTGCCAAAGCTCAGCTAGTAACACCTTGGAGGTGTTTCCTTGCTCCTACTGGTTCGATTAAACCTTGGTTCCATAACTGAGGGAAACTTGTTGTTGTGCTCATCATACCTTCCTCTTGGGGTTCCCAACGAGCTCTACATCAACATCGCCATCAAGCATTTTTCTGGGCGCCGTGCATTGAGCCATCAAGCATTTTTCTGGCGCCGTTGCCGGGGAGTCAAGGACATCTTCACAAGGGGAGTCCCTCATAACCAATATCTTTACTTTGTTTTTTTGTTTTGCTTAGTTTCTTTTTGCTTTGTTTGCTTGTTTTGTTCTTCAAAAAACACAAAAAAATTAGTTTTACTTGTTTACTTTCTTATTTGAAAACACACAAAAAATTAGTTCCTATCTTGAGTTGCCACTATGTCTAGCCTTGCTCCAATCACTATCTCACCCGAGGAAATGATTCTCACTTTTAAACAAGGAATTGAGGAAAGTTTTAAGGAAGCTTGGTCTAGAATCTCTAATCTACATGAAAAGACTGAGCCTAAAATGATTCAAGGATTGTTCCTTAGCAGTTTTACCTTGGGATTGCTCTTCGCTATAGATATGCTTTAGATGCTATTGCGGGAGGATATTTCCTCCAAAGTAATGAGGATGATGCCATTAATGCTATAAAGAAATTAATCCTCACTTACAACTTGCCTAGCCAAACTGATACTCCTTTCGCAAAAATATTTGCTAGGTTGGACACTCTTGAGGCTAGCACTACTAGATTAGAAGGGTGCTATAATACGCTTAGGGAGCAACATGATTATGTTCCAATAAACTCTGAACCATCAAAGTGGTTCCCTACAGTGAAGATTGAGATAAACACTGAAACTTTTCAAGCTCGTTGTGATATCATGTCTGAATTTTGTCTTATGCCCAAAGCTATTTATGAATCTCTGAATCTTTGGGGGCTCGTTGAAGGAGGAAAAGCAATATCTCTCACCAATAATACTACCTTATTACCTCTTGGAATAGCTGAAGGAGTGTTTACAAAGATCCTTGGGAAAATGATTTCTATTGATTATCTTGTTATTGAATGTGCAGGAAAAGGACAAATTACACTTGGAAGGTCCCTATTAGGACTCCTTGGAGCAATAATAGATGTGGGAAAGGGGACCATGCACCTTTCTTCTCCACCAAACAATATTATTTTCCCCAAGGTTAAGAATAAAAATAAGAGAGGTAAGGGCAAGAAAGTTGGTCTTAATGCTTCTTCATTTGAGAACACTTGATTCTTTCTTTGGTTCTTATGCCTAACTTAAAGGCGTTAAAGAAAAGTACTTGTTGGGAGATAACCCAAGAGTTTTAGTTTAGTCTTGGAAGTTATTACCTCTGTAATAACCTCTCCTTATCCTTTTTATTTGCTTTTTGTGCCAAGAGTAACCTCTAATGAGAGTGAAGTAATGATTGGGAAAGTTGTTGTCCCGAAACAGATTTATGTGCTTCACCGTAAACATTCTTGAGAGAGCTCTGTACGTCGGATTGAGCTGTAATTGTTTGTGCTTCTGCCCCAGGTTGTTATCTAACTTTCGTTAGTTCAACACATTTTGATTTGAGCAACAGAAGGTCTTCGACAAAATTCGTCTTTACCTGCTGGTCTGTTTTGACAGATTTCTGCCATTTTTCTGCATTTGCTTCTTGTTAGTTCCTTCTTGTGTTCCTTTGGGGAATTGAGATTTTTGAGGGAAGTGCTACAGTATCTAGTGTTCTAATGGAAGTTTATTTGGTGTTATAACTGAACCTTGAGACTTATTTATCTAAAGTGCACTAATGTTGCTAATGAGATTGTGTGAAGTTTTGTATGAAGGAAAATTTTCAGGTGTATGGAAGGAATGAGTAATGAGATGAAGGATGAAATAAAGCTCAAGCTTGGGGATGCCACGCGTGTCACCCAAAGAAACATCCAAGAAGTACAAGCGTTAAAGCTTGGGGATGCCCAAGGCATCCCCTTCTTCATCAATAAAAATTCCAGGTTTCTTCCAAACGGTTCATTTTTATTGTTTCGTGCACATTTGTGTTTCTCTTGGAGCGTCTTCTTTTTCGTTTTCGTTTTGTTTTTTAAGTTCGCTTGGTTTGCTTAGTTTTCTGAATAAGTTGGTTGGACCCCCTCTTTCATACATTGGTTTGCAAATAGTTAGGTTTGGTTTGGAAAAGCGTAGGAAAGTTCATGCTTATGTGGTAAAAAGAGCTTGTTTTTGACTATGGCTTATGCTTTGTCATGCCATGCTTGATATTTTTTTGGCTTTATGCTTAGTATTCTTTGCTGTAGCATGACTTGTTATAAACAATTGAGATTGCTTAATGTGCCTTGGATGAATCATGCATTGTTTTAGCATATTAAAGCATAGTATGGTGGTATTCTCCTTTGATGCTTTATTTGGGTTGATTTGGCACATGCTCACACCATGTTATGACTATCTCAAGTCACCATAGCCTTTATGATCCTTTAGTTTTCAACTTGTAGTATCACTTTATGCTTTGATCAATGATGTTTTGTCGCTCTGCATGATTATGGCCATTATTGCTCTCTTAGTTTGTCGCTCCCAGTCTTTTGCTAGCCTCCACAACCAAGTATGAGTTCCACTCATGCATCCAACTCCCTAAACCAAGTTTTTCCAAAGAGTCCACCATACCTACCTACTAGCTTATGCTATTCCAAGTATATTCATGCTTTTGTTTATCTTCCACTTGTTATGAGAAAACTAGTGATTAAAGCTCTCATGAACTTGATGGCACACTTTACTTTATTGCCTCCAATAAACTTGAACCATTGGATCCTTCTTTGTTGCGTATATGCTTGCGCTTTATAAGTTGAAATTAGCAGAACCATGTACCATGGGGAACGCTTTCAACATTGCACTTGTACTTTGTACCCCGTTGATATTATGTTCTTTTGCTTACGGATCTCAGCGATGTGAAATAAAACTGGAACTTGTAAGATCATGGAGTTTGTATATGTGTTAGAGAAACACCTGGGCCGCTAGCCTAAGCCATGCCTAATCATGGTGGAAACTTGCAGCATCACCATAGTGAGCACTCTATGAAGCATCCTCAATAAAAACCTATGCAAATAGCAAATAAAAAGATCGCTAATGCTCATTGTCTGCTTGCCTTGTCATTTTGATTATGGGAAAGCTCCCGTATCATGTGCAAGGGGTACCCCGTTGGCGGTTCTTAATGATACACATATACTTACAATGACAAGACCTTACTCGTGACTGAAGTTGAGTAGCATGAGGATCGGTCTTCGTAAGTAAGGGGCATGAGATTTCCGTTTATAACTTGTCAAGCATATCCTCTTAGTTGTGTCACTTTAACCTTAATCACCTTCAAGATGCTTATGATAGGGGAAATGAGAGCTGAAAGCTATAAGTACCATAATTTTTGGAAGCTCTTTATGAGACTTGAATCCCTACTTCCTTTTACAAAGGCTTTTCTTCCACCATTATATTGAGTCTCCACCTTCTATCTTTATGCACTACTTTGAGAGCATAGTGGCCATTCTTAGTTCTGTGTGCATTGTCGCAAGACTAGTTGATTGATGCATAACTTGTTATTGCTTGTTTGAAACTATTGTATCTAGTCACTCTTATGAACTTCGAAGGTGTCCTATGCATTTATATTTGCTACTCTATTGAGGGACAAGCTGAATACTATTATGCTATGTTTTCTTTATGTGAAACAAACAAACGTCTTGCAAAGCATGTTATTCATGAATCTTTTGTTTGTGCCTTTTCATGTTGTATCATAGTTTCTTTGCTTATTGCTAGAACTTTGTCTTTCATGTTATGATTGAAGTACTGTGATCCCAGCTTTGAGTTTTGCAAATACTTTGATCAAGTTTTGATGGTGCATGTCACCTCAAAAATTATTTCTTTTTATCACTTACCTACTCGAGGATGAGCAGGAGTTAAGCTTGGGGGTGTTGATACATTGCAAATGTATCTTTAATTTTTGATGTTCCATGCTTAGTTTTATCCACTTTCTTGTGTTTTGTTCCAACTTTGGAGTACTTTTATTATGATTTCTTGGACTAACCTATTAACAAGAGCCACACTGCCAGCTGCCTGTTTTCTGTTGTTTTTGGTTCCAGAAAAGTCAGAAAATGAATATTCTCGGAATTGGACGGGACAAAAGCCAAAGTGCCTATTTTTCCGGAAGGAATCAAGTGCCAGAATACGAGACGGAGAAGGGCTGGGGGCCGGCCACACCACCTAGTCGCGCGTCCAGGCCTGGCCCGCGCCAGGCGGTGGTCTGGCCGCCCCCAGCACCCCCTCGGCCTCTCCTTCCGCCTATAAGTTGCCCTCGGGACAAAAACCCTAGCTACCCGATCAAAAATCCACGAAAGAGTCTGTAGCCGCCATCATCTCCATCCCTAGATCGGGAGGGATCTGAAGCTCTTCCCGGCACCCTACCGGAGAGGGGAATTCACCCTAGAGGCCTTCTTCATCACCATGCAAGCCTCCAGTGTGATGCGTGAGTAGTTCATCCTTGGACTATGGATCCATGTAGTAGCTAGATGGCTGGTTTCTCCTCCTTTGTGCTTTCATGTTTAGATCTTGTGAGCTCCGTTCATGATCAAGATCATCTATTTGTAATTCATACATGTTGTGTTTGCGGGGATCCGATGGATATTGAGATGCTATTTCAGATTGATTATTGATTCTATCATGTCTTTGTTATTTGAGATCTTGCATGCTTTTCGTTGTTAGTAGCTACCTTGGCCAAGTAGATGCTAGCAACTCCAAGAGTTAGTATTTATGCTTGATAGTGGGTTCATGCCTCTAGTAATCTGGGGAAGTGACAGAAATCTCTAAGGTACTAGATGTGTTGTTGCTACTAGGGAGAAAACAATAATCCTTTGTTCATAGAACAATCGTATTGTTTACTTTACACGCAGTTCATAAAGCAATAATCTGTTGCTTGCAACTTAATACTGGAGGGGGTTCGGATGATAACCTGAAGGTAGATTATTAGTCATAGATGCAGTTGGATGGTGGTCTATGTATTATGTTGTAATGCCCAATCAAGTCTCAAAGGAGTCAAGATGATTAGTATATGCATGTATTGCTTTCTCGGTGTTTGTCAATTGCCCCGTTGTAATTTGTTCACCTAGCATGTTATCTATCTTAAGGAGAGCCACCTCTAGTGAACTATGGATCCTGGCCTTTACTTTACATACAATCTATAAACTGTTTCTGCTTTGTGTTTTCTCTCTGCAAACTTTTACTTCTTTCCATTCGATACGTTTAATCCTTTGTTTTCCGCAAAAAACGGTGAGATTGACAACCTCATCGCAAGTTGGGGACAAAGTTATATGGTTGTGTTGTGCAGGTCTCCACGTTGCTACTAGCACCGGTAGTGCGTCCTGCCAAAGCTCAGCTAGTAACACCTTTGAGGTGTTTCCTTGCTCCTACTGGTTCGATTAAACCTTGGTTTCATAACTGAGGGAAACTTGTTGATGTGCTCATCATACCTTCCTCTTGGGGTTCCCAACGAGCTCTACATCAACACCGCCATCAAGCATTTTTCTGGGCGCCGTGCATTAAGCCATCACCCCCCCCCATGCGCCGGCCATGGAGAGGAGGGGCACCCCCCCTCCTCCTATAAAAGGCCACCCATTCCCTCCTTCATCCTTACACCTCCTTGTGAAGGATCTCCCTCCCCCTCTAGAATTATTCCCCCATGGTCTCGGATTAGCGACATACATGTTCCCGGTGGCATTTCGTCTAGAAGGAGTTGCTGCTTCCGCTGGATCGCTGGAGCGAGGAGGTGGAGGTTGTCCGGTGGCTTGAACGTGTGTGCGAGTGTGGATGCGCTGCTGAGTTGCGGCGCTCGGACTTCCTCACGATCTTGAGATCGGCAAGTGTACGACTACATCAACCACGAGTTCCTACTCGTTAACAAAACTCGTTGTCTTCGAGGGTAAGTTCTCGTTGGATGTATGCCCACCCGTTGCTTTGTACCTAGTAGATAGATCTTGGCGTGTAGTTCACACCGTAGGAAAATTTTTGTTTTCTATGCTGCGGACCCAACAGTGGTATCAGAGCCTGATCTATGCGTAGGTGCTTTGCATGGGTAGTACACATATGTTTAGATGTGGGCGATGATGATCATGTTATTGCATCTTCTATGTATTTTGGATATTGGTGGCATAGTGGGATAAAGCAGCCCGGACCAACCTTACATGTCATCGTACATGAGACCGGTTCCACGACTGACATGCAACTTGTTTTGCATAAGTGGCTGGCGGGTGTCTGTCTCTCCTACTATAGTCAATATCTGATTTACAACGAGTTGCTAATAACTTAGTTATCCTCGTTGTGATTCAGTTCGTAGGTGAGAACGGTTCTATCTCCGAAAGCCCTAAGCCACGTAAAACTTGCAATTGATAAATTAGAGGCGTCTAGTTTAGATCGTTGTTGGGCTAGTGTATTGATATGGTATTGTTGTAAGTAGATGTATGATACATACTCTTACAACACACTCAACGTGTAAGTTCCATAGACCTTGGCCTTACACACAAAGGAATGATAGAGATCATACCACGATGCAAATGATAGAGATCAAATGCATGGACCATATCATCTCACTTTACACATTAGATGTTAGCATCTTATACTGCCAGTTTGGCGCTTTTAGTAGCATTGAAAGATGATCCCTCATTTAGATATCAAGATAAAATGTGTTCTTCCTTGAGTATGCACCGTTCTATGGATCGTGTTTCGAGACATCACGTGATGATCGGGTGTACTCGACTCTACGCTTTCATACAACGGGGGTAAGACAGTTTTACACACGCGAGTACTAAGGTTCTTACTTGGCGAGCCTAGCATGTACAGACATGGCCTCGGAACACGGACCGAAAGGTTAAGCATGAGTCATATGGTTGATATGATCCCATATATATGCTCGCCTTTGAAGCTACACTGACTCACGTGATGATCGGACTTGGTGTAGTGGATTTGGTTCATGTAATCACCAAAAAGGCACGAGGGATGTCGTTTTTGAGTGGGAGTTCATTAGTAATTTGGATTAGTTGAACTCAATCTATCATAAACTTAGTCTAAATAAACTTTACAAATTTTGTTGTAGATGGCACCACCTGCTTTTAATTTCAATGTGTTCATGGAGAAAGAGAAACTTGCTGCGAATGGTAGCAACTTCACCAAATGGGCTATGAATTTGAGGATTCTCCTCACTGCTGCACAAACGCAATATGTTCTAGATGCGCCACTAGGCCCCCCAGCTCCTGATGCCCCTAACGAGGAAAAGAATGTCTATGTGACTCGTTAGGAGGACCACAACTTAGTTCATTGCGGCATACTGTATGGGCTAGAGCCAGAACTTCGAAAGCGTTTCGAAAATGGCAATGCCTTTGATACCATGGGAGAATTGAAAATCATTTTCGATACCCATGCTGCCGTAGAGAGTTATAATGCTACTGAAAAGTTCTTTAGCTGCATGATGGAGGAGAACAGCTCCGTTAGTGAGCATGTACTCAAAATGTCTAGGTACGCCGATAAGCTTGTGTACTTGGGAATAATGATTCCCAATGACATAGGCATACATCGTATTCTCCAATATCTGCCACCTAGCTACAAGAGCTTCGTGATGAACTATAATATGCAGGGCATGAAGAAGACTCTTCCCGAGCTTCTGTCAATTCTTAAGACTGCAGAAGTGGAGATTAGGAAACAACATCAAGTGTTGATGATCAATAGGACCACCGATTTCAAGGACAAGAAAGGCAAGCACAAGGGAAAGAAGGGTGGAAAATCTGTTGCCGCGCCTGAAAAGAAACCCCGAGCTGGCCCTAAGTCCGATACCAAGTGCTACTATTGCAAGGGACTGGCCATTGGAAGCGTAACTGCCCCAAGTATTTGGCGGACAAGAAGTCCGGCAAGGCAAACAAAGGTATATGTGATATACATGTTATTGATGTGTACTTGACTAGTACTCGCAGTAGCACCTAGGTATTTGATACGGGATCGGTTGCTAATATATGTAACTCGGTTCAGGGGCTATGGAACAAGCGACAACTAGCAAGGGATTAGGTCAGAATGCGGGTCGGCAATGGATCAAAAGTTGATGTGATCGCCGTCGGGACGCTACCTCTCCATTTTCCATCGGGATTAGTTATAAACCTAAATAATTGTTATTTAGTGCCTGCACTGAGCATGAACATTGTATCTGGATCGTGTTTGATGCAAAGTGGTCATTCCTTTAAATCTGAAAACAATGGTTGTTCGATTTATATGGATAATATCTTTTATGGTCATGCACCTATGTTGAATGGTTTATTTCTGATGGATCTCGATAGTAATATTACGCACATTCATAATGTTAATGCTAAAAAGATTAAACTTGATAATGATATATCTGCATATATGTGGCACTGCCGTCTAGGTCATATTGGCGTTAAGCGCATGAAGAAACTCCATTCTGATGGACTTTTGGAATCACTTGATTTTGAATCGTTTGATACATGTGAGCCATGCCTTATGGGCAAGATGACTAGAACGCCGTTTTCCGGTTCAATGGAACGGGCGACAGATCTATTGGAAATCATACATACTGATGTGTGTGGACCAATGAGTGTGTCGGCGCGAGGTGGATATCGTTATTTTGTTACTTTCACGGATGATTTGAGTAGATACGGGTATATCTATTTGATGAAACACAAGTCTGAAACTTTTGAAAAGTTCAAGGAATTTCAGAATGAAGTGGAAAATCATCGTAATAGAAAGATCAAATTTCTACGGTCTGACAGTGGAGGAGAGTATCTAAGTTACGAGTTTAGCACACACATGAAAGAGTGTGGAATAGTTTCACAACTCACGCCTGCCGGAACACCACAACGTAATGGTGTGTCGAAACATCGTAATCGTACCTTATTGGATATGGTTCGATCTATGATGTCTCTGACTGACTTGCCACTGTCATTTTGGGGTTATACATTGGAAACAGCTGCATTCACTTTAAATCGGGCACCATCTAAATCCGTTGAAATGACACCGTATGAATTATGGTTTGGAAACAAACCTAAGTTGTCATTTCTTAAAGTTTGGGGATGCGATGTTTATGTGAAGAAACTTCAACCGGATAAACTCGAACCCAAAGAGGAAAAATGCGCATAGGATACCCTAAGGAAACGATTGGGTATACCTTCTATCACATATCCGAGGGCAAGGTTTTTGTTTCCAAGAATTGATCCTTTCTTGAGAAGGAGTTTCTCGCGAAAGGTGTGAGTAGTCGGAAGGTAGAACTCGAAGAGGTTATTGAACCTTCTCTTCATGAAATGGCGAGTGGCGCAGCATCGGAAGTTGTTTCGGAGTTGACTTCACCTAATGAAGAGAGAGCAAATGATATTGATCATGAAACTCCAAAAGAGGAAACTACCGAACCTCGCAGGTCAAGCAGGACACGTGTAGCTCCTGAACTGTACGGCAATCCTGTTGTGAATTTCATGGTTGATGAAATGGATGACCCTGCGACGTATGAAGAAGCGATGATGAGACTGGATTCCAACAAAATGGCTAGAAGCCATGAAATCCGAGACGGAATCCATGTACGAGAACCAAGTTTGGACCTTGGTGGACTTACCTCACGATCGAAAGGCCGTTGAGAATAAATGGATTTTCAAAAGAAAAACTGATGCTGATGGTAATGTGACCATCTATAAGGCTCGACTTGTCGCAAAGGGGTTTCATAAAATTCAAGGAGTTGACTACGATGAGACATTCTCTCCCGTAGCGATGCTTAAGTCAGTTAGGATTATGTTAGCAATTGCTGCATATTTTGATTATGAAATATGGCAGATGGATGTCAAAACTGCGTTCCTCAATGGTAATATTGAAGAAGAGTTATATATGATACAACCTAAGGGTTTTGTCGATCCTAAGGATGCTAATAAGGTATGCAAACTTCAGTGATCCATCTATGGACTGAAGCAAGCATCCCGGAGTTGGAATCTCCGCTTTGATGAGGTGATCAAAGAGTTTGGATTTGTCCAAACTTATGGAGAGGCTTGTATTTACAAGAAAGTGAGTGGGAGCAATGTGGCATTTCTGATATTATATGTGGATGACATATTGTTGATTGGAAATGATATAGATCTTTTAAACAGTGTTAAACGTTATCTAAACAGCAAATTTTTGATGAAATACCTTGGTGAAGCGTCATATATATTAGGCATTAAAATCTATAGAGATAGATCAAGGCGCCTAATTGGGCTATCGCAGAGTACATACCTTGATAAGATATTAAAGAAGTTTAATATGGACGAAAGTAAGAAGGGGTTCTTACCTATGTTGCAAGGCAAGACATTGAGTAAGACTAAAAGTCCGGCTACGGCGGAAGAAAGAGAGATGATGGATAAGATCCCCTATGCCTCCGCCATAGGCCCTATTATGTATGCCATGCTATGTACAAGACCGGATGTGGCACATGCTATTAGTTTGACTAGTAGGTACCAATCTGATCCAGGTTCGGAACACTAGATAGCGGTAAAGAACATGCTCAAGTACTTGAGAAGAACTAGGGATATGTTTCTTATATACGGAGGTGAAGAAGAGCTAGTCGCTAAGTGTTATGTCAATGCTAGCTTTGACACCGATCCGGATGACTCTAAGTCTCAATCTGGATACGTATTTCTCTTGAACGGAGCAGCAGTTAGTTGGAGGAGTTCCAAACAACCTGTGGTGGCTGGATCAGTGACGGAGGCGGAATATGTTGCTGCTTCAGAAGCGGTGCAGGAAGCGGTTTGGATGAAAGAGTTCATTACGGAACTAGGTGTGGTTCCTAGTGCATTGGACCCAATGGTGATCTATTGTGACAACAATGGAGCCATAGTCAATGCAAAGGAACCGAGGTCTCACAAGAATTCCAAGCATATTAAGCGCCGGTTTCACTCCATCCGCGAGCATGTCAAGGATGGAGATATAAAGATTTGTAAATTACACACGGACCTAAGTGTAGCAGATCCGTTGACTAAAGCTCTCCCTAGGGCAAAACATGATCAACACCAGAACTCCATGGGTGTTAGATTTATCACTGTGTGAACTAGATTATTATCTCTAGTGCAAGTGGGAGACTGAAGGAAATATGCCCTGAGAGGCAATAATAAAGTTGTTATTATGTATTCCTTATATAAGATAGATGTTTATTTTGCATTCTAGAATTGTATTGGTCGGAAACATCAATACATGTGTGTTTAATAAACAAAATGGGTTCCTAGTTATGCCTCTCTTATAGACTAGCTTGTTGATTAACAAGATGATGAAGGTTTCCTGATCATGGACATTGGATGTTGTTAATAACAAGGTCACACCATTGGTGGAATGATGTGATGAACATTCATCCGAAGTATAGCATTACGATCAAGTCATTATGTTTATATTGCTATAACACCATACGAAGTAATCTTTATCCTTAGACCATGAGATCATGTTAATTGCTAACACCTGAAGAGTATCTTGATAACATCAAACGTCACACCGTAACAGGGTGACTATAAAGATGGGTTCAGTACTACAAAGGTGTTATGTTGAGGCTCATGGATCAAGAGTGGAATTTTTCAATCCCGATGACAGATAGATATACTCTGGCCCTCTCGGTGATATCACATTGAGATAGCTTGCAAGCAAGTGATGTGATCACTAGAATGTTATATCACGGGAACAAGAAAAGAGTGCATGTCTGTAACGAGATAAAACTAGGTATGGGGATACCGATGATCGAATCTCGGACATGTAATATATCGCGATACAAAGGGATTTAGTTACAAGCGTTAAAGGTTCTCACGATCACAGAAGTCATCGTTTAATGTGTAGGAGTCAGTACGGATCTCCAGGTCCCGCTGCTGATTATTGATCGGAGAGGGGTCTCGATCATGTCTGCATTATTCGCGAACCATAGGGTGACACACTTAAGAGTTACGAGACACCATTTTTGGAGCACATATCAGACGAAAGAATTGCAAAGCGCGGGAATTGTTTCAATAGAAATCGGAAATTGTTTCGGGTGAAATTGCAGAAAGTGGTTCTGCATGTGATATTGAAATATTGCAAGGGGCTATATGTGAATGTTTGTTAATTAAATTAATTAACAAAATTCTGAATAAATTTAATAAAAGAGTTTTATTAAATGAGAGAGAATTAAAATTGGAGAATTTTAATGCATTTAAAGTGGAATCTTTAAAAGGGAATGTGAAGAGGCATTTTAATGTGGAGGGGTTACCACCACATGAATGGGGGAGGTGAGGGGTCACCCCCCCATGCGCCGGCCATGGATAGGAGGGGCACCCCCCTCCTCCTATAAAAGGCCACCCATTCCCTCCTTCATCCTTACACCTCCTTGTGAAGGATCTCTCTCCCCCTCTAGAATTATTCCCCCATGGTCTCGGATTAGCGAGATACATGTTCCCGGTGGCATTTCGTCTGGAGGAGTTGCTGCTTCTGCTGGATCGCTGGAGCAAGGAGGTGGAGGTTGTCCGATGGCTTGAACGTGTGTGCGAGTGCGGATGCGCTGCTGAGTTGCGGCGCTCAGACTTCCTCACGATCTTGAGATCGGCAAGTGTACGAATACATCAACCACGAGTTCCTACTCGTTAACAAAACTCGTTGTCTTCGAGGGTAAGTTCTCGTTGGATGTATGTCCACCCGTTGCTTTGTACCTAGTAGATAGATCTTGGCGTGTAGTTCACACCGTAGGAAATTTTTTGTTTTCTATGTTGCGGACCCAACAAAAAGTTTGTATTCCACTAATGATTATGTTACATCAACCTTAATTGCAATGGTCCCAATCATAATAGTTTGAAATTTTTCTCTTGGTATGGGACAATATATTTCTCCAACTTGAATGCCCTCAACATGTTCAATTGAATTCAAACCATAAGTCCTTTCAATCCTCTTGGGGAAATAGACAGTATGTTCCTTGTCATTAACATTGAAAGTCACCTTTCCTTGATTACAATTAATAACAGCTCCTGCAGTATTAAGAAAAGGTCTCCCAAGAATAATAGACATATTATCATCTTCAGGCATTTCAAGCACAACAAAATCAGTTAATATCAAGCAATTATGAGCCACTTGAACAGGTACATCCTCACATATACCAACAGGAATAGTGGTAGATTTATCAGCCATTTGCAAAGATATATTAGTTGGTATCAGTTTTTCTAGTTGAAGCCTCTTATAGAGAGAGAAAGGCATAACACTAACTCCAGCTCCCAAATCACACAAAGAAGTTCTAATATAACTATTCTATATAGAGCAAGGGATAGTTGGAATCCCTGGGTCTCCAAGTTTCTTTGGAACCTTACCATTAAAGGAATAACTAACAAGCAAAGTAGAAATTTCTTCATTAGGAATCTTCCTTTTATTCGAGACAATATCCTTCATATACTTTGAGTAAGGAGGCAATTTAATAGCATCAGTCAAAGGAATTTGCAAGAATAAAGGTTTCATCCATTCACAAAACTCATTATAGTGTTCATCTTCCTTTGACTTGTGTTTCTTATCAGGGAAAGGCATAGGTTTTTGGACCCAAGGCTCTCTTTCACTACCATGTTTCTTAGAAATAAAATCTTCTTTGGTGTATTTAGTATTCTTAGTGTCGTTTTCAGGTTCTTCTTCAACTTTTTCTTCATTAGGAACTTCGTTTTCTTCATTACCACTTTCAGTTTTAGCATCAGAGACAGATATACTATTAGGATCTATAGCAGGTTCTGAGGGTTCTACAATAGTTTTATGTTTCTTTTTCCTTTTCTTATGAGTAGAGCCACTATTTTCAGCTTGTTGAGAATCCTGCTCAATTCGTTTGGGATGCCCCTCAGGATAAAGAGGATCCTAGGTAGCAGCACCACTTCTAGTTCTAATTTCATAAGCATGTTTTTCTTTAGCAGCATTAACTAGCAAGTCTTTCTGCACTTTAACGAGTTGATCTATTTGAGTTTGAACCATTTGAAAGTGTTTAATAATCATTTTAACATCATTAGAGGTTCTTTCCACAATATCCTTCAACTCAACAATAGCTCTAGTGTTTTCCATTAGATGATTTTGCACCCTTTTATTAAAATTATCTTGCTTAACAATAAAGATATCGTATTCTTCTAAGAATTGGTCAGGAGATTTAGAGTAAGGGATATCTCCTTCATCAAAGTGTTGGAGAGAGTGTACCTTGATAGTGGATGAGTAGGGAATAGTCTTACATAATTCTTCTATAGGAGGTAAATTCTTGACATCTGCAGCTTTAATTCCCTTCTCCTTAAGACATTTCTTGGCTTCCTTCATCACTTCATCATTTAATTAAATAACTCCCCTCTCCTTTGATGTTGGAATAGGCACCGGTATAGTAGGTTCAGGTATAATTACTTCAGGTATAGCTGGTTCAGGAGGATTCCAATCCTCATAGTTCTTGCTTATTTTAGCCATTAATTCCTCAGCTTCCTTGGGAGTCCTATTCCTGAAAACACAATCACGCACAACTATCTAGGTATGTCCTAGATTCTTAGGTTAGTCCATTATAAAATATATCAAGAAGCTCATTCTTAGGTAATGGACTTCCATCCTGTGCATGAATCAAAGCACAAAACCTTGCCCATGAAGGCAATATCTCCTTTTCTCCTTGTTTAAAATCAAAAAGTTCCTGCAAAATAGCATGTCTAGCACTAGGAGGAAAATATTTCTGCAGGAAAGTACTAATCAAGCAATCAGGGCTATCAATAGATCCAGGAGGTAAATTACTAAACCAAGTTTTAGCTTCTCCTTTCAGTGAAAAGGGGAAAATCTTAGCAACAAAGTAAGTACGCATCTTAATATCATCAGAAAACAAGCCACTCATGGTAGAAAGTTCATTCATATGTGCCACCGCACATTCATTCTTAGTCCCACAAAAAGGTTTTTTCTCAACAATAGCTATGTAAGATAGATCGAGAGAGAAATCATAATCTTTATCTATAATGTTTATGGGAGAAGCAGCAAACTTAGCAATAGGAGATAATTTGGGTCTAATAGTACGCCTCTCAAGGAGACTCTTAGCAGCACTCCTATCATGGGTGTTTTTACATTCTTTAATAAATTCATCGGTCATCTCAACATAACCATCTTCAATATCATAACTTTCACTAGACTCAGGTGAACTAACAGGTGTGGTAGTGTCTTCATTAGGATTTTCAGTATTTCCAGCTATAGTTCTAGCAATCATAGCATCTAGGAAAGGACCTAATGAACCACTCTTATCAAGCACAGTAGAAGCAGCATCATAAGTATCAGAAGTTTCAGATTTAGCAGTAGTAGCAGTGTGTGTAGCATGTGTATGTGGTGGTGTAACGAACTTACTTATAACAGATGGTGAATCAAGAGCAACAGAGGTGTTCAGAACCGTACCTCTTCTTGTAGTGGATGGTAAAATAGGAACCTTGTCATCACGAGACTTACCCATGATGGATGGATAGCAGCGAGCAACAGAGAATCCAAGTGAACTTGATAAAAAAGCTATGCTCCCTGGCAACGGCGCCAGAAAATAGTCTTGATGACCCACAAGTATAGGGGGTGTATCGCAGTATTTTCGAGGGAAGTGAAACCCAATTTATTGATTCGACACATGGGGAGCCAAAGAATATTTATAAGCCTTAACAACTGAGTTGTCAATTCAGCTGCACCTGGAAACAATCTTGCTCACAACAGTTTATTAGTAGCAACAGTTTTGTAGTAGGAATAGTAAAGTAACAACATTAGTAAAGTAAATACAATAGTAACAATAGCAGTAAACAGTAGGATTCGAGTGCGGTAGGCATAGGGATGGATGGACGAGCGTTGCATGGACAAGACAATTCACATAGCAATCAGAACATAGGGAAATTGTAGATAAATAAGATAAAGCATCCGAGTACTAGATAATCCTAGGCATGTGTTCCATATATAGTCATACGTTCTCGCAAGGAGATCTTGCACAACATCTTTTGTCCTGCCAGCCCGTTTATAGTGGGGCCTCAAGGGAACTACTAGCAATTAAGGTGCTCCTTTTAATAGAGCACTAGAGCAAAGCACTAACACTCCGTGAACACATGTGATCCTCACATCAAAGCCATTCCCTCCGGTTATCCCGATTTCGGTCACTTCGGGGCCATTGGTTCCGGACAACAACGTGTGTATACAACTTGCAGGTAAGCCCATAAACAATACTATCATAATGAATCAATAACATGTTCAGATCTGAAATCATGGCACTCGGGCCCTAGTGACAAGCATTAAGCATAACAAGTCGCAACAAAGTCATAAAACACTAATAGAAGATACTAGGCACCATGCCCTAACAATCTGATGCCATTACATGAACGATCTCATCCAATCCCTACCATCCTCATAGCCTACAGCGGGGATTACTCACTCATAGATGGGGGAAACATGGATGGTCGATGGAGAAGCGATGGTGATGATGATGGCGATGATCTCCTCCAATTCCCCGTCCCGACAGGGTGCCAAAACGGAGTTTCTGGTGCTGTTTCGTGGAATCTGGTGGTGGCGGCGGAGCAGAACTCCTTCTGGAAAAACGTCGAACCCCCCGGAGTTTTTAGGTCAGAAGGCAACTTATAGGCGAAGAGGGAGATCAAGGGGGAGCCTGGGGCGGCCAGACCACCCCTGGCGTGGCCTGGGCTTGCCCGCGCGGCCAGGTGGTGTGGCCTAGGCCCAGCCCCCCCTCCATCTCGCATTCTGGCTCCTGGAGTCTTCTGGCGAAATAGGATTTTTGACATATTTTCTGGGATTTTTCCTGATAGTTGATTTTCTGCACAAAAAGTAGACACCAGGGCAATTCTGCTGAAAACAGCGTCAGTCCATGTTAGTTGCATCCAAAACACACAAGTTTAGAGGAGAAACAATAGCAAAAGTGTTCGGGAAAGTAGATACGTTTTGGACGTATCATTACGCTGCAGGTTTCCACCATGACAACATGGATTAGACCAGCGGCCCAGGCGTTTCTCTAACACACATACATAACTCCATAGACTTACAAGCTCCCCTTTCATTTCACACCGACGACATCCATAGACAAAAGAGCATTATATCAACTAGGTACAGTGTACAAGTGCAATGTTGAAAGCGTTCCCCATGACAGCATGGTTCTGCTAATCCCCAATAGCATATACAACATAGACGACACAATGGTTCAAGTTTATTATGGGCAAGAAAAGTAAAGTGTGCCATCAAGTTCGTGAGAGCTTTAATCACTAGTTTTCTCATAACAAGTTTAATTCAGAAGGTAGATAAAAACATGAATATACTTGGAATAGCAAATTCTAATAGATAGGTATGGTGGACTCTTTGGAATATCTTGGTTTTAGGAGTTGGATGCCTGAGTGGAACTCATACTTGGTTGTGGAGGCTAGCAAAAGACTGGGAGCGACCAACTAAGAGAGCAATAAGGGCCATAATCATGCAAAGCAACAAAACATCATTAATTAAAGCATAGAGTGATATTACAAGATGAAAACTAAATGATCATAGAGGCTACGGTGACTTGGTATAGTCTTAACATGGTGTGAGCATGCGCCAAGTCAACCCAAATAAAGCATTTAAAGGAGAATACCACAATATTATGATTTTATATGCTAGAACAATGCATTATTCTTTCAAGGCACATTAAGCAATCTCAATTGTTTATAACATGTCATGCTACAACAAAAGTCACTAAGCATAAAGCCAAAACAATATCAAGCATGACATGACAAAGCATAGGCCACAATCAAAAACAAGCTCCTTTTATACCACTTAAGCATGAACTTTCCTACTCTTTTCCAACACCAATCGACTCAAAGAAGAACTAAAAAGTTCTAAGCTGAAAGCACAAGAAAACTAAGGCTAAACACAGTGTTAGCAAAAGAGTACACTCACAGAACAATAAGAATGAAAACTAGAGTGTTCTAAACAATGAAAGCAGAGTGTGTCTCTCTCCAAAAGAAGTGTTGGGATCCAATCAAATTATTGCAGCAAACCAAGCAAAATAAAACTAAAAACAAAAACTAAGACGCTCCAAGAACAACACAACAGTGCATGAAACAATAAAAACGAAGTGTGTAGAAAGACCTGAGATTTTTATTGATGAAGAAGGGGATGCCTTGGGCAACCCCAAGCTTTGACGCTCGTACTTCTTGAATATTCCTTGGGGTGACACGGGGTGGCATCCCCAAGCTTGAGCTTGTGTCCATTCTTCATATCATTACATCATTCTTTCCCAACACCTGAAAATTTACTTCATACAAAACTTCAAACAATCTTCATTAGCAACGTTAGTACATTCAAAAGATAATAAACATTTGGATTTAGTTGCAAAACAGCAAAACCTTCATTAAAAACCCAAGCTACTGTATCAATTCCTTCAAAAAGCTCAATTCACCAAAAAGAACCCAAAAAGAAATCGATAAAGAGGCAAATGCAAATAATGGCAGAAATCTGTCAAAATAGACAAGCAGATAGAAACCGATTTTTTTGAAGACCTTATGTTGCTCAAATCTAAAAGTGTTGAACTAAGGAAAGTTGGATAACAACCTGGGGCATAAGCAAAAAAATCACAGCTCAAACCGACGTATAGAGATTTTACACAAATTTTTACAGAGAAGCACAAAAATCTGTTTTGGGACAGCAACTTTTCCAAGCATTACTTCTCTCTCATTAGAGGTTACTCTGGGCACAAAAAGCAAATAAAAAGGATAAGGAGCGGTTATTACAGAGGTAATAACTTCAAAGACTCATCTAAAACTTTTGGATTATCTCCCAATAAGTATTTTTCTTTAACGCCTTTAAGTTAGGCATGATAGTTTGAGAAGATGCTCACATAAGAAATATGAATTGAAGTACAAGAGAGCATCAAGAAGCAAATTCAAAACACATTTAAATCTAACCCACTTCCTATGCATAGTAAAATCTTGTAAAGAAACAAGTCATGAAAGCACAAGGCAACAAGCATAGGAAAGCAAAACAAGTGCAACTTCAAGACTTTCAACATAAAGAGGGGAAACTTACTAATGTTGACATACATAAGACCATTTTTCCCTCTCTCATAATAACTTTTAGTAGCATCATGAATAAAATTAACAATATAAATATCACATAAAACATTCTTATCATGAGCCACATGCATAAAAGAATTAATACTCTCCACATAAACATAGTCATTCTTATTAATTGTAGTGGGAGCAAATTCAACAAAATAGCTATCATTATTATTCTTATCACCATAATCATCAAATATAGGAGGCATATTGTAATCATAATTAATTTTCACCTCAATAGTAGGTGGACTAAAAATATCATACTCATCATTGTAATCATCATATATCGGAGGTATAGTATCATCAAAGTAAATTTTCTCCTCTGTGCTTGGGGGACTAAAAAGATCATTTTCATAAAAACTAGCTTCCCAAGATTAGACTTTTCCATAGCATTAGCAATAATGGTGTCCAAAGAATGCATACTAACAACATTGCTATTAGCATGCAAATAAAATTCCATAGGTTTTTTAATTTTCTCTTCAAACACTTCATGTCCTAACTCAAGATAAATACTATAAAGCTCTCTAATTTTGTTGTTGTTTTCCATTAAGCCTAACTAGTGAAAACAAGAAAAAAAAGACAAAATTATAGAGTCTAAAGGAAATAACTTCGAGCACTCACACCGGAGGATGTGAGTACCTTTTACCTTACCTCCCCGGCAACGGCGCCAGAAAATAGTTGCTGGCGCGTGGTTGACGTGGGAGCTTCTTCTTCTTTTAGTCCTCGGCAATGACGCCAGAAAATAGCTTGATGTCTATGCACTTCTATTCTTGTAGACAGTTGTTGGGCCTCCAAGTGCAGAGGTTTGTAGAACAGCAGCTAGTTTTCCCTTAAGTGGATCACCCAAGGTTTATCGAACTCAGGGAGGAAGTGGTCAAAGGTATTCCCTCTCAAGCAACACTGCAATCAAGATACAAGAAGTCTCTTGTGTCCCCAACACACCCAATACACTTGTCAGGTGATAGGTGCACTAGTTCGACGAAGAGATAGTGAAATACAAGTGGTATGGATATAAGACAACGGTGCAAGAAGATGGCTTGATGGCATGGAAGAGACTAAAGGCAAACTGAAATAAAGATGGAAGCAAGCAAACATGTAATAGATCTAGTTGCAAACGGTGTTTCAATGCTTAGAAACAAGGCCTAGGGATCATACTTTCACTAGTGAACACTCTCATATAAATATATTCTCTTTACGATACTACTCTGAACTACTCTCCGGTTGGACACTCTAATCCATAGTAGGGCTATAACAACACACCTCAAAGTTCGCTTTCCCCATCTAGATAACCCCACACTGTCACCTTGAGCTCTAGATGGTTCCAACAAACACCACAATTTCATAGAGACATCCAACTCCAAATATAACTCATAACAAGTAATTGTAATCTCTAGCCTAAGTGCCACCATGGTGTACATGCTGTCACTTTCACACACATGGGGAGAGCAGAGATCTATTAAAGCACTTGAGTAGCAAGGTAGATATACTTGATAACAAAGCTCATGACCACAAAAAGATCATGCATAGAGAGAGAGATGAACACATAGCTACCGGTAGAACCCTTAGCCTCGAGAGAGAACTACTCCCTCTTATCATGGGAATCAGCAACGGTGATGGAGATGGTGATGGAAATGGTGGTAGAGATCGATGGAGATGGCTCCGGGGGCACTTACCCGTCCCGGCAGGGTGCTGGAACAGAGACTTTCTATCCCCCGAATCTCTCCTTCGGTGGAGACGGTGCTGCGGAACTTTTCGTGGCTAGAGGCTTGACTATCTAGGGTTTTTGCATCGGGGGCATATATAGGCGAAAGGAGAGGCCGAGGGGGTGCCTGGGCTGGCCACACCACCCCCTGACACGAGCCAAGCCTAGTCGTGTGACCAGGTGGTGTGGCCGCCCTCTGGCCCTTCTCCGTCTCGTATTCTGACTTCGGGTGTCCCTCGGTGAAAAACTGACTTTGGCTTTTGTCCCGTCCAATTCCAAGAATATTCATTTTCTGACTTTCCTGGAACCAAAAACAGCAGAAAACAGGCAGCTGGCACTATGGCTCTTGTTAATAGGTTAGTCCAAGAAAGTGTATAGAAAGTACTCCAAAGTGTGGACAAAACATAAGAAAGTAGATAAAACCAAGCATGGAACATCAAAAATTATGGATACGTTAGCAACGTATCAGCTGCCAGCGCCCGGGATGGGCCAGCTTGTCCCGGTGGCCCAGCTCGCCTTCCTGGTCCGCTCCCCCGTGAGCCCCGCATGGGCCGGGGTCAAGCAGGCATGCGGCGGCGGCCGGCAGCTGGCGCCTGCCCCCGTGCGGTAGGGACTATCTGTCGCCCATGTGGGCTGGCTGTTTTCCCTTTTTCCTTTTCTTTTTCTGTAGCTTTTCTTCTAGGCCTTTTCCCTCTGTGATTTGGCCTAATATAAAAGTTGCTTTTACAAACCTTAATTTAAATATTATTTAGAATATATTAATTCACAAATAACATATAATAAATGTATATTTAAATTCCCATTTATCCAAAAACACTTTTCGGTCTTTTCCTTTGTTCTTTCTCCGAACAACTTCGGATCTCTCCACGGAATATTTCCGGCTTTCTCTTTCTCTATTGTGATTCCGTCTTACGAATGATCGCTCTCATTGTACCCTTAAGTGTATCCTCTCACGGCTCGGGAATGCTCTAGACATGATTTGTATCAATGATCAACAGAGGGACCAGGGATATCCATGTGACCCCTATGCATTCCTGATGACAATGTCGTTTGAACCGCTAAATGTAGCATCCTCTTCCTTTTGTTTCTCGATACGACTTGTCCGAGATCCGATTATTGGTATCCCATACCATGTTCAATCTCGTTCACAACAAGTTCTGTTTTCTTGTTACCGTGATATTACATCCCCGTGACTGAGTCACATGTTGCAACATTTATGGATGTAATCTCACCAAGCCGGCCGTATGTATCTTTACCCGTCATGTGGGCGAACAAATCTCGCTCTTGACATATATTGCCTCTACGGTTCCTCCGAGTACCTGAACACACCTTTATAACCACTGTATTACCAAGTGGCGCTTGATGCTATCTAAGCACTTTTGGAGACTGTGATTGATATCGCCTCACGGTCTAAGGAGAAGGAGTCTAGGTATAGTTGTTGCAACAATGAACTTATATGACTTTGATCGTGTTGCAATCCTTCGAGGAATGTCCAATCACATCATTCTCCAATGATATGATCCCGTTGTCAATTGGCATAAATTCCCATGATCTTGAAACCCAGATCTCCTCATGACCAACAAATTAGTATGAATAGAGGCTACTAGGGACTTGGTTGTTTCATACCACACCTGTACCAGTGTTTCTACTTGGCACAGTTATAGAACCATATGAAACTATTATAAACTAATTGAGATATGATAAAAAAAACCTATTTATTATTTGCCTCTAGGGCATATCTCCTTCAGACCACCGGTGCCATTGGCGGGTCATGTTGAGGGCTGGGGGTCGCGGGGGTACGCCACATCTACCCACCGCCCATCCCGAGAGGAGGCCCACCACCGATGTGAGGACGAGGGCCTGGGCCCTTGGTGAAAAATGCCGATGCAGAGGTGTTGGGAGAGCGACGCGCCACCTTCATCTCCTGTAGGAGAAGCATGTTGCGGAAGTTGAGGAAGGCAGGGAACAACATGAGGAGGGGAGCGATGTCAGTGATGCTGTCAAAGCGCTCATGGAGGCCCTTGATGATGTTGGTGACAAGGTACGAGTCAGAGACCAGGGCGCCGTCCTCGTCCAAGGCATCAGCCGCCACCTTCTGGTGTTGGAGGTACTCGGAGACGAATCGGTCCTCTTGCTTGATGTTGCGAAATTCCTCAGCAAGGTAAACCTTGCGGGTCTTCTTGTTGTCGTTGAAGAGGTCGTGAAATATCCGTACAGATCGTGTACATGGTGGCAGGGGGTGTCGATCGAGGTAGGCATGACGAGGTCGGCGATGTCCATGGCCATGGAGCCAATGGATGACCGTGGAATTGAGCCAGAGCCACGTGGCGTCAGTCGATGGTGTCTTGGTGGTGAGGTGATCCTTGCGGGCGTAGGTGATGAAGACGATGGTTAAGAAGGTGCGCAACTTGGGGAACATGTTGGACTTGAGGTCGAGGACGACCGGGACGAGGGAGCGAATGCTCTAGATGGCGGTGGCCTGCGTCAAGAGGTGTGTTGGGGTGGGGCGATGCGGGCTAGGATGGCGCCATGTAGGAACAAGGACAGGGGGTGGCTGGGTAGGGTGGAGAAGGCCGGTGGCGGCTAGGGTTGGGAGGATGAGGAGCGGAAGCGTTTATATTTTTATGGTTGATACCATGTCAGAAGATTGACCACACTTGGGCCTTTCCATTGCATGTTAATATATAGGAAATATACAATCCTAACCATAGATGGAAGATCACGATATTAATGACTCTCCTCAGATTACGGGATTATGTGTAATGTCACGATTCCTTGACATTATTAGTCTAAAAGGCGGGCTTGCCACTATACCTGTCACAGTACCGGGCTCGCGGTATGACGGGCTTGTCGCTGCGCCGTCATAGTACCGAGGAGGATGGTGGGGCTCTCCCAGCGGCTGTCACAGTACCGGGATCGCGGGATGACAATCACGTCGCTACGTCAGTCATAGTTCTGGGCACTGAGGATGGTGGGACGTCACTTTGGTGGATGGCATGTCGCCGTGGTGCTCGTAGTAGCTTGCGAGTAGAATATTGAGGCGCTCAAAAATAGGTGGTAGGATTAGTGGAGAAAGAGTATGATGTCTCATTTTGTCCCTGTGCTAGGACAAAAGGAGATATCGATAAGTATCTCCAGTCGAGTTGTAATGAAAATAGAGAGGGGCTCATATTTGTAATAGAAATACAATTATATCATATTTTAATAGAAATTTCGAGTTGAATATTATGAACAAACTAATTTGTTTAATTAACATTTATTTTCCGCTGAATGGTATACCAAATACGACAAAATGTTATATCTATCGCAATACTAACATAATGTGCCACGGTGTAGTGTACCGAAGCACATCCACGCCTGGTGTCGCCGAGGCGCTAGTTTTGCAGATGACGATGTGCTAATCCAAAAAAGGCATTTATGTACTTTTACTAATGCAGTTATCCATGGTGGGTTTTTTTGTCGCTCCAGCATGTGGCGATTAGGGGTGCGCCTCTGTATTTATAACCCATAGGTCTTGTCGGTGGTTGTAGTGGCTGGCAGTCGTTTGCTTTCATCAGCGCCGCCCTCCGTCGCCGGTGTATGCCCTGCCGCCCTTGATCCCTGGCACAACCGTATCATGTGTCGCGCGAACAGTTGCAGCACCCCGCAAACAAAAAAACAAGATCACTACTAATGATTAGCTATGCATGATTTTTTGCGAAAATTTTACCGATCTATTAATAATCATCAACAGTAATATAAAGAAGTCTAGAAGTAATCTAAATTACAAATAGGTCAATGGACCACTTAGCGAAGACTACAAACACTAGTACGAGCCAAAGGCGCGCCGTCGTCATCGCCCCTTCATCATCGGAGCCGGACAAAGCTTGTCGTAGTAGACAGACGGGTCGTCGTCATGCTAAGGTCCCAAAAGAACCGCGCACTAAAACAGTAACCATCACCAATGATGAATACGTAGAGACTGGCATGAAATTAAAACGAAAAACGACTAGATCCTAGGAGATCAACCGGACCGACGACTCCACGCATCCTTCGTCAGCGCTAGGCGCACCACTGTAGCGGGGAGAGCTTATTCTGACTTCCGGATGTAGCCGTTACCTCAACATTCCAAAAAGACACCGGAAAATAAACTAAGTGAAGAAAAAAAGCCCCTCCGACAAGAGGTGTGGTCCGCTACACCTCCAAAACCCTAAGACCATCAGAGACAAAACGGACCGACGACGTCACCAACAAAGGAAGGACCCCTAAATGGGTTCTTCAGCCGCCGCGTCTCGCCTGGAGGAGGAGCACGCACAGCACCGGTTCGCGTCCTGGTATGGCTACGATTTAACAAACAAAAACCAATGTGGCAACCAAACAAGCGCAGTAAACTAAAAACTGCTCACTAAACACTAAGTTACCTCGTTCAAAAAAAAACACTAAGTTACCGTTTTGGTCCTCGTGCAACAAAAAAAACTCTATACAGTCTACCAAATGAATTTCATAAAGTAATTTTTTGGCTGTATATGCGCCTAGTTTTTTTTCTTTGAGAACCTATATATGCACCTAGTGCCCACACTAGCATTGCCCTTAGTGTTAACCTCAACAACAAAAAAAGCATTGCCCTTCGTGCTATCAAATAAATGAGCTGGGCCTACAAGGCCACAGGCGCATTACGTACCAGCTGCGGGAGTCAAAAAAGGGCCTTGTTCTTTTGGCCCAGCTATTACTACAAGGCAGTACGTATCAGCCGCGGGCGTCAAAAAAAGGGCCTTGTTCTTTTGGCTCATCTATATTCGCTAGGTATGTCTTGTTTCCGGCTGGGACGCCGAGATCACCCGAGAAATTTGGACACGGACTGGAATAGAGCAATTTAATCTCCGTATTAAATATACACTCCGGCAAATTGTTCAAATTATTATCCATTTATACGTGTAAAAAGAAAGAGAAGCTCGAGACATTCTCGCAACCCGCGGCACGCGTCGTGACGAGGCAAGCGGCGGGAAGGAGCGTGCGTCTATATGTCTTCTTTTTCCAAGGTCGTACAAGTGGTGGAAGAGCTATTCTTATAAACTGGTCCAACTTCCACTCAATTAGCAATAAACTTTTGTCCCACTTCTTTGCCTTATATGAATGGGTTAAATGGACCTTTAGGATAAATAGACCGGGCCTTTATTAGACAAAATTCCAACAGTTTCGAGCAAAAATCTCAAGTCTCGCGTCGAGGAGATCCGATGACCATTGAGTACTTGTCCAACGGAGGTATGTCGACGGAGGTGCCGACGCTGAACAACCCTGCCGTCGCGGTGGATTCGACCGGTTTCGGCGAAGAGAACGAGGAGCCAGTGGTGGACTATCTCCTCACCGTCGAGTACAAGCCTTTCGACCGCCACGTGCACGACACCTTCAGCGCCGAGCAGATGGAGAAGTATAATGAAGCGTCCGACTTCTTCGACGAGCTGAGGAAGATGCTCGCCGAGTCCCAGAAGGAGCTCCGGGAGGAGTACGGCTACGTTGTCGACAAAACTAGTGCTGACATCACATGTTTTTCATGATGGCCTTGGACAGCGACGACAGCGAGTCTACTGGGAAGCTCGAAGCCTTCGTGTTGGGTTTGTCCAACAGGCGCCATCCAGTTTACTCCATTGGTTACATCTTGTGTACCACTTATGACTTACTCCATCCGTGTACTGTTCCAAGTTAATTTGGCTGTAATTTATTACTCTGTTCAAGTTGGATTCTGTTTGCTTTCTATCTCGTCTTTTCTGATGTACTTTCTCCTTTGCAAATATAAGATGTTTTAGGTTTTATGAAGCGCATGTATCTAAATAGCTTTTGGTGTGTAGGTCTGAAATAAATTTACACATAAAAAATGTCAACATACATTCGGTTTTATAAAACCTAAAACATCTTATATTTTAAAATGGAGGGAGTAGCAATGTTATGTCAACTGTCAAAGGCTTAATTTGTCAGTCTAACATGATCCTCGGAGAAAACAGTTATGAAAGGCTTAGTAGTAACTTTTTTTTATGATAGCCACCTTGGTTGCAAAGCACACCACGCCTTT
Source organism: Avena eriantha (assembly GCA_910589775.1). Classification (NCBI taxonomy): domain Eukaryota; kingdom Viridiplantae; phylum Streptophyta; class Magnoliopsida; order Poales; family Poaceae; genus Avena; species Avena eriantha. The sequence continues at coordinate 42,585,149 of OU342744.1, forward strand.
TCTCAACGATTGCTGCCATAGCTCTAAGCTCGTAGTTTTTCCATTCTGAAAACAAATATTTTACGAACGGCACTCCTTTCTTGTAAACTGTTTATAACTATCTTAGAAGACTAGTGAGAAATAGCCACCCGAGCAAATTTTAAGATTCGTGCAAGGCTAGGTAAGGGAAAATCTTGATCAAACATTTTCGCCACTTGATTAAAGAATCTAATTGCATACGTTATTTCTATTTTTTAAAGGGAAAATTTACTACTATACATTGTTATTTTCTGGAGTTTGCCAAAACACACCGCACAATTTTTTCTTTTGCTAGGTACCATTACTATTTTGCGGCACATTTGCCAGAACACCGCACGGCCAAAAAGGAAAGTTTTGGCACATTTTCTTCAAACCCGGCCATAACATGGTCACGTGGGCAAAAGTGCCAAAACTTTCTATTTTTGCCACATGGTGTGTTCGAGCAAATGTGCTACAAATTATAAAGGTACCTTGAAAGACACAATCGAACGGTGTGTTTTAGCAAATGAAAGGAAATAACGACGTGCTATAGCAAAAAATTTCCATTTTAAAAACACTCAAAGTTAAAAAAAATGTTCAAATTTATAAAATGTTTGAATTTGGAAAATGTTCAAATTTCGAAGAAGTTCAAGTATAAAAATGTTGGAATTCAAAAAAAAACCAAAATTTTAAAATGTTCAAATGTGAAAAAACAAAAAAGAAGAGAAATGTCCTAATCCAAGTTGCCAATATCATTAAAATGTCCTAATCCAACTAGCCCAATATCATCAAACTAGGCTTTCACACTCTGGTGTGGCCCATATTTCTGCCCCCTTTTCACATGCGCTGCCACGCGCCAACGTCACCGCGACACCAACGAACGCGAACATCAGCGTGCTCCCTTTCATTCGGTTCATCAAAGGCTGGCGTGGGTGGAATAGGCGCACGAAGCGACGCGTCGGAAGCGTGAAGGGAATATGCCCGAGAGGCAATAATAAAGTGGTTATTATCTTATTCCATGTTTATGATAAATGTTTATTTTACATGCTATAATTGTATTGATCGGAAACGTCAATACATGTGTGTTTAATAAACAAAAAGGTTTCCTAGTTATGCCTCTCTTATAGACTAGCTCGTTGATTAAAAAGATGATCAAGGTTTCCTGATCATGGGCATTGGATGTTGTTAATAACGAGGTCACAAATTGGTGGAATGATGTGATGAACATTCATCCGAGGTATAGCATTACGATCAAAGTCATTATGTTTATATTGCTATAACACTACACGAAGTAATCTGTATCCTTAGACCATGAGATCATGTTAATTGCTAACACCGGAAGAGTATCTTGATAACATCAAACTTCACACCGTAACAGGGTGACTATAAAGATGGGTTCAGTGCTACGAAGGTGTTATGTTGAGGCTCATGGATCAAGAGTAGAATTTGTCAATCCCGATGACGGATAGATATACTCTGGGCCCTCTCGGTGATATCACATTAAGATAGCTTGCAAGCAAGTGATGTGATCACTAGAATGTTATATCACGGGAACGAAAAAAGAGTGCATGTCGGTAACGAGATCAAACTAGGTATGGAGATACCGATGATCGAATCTCGGACATGTAATATATCGCGAGACAAAGGGATTTAGTTACAAGCGTTAAAGGTTCTCACGATCACAGAAGTCATCGTTGAATGTGTAGGAGTCAGTACAGATCTCCAGGTCCCGCTGCGGATTATTGATCGGAGAGGGATCTCGATCATGTCTGCATTATTCGCGAACCGTAGGGTGACACACTTAAGGGATACCAACACCATTTGGAGCAAATATGTTTCAGATAAAGATTTAAGAAAGTGCTGGAATTATTTCAATAGACACCGAAACTGTTTCGGGTGAAATTGCTGAAATTGGTTCTGCATGTAATATTGAAATGGGTTTTATGTGAATGTTTGTTAATTAAAGTAATTAACAAAATTCTGAATAAAAATAATAAAAGAGTTTTATTAAATGAGAGAGCATTAAATTTGGAGAAATTTAATGCATTTAAAGTGGAGACTTTAAAAGGGAATGTGAAGAGGCATTTTAATGTGGAGGGGTTACCACCACATGAATGGAGGAGGTGAAGAGACACACATGAAGGAGGGGCACCCCCTCCTCCTATAAAAGGCCACCCTCTCCTCACTTCTAAAACACACCTCCTTATGAAGGATCTCTCTCCCCCTCTAGTATTATTCCCCATGGTCTCGGATTAGCGAGATACATGTTCTCGGTGGCTTTATCTGGAATGGAGTTGCTGCTTCCGCTGCTTTGCTGGAGCGAGGGATGGAGGTTGTCGGGGTACCGGACGTGTGTGTGATCACGGATGCACCACTGCTTTGCGGTGCTGGACTTGGTGGTGCTGGAGCTGGATCTGAAGGACGTGCTGGAGCCAGACCTGCTCGGACTTCCTCACGATCTTGAGATCGGCAAGTGTACGACTACATCAACCACGAGTTCCTACTCGTTAACAAAACTCGTTGTCTTCGAGGGTAAGTTCTCGTTGGATGTATGTCCACCCGTTGCTTTGTACCTAGTAGATAGATCTTGGCGTATAGTTCACACCGTAGGGAATTTTTTTTGTTTTCTATGCTGCGGACCCAACAGTGGTATCAGAGCCTGATCTATGCGTAGGTGCTTTGCACGGGTAGTACACATATGTTTATATGTGGGCGATGATGATCATGTTATTGCATCTTCTATGTATTTTGGATATCGGTGGCATAGTGGGATGAAGCGGCCCGAACCAACCTTACATGTCATCGTACATGAGACCGGTTCCACGACTGACATGCAACTTGTTTTGCATAAGTGGCTGGCGGGTGTCTGTCTCTCCTACTATAGTCAATATCTGATTTACAATGAGTTACTAATAACTTGGTTATCCTCGTTGTGGTTCATGTTCGTAGGTAAGAACGGTTCTATCTCCGAAAGCCCTAAGCCACGTAAAACTTACAATTGATAAATTAGAGGCGTCTAGTTTAGATCGTTGCTGGGCTAGTGTCTTGATATGGTATTGTTGTAAGTAGATGTATGATAGATACTCTTACAACACACTCAACGTGTAAGTTCCATAGACCTTGGCCTTACACACAAAGGAATGATAGAGATCATACCACGATGCAAGTGATAGAGATCAAATGCATGGACCATATCATCTCACTTTACACATTAGATGTTAGCATCTTATACTGCTAGTTTGGCGCTTTATGTAGCATTGTAAGATGATCCCTCATTTAGATATCAAGATAAAAATGTGTTCTTCCTTAAGTATGCACTGTTTTATGGATCGTGTTTCGAGACATCGCGTGATGATCGGGTGTACTCGACTACGCTTTCATACAAATGGGTGTAAGACAGTTTTATACATGCGAGTACTAAGGTTCTTACTTGGCGAGCCTAGCATGTACAGACATGGCCTCGGAACACGGACCGAAAGGTTAAGCATGAGTCATATAGTTGATATGATGCCCATATAGATTCTCGCCTTTGAAGCTACATCAACTCACGTGATGATCGGACTTGGTGTAGTGGATTTGGTTCATGTAATCACCAAAAAGACACGAGGGATGTCGTTTTTGAGTGGGAGTTTATTTCTAATTTGGATTAGTCGAACCAAATTTGTCATAAATTAAATCAAAGTGAATTTTCATAGTTTGTTGTAGTCATTGGCATTCGTTTTCTACCTTATGCTTAGTTTTTATTTGAGATAATAGAACTATAGTATTCTGGATATTTACTTTACGAACTGGTATCGTATTGTTTTGAATGTCAATTTAAAGTTTATAAGTCCTATTGCAAACTTTCAGCAAACTCTATTTACTCCATGAAGTTTAATAAGTAGTATTAAATTAAGAGTAAGAATTCCAATGTTAGTATCTAAAGTATCATGTTTGCCTCCATGATTATTGATATTCAAAAGTTGTTTTAATATCAAGATTATATTGGAGCTAAAAATTATTTCAGAAACCATCATGTGTGAAAGATATTGTGATATCTGAAACAATGTTTTTGGTTGCATTATGATAGAGTATAATTTAGCAAAATACATGTTCTCATATTGTATGAGAATTTGTGAAGGTTGGAGATGCTAGGCATCCGAATCTACCAAAAAGGTTTTGGGAACTGATATTATACTCGCGATTCTTCCTTATAGGCTATAGTAGCTTGATCATGAAAGTTGTCATGATAAGAATGAATAGAAGATGTAAGTAAAATGTTTACTACACTAATAGATTACTAAAGAATGGATTTTTGAAAGAATGCCAAACATTTGATGATGGTGATCCACTTCAAATTGCAAGTCCAAAGGTATTAGTATTTGACTATATACAAGCTTTGTACCATATGTCATGTTGATGACACCACTATTGATGTTGTTAATAACGAGGTCACAAATTGGTGTAATGATGTGATGAACATTCATCCGAGGTATAGCATTACGATCAAAGTCATTATGTTTATATTGCTATAACACTACACGAAGTAATCTGTATCCTTAGACCATGAGATCATGTTAATTGCTAACACCGAAAGAGTATCTTGATAACATCAAACGTCACACCGTAACAGGGTGACTATAAAGATGGGTTCAGTGCTACGAAGGTGTTATGTTGAGGCTCATGGATCAAGAGTGGAATTTGTCAATCCCGATGACGGATAGATATACTCTGGGCCCTCTCGGTGATATCACATTAAGATAGCTTGCAAGCAAGTGATGTGATCACTAGAATGTTATATCACGGGAACGAGAAAAGAGTGCATGTCGGTAACGAGATCAAACTAGGTATGGAGATACCGATGATCGAATCTCGGACATGTAATATATCGCGAGACAAAGGGATTTAGTTACAAGCGTTAAAGGTTCTCACGATCACAGAAGTCATCGTTGAATGTGTAGGAGTCAGTACAGATCTCCAGGTCCCGCTGCTGATTATTGATCGGAGAGGGGTCTCGATCATGTCTGCATTATTCGCGAACCGTAGGGTGACACACTTAAGGGATACCAACACCATTTGGAGCAAATATGTTTCAGATAAAGATTAAGAAAGTGCTGGAATTATTTCAATAGACACCGAAACTATTTCGGGTGAAATTGCTGAAATTGGTTCTGCATGTAATATTGAAATGGGTTTTATGTGAATGTTTGTTAATTAAAGTAATTAACAAAATTCTGAATAAAAATAATAAAAGAGTTTTATTAAATGAGAGAGCATTAAATTTGGAGAAATTTAATGCATTTAAAGTGGAGACTTTAAAAGGGAATGTGAAGAGGCATTTTAATGTGGAGGGGTTACCACCACATGAATGGAGGAGGTGAAGAGACACACATGAAGGAGGGGCACCCCCTCCTCCTATAAAAGGCCACCCTCTCCTCACTTCTAAAACACACCTCCTTGTGAAGGATCTCTCTCCCCCTCTAGTATTATTCCCCATGGTCTCGGATTAGCGAGATACATGTTCTCGGTGGCTTTATCTGGAATGGAGTTGCTGCTTCCGCTGCTTTGCTGGAGCGAGGGATGGAGGTTGTCGGGGTACCGGACGTGTGTGTGATCACGGATGCACCACTGCTTTGTGGTGCTGGACTTGGTGGTGCTGGAGCTGGATCTGAAGGACGTGCTGGAGCCAGACCTGCTCGGACTTCCTCACGATCTTGAGATCGGCAAGTGTACGACTACATCAACCACGAGTTCCTACTCGTTAACAAAACTCGTTGTCTTCGAGGGTAAGTTCTCGTTGGATGTATGTCCACCCGTTGCTTTGTACCTAGTAGATAGATCTTGACGTGTAGTTCACACCGTAGGGAATTTTTTGTTTTCTATGCTGCGGACCCAACAAAGCGAGTGTGGCGGCCATGACGGGCTCCTCGTCCCTTCTCCTTCCCCGCGCCCCACGCTGGCGTTGGCTGTGCGAGAAGAGGTGCGGCGGCAGGTGGGGCTCACGGCGCCGCTGTTGGCGTGCAGCCTGCTACAGTACAGCCTGCAGGTGGTCTCCGTCATGTTCGCTGGCCACCTCGGCGAGCTCTCTCTTTCCGGCACCTCCGTCACGTCCTCTTTCGCCAACGTCACATGCTTCGGTGTCTTGGTAAGCCTCCTGGTACTACTAGTGAAGCATGAACAATTTGTTTCGAGAGAGGGTAAAACTGTTTCCAGAGAAGGTGCTAGCTCAGTACCTTCTCTGTTTGAGATGTGCTATTTGTCGGAATTTGATAGGAATTTGGGCCGGTAGTACCGATGGGAAGTTTCGCCCAAACCCATCTGGAATTTCCGACACGTACTCTAGGGCAGGTTCAACAGCCTTTGAACCGTTTTCACTGGCCTCACCGGAAGTTCCGGTGCACCACTGGTAGTAGCGATGGTGTCGCAGATTCAAAAAACGATTTAATTTGAAGGGGCCTATTTAAGGAACCCTTCTTCCTCCTCCCCACCTAACTCTTCAACACTCTCTCTCCTCCATTAATTTTAGACCTGAATCTTGCTAAATCTCTCTCCCTACCCAACCAAAGCTCTTGATCTTTCGAGGAGTGGGAGAGGTGACCTAGATCTACACTTACACCAAAGGAAATTTGATTCTTCCCACCAATTCTTTGTGGATCTTGTTACTCTTGGGTTATTGGAACCCTAGACGGTGTAGGACATCCTTGAAGCTCGGGCATTCATTGTGAATCTTCTTGGAGTCGTTGGAGGCACTCCAATTGAGTCGTGAAGTTTGCCCTCAACGTTGTTGTAAAGGTTTTGGTTGGCGTCTCAAGGTCAACGGTTAGTGGAACGTGGACTCACCATTGTGGTGAGTTCACCGGAGAAGAAGCTGAGGCCTTTGTGGTGCTTGGGCGACCTTGTGTGGTCCCGACACCTCTCCAATATAGACATATCTTTCTTGGAAGTGAACTACGGGAATCATCTCCGTGTCCCCTCATCGGTTTACTCGTTCCTCTCCTTTACTACTTGCCTTTATCGTCTTGTATACTTGTTATTGTTCTTGTCATATCGGTTTGCTCATGTAGTTGCATCTTTAGAGAACTTAAATTTGTGCAAACCTAAATTTTAAGTAAAAGATAAAAAGTGGTAGCCTCCTATTCATCCCTCTAGTCGACCGTAGTGGTCCTTTCACCGACGACCGGAGTTAGGGTTAGGGTGTTAGGTGCTCGTCGATGACCATCCTTAGGGCAGGGGGTGCATGTCTGGAGGGGGTTAGAGGGATGGCCGACTGGCCGGGACCTCACCGACGACGAGGATGACGCGGCTAGCTGCGACGTCGCCATCGAAGGTGAGGCCAGGACCTCGCCGGAGACAAGGATGACGCGGCTGGCCATGGCGTCGCCGACAGAGACGAGGAATAAAACTTAGGGCTAGGGGTGGTTCATGCACGTGCAGAGGAAAAAGACGAGTGGCGTCGTGTGGCGCTTCCTACTTGTGCTGCTTGAAGCAACAATTAGCACCTCCCGGATTTGCCGTCCTAATCCAACTAGCCCAATATCATCAAACTGGGCTTTCACACTGTGGTCTGGCCCATATTTCTTTTGCCCTTTCACCTGCGCCGCCGCGCGTCACCGTCACCACGAGACCAACGAAAGCGCACGTCTCTATCAAAAAAAAAAAAAACCGAAAGCGCACGTCAGCGTGTTCCCTTTCTTTCAGTTCGTCAAACGCCAGTGTGGGTGGAATGGGCGCACGAAGCGACGCGCCGGAAGCTAGCGCGGCGGCCACGACGGCCTCCTCGCCCCTCCTCTTTCCCCGGCGCGGGGCGCCGGCGCCGGCTGTGCCGGAAGAGGTGCGGCGGCAGGTGGGGCTCGCGGCGCCGCTGGTGGCGTGCAGCCTGCTGCAGTACAGCCTGCAGGTGGTCTCCGTCATGTTCGCCGGCCACCTCGGCGAGCTCTCCCTTTCCGGCGCCTCCGTCGCGTCCTCTTTCGCCAACGTCACCGGCTTCAGCGTCCTGGTAAGCCTCCTGGTACTACTACTAGTGAAGCATGAACAAATTGTTTCCAGACCAGAGGAAGTAAAAACTCTGTTTCCAGAGTTTGAAGGAAGAGCGAATTGTTTCAAAAAAATGCATCGTGAGCATCTAGGAGATGGTTTTTAAGGCACTGTGAGCAAAATTAGAAGAAATTTTCTGTAGACCTACATAACATCCACGCAGATGGTTTTCCACATGCCTGTAATGTGCTTGGTTTTCCACATGCCGGCAATAGTGTGCATTTCAAAGTTTTCTTGTAATTCTCTCCTTGATGATGCCGACTTTAAATTTCAAGTAATACAATTAATGAAAAAATGCACCTGTTTGTTCCATCGCAACGCGCCAGCTGGGAATGGGAAGCGCGCTGGATACGCTGTGTGGGCAGTCATACGGGGCAAAACAGTACGATATGCTCGGGACACATGCTCAGAGGGCTATCTTCGTTCTTATGCTTGCAAGCGTTCCTCTGGCCTTTGTTCTGGCCTTCACTGGCCAAATTCTTGTTGCTCTTGGCCAGAATCCAGAGATATCATATGAAGCTGGGATTTACGCCCGGCTGTTGATCCCGGGTCTTTTCGCATACGGTTTGCTCCAGTGCCTTACCAAGTTTCTGCAAGCCCAAAATATTGTCCACCCACTGGTTGTTTGTTCTGGGGTGACGTTGATGTTCCACATCCTCCTGTGCTGGTTCCTGGTTCAGAATTCCGGTTTTGGCAACAGAGGTGCAGCTTTGGCAACCTCAATTTCTTACTGGTTCAATGTGATATTGCTAGCAATGTATGTCAAATTCTCTGAAGCTAGCGGAAGGAGTTGGCATGGATGGTCAAGAGCGGTGTTAATGGATGTGGACATGTATTTAAGTCTGGCCATTCCATCCACATTTATGACTTGGTAAGCCTGGTATGAACAACCTCCAAAGAACAATGTCTTTGCTAATAAGCATCTCGGCAATAGCATGTCTTTACAATTGGGCGAAAAGTGATATGTGGTTTACCACCTTCTTTGTGCATGGATGCTGTATGACTTGCAATATAGCTCAGCTTGGAGTACTGGGCATTCGAGATGGTGGTTCTCCTTGCAGGTTTTCTTCCAAATCCAAAACTAGAAACCTCAATTTTGTCCATCAGGTAAGCAAACAGCACATTAATGTACTCAGAATTATTAATAAGAAGATGGTTTCTGATAGATCCAACATTTTTCCTCTATAACTAGACTAGTTACCTGTTACACTCACATCACCTGCCAGTAGCATTGTGTTACACACCTTCCCCTTTCTATTTCTCACAATAATCATGAACAACAAAGTTAGCTAGCTTGACATGTTAGGATTTCAGATGCTTGGTTTTGTGAACTAACCATACTTCACTTTTCTAGCCTAAACACAATGTGGATGGTTTATACAATTCCAAGCGGTCTCAGCAGCGCAATAAGGTCAGGGTAACAAAAAGTTCAGAGTTCCACTCATTTCCTTTCATTTTCGGAGACACATATCAAACTTGTACTTAACCAGTTTCAATTCATGATTAATGTTTCTGCGCAGTATTAGAGTGTCCAATGAATTAGGCGCGGGGAATCCACAAGCAGCACGGCTATCAATTCTTATTTCAGGAATTATGTGCCTAGCGGAAGGCCTTCTTGTAGTTATCATCACTATTTGTGTACGGGATGTCTGGGGTTACATGTACAGCAATGAAGAAGAGGTTGCAAATTATGTATCCATAATGATGCCAATTCTTGCTACTTCTAACTTCATGGATGGCCTACAATGCACGCTATCAGGTACGGTATATATACGCATCCTAATATTAATTTTATACATCTAGTATGCAGTAATTTTATCCGTTGTGAGGAAGTCACATGTGTAAACAGAATATCATATTGCATAGTTGCTTAACACATTTTCTGTCAATATTAGGGCTGTTTGGTTTGCCTCAAGCATGTTAGCTTTGAATAGTAGCCATCAGACTAAACTTAAACTATTAATGAATAACTTCCATTTTCATATCATAAATTGCTAACAAATGTTTAGAAACGGGATCCTTTTGAGGATAGGTGGAAGTTTATTGAAGTGCATCTACTATTTCATAAATAATCTCAGAATGTTTTCATGTATACACTGATAGGAGAAGAAATCATCTTCCAATAGTCCTGCAAGAAATGGCGGTTGATATTTCTAGTTTTGCTCAAACTCTCACCAACCAACCGTGTATTTTTGTTTCTTCATTTTCATTCTTTTGTCGAAGCCGTGATTGTCCTAATTTTTATATTTATGTATGTATTCATGTGAGGATTCCTAGCACAATCTAAAAAATCATCTGTGAAGTACTCCTAAACATGAATGTCCACACTATACACACCTGCGGCTGCATTCATGCTTGCTTGGAGATCTCTTCGATCACCAAAACTCTAGCCCTATTGATTGTAGCAAGGCACATGCCCACATGCTCTTCTAGATCCTCTGCCAGTCTCCTAGAGTTACAACAGCTCCTCCTCAGCTCCATCACCATCTCCTGCACCGGAAACTTTGCATCCGCCATCTCCATGCAATATGTCGCCATTGAATTCTCCCGCTCAATACCGTCAGAGAGGCGCACTGCGAGGTGGCTCACCGTGTCGAAGTCCCTACCAAGAACATACGTGCCCTTCGCGGCAGTATCGAGTTGCTCCTGCAACCGCTGCAAAGACTTTGTCTTGGAGAGTTTCAGCCTCGTGATTCTCCTCTTGAGCGCAATAGGGCAGAGCCCCATAAGTGCAGACCCAACAAGAAGACTAAAGAACATCAGGTGTGCTGCAGTGCCGATGACAACCGCACCGCAGGCCATGATAAGGCAAGTCCTTGAAAGCTTCTTGATTGTTTTCACTATCTTGAGCTTCCTTGCCACTTTCTTGTGGCTCGATTTGATGGTTTGGAGTACGGAAGAGTACTTGTCATGAATCTGTCTGAAATTGCTTCTTGTGGTGGTGCTGAAAGGGTTGCTTCTAGCAGAGAATGTTTCCAGTGCAAGGGAAGTACTACTAGTGGCAGTAGTACACCCCGAAATGCTTGCAAGGTAGCTATCCATTGATTGGTAGTTGCTTTGGGTGTTCTTGATGTTCCTCAATAGCTGCTTGCAGATCTCTGAGGCCTCAGCACTGGCATCAAAGTAACCAGCCATTGCAAGCTCAATTTCAGTAGATTTCATTTTCTGCGTCATATTGTGAAGCATCGGAAGGATGAGATCTTGCTGAGGCTGAATAATGGCTTCCATTTCTTCCTTGTTTGATAAGAAGCGCATGTTAGACTCTGTGCGCAGCATGCTGACATACTTTTCATCTATGTTCAGGCCATCTTGCACGCCCGTTGGCATTTCCATACCTGCAACAGAAAACACAAATGTTCAGTGTGCAAACTTTAAATTTAACAGAACTGCGTGTCATCGAACTGTTTTGGAAAGAGAAACCTTAAAAGCTTCCCAACGGAAAAATGGTATACATGGTCAAAGAATACAGAAAAGGAGCTCATTTAGAAAAGTTTGATGTTCACCTTTGGATGCAGACATTGATTCTTGAAGGCCCCCAAATATCTTCTATCTCCAAATTCTTTATGCTTCGAGAGAGGCACTGTTCGCCTCTTATCCAGGTGCACCAATTGGCAATTGCACTACCACCTGCCTTGGCTTAAAATGTACCTCTGCTCAGGCTTTATATACAAGCACCTGAACTGATAAAATCGTGTGCTGTGTCTTCTACTCTTGCAGCTTAAGGCTTAAGTTTGGCACTCCCTGACACCCCTGGATACCAGGGCCCCCCATATGTCCTGATCCTGAGGCTGTGGCAGTTCCACGGTGTATTCTTTTATGACCCACTCTTGCACTCCACATCACTGTAGCAGTCCAACGGTGTATATCCTCATCTCTGTCCTTTACCAGCAGCCATACATACTGGAAGCATTTTAGATTGTGTGCAAGCTTTCTTGGTGGCTGCTGCTGTAAGCCACTGAGACAGTAGAAGCGATCTTTTTGTGCTTCAGGTGCTCAAGTTGCCTCAAGTAGCTTCCTGTATGATGGTTACTTGCCTGCACCAAGACATATCATTTTCTTTCGTATGTGTATGCAACATATTTGAAACAGTTCGACCAGGATGAAAAGTAAAAAAGTAAAAAAGCCAAAGAATTGGGTACACTATAAGTTGCGGAGCTGAAGGGAGTGAAGGTAACAACTTTGCTGTAAACTACCACTACAGGAACCGGGCAATTTACCGAGACAGAATGCAATGAATTTAACAAAAATAGGAGGGAAAACATATGGGTTGCTATGTACGTTTGTTTGCTTGCTGCAACCAATTGGATGGCAGTCTATTTCCTGTATTTCGGTTGGCACTTTGCCACATTAGAAATGCACTACTCTTGCTTGCACAGGAGGACGACCATCTGTGTCTGATCACATCAGCAAACACGGTATCCCAAACGGAAAGCTTGTACATGTGGATCACTATCACATCCCCGCATGATCTCACATGTATACACGGAACATGACATCACATGTATAAACCTCATACGCGGGAGCTCTAAAACATGATCTTTTTTCAGCACATGTAAAACCTGAATAGTGACTTGAAATCTGTAATCACAAATTGATCATCAGTTTCTTAGCATACTTTGATCCTCAGATAGTAGGATCTCCTACACAGTGCTAGCTAACGTGGGCTCTCTCCTCTGAAACATTAGTCAGTTTTGGGCCTTGAACAGTGCCAGCATGGGCCATGGGCCCCTCTGTAGTTCCTTGTCTTAAACATTACTAGTAGGTTTGGTCTTCTATATTACGCTTCAAATGGCAAAACCTATAATATTTTCCTCATATAAGAAATGATCTATCCATGTAGATCTTTAGAAAAAAAAGTAGGTTTCGTCTTTTTTAACATGTTTTATATGACCAGCCCTTTAATATCATATGGTAAATAATCCATCCTTCTGATCTTGGGTAATAGCATTTTCTGAATTCATCTGTTCATTGCTCCGAAGGTGCTGCCAGAGGGTTTGGCTGGCAGAAAGTCTGCTCCTTCATCAACTTGTGTGCTTACTATGCTGTTGGTATCCCATCAGCTGTTATATTTGCATTTGTTCTGAAGATCGGTGGTAAGGTAAGTTCAAGCATGTTTTTATGCATTTCTGGGAGGATATAGTGCGCCTGGATTCTAATCTGAAGTCTCCTTTCTGCGTGGCAGGGGCTTTGGTTGGGAATCATATGTGCGATGGTAGTGCAAATATTAGCTCTGCTTGTGATGATGCTCCGTACCAACTGGGATAGAGAGGTATGTATGTATATGCGTGCTCTCAGGCGATGTAATTTGGCAGTATCTATCTAATCGTTTGTTTCCTACGTAGGCTGAACTTGCCTGGGCTAGAACTAGAGTTCAGGAATCAGATGACATCATAACATTGGTCTGAATGTCATCATTTCCCACTATATCGCCAATAAGCTAGGTAGATGCTTTGTCGTATACCACAATGTGCATACCGTGGAGCGGCATATCGACCCCATTCGATGTAAATTTACTATGCTCGAGTGACTGATCATTTTTATAACTTTTCCGATGCCATAGACAATTGAACTGTGATGAAATGTTAAGCACATTTCCATCTTACAGTTATTGCTCCGATGGGAGTGTTAGGCGACACTAAACCATCAGAGACGCCCCACACATACTACTATTAGGTAACTGAAAGTTGCAAGATACCAATATTGTAGTAGTAGGTAAGTGAAAAGCTGCGGCTGAGCTTTGCCGGATGAGACATGTCACCTGACCAGTGTATCCACCTACCCCCTTTTTGTCCTGAATCCCATGCATACATACGTGCACAGTCGGTCGAACACTTGTCGTGCGTGTGTGCCGAGCAGAACCATGCAGCTCGCCGGCATGGATACCCCTCTCACACTGCTGCTCTCCACCTTGGCAATCTCCGTGACCGTATGGTATGTCTTCTTCCGCGCCGGCAAGGGGCGTGGCGCGCCGCTGCCGCCCGGCCCGAGGGGCTGGCCGGTGCTGGGGAACCTCCCGCAGCTGGGCGGCAAGACGCACCAGACCCTGCACGAGATGACCAAGGTGTACGGTCCCGTGCTCCGGCTCCGGTTCGGCAGCTCCGTGGTGGTGGTGGCCGGGTCGGCCGCCGTGGCTGAGCAGTTCCTCCGCACACACGACGCCAAGTTCAGCAGCCGGCCACCCAACTCCGGTGGCGAGCACATGGCGTACAACTACCAGGACGTGGTGTTCGCGCCCTACGGGCCCCGGTGGCGCGCCATGCGCAAGGTGTGCGCCGTGAACCTCTTCTCGGCCCGCGCGCTCGACAACCTCCGCGGGTTCCGCGAGCGGGAGGCCAGGCTCATGGTGAGGTCCCTCGCGGACGCCGCCAGAGCCGGCGCGGTGGTGGCGCTCGGAAAGGCGGCGAACGTGTGCACGACCAACGCGCTGTCGCGGGCGGCCGTGGGGCTCCGGGTGTTCGGGAGCGACGGTGCCAGGGACTTCAAGGAGATCGTGCTGGAGGTGATGGAGGTGGGCGGGGTGCTCAACGTGGGGGACTTCGTGCCGGCGCTCCGGTGGCTCGACCCGCAGGGGGTCGTCGCGAGGCTGAAGAAGCTGCACCGCCGGTTCGACGACGTGATGAACGGGATAATCGCCGAGAGGAGGAGCGGAGCAGGTAAGACGGCCGGGGAGGAGGAGGACGGGAAGGACCTCCTGGGCTTGCTGCTCTCCATGGTGCAGGAGGACAGGTCGCTCACCGGCGGCGAGGAGGACAAGATCACCGACACAGACGTCAAGGCGCTTGTACTGGTAAACATTACTACAGTACCTTAAAATATGGCAAACACGGAATGAACTTTATTCTTTGACCATAAAATATGGCAAAAAAAAAGAGAATGAACTTTATTCTTTGACAGTGTACTTTTGCTATCAACTTTTATCTGCATGCAGAACTTGTTTGTGGCGGGCACGGAGACGACGTCGAGCATAGTGGAGTGGGCGATAGCGGAGCTGATCCGGCACCCGGACATCCTGAAGCAGGCCCAGGAGGAGTTGGACGCCGTGGTGGGCCGCGACAGGCTCGTCTCGGAGTCCGACCTGCCACGGCTCACCTTCCTGAACGCCATCATCAAGGAGACATTCAGGTTGCACCCGTCGACGCCACTCTCGCTGCCTCGGATGGCGTCCGAGGAGTGCGAGGTGGCCGGCTACCGCATCCCCAAGGGATCGGAGCTGCTCGTCAACGTGTGGGGCATCGCCCGTGACCCGGGCCTGTGGCCCGACTCGCTCGAGTACCGGCCCGCCCGATTCCTCCCCGGAGGGTCGCACGAGAATGTGGACGTCAAGGGAGGCGATTTCGGGCTGATACCGTTCGGGGCAGGCCGCAGGATATGCGCGGGCCTCAGCTGGGGCCTGCGGATGGTCACCGTGACGACCGCGACGCTAGTGCAGTCCTTCGACTGGGAGCTGCCGGCGGGCCAGACGCCCGATAAGTTGAACATGGAGGAGGCCTTCTCTCTGCTGCTGCAGCGGGCCGTGCCGTTGATCGTCCACCCCGTGCCTAGGTTGCTCCCATCTGCGTACGAAATTGCGTAGAAGCTTTGAGGGATGGCGCGCCGGTGAGTGTATCTATGGAGGCAAGCTCCAACTATACCATGTCATACATGTACTATTGACCTATTGTCGATGGGTTATCTCACGTTTGATCTAAAGTACTCCCTCCGACCCATATTAATTGACTTGGATTTGGCTAGATTTGGATGTATCTAGCACTAAAACATGTCTAGATACATTTGAATTTAAACAAATCTAAGTCAATTAATATGGATCGGAGGGAGTACTTTTCTAGATACATCCGAATCTAGACAAATTCGAGTCAACTAATATGGGTCGGAGGGAGCATATCGTTCCGAGAATCTAATATAGTAAGAAAGAACAAGATGGTAAATACAATTCGTCGTGTGGGCAGATAATTTCATTATGTACGAAACAAAACTACTCACATTGCTGTCAAAGTCGGGGTTCATTTCACATAAAAGAGGCCAGTCGTTAAGCAACAACTTTTAGACAACTAACGGTCACACTCTGTACATCGTTATCTTACTTTTTTACTATAGATAGATAGCCGCGACAGGTTCCTCCTTGAAGTTTTTTCTCTAAAGGCTCTGCTTCACTCCCTTGACAAATATAAAGACCTCTATAAAAATTGTTTCTGAAGAAGGATTGGAGATCTAGGGCCGATATGCTTGAACTTTGGTTGTTGTTCGGAAGGATATAGCTTAACAAGGCACTGCAAAAGGGCGATGAAAAAATAGATGATCGTTTGATTCAATCGTAGGCCAGACCTTTGTTGAACGAAGTGTTAGAATACAGATACATATAAGTATATGAGATAGACTAGAACTCTAAGATCATCTTATACTCCAAGTCTACCTATCCCTTGTAACTCTATATATGCCCCCCACGAGGGTCAAATCAATACAACAAAATATTAGGGATTCACTATTTTTCACATGGTATCAGAGCGGTTAGCCTCACGGCGCCGATCCTAGGTTCTTCCACAACTTCCTCAACGCGCCGCTTCCGAGGAGATTACTCCTTGGGGACGCGGCGCCCGGTCTCCATCAAAGATCGAATCTGTTATTTAGATTAATTCGAGTTCTTAGACTAGATCTAATATTCGAGTTTCCTAGTTCATAGATTAGATTCCGTAGCCGTAAATAAATTCCTATTAGATTGGTACCCTCTGTTGTGCAAGATTGGGCTTACGACGACAGGCGCAGAAGTTTCGGTGGCTACGGCGGCAAGATGACGCAGCGACGAGGGCTCCAAACGATATACGCGTGCCCTAGGCGCCCAGCCAGACGCGATGACGGCAGCGGACACACACGCGGCCGTGTACGCGATGCACCTCGTCGGAACAAGCTAGGTGTCCACGCGAGTCACAGAAACAGGCCATGCAGATCCTCAACGTGCGACAGTGCATAAGGGCGGAGTGCACAGCTACACACCTTGCCAGCATCATCACGTGGGATCCTCAACTTCAAGGACAATGATTTTGGGTGTGTGCGCCTAGCTTCTCAAATATCAATATCAACATGAGGCTGTACCGATCGCCCACAATCTTCTGCTACGACTTTGAGTCCCGTGCTTTACCGACAATCTTCAACTACGGTCGGACTCTACGCCGCCTCATCCGAGCCATCAGCAGTGACTTAATCAGAATCAAGTACGAAATTGAGCTGTATGACTATATCAGGCTACAAATCAAATATTCGTCGAGTACATTCACGGAGAAACGACATCAATATCATCCACACGCCAGGCCGGTGTGAAACACAACTTCATCGACTTCTCACGTACAACACGACATCGACGTCATCATCGCCACAAGGGACGCCTTCAAGCGACAATCTACGTCACGCCTTCTACAATATCGTCGACACATCATCGCCAAGGTCTACATCAACGTGGTCTTCATCAACATCTTCGTCAACACACACCGCCGCTGTCGCTACATCGTCCACACGATGGACATACAACTACGACGCCCTCTGACAGTACACGTACTGCAAGGCACGATGACGGCATGGCCGCGTCCACGACCCCGACAACGGCATCGACCGCGTCCACGACACCGACGACTGTATCAACAAACCGGCGTCATAATTGTGATGCCCTACGACCACGCATACAGTTCTGGCAAAACCGTGTGTGCTTGGTGACTGCCTCCAGTCCTGCCAAAACTGGTGGTCTCACCTATGACGGCGCGCGGGAGACGCCCCCTTTACAATGTGCAAAACGTCCACAACTGCAGCTTTGTCAACAACAACAAAAAAAGGCGCAATTTTTTGCGCAATGGCGGCCACACAACATACGATGATTACGACATTGACCACACCCACCTCGACCATGGCTACATCACGATCGGCTACCTCAACATCGACAACAAGAACAACGTCTACAGCAACTCAAGAACTCCAGTCAACAGCGTCCGCGTAATCACTTGCGTCCACCCCACTCCCGCTGTGACTGCAGGAGGGAAGAGAGGCACCAGAAGGGGACGCAGTCACCGCCCCTAGGTGCCAGCCATGATCATGTCCACGCAGGTGATGATGACACGGAAGTGAAGACGACGGAAGCGCAAGACTTCAAATCCAGTCGCAAGCGTCCGCTTCACTCCCGCTCCGACTGAGGGGGGATGTTAGAATACAGATACATATAAGTATATGAGATAGACTAGGACTCTAAGATCATCTTATACTCCAAGTCTACCTACCCCTTGTAACTCTATATATACCCCCCATGAGGGTCAAATCAATACAACAAAATATTAGGGATTCACTATTTTCCACATGAAGGTCTTCCTCTGAAGCATCTCTCCTCTGTTGACTGTTGAGCCTATTATGGAGAAGTGTTTCTCTGGCAGTCTGAATTTTATAGCCAATTGAAGGCAAGAAATATTTCTTGAGGCCAAGAAGGTTGCAGATCAGGGTGCAGGTGGGACTGCCCGCGGGAGGCCCGCATACGCCCGCACAGTCCCAACCAATTTAAGTGGGTGTCCCGCGGGAGCCAGCGAAACTTATGCGGGTGTCCATTATCCCACGTATACCCACATATATCCATGAAATATGACTAGATATATTCAAATCTAGACAAATATAAAAATATTAATTTAGATCGAAATATTTTTTTTTGATGTTCGCTCGATCGCGAGCTTCCCACGAAAATCCACCAATTTTTCTTGTTTACCCGCGGATGTCTCACACAGCCTTTTATGTGGGCTTGGGTAGTGGGCTCCGTGGGCAGCCCACTCCCGCCTACACCCTGAGTTGCAGATCCCCAAAGGGTCAGTCTAGATGTCCCGACTATTTCCAAGCTGAATTTCTCCCAGAAGCTGCTACGGTACTTGAAATTCAGAGCGTGCTTCTTCATACAACGGGAGATGAAGGAGATCATGCAGCTCAATCCCGTTAAGAGACTCGCTGAGAGAGATGAATGAAAGCTTGGAAATTGAGTGCATATCAGGGAAGTTGAGTTTCAGGTCATGATAAGACCACTTGTCCTCCCGCATCATGATAGACTGTCCATTCTTAGACCTGCAACTACCCATCACCATGATTGTTTTAATCGGAGGCAAAAGATTTGCTTCTATCCATTAGTTAAGGAGAATAGTCTTTACAAGGAACATAAAAAGGTACCACAACTGATTACTCTCCCAACCTCACAAAACTCAGATGCTTGGCACCCGCGGTGGTCCAAATGCTAGCCTCGCCCTTAATGATCTCGAGAAGAATTGGCAGTGGCACGGACTTGTTGTGGAAGACTCTCTTGTTCCGCTCTTTCCAAACCATTCAACTTACAAGCATGGTGATGAAAGCCATTGCCTTACGGTATGCCATTTTGGTCCACCATGACTTGATGGAGAGGCCGGCCACCCAATCTTAGGTTCGAACGTTTGGAAGCCCAAGCTAATCTTTCACCAACCCCCAAATTCTCTCGGTCTAGCGGCATTGGGAGAAGAGGTAGGAGATCGTCTCTTGGGTTTGCTTCAGACGAGGGTCCAATCTCTCTTCTCAAGACGTCCGCCATCCAACGCCTTTTCTGGATGGCCAATCACGCGATTTTTTATTTTAGTTTTGGGGGCGCCCAAGCTTTCCAAATTAGCCAATTCATGATTGTAGAGATGGCTCCAAAAAATTGTGGACTGTATGCTGAAGAGGAAGAGTACATTCCATTAATTAGTTGTGAGGTTCCAACAAATTTTGCCATCTTGATTTCTAAGATTCAAGCGTTATATATTGTGCATACCTTGCTTGATGCTCCATTTCTTTATTGTAAAAATATAGCAGATGAGAGAGCAATATTTTGGGCATCAACCCCATTGAGCCAAGAGGAGTAACGACACAATTTCCCCATTGTCAATAGTAATGGTGGTGGCTGAACAGAAGAGGCTCATGCCCACTGAGTCATAGGGGGAGCCCATGCCAACCCATAACTTAGAGCGATCTTGCCACTCATATCAAGGCCATCACAACCGAAGAGCTCTAGCAATTTTCTCAAGGTGTAAATTCCCTAAGCCACCAAAATCTTCTTTAAGGATACAAGCCACCAAGATGGGTTGTCCTGCAAACCGTGACTCGCCACGATCATCTGCGCAAGACGAATGACGTCAGCTTCACGTCGTCAGCCAACGCCACATATCGCGGCGCACCTCTCCCGCGTGGTCAGGACCGTCAGGATCGCTGGCGCAATGGCCGCGGCCAGGATCGCTGGTGCGATGATCGTCCCCGATAGTACTATGATGACCGCGGTCGGCAGCTGGATCGGCGTGATGACCGTGCTCATCGTGACGACCGCGATCATCGTGATGATCGTGATCGCCGTGATGGAGGTGGCTATCAAGGCCACCGCTATGATGATGAACGTCCTCGCCGCCGTGATGATGGGGACAATGGTGGGCGCCCTCGTCGTCAGCACACCCCCTACGTCGACACCACCTGCCAAATCTACAACACCCATGGCCATCCTGCAAAGGAGTGTTGGTGGCGCTATGACGATGATTGCAAGGATAACGGAGATCGCGGGAACAAGGGTGCAAACTTTGCTTCCCATGGAGTTGATACCAACTGGTATTATGACACAGGCGCCACCGTCCACGTCGCCGCTGAACTGAACAAGCTCAGCACACATGACACCTACAATGGTCAAGACCTTGTTCGCACGGCCGAAGGTACGAGTGTGCACATTAGCCACATTGGTCATTCAGTTTTACGTACCCCTCATAATTATTTCAATCTCAATGCCATATTGCATGTTCCTAGTGCTTCAAAAAATCTTCTATCAGTTCATAGATTCACTCTTGATAATCATGTTTTCATTAAGTTTTATCCTTTCTATTTTTTTGATTAAGGACCAAGCGACGCGACGAATGCTATTTAGAGGCCCTTGCTATGGAGGTACTTACCCTTTGATGCCTATCTCCAATGAGTCCTCCAAGCATGCGTTCATCATAATAAAGACATCATCCTCTACGTGGCATTGCCGTTTAGGACATCCATCTTCGTTCATAGTTCAGCAAGTTCTTAGAAGAAATAAAATAGCTTACACCCCAGAAATTACCCCTTATATTTGTGATTCTTGTCAGTTAGCCAAAAGTCATCAGTTGCCATATCCCACCTCTACTAGTAGATCCACTATTTCTTTGGAACAAGTTTTTTATGATGTATGGGATCCTGCACCTCTTTCTGTTGGGAAACATGCAAACTATGTAAGCTTTATTGATGACTATAGAAAGTTTACATAGATTTATTTGTTTAAGAAGCATTCTGATGTTTATCAAGCTTTTATTAATTATCAGCAATATGTTGAACGAAAGTTTGATAGGAAAATTGTTACTATGTAAACCGATTGAGGAGGTGAATATGAGAAACTCAATGCCTTCTTTCAAAAAGTTGGTATCACCCATCATATGACTTTCCTCATGCTCATCAACAAAATGGTTCAGTTGAAAGAAAACATAGACACATAGTTGAAGTTGGCATTGCCTTGCTCGCTAATGCATCCATGCCTTTAAAGTATTGGATGAAGCCTTTCCCACTACCACCTTCCTTATAAACTTGCTTCATATCAAAGTCATTAATTCTGACACCCCATGTGAGCGTCTCCTTCATGTTGTACCAAATTATGATGCTCTTCAAACTTTTAGTTTCTGCTTGTTGGCCAAATCTTCATCCTTATAACACACGCAAGCTTGCCTTCGTTCCAAACAGTGTGTGTTCATTGGCTATAGCCCTCTCCACAAAGGTGTCAAGTGCTTAGATTTTACTATAGGATGTATGTATCTCTCTCTCGTGATGTTTTCTTTGATGAAAACGTGTTTACTTTTTCCTCTCTACATCCTAATGCCGGTGCCCTCTTTCGAAAAGAAATTCTTCTTCTTCCTTCCACATGTTATGAGGGTGCACAAAAATTTAATGATCATGTGTCTCCTATTGTGCCTATCACTAACGTGCTACAGGAAGATGAAGTTTCAGAAGAAAATACTGCTGAAAATGCTGAAGAAATCACTCAAAATGGTGAAGAAACGGATTCTAGACAAGAAGACGAAAACTGCACGCGCTTCGATGCAGATCCTCCGCGTACCGCGCCTGCCGATCCCAAGGAGGATCCACGCGCTGCTCTCAGGGCCGTCTCTACCTCTCCCGTGCTCTCCCGCACAGCTCCAGCCACGCCCATTTATTACATGCGCAAATGGCAGCAGGCCCCGTCGTGGTCCCTGCCTCAGCTGGCCCGACAATGCCCCTACTCGTGACAGCGACAACGATGAGCCGTCGCCCTCTACCGCATCACGTGCACCTGCTGGCTCCAGGGTGACACCATGCCACGTCGCCGCCTGCGTCCCCAACAACGTCGCCGACCACGCCGTCACATGCGCCATCATTGCACATCGATCTCGTGGAGGATTTAGCTGCAGATTCTCCCGGATAGTTTGTGCCCTCCCCAGCTGCTACACTGTCTGT
Source organism: Avena eriantha (assembly GCA_910589775.1). Lineage (NCBI taxonomy): Eukaryota > Viridiplantae > Streptophyta > Magnoliopsida > Poales > Poaceae > Avena > Avena eriantha. The sequence goes on from OU342744.1 coordinate 42,607,658, forward strand.
GGCTGGAGTGCAAACTCGTCTTCAGAAAGGTATAAAACACCCAAAAATTTATAAAGATGGTACTGTGAGATATGATATGCTTGCGTCTACAGGTGAACTACGTTCTTTGTTTGAGGCACTTGAGGACTCACACTGGCGCAAAGCAATGGAGGAAGAGCATGATGCTTTGCTCAAAAATAAAATATGACACTTAGTTCCACCAAGATCTCGTATAAATCTAATAGATTGCAAGTGGGTATATCGCATTGACAGATACAAAGCTAGGCTTGTTGCAAAAAGATTCAGACAGAGGTATGTCATTGACTATGAAGATACTTTTAGTCCAGTTGTTAAAGAAGCCACTATTAGAACAGTGTTAGCTATTTCAGTTTCTAGAGGTTGGAATTTAAGGCAACTAGATGTGAAGAACGCATTTTTGCATGGTGTTCTGGAAGAGGAGGTTTATACGAAACAACCACCAAGTTTTGAAAACACATTGTTCCTGATTATGTTTGCAAACTTGACAAAGCTTTGTATGGTTTAAAACAAGCACCACGAGCATGGTACTCTTGGCTTAGTTCAAAATTTCATGATCTTGGTTTTGCTCCCTCCAAGGTAGGCAAATCATTATTTCTGTTTCAGAGGGCAGGCGTTTACTACTTATATTCTGGTTTATGTTTATGATATAATAGTTACCAGCTCTTCAGATGATGCCATCTCTGTCTTCTTCGAGAATTGAATGAAAACTTTGCCATTAAGGATATTGGGGAGTTACATTATTTCTTAGGCATTGAAGTAAAGAGGTCCTCTAGTGGTTTGTTGTTAACACAAGAAAAGTATGTATCTGATTTACTCAGTAAACTTGGTATGACAAAGACGGACCCCTTGTCTCTTGTTAATGGGGATCCCCTCGGCCCCGAGGATAGTACACAATATAGAAGTATTGTTAGAGGTTTATAGTATCTTACTCTTACTAGACCAGACTTGGCTTTTTCAGTTAACAAGGTATGTCAGTTTCTTCGTGCTCCAAGCACTGCTCATTGGACAACAGTTATAAGGATAATGCGCTATGTCAAAGATACAATTGGTATTGGTATAATAACTTTTTAGCCCTCTACTTCAACACTTTTAAGTGCCTTTTTAGATGCAGATTGGGCTGGATGTTTGGATGATAGGCGCTCCATTGGAGGCTTTGCAATATTCATAGGACCAAATTTAATTTCTTGAAGTGCCAGAATACAAGCAACTATTTCAAGATCAAGTACAAAAGCAAAGTATAAGTCACTAGCTCATGCTATAGCTGAGATGATATGGGTTGAAGCTCTTCTGCATGAACTTGGAGTGAAGTTACAAGAGAAGCCATGTCTTTGGTGCGATAACTTGGGTGCTACATTCTTGTCTGCCAACCCAGTGTTTCATGCTCGCGCAAAACATATTGAGATAGATTTTCACTTTGTTCGTGAAAGAGTTGATACAAAGAAATTAGCCATTAAGTTTATTTCAAGCAAGGATCGAGTTGCAGATGGGTTCACTAGATCTCTTCCTATTAGGAATCGTCATGAGTTTATGCATAATCTAAATCTTATAGCAAGTTTAGATTAAGAGGATGTTAGAGTTGTAAAACAGTCCCACCCACGTACGGCTACGGTATAGTATACCGACCCGTGCACGTACCAAACTATGTATGCGCCACGACCAGGGCTCTTCTGGTCCTATATAATACGAAGCCGGAGCCTCTAACGAGATCATCGGTTCCGCCCCAATATTTTGACAATGCAGATTAAGGCAGCCTCTCCACCAAAAAAAGCAGTCACTATATTAAGCAAAAGGAAAACCTGATTAATAGTAGACTTTCCCAATATAACTAACCGAGTGCAATGAAGCTCTTGCTGATTAAAAAAAATTATGAATGTGTTGGTGGTGGACTCACTTAGATCATGAAAGCCTCCTTCAGTTTTAGTCTTATTACAAACTAAGTGCCAGTCTGCCAAAGGGGGGTTCTTTTTGGTCAAATCACTTCATCTCCATACGCAATGCGCCTTCTGTATTTATCAATTTCTCCAGTAATGCCCTTATGAATCATGAGAGAGTTGAATGTCATTATTTCTGATTACGCCGCAACTAAGATAACTGCTCTATAGTACTACATGGTTAATAGTGTCGAGTGTCGGACACCTATTTGTTGTACTTATGGGTGGGCAGAAAAACCGATGATCAAAAACCGAAACCGAAAAGACTGAGAAGACCCAAACTGAAAAGTCCAATCCAAAATTTAGGTAGCAACTTTTAAAGATCGAATTGATCGAACTTTATGTGAGAGCAGCCAAACTCCTCTCTCCACGACCTAGCTGGCTAACTGCATTATGATAATATAGTTTGACAATGAATAATTCTATAAGTGTATTAGAAGGAACAACCTAGAGAAGTCACGAGTAACCTCTACTTCTATGCTGACCCAATTAACCGAAATTTATGCAAGAGACCTAGCTGCCAGCATTATGATAATATAGTTTGACAATGAATATAATTCTTTAAGTCCGTTACAAGAAACAACCTAGAGAAGTCACATGTAACCTCTACTTCTAAGGAGACCAAATTAACCAAACTTCATGTGAGAATAGCCAAACTCCACTCTACACGACCTAACTGGCTTACCGCATTATGATAATATAGTTTGGCAATAAATTATTCTACAAGTTCGCTACAAGAAATAACCTAGAGAAGTCGCAAGTAACATCTACATCTAATCAGATCTACTGGGTTAGGCTAAGTTTGATGGTTCACGCCTTAGAGCATCTCCACTCGTTCAGCGTTTTCAGGATGAATTCGGAGCTAAATAGCGTTAGACAAAGCGAGTTTTTGGTCCGGGAACGGCCCATTTCCCGGCGGCGTTCCTAGGCCGAGTTCCCGGATTTGGCGAAATTCAAGAAAACTCGGTAAATTTTGGCAAAATATAGGTGATTTTCATTAATAGCAGGTGGATTCATAATATTACATCATCTAGGCTTAAAGAAAACTTAAAAACGGCCGATGCTGATGCCGATGCCGATGTCGTTCGCCGATGCCGATGCCGCCGGACGCTGCCTCACATACTGAAGTTGCGGTAGAAGCTGGTGTAGTCCGGGTACGCCTTGCCGTCGTTGTCGCTTGGCGTCTGCGGGGGGCGCGAGCTGCCCTGGCCAGCGTCGCCGTACCTCCACGGCTGGCTAGAAGGCCCATCATCGTCGTCGTTGTCGAGGACGACGAGAGGCGCGCCCTGGTAGGCGGGTTCGCGGCACGCTCTGGCCTGGTGTTCGACCTCCTCCTGCTGGCGCTGGACACAACGTGCCTCTTCCTACTCCCAGTCCGCCCTGGACCAGGCGAGGATGTTCGGCTCCAGCATCGGCTGGCGCAGGTGAAGCCAGCCAGTCGGCGATGTCACCGCGTGAGCCTCGTTAATGACGAGCCCCCCGCGAGCGTGTCCTCGGCGGCGAGACCACCGGCGTTTCGGCCTCCCGTTTGACGGGCCAATAAAACTCGCCGCTGCTGCACGACGACTGCGCAGGCGCCAACTCGGATGGGCGCGATGCGGCGGAGTTGGAGGAGGTGAGGCTGCCCATCCTCCTAGGCAGCCAGCTCGCCACAGGTTGGCACCTGGCCCTCGACGCCGGCGCCGGAGATCGCGGGAAGCCGAGTCGGGGATTGTTGTTGGCGTGGATGTGCTCGAGGACGTAGGCGAGCATGCACCCCGACGCACTCCACCAACGACGGTGGCTCGCCGCATTGTTGTGTTTCAGCGGCTCGCCGGGCGGACCTTGATGCGCGGCGAGTTCCTGGGCCCTCCGCTCGGTGAAGAACTACTCCCAATATAGGTGGTTCCCTGGATCTTCGGCGAGCTCCGGATCCGGCATCGCCGCGATGGAGGCCTGGATCTCCTCCACCATCTGGTCGTCCTCCGCAACCGGTATGCCGCTGGCGCTGAGCTTCCAGCCGGGCGGGCAGAAGTCTGGCGACGCCATGTACCCGGCGTCGTGGAGCATCCTCGCCTCCCACGGCTGGAGTGTCCGCTGGCCGAAGCGGTTTGCCGCCACGGGATCGCCGGGGTACCTCTCCGCCATGGATTTCGCTAGAGTTGGAGAATGCTACTGCTCGCCGGAGTTGGAGAATGCGGTAGAGTAGAGAGGAGAGGCTATGTGCGAATCACCGACGGAGCTGGATTTTATAGGCCGAAGTGGGCGGCGAAGGCTGGAGGGGTGTAGACGTGTGGGCGGGAAAAGGAGAACCGACGGGAAGCCAAGGCGGCGGTGTCGCGCCATTACGGCGACGCGTGGCTGACTAGGCGCGCCATTATTGCCCGGCGGTCAGTCTACTGCCCGACGATCCTTCGTGGGAGCCGAGGTGGAAGGATGAGGACGAACGGCCTTCGATCGCTGACTGGGCGGGTCCACGCGCCGAGATCGTTTTTTTCGCCTAATTCGCTTCGTCTGGCGTTCCCAGGGCGTTCCTGTCGCCCCAGGATCAGGCTGGGATCGCCGGACAAAGTTTGGGCCAAATCCGAACGAAAACGTCGTCCTGAAAACACGACTGTGCCTTTTTTGACGTCCCAACGAAAAAAATGCCCTGAGAACGGCTTGTTGGGAACCTGAGTGGAGATGCTCTTATCCCTCCCAAAAGTTAAAAAGGCTTGTCCTTGTAAACATGTACTATGTCGTTACTTGTTATTAGCAAGTAGTACAACTGTTATCATTAAAATAATTAGTGGATAGTTTGCTCTAACTTTCTACTTGTTAACTGGTAATCATAGAAGTTGTAAAAATAAGCGCAATGATGATGATTTAGTTTTTACAACACTGTTCGCTCATGACCGAACCGAGCCCGAATTATCGAGTACCCGAATTTGCGGGTACTAAAACTGGCAAGTATATTCCAGCCTTCATTTTTAGGTGACCGAATTTAAAACAAATTGGAATACAAAGACATAATTTTCGACCGTGACCCAACGCCCACTCCCAGTGGCTGAACATTTTTAGCATATCTTTTCGTATATAGCTCATGTCATAAACACTTGATCCATGTGAAGGAAATACTACACAGTTCCACACCAGTTAGGCGATACTAAACCATCAGAAACACACACTGAAGCCAAAAAAAAGCAGGCCAACAATTGGTACTAGTCCTACTTCCACATCTGTATAGAGTTTCCCTGCTTCACCGGATCCGATTGCTACGGTTCAAGACAAGCAGGACTCGTCATTAAATGCCAATACAATGCACCGCTCTACCTAATTCCTTTGTCTTTTCTGATGGTCGTGTGAACGAAAATAAGTGCGTGTCCTGGAATTTCAGTTTCAGGTCATGATCAGACCACTTGTCCTCCCACATCATGATAGACCGTCCATTTTGAGGACCTACTACTAGCCATCTCTATGAATTTGTGATGTGTGCAGAGACCAACCGGGTGTAATGCTTAATTTCTTTAAGTAATAGTGTCTTTTATTAAAAAAATGTTTTTATGATGTAGCTTAAGTCAGCTCTTCACCAAAAAGAAACAATCATTGTATTAAGCAAGGGGGAAACTTGACTGAGCACAATGAAGCTCTTGCTGATTGAAAAACATTATGAATGTGTCGGAGGTGGAAGGCATTCATTTTGGACATGCAAACCTCATTCAGTTTTAGAGCATCTCCACTCACGTTCCTAGGAGGGCGTTCCCAGGGCGATATTTATATCCGAATGGTGCAATTTCGCTCAATCGCGTTTCCAGGAAGTCGAATTCGTTCGGATTTGGTCCAACTTTTATCTGGCGTTCTCAGGGCGAACCCAGGGCGCTGGGAACCGACTGAGAACGCCGGACACAATGAAAAAACGGGTGGACCAACCCTGTCGGTGACTCAAGGCCGAGTTCCCTCCTTTCTTCTCTCCCTCCCGCCTTTCTTATCCATACCCCGCCACATCTCCCGCCAGTTCCCTGACCTCCCGCCCACCATGCCGCCCAAGGGTTTCGTGAAACCCCGATCCGACGCCGGCGTGCCGAAGGAGAAGAAGCCGAGGAGGCCGAGGAAGCCGACGCCGAGGCCGGACGGCTTCACGGATGCCAAGTGGGTGCAGGAGTGCAGGCGAAGGAAGATCGAGACAGATACCCACAAGGATAGACGGTGAGGTCGGAGATGAGGGAAGCGCAACGCCGCGCGCACGATGATGTCGCGACCGACACCGATGGCGCCTCGCAGTACGCCGCGCACTGGGGGAGTCAGCTGAGCGTCGGGTCTCCGGCCGAGTTCTTGCCGATCTCGCCGGCCATGTTCCAAGAGAGCCAGGCGAACCCACAGCAGAGATTCTCGTCCTCCCCCGAGTTCGACGACGGGATCAACCCGTACGTGCTCTTTCCCTACCCCGCACCTCGTCCTCCGGCCTTCAACATCAACATCAACATCCCCTATGCCGTCTCTCCGGCATATGTCTCATCATCGGCCATGCGCCGGGGTCCTCTTCCATTCGCCGGCAGCCGCTCCTCGCCTAACAACTTCGGCGAACCAGACGCCCGCAACATGTTCGCTGGAATGGCGGGCGGGGCCTACATGTCGGACATGATCGCCTCCAGTTCCGCAGTAGCCACCTCCGGCTTCTTCACTGAAGAGCAGTCCCCGACCGCCACTGAACATGGCCTCGAGTCCTAGTATTTCGGCGAAGAGGACACCTTGGCCGAGGCCGAGGACGACGCCGACCAGACGCAGGCCGAAGAGGGCGCCTCGGCGGCGGCGAAGGGCAAGGGCAAGAATAAGGCGAGGACGGTGGAGCCCCGCGTCAAGTGGATGACACTTGAGGACCTTTTCCTCGCCGAAGCATGGATGCCAGTGAGCATGGACCCCATCACAGGCGCAAACCAAAACTCGGATAACTACTGGAAGCGTGTGAAGTTAGCGTTCGATGAGCGAGCCTCATGGACCCGAAGTTCAACAAGATCCACATCGAGCGCGGCGAGGAGGCCATGACCAATCACTGGGGACTGGTGCAGTAGGCGTGTGGTACGTTGGAAACGTATCTATAATATTTGATGTTCCATGCTTGTTTTATATCTACTTTCTTATGTTTTGTCCACGCTTTGGAGAATTTTTACACATTTTCTGGAACTAACATATTAATAAGATGGCACAGTGCCAGTTGCCTGTTTTCTGTTGTTTTTAGTTTCATAAAAGCTAGTAAGGAAATATTCTCGGAATTGAACCGGACAAAAGCCAAAATCAATATTTTACCCGAAGCAACACGGAGTCCGGAGGGGAGACGAAGTGGCGCACCAGGGCGGCCACACCTGGTGGCGCTCGGCCTGGGGGCGCGCGCCACCAGGGGTGTGGGCCCCCTGGCGCTCCACCGACCTTGCCCCTTCGCCTATAACGACCTCTCGGGACGAAAACCCTAAGTACCCGATCAAAATTCCATGAAAGAGTCTGTATCTGCCACCATCTTCATCCCTAGATCAGGAGGGATCTTAAGCTCTTCCCGGCACCCTGCCGGAGGGAAGAGATCACCCTGGAGGCCTTCTTCATCACCATGCCTGCCTCTAGTGTGATGCGTGAGTAGTTCATCCCTGGATTACGGGTCCATGTAGTAGCTAGATGGTTGATTCTCCTCCTTTGTGCTACCATGTTTAGATCTTGTGAGCTCCGTTCATGATCAAGATCATCTATTTGTAATATTACATGTTGTGTTTGCGGGGATCCGATGGATATTGAGATGCTATTTTAGATTTATTATTGATTCTATCATGTCTATGTTATTTGTGATCTTGTATGCTTTCCGTTGTTAGTAGCTATCTTGGCCAAGTAGATGCTAGCAACTCCAAGAGGGAGTATTTATGCTCAATAGTGGGTTCATGCCTCTAGTAATCTGGGGAAGTGACAGAAATCTCTAAGGTACTAGATGTGATATTGCTACTAGGAAGAAAACAACAATCCTTTGTTCATAGAACAATCTTATTGTTTACTTTACACACTTTGCTTAATGCAATTATCTGTTGCTTGCAACTTAATACTGAAGGGGGTCGGATGATAACCTGAAGGTGGATTATTAGTCATAGATGCAGTTGGATTACAGTCTATGTATAATGTTGTAATTCCCAATAAAATCTCATAGGAGTCAAGATGATTAGTATATGCATGTATGCTTTCTCAGTGTCTGTCAATTGCCCCGCTGTAATTTGTTCACCCAACATGTCAACTATCTTAAGGAGAATCACCTCTAGTGAACTATGGACCCTTGTCCATTCTTTACCATCAATCTACAATATATTTACTGTTTTCTGTTTACTTTCTGCAAGCAATTACTATCTTTCACACAATACGTTTAATCCTTTGTTTCAGCAAAACCAGTGAGATTGACAACCTCACTATAAGTTGGAGCAAAGTTCTTTGGTTGTGTTGTGCAGGATTCCAAGTTGGAAGACAACACCTTGGGGTTGTTTCCTTGCTCCTACTGGTTCGATAACCTTGGCTTCATCACTGAGGGAAAATTTGCTGCTGTGCTCATCATACCTTCCTCTTGGGGTTCCCAACGAGCTCATCACTTTTTGAGCCATCAAGCCTATTTTCTGGCGCCGTTGCCAGAGTCCTTCGTAACCAATCTCTTTACTTTTTTTTTAGTTTTGCTTAGTTTATTTCTGCTTTGTTTGCTTGTTTCTTTTATCAAAAACACAAAAAATTAGTTGTTCTAGTTTGCCTCCTTTATTAAAATCACAAAAATGACTACTCTTGAAAATACTAAGTTGTGTGACTTTACTAGCACCAACAACAATGATTTCATGTGCACACCTATTGCTCCACCTGTTCCTGAAGGTACTTTCTTTGAAATTAAACTTGCATGCTAAGTGGGAAAGAGAAGATGAAATTTCTAATAATATTAGTATTTCTACTATAACCACCACTAATGTTGATGCTAGCAAACCACATGAAGTCCCCATTCCTTCTGCAACAATGCCTACAACTAATGGAACCTTTTCTAATAAAAATGCTGAAATTCTTTGAAATATGGGAAACAATAGCTCTACTACTTTAGATGGTAATTATGATTTTTATCTTGATGGTTGCAATATCTCTGAAGTAATTATGTTCCTACAAAAGCTTGCTAAAAGTCCTAATGCCAGTGCTATGAATATGGCCTCCACAAAACACATTACTGATGCTCTCATAAAAATTAAAGAAGAAAAGATGAAACATAAAGGTTCTATTCCTATGAAATTAGAAGATGGTTGGGAACCCATAATTAATATGAAAGTGAATTATTTTGATCTCAAAGCTCTATGTGACCTTGATAGTAGTGTTTCTATTATGCCTAGAAAGATTTATGAAATGCTTAATTTACCACCATTGGAAGATTGTTATTTAAATGTCGAACTTGATGATAATGCTAAAAAGAAACTCATGGGGAGTGTTAATGATGTTCTTATTATGGTTAAAAATGCCTATGTCCCCGTTGATTTGTATGTTTTGGATGTTGAATGCAATGCTTCTTGTCCTATTATTTTGGGAAGACATTTTCTTAGAACTGTTGGTGCCATTATTGATATGAAAGAAGGTACCATTCAATATCAATTCCCACTCAAGAAAGGTATATAGAACACTTCCCTAAGAAGAGAGAGAAGATTGCTTTTGACTCTCCTATTAAAACAAAATTTGCTCTTGATGCTTCTTCATTTGAGAATACTTGATTCTTTTCTTGCTTCTTATGCCTAGCTCAAAGGCGTTAAAGAAAAGCACTTATTGGGAGATAACCCAAATTTCATTAGGAGTCTTTTGTGGAGTCTTGGAATTATTGCTTCAGTAATAACCTCTCCTTATCATTTTTGTGTGGATTTTGTGCCAAGAGTAACCTCTAATGAGAGAGAAGTAAGACTTCAGAAAGTTGCTGTCCCGAAACAGATTTTTCTGCTTCGCTGTAAAAGTTTGTGAAAAATCTATGTACGTCGGTTTGAGCTGTAATTTGTTGTGCTTCTGCCCCAGGTTGTTATCCAGCTTTCGTTAGTTCAACACTTTTCGATTTGAGCAACAGAAGGTCCTCTAAAAAATTGGTTTTTACCTGCTGGTCTATTTTGACAGATTTCTACATTATTTGCATTTGCCTCTTAATATCTTTCTCTTTGAGTTCTTTTTGATTACTTGAACTTTTTAAAGGAAGTGCTACAGTAGCTTGTGCTTTAATGGAAGTTTTACTTGTGTTGAAACTAAACCAAAAGACTTATTATCTTGAGTACACTAATGTTGCTAATGAAGATTATGTGAAGTTTTGTATGAAGGAAATTCTAAAGTGTAGGGAAGAGTAATGTGATAAGATGAAGTATGGACAAAAGCTCAATCTTGGGGATGCCACCCGTGTCACCCAAGAATTATTCAAGAAGAACAAGCGTCAAAGCTTGGGGATGCCTTGGGCATCCCCTTCGTCATTAATAAAAATCTCAGGTTTCTTCCAAACACTTTATTTTTATTGTTTCATGCACAGTTGTGTTGTTCTTGGAGCGTCTTTGTTTCAGTTTTTAGTTTTCGTTTCCTTAGTTTGCTTGAATAAGTTGGTTGGACCCCCGCATTCATATATGGTAGTTTTTAAATAAGTTGATTTGGATTGGAAAATAGTAGGAAAGTTCATGCTTAAGTGGTATAAACGGAGCTTGTTTTTGACTGTGACTTAGGCTTTATCATGTCATGCTTGATATTGATCTAGCTGTATGCTTAGTGATTATTGTTGTAGCATGACATGTTATAAACAATTGAGATTGCTTAATGTGCCTTGAAAGAATCATGTGTTGTTTTAGCATATAAAAGCATAATATTGTGGTATTCTCCTTTAATGCTTTATTTGGGTTGACTTGGCACATGCTCACACCATGTTAAGACTACACCAAGTCACCATAGCCTCTATGATCATTTAGTTTTCGACTTGTAATATCACTTTATGCTTTAATTAATGATGTTTTGTCGCTTTGCATGATTATGGCCATTATTGCTCTCTTAGTTGGTCGCTCCCAGTCTTTTGCTAGCCTCCATACCAAGTATGAGTTCCACTCATGCATCTAACTCCAAATAAAACCAAGTTATTCCAAAGAGTCCACCATACCTACCTATTAGCATTTGTTATTCCAAGTATATTCATGTTTTTACCTACCTTCCGAGTTAAACTTGTTATGTGAAAACTAGTGATTAAAGCTCTCACTAACTTGATGGCACACTTTACTTTTCTTGCACTTAATAAACTTGAACCATTGTGCCCATCTATGTTGCGTATATGCTCGCGTTTTGTAAGTTGTGGATTAGCAGAACCATGCTATCATGGGGAACGCTTTCAACATTGCGCTTTATTTAGTTGATATCATGTTCTTTTGTTTATGGATCCTGGCGGTGTGAAATTAAAGGGAGCTTGTAAGGCTCATGGAGTTCGTATATGTGTTAGAGAAACGCCTGGGCGGCTGGTCTAAGCCATGCCTAATCATGGTGGAAACCTGCAGCGTAACCATAGTGAGCAATCTATGAAGCATCCTCTAAAAAAATAGCCTATGCAAATAGGAAAGAAAAAAGGAGAGAAAAAATAAAAAAGAGAGGCCTATGCAAATAGGAAATAAAAGGATGTTGAGATGCTCATTGTATGCTCGCCTTGTCATTTTGATATGGGGAATCTTCCGTATCATCGGGCAAGCGGTACCCCGTTGACAGTTCTCTATGATACACATGTACTTACAATGACAATAACTTACCTGTGACTAAACTTGAGTGGCATGAGGAACAATACTCGTAAGTAAGGGGCATGAGATTTTCAGCTTATAACTTGTCAAGCATATCCTCATATTTGTTCACTTTAACCTTAACCACCTAAAGATGCTTATGATAGGGGCAATGAGAGCTGAAAGCTAATAAGTACCATAATTTTTGGAAGCTCTTTATGAGACTTGTATCCTTGCTTCCTTCTATGACATGCCTTTCTTTTACTTTTATGTTGAGTCTCCATCTTCTATCTTTATGCACCTATTGAGAGAGCATAGTGGCCATTCTTAGTTTAATGTGCATTATCCCAAAACTTTTTGATTGATTCATAACTTTGATATTTCTTGTTCTTAAACTATTTGTATCTAGTCACCCTTATAAACTTTGAAGGTGTCCTATGCATTTATATTTTGCTACACTATGAGGGACAAGCTGAATACCATTCTCATTATGTTTTCTATATGTGAAACAAACAAACATCTTTCAAAGCATTGATATTTATGAATCTTTTGTTTGTACCTTTACATGTTATAACATAGTTGCTATGTCTTATTGTTAGAACTATATCTTTCATGCTATGTTAAAGTACTATGATCCCAGCTATCAATGTTATAAATATCTTGATCAAGATTATGATGGTGCATGTCACCTCAAAAATTATTCTTTTTTATCACTTACCTACTCGAGGACGAGCAGGAGTTAAGCTTGGGGATATTGATACGTTGAAAACGTATCTATAATTTTTGATATTCCATGCTTGTTTTATAACTACTTTCTTATGTTTTGTCCACACTTTGGAGTATTTTTACACATTTTCTGGAACTAAACTATTCACAAGATACCATAGTGCCAGTTGCCTGTTTTCTGCTGTTTTTGGTTTCAGAAAAGCTAGTAAGGAAATATTTCCAGAATTTGGACCGGACAAAAGCCAAAGTCAATATTTTACCCAAAGCAACATAGAGTCCAGAGGGGAGACGAAGTGGCACACCAGGGCAGCCACACCTGGTGGTGGCATGGCTTGGGGGCGCCACCAGGGGTGTGGGCCCCCTTGCGCTCCACCGACCTTGCCCCTTCGCCTATAAAGACCCCTCGGGACGAAAACCCTAAGTACCCGATCAAAATTCCACGAAAGAGTCTGTAGCCGCCACCATCTCCATCCCTAGATTGGGAGGGATCTGAAGCTCTTCCCGGCACCCTGCCGGAGGGGAGAGATCACCCTAGAGGCATTCTTCATCACCATGCCCGCTCCGGTGTGATGCATGAGTAGTTAATCCCTGGACTACGGGTCCATGTAGTAGCTAGATGGTTGGTTCTCCTCCTTTGTGCTACCATGTTTAGATCTTGTGAGCTCCGTTCATGATCAAGATCATCTCTTTGTAATCTTACATGTTGTGTTTGAGGGGATCCGATGTATATTGAGATACTATTTTAGATTGACTATTGATTCTATCATGTCTATGCTATTTGTGATCTTGCATGCTTTCCGTTGTTAGTAGCTATCTTGGCCGAGTAGATTCTAGCAACTCCAAGAGGGAGTATTTATGCTCGATAGTGGGTTCATGCCTCTAGTAATCTGGGGAAGTGACGGAAATCTTTAAGGTACTAGATGTGCTATTGCTACTAGGAAGAAAACAATAATCCTTTATTCATAGAACAATCTTATTGTTTACTTTACACACTTTGCTTAATGCAATTATCTGTTACTTGCAACTTAATACTGAAGGGGGGTCGGATGATAACCTGAAGGTGGATTATTAGTCATAGATGCAGTTGGATTACAGTCTATGTATAATGTTGTAATGCCCAATCAAATATCATAGGGGTCAAGATGATTAGTATATATGCATGTATGCTTTCTCGGTGTCTGTCAATTGCCCGCTGTAATTTGTTCACCCAACATGTCAACTATCTTAAGGAGAATTACGTCTAGTAAACTATGGACCCTGGTCCATTCTTTACCATCAATCTACAATCTATTTACTATTTTCTGTTTACTTTCTGCAAGCAATTACTATCTTGCACATAATACGTTTAATCCTTTGTTTCAGTAAACCGGTGAGATTGACAACCACACTGTAAGTTGGGGAAAAGTTATGTGGTTGTGTTGTGCAGGATTCCAAGTTGGAAGATAACACCTTGGGGTTGTTTCCTTGCTCCTACTGGTTCGATAACCTTGGTTTCATCACTGAGGGAAAATTTGCTGCTGTGCTCATCATACCTTCCTCTTGGGGTTCCCAACGAGCTCATCACTTTTTGAGCCATCAGCGTGCATCAAGTGGCATGACATTATGGAAGAGATCAGGCACACACCAATCAGTGGAAAAAGCATGGATAGCAAGGTAATTCGCCGACCTGAAGCTTAAAACTATGCCGACATGATCCCTATCCTGACACACTTCGTGTTGTCTGTGTAGCTCCTCCATGCGCTCGGCATGTACAGGGACGACACTAGCATGGAGTTCAAGTTCCACCTGTGTTCGACAAGATTCAGAACTGCCCGAAATGGGCGGACACTCGCGTGAGCCTGGCCAAGAACAAGGGCGGCGCCAACAACCCGGAGGCTCCCCCCAGCTGTCGGTGAAGGAGGACCGGAAATCGGCCAGAAGAAGGCAAAGATGCTGAAAGCTCTAGGACCTCCTGCCGAACTGCTCCACTCGTCGATCGAGAAGTGCATCACCGACTCCAAGGCCCATGTCGTGAAGAGGGAGCAGAAGGCCGAGGAGAGGTGGATGCAGCTGCTGCATAACCAAGATAGGAAGGTCGACCTCCTCAAGGCGAACTTCGCTGCCAAGAAGAGGAACACGGACCTCCAGTTCCTCTTGGGCGGTAAAGACACCTCGGCGATGAGCCCCAAGGTCAAGGTCGGGTGCATGGTGCGCCGCACCGCCATTCTCGATCAGGACGTCCCTGCCATCACGTGGAGCCCTGCACCTACCATTTCGGCTACCACTCCTTCGTCGAGCTCTACCTCCACCTCCTCCAATCCGTTGGCTGCCCCTGTCCTGATCGAGGAGCCCATCCCCGTCGCACCTGACATGCCGGAGGAGGCCATCCCTATTGACAAATGATCGCCAGTCTTTATTCTATTTTTTAATATAATGTTCGCCGAACCTTTTTGGGTGTACTTCTGTTGAACACCTTTGGACGAGATTTTGCCAGTGGGAACAAAAAATATTCAAATGTGTCACCGATTTTGCATCACCTGGGAATACCGCCTGGAAACGCGAGTGGGAAAACATCCATTCCCGGACCAAAAGTTACATCCGTCTGGCGCTAAATAGCGCCGAATTTTGGCCTAGAAACGTCCAACGAGTGGAGGTGCTCTTAGACTTACAAACTAGCGCGAGCGAGTCTGTGTGTGCGTGTGCGTGTATGGGTGTGTGTGTGGTGGTGGTGGGGGGGGGGGGGGGGGTTGGCCACAGTTGGCTTGGCAAGTGTTGCTACAAAATCAGAAGCCAACATTTGCGGCAAAAGTTGCAAAAAAATAACTCCATGGCAGGTGGACCCTACAAATAATAAAATATGGCATCCCTAAAGTGTGGTAAAAAAACAAACATATGCCAAATTGTTAAAGTTTGGCTCGGAAAACAGTGACCAGGAACCAAACACCCCTTTATCTCCGTACACATTGGCACCTTCTATATTTGTCAATTTTCTCAATAATGCCTTTATGAGAGAGCTAAATCTCATAATTTCTAATTATGTTTTGAACAAAGCATGTAATTTTGCCTCAGTTTATTTAAAAAAATATAAGTGAATTGGTCGGTTCATTATGGGGCACCTGCCAAAAACCATTACAAATGCACCAACATCATCGTGGAACACGACCATATTGGGCAGCACCACCACCGACAGACCTGGCCACCCACACGGAGCACACACACACCATGAAGAAGAAAGGCCGTCGTTGAGGTTGCCACCGAGCATCATCATCATCATCACTCCTCTGCGAGCCAGCGATTCCAAGTTCACGTTCGATGACCCAAACGAAGTCTCGCCGCAAGCGACATCGGAACCCATGTAGGCCCATGCCAACAATCGGGCACACACACCAAAGGCAGACAACTCCGACTTTCATGATGAGCTTCCCGAGAGAAAAATACTAGGCTTGCGCCGATCGAGTCCTCTGCAAATACCACCGGTCGCCTTCATCGTCACCGCCTGGACACGCTCCACCGCAGCTCCGACTTCACAGCAACACATCATGCACAAAAGAACCAATCGGACACGCCAGATAAACTGACTACCAAAGCCACAACCGCGACCCAAGCTCAACTCGACACAACGTTGTTGCCCAACTACAAATCAACGCCCTTGAGGAGCCATCTCAGCAGCAACGCGGTGCCCAACCGCCATCCACTAGTCACCAAGCTCCAGCCGACTCCGAAATGATGCCCCCAAGGAGGAGAAAGACGTGTAGTGCCTTCATCGTCCGACCCCGAGGATCTGAATTTTCCTTTCGAAAGACCGCGGAAGGAGAGGAGACCTCAGCGACGCTTCCAGGAAAGTCAAGCCACCCACAGGCACAGGTGTCTCCGCCGTCGGTTCCGAACAAAGCCAGAAGAACGATTTCTCCTCAAAAAATCTCCACCTCCTGCAATCTGAGACGTCGATTGTAAGCTGCCACCCGACAGAAGACCTATTGGCGGCCACATCAGCCAAGAACGCACCACCTCCCTGCCTCTTTGCCGCTGCCAAGCCATGGAGGGTCAGCAGCACAACCTCCTAGCCACCACCAGCCACCCTCACGCTGTCTTGCGGGAACCCGACACCAGGCCGGGACCACCTGCCAGCACCATCGTGTCCTAGATCAGGCCCGCACAAAGCACACCTGCATCAGGCCGCCGTTGTTGTTTGTTGCCGCATGCCTGCTCCACCCCCTCTGCCTCCACTGCTCTGCCCTGCGTCTCTGCGACCGACCAAGCTCACCGCGCTGCCACCTGATCGGAGTCGTTGCCCCGGCCTCCTTGTGCGTCCACGCCAGCTCCCCCTTCCCACGGCCTTTGGCAGCGGGCGCGCCCGCGGCCACCGGGACGACGACCAGCGGCGGCAACAACGAGGAGGGCTCGAGCGGGGGGAGGGGGGGGTTCTAGGGTTTCCCCCGAGTTGCCCCGTGTGAGACTGATGCGGGGTCGGGGTGAGAGAATTCCGTTTCTGATTACGGCGCAACTTAGGTATGTAGTACTACATAGTTCGTAGCGCCGAGTGTCAGACTCCTGTTTGTTGTGTATTTGATACGACAAGTGACGGAACATTTTTAAGTACTCCCTCCGCTTTAAAATAAGTGATTTGGGTTTGTCTAGATTCAGATGTATCTATATACTAAAACATGTCTAGATACATTCGAATCTAGACAAATTCACGTCACTTATTCAGGGACGGAGGGAGTATATCTTTTCCTATATACAGCTGATGTCCTAAACATTTGATATCTGTGAATGATATACTACACTGTTTCACACCAGTTAGGTGATACCAAACCATCAGAAACAACATACATTGAAGAAAAAAAAAATGCCAACAATTGGTACTAGTCCTACTACCTGCTTCACCGGATCTGATTACTACGGTTCAAGACAAGCAGGACTATATAACCATTAAATTACCAATACGATGCTCTTGCTCTACCTATTTCCTCTTTTCTTTCGTCCAGCTACTCAAAGCTAGTGTAGCGTACATCTTAAAGAAAAGGCCTTTCAAGTATCCGATGTTACGCTCCAACGTGCTTCAGCTGTTGGGTACGGCCTCTCCTCGGCTATACACACATTACTCTGTCCTGTAACTTAAAAATTGGTTTTCTTGTCTTAGCAGCTCGATTGGAATATCCCTCGAAACAGGCTTCCTCCCCGATTTATAAATAAAGCAACAAACCAAGTTCATACAAGCATCCAAACGAGGTAACCGGCCGAGGCCAACAAAGGAAAAAGGTGCATAAATGCTGAGACCACAGCACATCAAAGCCCAAAGCCAAAAAGAGAGATGGAAAGCCACAACCACACTCCGGCCGCCGCCTGGGGATAGCATCATAGGGGACCCGGTGCCTAGAAAGGTAACGTCGCCGTCCTCAAGGGCCGAAGAGTGTCGTCGAAGGTCTCTCGGTCACGCTGTCGCACTAGCCGAGACCACTGCTGCAGGAAGGCGATAAGAGAAAAAATCGAGTCAAACACACGGGAAGGGTAAATCTTCTCAATCACCATCTCGTTCCTCTCGTTCCACAAGGTCCAGGCTAGGGCCGCGAACAGAAGCCATAAGAGGCGGCGTCTCCTTCCGGCCCGGTTCGCCTCGGCCTGCAGGAACTCACCGAGCTCCTGGGCCTGCCAAGAAGGCCCCAACGCCTCCCTGACGAAGCTCCAAAGGAACTGAGCAGCGGAGCAGGAGAACATAATATGGGCACATGTCACCGGAGTCCCACATAGGGGACATAAGCCGTTGCCCGGACCACTGTGCTTAGCCACCTCCACCCTAGACGGCAGGCGATCACGAAGAAGCTGCCAGATGAAAATGCGAATACTAAGGGGAATAGGGGCCTTCCACAGTGACAAGGTCCACCGCAATTCCGGGCCCTAGAAGAGGGCCCGGTAGGCTGAGCTCACCGAGAACTCCCCACCCGGGGTTAGCCTCCAGGAGGCCGCGTCCTTCTCCTCTGACAAGGAGGCAGGAAGGGCCGCCGTCAGGCGCCGGTATTCCTCCGCCTCGGCCATGCTAAAGGTTCAACGGAAAAAGATGTTCCATTGACCCTCTCGGAAGGCCTTGGCAACCAGGATCGTAGAGGAGGCGGTGATGGCGTACAACGCAGGGAACTGCTCGCACAGCGGGACGTCAGGAGCCATGGATCGAGCCACAACCACACCTCTCGCCCGTCGCCAACGGCAAAGGAGATTCCCGGCGCGATGAAGTGTTTAATATCCTGAATGCCCCGCTAGAACTGGGAACCCTCCGGATGATCGCAAGCTAAAAGGGCGCGGCCACGGAGGTACTTGGCCTTGATGAGCTGAAGCCAGAGGCCCCATCATCCCTAAGGAGGTGCCAGACCCATTTTAGCATCAATGCCACATTCAAGTGGCGTGAGTCAAGGATCCCTATGCCCCCATGGCATTTGGGGGCGCATACATCTGCCCATTTAACCGTATGGTAACATTGGTGGCCACCCTCATTGCCCAGAAGAACCTAGACAGCTCTTTGGTGAAGTCTGCATGGGTCCCCTTTGGTAGCAGGTACAACCCCATCTGGTACATGGGCAGGCTCGAAAGACAAGAGTTGATCAGGATCGACTTGCTCCCCTTGGTCGTGAGCCTAGCTCTCCAGGGTTCGGCTTTGGACCGGACCCTCGTTACCAGGGGTGTAAGGTCCTTGATCAGGACTCGAGTCTCTCAGATGGGCATCCCAAGGTAGGTGATAGGGAAGTCCATCAACTTACAATTCAAATTATTAGCAATGCGCTGACGCTCCTCCTCTGCATACCCTAGAATCATGACCCCGCTCTTATCAAAGTTAATCTTAAGCCCTGACATGGATTCAAAGCAGAGAAGTAGGAACTTGAGGTTAATAATGTCGAGATCCGAGCCCTGCACCATGATCATAGTATCATCCGCATATTGGAGGTGGGAGATACCACCTCCCGGAATCAGATGCCCCACCACACAAGAGATGTGGCCAGCAATTTTGGCTCTATCCAAAACCTCTGCAAGGGAATCAACCGCGGCGTTAAACAATAAGGGGGAGATAGGGTCCCCTTCTCTAACTCCACAAGACGGGCTGAAGTACGGGACAATCTGCCCATTAATATTGATCACCGTCCTACCACTCATAACAAACTGCATAATCCACTAGATCATCCTGTCATCAATACCCCTCCTCTCCAGTACTAGTCTCAAGAAGGCCTAGTCCAAGCGGTCATAGGCCGTCTGAAAGTCCAACTTAAGGAACACTCCCTTCTAGCGGCATGCCTTCACTTCATGAATAATTTCATGAAGAGCAAGAACGTCATCATGTATCAAGCGTCCCTTAAGAAAGGCGAACTAGAGAGGATGCGTGAGACCCTCTAGGACTAGAGCAAGCCGCAGGGCACAGACCTTCGCGAAGATCCTCTATATAACATTGATCACAATGATCGGTCTAAATTGGCAGCTATCCGTGGCCCCTACTACCTTGGGGATCAAGGTGATCACACCAAAGTTCAGACGAGACATCCCAAGGGTCCCGATATAGAACTCCTGAAACATCTGCATGATCATTGTCTGTAGCTGGGCCCAGAAGGTCAGGAAGAAAGACATCGGAAGACCATCGGGGCCACGCGTCGACCCGGTCTTCATGGACTTCAGGCCACGACCACCTCCTCCGGGAGGAACGGGAGGGTAAGCTCCACATTCTCCGCTGGGGTGGCCATCGCATCCCCCGTCTAGAAGCCTGGGGTCAGGGAGAGCCCTGACCGAGGCGACTGATGTACTCGACGTTCGACGTAGAGCTCGTTGGGAACCCCAAGAGAAAGGTACGATGAGCACAGCAGCAAGTTTTCCCTCAGTTATGAAACCAAGGTTTAATCGAACCAGTAGGAGCAAGGAAACACCCCAAAGGTGTCACTAGCTGAGCTTTGGCAGGGCGCACTACCGGTGCTAGTAGCAACGTGGAGACCTGCACAACACAACCACAGAACTTTGTCCCCAACTTGCGATGAGGTTGTCAATCTCACCGTGTTTTGCGGAAAACAAAGGATTAAACGTATCGAATGGAAAGAAGTAAAAAGTTTGCAGAAAGTAAACACAAAGCAGTAAAAGATTGTAGATTGTATGTAAAGACAAAGGACCGGGATCCATAGTTCACTAGAGGTGGCTCTCCTTAAGATAGATAACATGCTGGGTGAACAAATTACAACGGGGCAATTGACAAACACCGAGAAAGCAATACATGCATATATTAATCATCTTGACTCCTTTGAGACTTGATTGGGAATTACAACATAATACATAGACCGCCATCCAACTGCATCTATGACTAATAATCCACCTTCAGGTTATCATCCGAACCCCCTCTAGTATGAAGTTGCAAGCAACAGATTATTACTTTACGAACTGCGTGTAAAGTAAACAATACGATTGTTCTATGAACAAAGGATTGTTGTTTTCTCCCTAGTAGCAACAGCACATCTAGTACCTTAGAGATTTCTGTCACTTCCCCAGATTACCAGAGGCATGAACCCACTATCGAGCATAAATACTAACTCTTGGAGTTGCTAGCATCTACTTGCCCAAGATAGCTACTAACAACGGAAAGCATGCAAGATCACAAATAACAAAGACATGATAGAATCAATAATCAATCTGAAATAGCATCTCAATATCCATCGGATCCCCGCAAACACAACATGCAGAATTACAAATAGATGATCTTGATCATGAACGGAGCTCACAAGATCTAAGCATGAAAGCACAAAAGAGGAGAACCAGCCATCTAGCTACTACATGGATCCATAGTCCAAGGATGAACTACTCACGCATCACACCGGAGGCTTGCATGGTGATGAAGAAGGCCTCCAGGGTGAATTCCTTTCTCCGGCAGGGTGCCGGGAAGAGCTTTAGATCCCTCTCGATCTAGGGATGGAGATGACGGCGGCTACAGACTCTTTCGTGGATTTTTTGATTGGGGCCTTAGGGTTTACGTCTTGAGGGCATCTTATAGTCGGAAGGGGAGGCCGAGGGGGTGCCGGGAGCGGCCACACCACCCCCTAGCGTGGGCCAGGTCTGGCCGCGCGGCCAGGTGGTGTGGTGGCTCCCTGGCCCTTCTTCGTCTCGTATTCTGGTACTTGATCACTTTCGGAAAAATAGGCACTTTGGCTTTTGTCCCGTCCAATTCCGAGAATATTCATTTTCTGACTTTCCTGGAACCAAAAACAGCAGAAAACAGGCAGCTGGCACTGTGGCTCTTGTTAATAGGTTAGTCCAAGAAATCATATGAAAAGTACTCCAAAGTTGGAACAAAACACAAGAAAGTGGATAAAACCAAGCATGGAACATCAAAAATTATAGATACATTTGCAATGTATCAGCGACCGTAAGAACAACTATTTGTAGAAGGCATAAATATGGAAGGAGAGATCCTGATTGGATTCCAACAGATTGTCCCCCTCCCAGAGGCAGGGGATCGAATACTTCCTTCTCCTACCATTAGCAATAGCATGGAAGTAAGCCGTGTTCAACTCCCCTTGGAGATTCCAGTTCTGACGACTCTGATGTCGCCATAACGCCTCTTCCCCTTTGTAGATCTCCATAATGGAGGTCTCAAGGGAGTACCTATGGGACCATGCCTCCTTCGAGAGGCCGACCAGGTCAGCCTCCCGGTCGAGGGCCTAGATCTCCCGTAGAAGGGACTCCTTCTGGTCTTTAAGGTTCGCCCCCAGGTTCGCCCCCATCCTTTCATGAACTGCCGTGCGAGCTTGGCAAAGTGGTGCCAAGTGTCGACCGCCCAGTAAACTCGAGGAGGGGAGGTGGTGGCTTCTAGCCACTTAGCCCGAACTGCTTCCACGAAGCCGGGCTTCTGGAGCCAGAAGGATTTGAAGTGGAAGCGGTTCAGACTCAGGGGTGAACCCCCTCTCGAGGAAAAGAGGAGGGGTGTGGTCAGATCCAATCCTGGTGACCGCCCTCAGGGAGCAAAGCGGGAAAGAAACCTCCCAATCCATTGACATGAAAACGCGATCGAGCATATAACAGATCGGGTCTAGCCGTTTGTTGGTCCACGTATATCTAGCGCCCACCCGCACAATCTCGTGCAAGGCAAGATCCGCGATGCAGTCATTAAACATACGCATCCTATGGAGGTCCACCTGTGTAGAGCTCTTGTCGTCAGCAAAACATATAAGGTTGGAGTCCCCGGCTATCACCACGGGGATATCAGCCCGTCCCACTTTCAACTTGAGCTCCTACAGGAAGTCAGCAGACCTCCTATGGTCCGCGGGGCCATAAACAATGATCATCTCCCACCTGAAGCGAGATTGTCTATGGGTGAGAGACATGCTCACGAAGAACTCCCCACGGTCCATATCAACTACCTCGAAGGTATCCTCCTTTACCCCTAGGAGGATCCCTCCCGAGTGGCTAGTGGCCGGTAGCCAACCTAGCTGTAGCTGAAGCGGCTAAGACCCTCCAACTTAGCCACGGTGAAGTCCTGATGTATCGTTTCTTGAAGCCTGAAAATATCTAGGACTTCGGTGCACATGTATTCCTTGATCTGTCAGCGACGACCATCATGCCTAAAGCCCCTGATGTTCCAAATGAATGCCCGTATGGCACGTAGGCTGTCCATTTGGACCAACTCAGTGCGGGGGGGGGGGGGGGTCCCCTTAGTGGGGGCCGAATGGGCACGACTCCGGGGAAGAGGCTTCTTAGTTGCTTTGCGCGGTCTCCCACGAGGCCGTCCCGAGCGGGCAGGCTTCAGGGGGACTCCCTATCATCAGGTGCCGGAGGTGGATACCTGCTGAGCCCAGGTCCTGACGACCCAGCCTCTGCAAGGACTAGGGCGTGCTCATGTTCCCATGCATCCCGTGCACGGACAGCGGAGATGGCGCCCTTGTACCCCTCCCGTGCCTTAATGGCAGCAATCTAGTCCACCTTGGGTCCCTTCTCGCCGCGGAAAACAATCGCACAGTCATCAGCCACTTCGTCCAGGTGGGCCAGAGAGATGTCGGCGAGCATATAGAACCTAGAACTAGAGGAACTAGAAGGACCTGGAACCGAAAGGGGAGAGGCGCGGGTAGTACCTGGAAACTCGTCGTGGGCAGTCACACGGCGAGTCACGCGCTCCTCCATCGTTGGCTCCGGTCCAGACAGCCCAGCCCTGGACCCCGCAATACGCTCGCTATGGCGGGATGGCGGCGAGGGAGGCGGGCACGGGGCTTGAGGGCGGCGCAGCCTAGAGACTGTCGGGGGGCCAGATTCGGTCGCGTCAGACGGCACCGTGCCGGGTCTGGTGTGTCTAGAGCAAGCCTGTAGCAGAGCACCCCCGGCGACCGCGGCGAGACCCGGGAGCACACCACCAACCCCACACTCCCCGAGGTCACCACCTCCGGGGAGATCACCTAGGGTGGAGAGGCCACCTGAGAGAGCGGGCGGACGAGGTTGGAGCTGTACTGCGCGATCTCAAGACCGATGGAGACTGGGGGTTGGCGCGGTAGTAGCGGGGAAGATCCACCGGGGCCAGCTTGGACGGTGTGCTGAGAGACAGAGGGCGCCTCCCAGGAAAGAACGGGGCCCCTCCTGAAGCGCCAGGCGCAGGGTGGCTAGGTAGCACCGCTGTCTGAGCCCCCGACGGGCCACCCTGACCTACCGAGAGGGCTGGGGTGGTGGGGGCGGTGTCAGTCATCAGCGGCGAGAGGTCTGTCCCATCGTCGCTATCCTCTGACGACTCGTCCTCCGACCCCCGACCGCCCTTCCCCGGGCTACCTCCGGCCGGGGGGTGACGAGGGGACGGCGGTCTAGCCTCGGGCGGCAGCACGTCCTCATCGAGCTCCACCATGAGGTCCTTACCCACTCGGTCGAAGAAGAAACGCGGCAGGGAGACGGGGAACACAGAGAGGTCCGGGCATAAGAGGCACATCCGGGCCGCTCTGTGCCCCGAGAGAGAACCCTCGTCCACCTCGAGCACCTTGCCCACGACCTGCCCAAATAAGGCCAACAATCTCCGGTTTCCTGGCCTCGTCAAGGATGCCCAGGAGCCGGACCAAGACCTCTAATAGTGTGGTTACAGACTCCTGAGCAGCAGAAGGCAGCTGGACAGAGACCTTCAGCTGGTGGATCGGGAGAGTGAAGGAAGAACCACATGCACACATCCGTAAGATCTCCACAGACGGGAACGAGACTGCGAACTCGGAGGCGGAAACACGGCGAACAGGCCACTCGTGGCCCGGGAGGTCTACACTGAGCTCGTCCTGGAGCAAGGCCTCGGTCACCTCCACTGTCAGAGGGGGGACCTGGTCCGGGAGCACAGTCACCATCACCAACGTCTCCGGGACAGTCATCTAGACCCCACCCATGGCAATGAAGTAGAATCCGCCATACACTCTATGGCCGTAGTACTCCAGACACTCCCGTACTTGGCCGCCCGCGCCCAGTCCGGCAACCGCCGAACCGACGCCAAAAGGTGCGGACAACGGGCCCGGCTCGGACACCGGCGCCGTCTTCTTCTTCTTCTTCTTCTTTGGCTCATTTTCTCCCACGTCCTCTCCCACCCCGCGCGGCGTAGGTGCCTGGTCCGAGAGAGGCTGGTCTTGGCCCCCTCTCCAATGGCTAGCATCAGCATGGCCCATGCCCTGGCGGGGCCTGGCACCCCTCTCCTGCAGCGTCGAGGCCCTGAGGCGCTCCTCCCTCTCCACATCTGGGGGAGGTAGAGGCGGCCCCGCCCCGTGCCTAGGATCCTCGATGCGGTGTCGGACCCGAGGCGAGGAGTGAGAGGCGCGGCGCGGTTGCTGGACCCTCCCATGCGGCAGGGAGAGACGGTCGGGGTGGCGATAGGAACTGGCTTGGCCGCAGGCGGGCGGCTGGGGGCGGGAGTCCTCGGTGATGCCCCAAGGCGGCGACCGGTCGCGGGCGCGGCGAGGAGAGCCAGGACGGGGGGCCGCCGGCGGGCTCCGGCCGCGATGCGCCATGAGGGCCGCGAGGTAAGAGCGCGGGCGAGCAGGTGCAGGTGGCGAGGCGGCAGCGGCTGCGGGACGGGGTACCTGGGGAGGAAGCGAAGGGAGCGATGAGGAGGTTACCAGGGACGGGGTCGATAAGGTGAGATGCACCATGGTGTGCCTCTCACGGGTCGGCCCAACCACCTCGGGCGGGCGATAGGTCAGGTCGTGCCTGGGCTAGCCGGTCTAGGCTACTAGCGGGTCTTGGCCCACGAGCGGCCCAGCCAGCCCGCCCCCTCATAGCCTCACCCGCCGGCCCGGCAGCGGGCCTAGCCCGCCTAAGCCCACGCCCCGCTCCACCTCTGCCCTGTTGCAGCGCTGCCGGAGCAGACCCCGCTGGGACACCCCCCCCCCCCCCGGCCGCTGGCGAGGCCGCCGTGAGGCAGCCCTGGACAGGGAGAGGTAGTCCCCCAAGGAAGGAAGCTAGAGGGGGGAAGGGCAACGCGTTGTCTCCACCCCTATCTCGCCATTCGGGGCCTCCCAGTCCTCCACGCTTGTCGCCTTGCCCGCCTCCGGTGCCGACCTCGCGGCCGCCGTGACCTCCGTCTCAAGCTCCTCCTCAACATTGCCCCAAGCCAGCCCGCCCAGATCCACCAGCTCCGCCACCCGCTCCGGTGATAGCGGCCGAGGGGGTGGAAGGGCCGGCCTCCAGGCAGGCGACGGCTGGGTAGTCACGGGAGGGGCGGGAAGAACACGTCGGCCGAGCTTGACCTGGTGCGCCGGGAAGAGCAGGGACCCACCCTGTCGGAGGAATTCGCCGCGCCACCGGTCCGGAGCATCCACCACCACGCCGGCCGCGTTCAGGAGGACGAGGCGTCCCTCCGGCAGCCGGAGAAGGACCGACGCCGCAGACCAGCCCGGGCGGCAGCCCTCGAAGACCGAGGCCGACGACGCCGTCCATCGTAGCGGCGGCGACTCGGATGAGGCAGGCCTCGCTGCCATGGTGGCCGCCGCGGCAGGGGGAGGAACGTCGGCGAGGCGGAGACCCCCCGCCGAGGGTTCAAAATTCAAAAATTGGTCCCCTTGCCCAAACAATGGCAATGCGATGTTTTTCCTATATTTTTTTTAAAGAGATAAGAGCACATAGGCCAAGAAAATTGGATGAAACTTCCCCATACACCAACAGAGACTGGTTAACTGTTTAGTGTTAACCATGTCGTCGCTCTCGTGCTGGAACAGAAGTCTCCGGCACGTAAAGCACTCTACTAATAAAGCATCATCTGAGTATCTGACTGACCCGGGTTAGAGGATGCACACCCACGACCACGACCCATCATCGCTTGCCCTTTTGTCCAAGCTCAAAGCACCCTAGTCGCTGACGGCATCCGAAAGCTACATCTTCTCTGCCGCTGATCCACCAAGGTCAAATGGCCGAGCCGGACAAAAGCAGAGACAGAGGTCTCACCCATCTGACCATCTGCTTCGCGTCCTGGTGTTTTTTCAAAGACTGGATGCACCCTCCATTCCCTGTTGGAGAACAGCGCGCGTCCTGGTGTTTTTTCAAAGACTGGATGCACCCGTCTCCATTCACTTTCCTGGTAACGATGCTATCATCCTTTTTTTCCTGATTCAGCACTGAAATAATGAAGTTTCAGCCTTGGGATTCGTCGGACAGAATTACAGAAACAACTACTGCACGTACGCAGAGAGTGAACCGCAGCTGAAACCAAGATCGTTTTCTGTTCTTCCGTGGACACGCAGGAGACGGGTGGGTTGATGGCTGGAACGGCTGAGCTATCGTCCTATCGTCCGCACACGCAGGCACATGCACAAAAGAAGGTACTCCCTCCGATCCATATTGAGTAGCTTTTTTGGTACGTGCACATCATTCCAGCGACAATTAATATGAATCGGAGGTAGAATGCACACTCTTTGGTTCGGCGTGCTTCTTGCCTGGGCTCTTATTTTTCCTTTTTACCATTTGACCCACTTGGTGCTGT
The DNA here is from genome assembly GCA_910589775.1 of Avena eriantha. NCBI lineage: Eukaryota > Viridiplantae > Streptophyta > Magnoliopsida > Poales > Poaceae > Avena > Avena eriantha. Next base: position 42,634,957 of record OU342744.1, read on the forward strand.
ATATGTTAAGATTGGGCCTGAGCCACCTTTGATATCTTGTTTGGTTGACCTTATTTTTTGAGGTGCAATTTCTGCCAGGTGTTTTGGTTGCATTCATTTGTGGTTTATTTCCGTGCTCATGCAACTAGTTGTTGTTTTGTTGTGTGTTTTGCACCTTTTTTTATATCTGATATGGTTATCTATTTCGAATTTGGTGATCTTACCACCATATTACGCATTGCACACAACACACATTAGAACACGAGATACAATACAATTTACTAACATGTTTCATAACCATGGTACTTAGCAGGTTAAAGAACACATGCACACCATAATTAGGGGTTCTTACTAACACCCTGGTCAACAACACCATCAACAGGGCATCCCATGCCCCTGAACCATTAGGGGGTTAACCCCTGATCAAATGTCATCACATGTTCAGTTGTTTATTGATAATTGCATTTTGTATCATCATAATAGTCCCATATAGAATTCGTTTATATTGTTATTTGCATTGTATCATTGTTTATGCAATTTTTAGATAATTTATGAGACTTTCCTACAAAGTCGCCTATTTTGCTATTTAATTTTTGGGAGGAAGAAAACCTTATTTTTTGTATTTTGTTATTTAAGGGACTTTCTGGACACCAATTAATTTCAGAAAAAATAACACGGAAGTTTTTCATCACAATAAGGACAATGGGCAATAGAACCACGCGAGAGGAGCCACGATGGCCGAAAGAGCCCAGGTGGCACGACTGCCTTACTGGGTCACGCCACCTAGGCCCATTCGGACCTCGAGCGTTGCATCGGCTCTCCCTTCTTACAGACATCTCTATTTCGCCCAAAAACATACGCTATATTTTCCCATGATTTACAGAGGCAGCGATGGACGCGAAAGTATTCTCCTACTCCGGGAGAGGGAAGATCCTACTACTCTGAAGCCTCCGAAGGGGGGAAGTCGAATCCATCAACATCACGACTCCTCCTAGGTGTAGGAAGAGGCTTCTCCATCACCATCTCCATCATCCCCAACATTAGCACCATCTCCATCTCGAAGATAAACATCGTTCCCCTCATAGTTTGTGATAAGATTGAACCCTAGATATTGTTTTAGTGCCTTGTGCATGATTGTGCTTGGTAACTTGTCACTATTTGGTGGTGAAGTTATATTTTCAGAGTGTGTAGTATTCCATATGCCACTATCCAATCATGTTTCACTGTTGTGAGTAGTTCCCCATGTTCCTGAGGGCATATGATGATTTGGCTATGATTTTTATGTAGTATGCAATGAGTATTTGGTTATGTTTTAATCTTTTATATGGTTTTATGATGGTTATATGAGAACACCGACTACATATTACTTCACCTATATGGGCTCAAAGGGTTGCACCTTTGTGTAATTAAGAGAGTAAGGAGGGACGGAATGACATAAATCGTGTCCTGAGTCTTTGAGTTGTATTAAGAGGGTTCTAGATCTAAGACCATAGAACTTTATGCCATTGTTGGATTTTATGTCTTAATGAATCCTTTGTTTGCACATAAAATTCCCTTAGGACCAATCATAAGGGGTGCACTTGCTCATGTATATGGATGCACCTATTTTAGTCTCCGTCCAAAGAGAATAAAACTTGACAAGATACTTACCATGTTATTGTAGAAATATTTATGTTAAGTAAATCCATGTCGTCCTCAGAAATGTTTGTCACATATAAGAACACACACTTGAGATTGTCCTTTTGCTTCATAGATGATTGAGTTTTCTCACAAAAGTGTATTTATTTTATTGCAATTTACTTTTCTATAAATTATAAATCCAAAAACACCAAACTTTTGCATCTTTTATTATTTTACTTGTCAGACTTGCTAGTGATCATACTAGAGGTTCATGTGGTCGTACTAGAGGTTCATGATACATATGTAGCCGCCGATGACAATGACGCGATCGCCACAGCTGGTGTTGTAGCCCTCGTTGCGTGTGGCCTCCCGCAGATGGGGTAGGATGACTTGAGTAGTAAAAGGGTGATGCATGCAAAATGCATACATGAAATTTGTAGTTTATTGTCACATATTCCAACATATTTGCATCATATTAGTAGCTATTATCAAAATTCTTAATGATTTTGGGGATTTTCTAAACAATCTCCTCTTCTCTGGTTCTAACACTATTAGGCAGAAAAACCTTATGTTAGTATTTTGGACTTTTCAAGAGCTATGAGACGCAAAAAAGGGCAAAGTCTGAGAGCACACTTCAGAAATTTCAAGACAAAGAAAATGAGCTAAAGTGGGACACTAGGAGGTTAATGGGATGAAAATGAGGGCCCACGGCACGGAGTACTACCTAGGTCATGCCACCACCACTCCTTCGCGCCTCATTGCTTGGATGCCATCAATTCCACCAGCACCCTCTTCATCTTGACCTAAAAACTTCTATAAAAAGGATCCCCGAAGTGATATCACAACACATGGAGGCAGAGATAAAAATACATAAATAGAGAGTCAGCAGTGCACTGCTGGTGGAGATCGGAAGGGGGAAACCGCTACCGGAATCGCCTCTAGTTGGTTCCAGCCCCTCTGATGTGGTAATCATCAATATCTATAACAAGATCCTCTCCACCCCCTACTGTAATATCTTGTCAAACATGACGTGTGATGCAATCTATTATTTTTCCATGATCTACTATCTTTGTCTCTATGTTTGAGTAGTGATCCGTTTATGGCAATTGTGAAGCAGTTCGTTGTGGGTTGCATACAAGAATATGTTATCTTCTATGATGATCTTATGTACTAATATGAGGACACACATATGTTTGGGGATGCATAAGGTTGTCACTGTTGCATGTTGATAGGAGGAGAGATGGACGGAGTCACTTGATAGAAACCATGTCCCAAGTATTAAATATGCATGCTCTATTAATAGATGGTTAACTCAGATGGGACCTTGAAACTTACTGTGGTGGTTGGACTTTATGTGTTAATAATGTCCTTCCTTGCATAAAAACGGACTTGGGATCAATCACTAGGTGTGTAGTTGCTCGGTAACATGGTTACACCTATTTATGACTCCTCTATAGAAGAAACAATAAAAAAGACTATCAATGTGCTTCACTAATTGTGATAACCAAACAAATGAAATAACAATTTGCCTAAGAACTTACTCCCTTGAGTTACCTGCCTCTACTTTAATTGCTTCTACTATTACTAGTTTTATTTTTCTTGCAATATTTTACTTCTTGTTATTACTTTCAACACTTTACTGGTTTCTAGTTAGAAGTAAAAATATCTTACACCTCTAGTTAATTGCATTACATAAAAGTCCATGTTGTCCTAAAGTGATCCCCTTCAGCTCCTATTGGTTCAACATACAAATAATTATCGAATTGTTCTAAAGTGATTCCCTACTTTTAGGGATTATCAAAGAGCAAGAATGGGCGGTGGAAAACAGTAGAAATGGTGGGAAAGGGACGGTGGTGCACAATAACATTGTTGCATGCCCTTGACGGGACGTGTCGGATGATCGCCTGCCCATCGCCTGCAGGGCTAACCGACAACAATGCCTTAACACGGCGCATGGCACGAGGCGTGGTAGACGATGCTTTTGCCTAACTGCCAAGGTCGGTCCACGGGCTTGGCAACCGTTTTAGGCACAAAACATGTCCATATAACACCCCCTCTTGCCCCCATTTCCCACGTGTGTTGGGTTCTAGGGCGCCAGATGGAAAAATGGGCTTTTGCCGGATAAAAATGAGCTACGGGGGCTAGTTGGGCAATATTTTCTGTGTCGACGCCCCCATTGAGCCTTGGGGCGTGTGGACATACACTAAGCAAATGAAGCCCAATGATGCTCTTGTGGATTGAAGAATTTAAGAATGTGTAGGAGCATGCATTCATTTTGAACATGTAAGAGCATCTCTAGTCGCATCCAGCAAACGATGTCCAGCAAAAGCACTAGATCCCACATTTGGGACGTCGCCGCGTCTTGCCGCTCTTGCCGCTCTTGGGGACCCCAAATAATTGGCAATGAAATTTAATCAAATAGGAATAACTAGCCATATAGTTAAAAGGTCTTTTAAGTTCGAAGTTCCTGCCACCACTTCGCCGCAATCATCGGCTAGAATATTACAAAATCGAAGCGCAAATAAACCTAATAGTACACAGTAATACAGTATCCACCGTTGGCGGGGGCTCATCCAGAATAACGATCTCGTCCTAATGCGCGGGCGCATCTTGCTCGCATGTCGACGTTGTCGCTGCTGATGCTACTAATGCTATCAGTGACAGGATATTTTGGTGCCATGCCTGTGAGGGGTGAACGTAGGTGCGTGCACGATGGCGGCGAGCTCGTTGCGGAAAAAGTAGCGGCGCACGAGAGAAATGAAATGAAAGTTGTGAATTAAAGTCATCTATACCTGTTTCTAGGGTTGAAAATGGTAAGGAAACTTTCCGTCCATTTCCGAAGAAAAAGGAAATGAAGAGGTAAAAAGGAAACGGAAACGGAATTTTGCGAAAAAGGAACGGAGGAATATTTTAAACGGAAAAGGAAACGGTGGAGCGATTTCCGGCGGAAACGGAAACGGTAAGGAAATTCCGGATAAAGAAATAGGAAAACTTTCCGGAAATATAACTAGTCAAGCCCATGTACGAGAAATTACTTTGCATCAGTGATTTCTCTTGCACTTGTTGAGCCACAGAATATATGAAGGGACTATGTAAATTAAGTGAGTTTATTAGCGTTGATGTGAAACTAATTATGTGAACTTGTGTGCTTGTTGAAGTGTTGAATTATGTGTGTTACTTTATATTCAATTGTCATTGTTCAAAATTGTGAGATATTCTTTGTCTGTTATACGTTTACTTTTAGTTTACAGACCATGATATTACACCACTATTATATTCCGACAAATGTCCGTTTTCGTATCGTATCCGTCTCGTATCCGTACCATATTCATATCCGATGATTTTCGATTTCGTTTCTGATTCCGGTAATATAAGAGAAAACGAAAACGATAATATGTGTTTCCGTCTGTTTTCCTTCTGTTTTCAACCCTGTTTCTATGTGGATGACGGGGTTGGACCGCCTCTCGTCAGGATGCCAAAGTGTTGTTTCTGACGTGCCCGCAACAAACCATGTGTAGGCAGGATGGCCTTGGGGCCCGAACATACCATTGGGCCGCATCAGATAGAAAAGGCCCTTGGGGCATGCTGTTGGGCAAGGTTCTTTGTCTGGCACATTCCAAAGTCCTATCGCACTGGCCGCTGCCCACTTGAGCCAGAAGGCCACGCACTTGATCTACGGTCAGAACCGTCGCGCCGCGCCCACCCTGAAAGCCGCAGCCAAGTGCAGCCTCCACCGCGCGCTGCCGGACGGCCCGAAGCGCATCGACTGCGGATCCAGGTGGGACCCAAGATCCACAACACCGCCATTTTAGGAAGGGGATCAGCGTCATCACCTCGACCTAGGAACTCCGCCCCGGCCGCCGCGCGCGATGGAAGGCACTCACGCTGCTCCAGCCGCGCTTGAAAGCCATGGCCGCGATCTGCCCCCTAGCTCCTTTGGTGTTGGGGACCGCTGCCATCACGGACGAGGTCGATGGCAGCAGCGGCGAGCCGGCGAGGCACTCCGAAGGGAACGACTTCTCTGGCAGCGCTACCCTAGAGAGCGACATGAGGACGGCCCTTCGGTGTGTATATATACGTGTTATGCATTTGTCAATTTTCTCAATAATGCCCTTATAAATCACGAGAGAGTTGAGATAGAATGTGAGTGAAAGGGAAAATCCCAATTGGCTCCAGTGTTATGGAGTAAGATAACAGCTTAACAAGTCTAGAACTTCCAAAAAAAATGTTCCGTTATCTCTGAAGATAGTGGAACCCGACCCGGTTTCGGGGGTCGCATGGATAAAATGGTCATATCTGATGATGAGGTATTACACAGTTTCACATGTTTGCTCCACTTAGGCGACACTAAATCATCAGGAACATATACATATAGAAGCCACAGAAAAGCATGCCAACAATTGGTACTAGCTAGTCCTACTACCACATCTGTGTAGAGTTTCCACGCTTCACCGGATCGGATTGCTACGGTTCAAGACAAGCAGGACCATATAACCATTAAATTACCTATACGATGCGCTTGCTCTACCTAATTCCTTTGTCCTTTCGTCGAGCTACTCAAAGCTAGTGTAGCGTACTGTACATCTTAAAGAAGAGGCCCTTCAAGTATCCGATGTTACACTCCAACGTGCCACAGCTCTTGTAAATTAAATTTAGTTAGCTTAGCTAAGACAAGAACCAAGTCTCGTTTTAGCAGCTCACTAAAACAACCCACGCAAGCGTGCTTTTCCTACTACTTAGAGATATAAGAGCACATAGGCCAAGAAAATTGGATGAAATGAAACATCCCCATACCCGAACAGAGACTGGCTAACTGTTTAGTGTTAACCATGTCGCTGAGACGAGATAAATACGACACCAGTAGCCCCACGCATGTGTGATGTGTCGCTCTCCTGCTGGACCAGAAGTCTCCAGCACGTAAAGCACTCTACTAATAAAGCATCATCTGACTGACCCGGGTTAGAAGAGCTTCTGGATGCATGCCCATCATCGCTCGCCTTTTTTTCTTTCCCGCCAAGCCTAACATAGACGGCACAACATGCCTGAAGCTCAAAGCACCCTGGTCCCTGTGGCATCCGAAAGCTACATCTTCTCTGCTGGACAAAAGCAGATACATACAGAGGTCTCGGCTAGCTGGCCACTAGAAACCAACTGCTTCCCGCCCGTACCTGCCATGGTCCTGGTGTTTTCCCAAAATTCAAAGGCTGGAACGCACCTGCTATTCCCTGTTGGAAAACAGCATACATCTGAGCTATCATCCTACTAATGATACCATCCACCCTTTACAAATTCAGCTGTGAAACTATGAAGTTTCAGCCTTGGAGTCATCCACTAGACGGTGTGCACACCGAAATTCAGCTGAACCCGAGGACACCCGGGAGATGGACGGCAAGACTGAGCTATTCGAATGCAATAATAGTTGTTATATTTTTTTCTAGAATACACCCTGCAAAATGTATTAATCATGTTAAGGTGCTTAGGTATCTCCCTCTCCTCGAAAACTAATAAAACTAAAAAGACAAGGACGGCCAGGATTGTCTGACACCTATTTGTGCATTCCGAACCGAAGAGTATCGATCAATCATGTCAGTCCTTGTGTCTTCAGTTTCATAAGTTTGGGGAGAGGGGGACCGAAGCAAAAGCCATTAATCATATAAAAGAAATGACAGACGGCACGCAACGCCGCAAAGCAGCAGGTTCAGTGCCAACAAGACGTGGCAGCTCGTCAAAACAATAAACCTCTAATCTCCGTCCAGGCAAGACACCAGCTACGGGAATCTAAAACTATCGGTATTAAAGACACCCGCTAAGTGCCACATATCAACCTCATTTCCGATCTTCGTCCTGATTGTCAGCGCAGCTGGTGTGGCCTCGTTGAAAACCGCTTCATTCTGATGCCTCCAAATGCACCAAAAGACCAAGATAACCGTAGCCTGGTGGTCCACCAGTGGATCAAATCCGTTTCCAAGGTGGGATGTGACCCCATGTGGGCCTAGCGTTGCAAGGCTCGGCCATAGACCTCCCTGGAGATGACGCAACCCAAGAAGAGGTGTTGCAGGGTCTCCCGATGCTAGTCACGGAGCGGGCAAGCCACTAGGTCTACAAGACGACGACGCTGAAGCCTATCAGTCGTGCAACATCTGTTCTTGGAGACGAGCCACACGAAAAACTTACAGCTGAAAGGCGCTCGTGGGCTCCCGATCTGGTCTATGACTCGAGCGAAGGTGGTACCCATGAAGAAGGTGTTGTAACCCGACTTCGGTGAATATACTCCATCACTGGTCCAACGCCACACCAGCTTGTCCTCCCTATCTGGCATGAGTTGAATGCTCACAAGCGTGTGCTAGAGAAGGAAGAACTCGGCCAGCGCCTCAGGACCTAAGTCTAGGCCACAGTCCAAGAGTCACGCCCCCTAGAGTCGTCCTTGACCGATTACGCATTCACCCGACTCTGATACCTTCGATCCAGATTACAAATATAGTATAACTTGTTTTTTCCTAGAATACCTAAGTTTATCGAACCTTGGAAGAATTTTCTTAGTGTAAGATTATGTTGAACAAAACCTTGATAATTCGTACTATCTTTATTTACCAGACCTTTTACGTTTACTTTGTTTTGTGTATCAATGGATGTAGATAGGTCAAGGATAAGGATTCACCTGCAGTTGTGCACACATATGGTATAAAAATAACAATAAGCTCATTCATGAGTTGTGATCTAATCTAGATAAGTATTATATGCGGTATGTCTATAACTACTATAACATTTGTTAGCCATAAGCATTATAGAATTTTGTCCAACCATTAGACTTTCGTTATTAAGTAAAACAGACCAAACCCTTATGCTTTATGATGTTACCGTGATTTCCAAATGGATCTGCAATTAACTATTGTATTCCCCTTACTATCAATGGGTTTCGCGCGTAGAAGCATATTACCGTTCATCTCACCTCATTACCTTTATAAACCCTTGGGCTCTTGGGTAGCTGACAAGTCCTAAGATTGAGGTATGAGACGATGATACAAAAGAAAAATCCAATATCCAATAACAACACAATATACCCATGTTAGAAGATGCACAAATCGTTGCGAGGCTACACCTCGGCCTGCAGCCCACGAGGACTACTCACACATAACGAGATCAACAATCATAAATATTAAATTCTTAAGAGAAATACTAAATAGTCTTACAATATCACCAATCACAAAAAGATCAAGACTACAAGTAGATGGCTATGGAGAGGGAGTTGAGAAGGAGGTATGGCTATGATGATGGTGGCGGCTCTATGGTGGATCTCCTCTCCTTAGATGGGTTTTCTGGGAATGGCTTCAGATGTGTTGCGTTAGGATTTCTGGCGGCTCTGTTGCGAATTATATTTGGGTGTCTTCATGGAATTTCTTAGTTTGAATCGTCGAAGGTGGTGGCACCCAGTACAAGCGGGATCTTCCCGTACCTACGCTCGTTAATACTCATGGAACTCCTGTTTGCGAGCCCTTTGTAACATCCCAAATCTTTAATCAAGTTTATCAAGATCCAAATCACCCAATTTAGGGTTAACAAAAACTTTTTATCATTAAAATAACTAAGAATGCATATGTGGGTTGCATTAATAGGGAATTATTTAGAATGGCTATGTTTGTTTGTTCTAATGGTTGTAAAATGATTCTAAGATGAATGCCACATCATCTAGATCATTTCCAAGCAAAATTCAAAGAAAAAGAAATCAAATAGAATTACTAAATGGAAATGGCCACTTTGGTCATTTTAATCAACTAGGCCACTTTAGGTGTTCCTAGCACTCAAATTCAAACAGAAACAATTGTGGATCTTTGCACCCCTTGCTAGTAAAAGTAAAGATCTACTAAGGCCCACTCTATGATCTTCCAAAAACATTCAAAATCTAAATTTAAAAGACATTTGAAAATGGAATCAAGTGTATGTATCTAGATCCCACTTTTTCAAAAACCACTCAAATGAGTTCAATTTGACAAATCCCAGCAACCAGAGATGCTTAAGCATAAGATCAACAACTCCACCAAAAATCATTTCAAAATTCAAATCTTTGCTTCATGCGGCCATTGTGTCGAACAGTTGGCAGGCAAGAAAATATTGGCCTAACTATTATTGTTGCCAATTGAATTCTTGTCTCCCATTTAACCCTCATGCTTCTCATATGTCCCCTCTTAGTTTAACTAAACCCCAGACCAACCCCCTCCTACCCCGCAGCACCAGTAGCGCGCCGCCCAAATGTGGTCGCCTTTGGCCGACCGTGGGCAACGTGCCACAGACCATGCCGCGCCAATCCAGCACCTCCATTAGCTCCGCCACACCCTACCGCGACCCCCTGTCCCTTCCCCGAGCGCAGCCAGCCCCTGGACTACCATGGACAGCTCGCGCCCACCACCTCTGCGCCGTGCCCAGCTCACGCCAGGGCGCCGTCCCTGACAGGCCCGCACAAGCCGCGCCTCGACCCCAGCTCGTATGCGCAGCTTCGCCATAACCCCAGCACCCCGCCAGACATGCCCCTCTCCCGCCACGCGACCAGCAGCCGTCGTGAACCATGTCGAGCACCACCTCTGCCGCGTAGAGCGCTAGCCTCGCCTGACCGTTAGCCACCGCCCCTAGCGTTGCCTTTAAGCCGTAGCTGACCGCCAGGAGGCAAGCCACCGGCCGCCTACACCGCCCATGCCTCTAGCGCCATGTATCGTCGTCACCGACGAGCTCACCATCGCCCGCACGGTCCCCTCGTCGAGCCTATATAAGGAGCCCTCCCTAGCACCAATTCCTCACACCACTCAACTCCCCTCTCCCTCAGAACCACCTAACCCCATCGCCAGAGCCGCTCGAGCAGCCGTTCGCCGGAATTGTGCCGGAGTTAGCCGCAACAGAGGAGGAGAAGCCCCCGTCGATTTCGTCCATCCCCGGAGCTGTCGCGACCTCGCCTGGTTCCGCCGTCGTCTCCTCGTTCAATTGCCCCCATCGCCACACTCGCTGGAGCCCTGGTATGCCCCCATTGCACCCCCACCGAGCTGCTAGGGTTCCACCTCGCTGGCGACCTGTCCGTCGTCGACGACGAGCGACTGCCGTCGATCCTAGTTCTAATCGTGCGGTCCACATTTCCCCGTACCGCTTCGCGTTATAAGAGCCGCTGACATGCGGGACCCCCTATCAGCTGTCCACTGCGCCGTAGAGTGAAACTGGGCCGGCCCATTAGTATTCCCGCGTTGGCCCTAAAATTCACATTTAGATTTATCTATTTAGACTTAATCTAGTTTCTACCCTTTAGTTCAAAAATCAATTTAGAAAGATTTACTTAACCAAATTGAATGATTCCAATTTTTTGGAAAGATAATTAAAATATCTATCAAAGCCCGTTGGATTTAAATCAATTAGAGTTAGAGATCTCTCCTAGAAAAAATAACAAGACAGAGACTTTTTCACATTCAAACATTTTTCAAAAATCAACCATAATAGATTTTGAGTTGATTCCAACTCTAAAAAATCACATTTGACCATACCTATCTGAATATGTAATAATATTGAGGTTTGCATGCAATGACTTTGGACTAGTACCAAAATAATGCTATATAGGCATTTCTAGTCACTTTAAATTGAATAAATATTAAACTTAAACTTATTAAAATATGATCCAACATTTAAATCGCATTCCCATGTATTAGAATATGTGGTGATGACATGTGTACACATGATCCCATATTTTAATTGGAAAATATTAAATCTTAATTAATTTCAATGAGTAGAAATTACTTTTCTCAAATAAAATAAATGAAACTAGTTCATTAAAGTCTTGTGATGAGTGTGATGATGCTAGATCATCAAGTGTGTGCCTTTAGTGTGCTAAATAGACTAGTTAAGCTTTTTTTGGTGATTGTGTATCCCGTATGTATTTATAGACGATAGTACCAACCAAGCTTACGAGGAGGAGGAGTTCTACCAAGAAGAGGAGGAAGAGAATTTCAACCACTGCACCAACCAAGACAAGCCATCATTAACAATGCAGGCTAACCCTTGTAAGCTAGATGACCTAAGCAAGATGCTTTAGGCATGCTTGGTTATACATTTTAACTTATACCTACCCCAAGTTTTATTTACAAGCTTTACTTTCTTTTACTTTACCAAAGTTCTTTACTTTGTTTATAGATAGCATAAAGAGTATAAAACTTGGCCTATCTAGTTAGATTTAGATGTCATTCTATGGCATGAGATTGATATTAGTATCCCACCTTAGTGAACACTCTTAACTTAGTGTTTAGAGTCAAACCAAAAACTTGATCACTTTAGATGGGAGTACTTGGTGAAAATGCCTTATGAAAACCTTGGAATAATGACTCATTCTATTGAGATGTTTTGACATGTGTTGATAAACACAAATGGTTTATGATGATGAAAATGTTGAGGCATGAGCCTTAGCCCTTTATAAAAACGGATGGTTGGGTTTGGATGCGATACCATTCCAAATTTACCGTACAACCACAATACCTGAATTGGGTAAGGCTTAGCCGGAAGTTTATATGCATTAATATGAGTTCCCTCGCGGGAGACGTTTGATATGAGGCTACCTCTCAATGTTGTCCACCTATGCAGTGCCCAGGATGGCACATGGCCATGGCTGGGAGGCCAAGCTCATATGAGAGGTGCTTATACTAGGGTGTGTAATTGAAAGGTTATGTTTGATTATTCGCATACTAAGTTTGATGATTCAGGGTTATCCCTAACGGATGTATCGAATTTTGTGGTGAAAGTGTACAACCTCTACAGAGTGTCAAACTATTCGAATAGCCGCGTCCGCGGTCATGGACAGTTGGAGTGAGCATACTGTTCCGTCGTCAGATGTTTTCAAAATGACTTATGAAATGAATGATGAATCTTGACTTGACCACAATAGGGTTGTGACTATGAAACTAGCTTCCAACTTAAGTGATTTTAGAACTTTATTTTATCTTTCTTTGTCTCTGAACTCAGCTTAGGTTTCGAACTTAACTTTGCAATAAACTTAGAGTTTAGCATTCCTATTAGAACTACTTTACTTCTTAGTGATAGTTTGCGAGTACTTAAAGAGTACTCATGGCTTTGTCCCTGGCTATTCCCATGGCCAGACTATGAAGAGGACTACCAAGAGGAAGGACAGCAGGACGGCTACGACAACTAGGACTATCTCCCATCGTTAGCATTGCCTGTGACACTGAAGATGGACCCCACCGTTACGCTTATTATTTATTCTACTGCTTGTTGTATTAAGACTGGATTATGAGATCCTTTATTCGTGTAAGACCTTATTATGGTTTGTAATGGATGATGTACTGTGATATCCAATCTGTTATGTCTCGCAAAAATGGTAATCCTGGGATTGCGATGTATGGCATAACAGGCATCTGGGATTAAAAATATGGGTGTTGACAAGTTGGTATTAGAGCCATCCTGACCATATGAGACCCTAGTTAGAATGGACGTCCAAACAAAAATTTAGTTTCAAAAGAAGTGAGTATTTATGAAAACCTATTTCCTCTCTTATCCTTGGGATTCTTTCTCTCAAACAAATTCATGTTCCTCAAAAATTCTTACATTACTACATAAAATTTTGGCACACTTGATCACTTCACTAACTTACTCATCCAACATTCTTATAGATGGAAGTTCAGTACAACAAGTTCTACCAGCTGGGCAATGGAGGCCAACTAATCTTCGAGAGGGATCTTGATGCACCGTCTGAGCACTTGGAGGACCCTCATCCGGAATTCTTTGGAGCTCAACTCAATGGTCCCCCAGGAGGGGATTTACAATGGCTAATTGTTGCTGATCTTCGAGGCAAGATGGAAGCACTACTTTTGGAGAAGATTCAATTCATAGGGAGAGAGAACAACTAACTAGATGGATTAGCTAGGGCAATGCATGAAGCTCTCGCCCGTCTTTGCAGACAAAACATCAACTTGATCTAGGGAACTCGCTTTGCGTACTATGCAAGGCGTGATTCTATGGGAAGGCCGTTGGAGATGCCAAGTTACCTGGAGATGAGACACCAAGTGGAGAACCTTGACTTCCTACTGTACATCAGGCAGAAGGAATTGGACAATGCTAGAGAGTACGCCAACCACAACCTTGCCATTGCTGCTCAGAAGGCCCAGACTTTCTCACTGCTAGTCAAGGATCATCAATCACTTCATCTTCAACGCGCAAAGAAGGATCGCACCATCGACCGTCTTCGCAAGAAGGTGACCGACCTTGAGAAGACCATCAAGGAGCAAGAAGCTCAGCTTGCAGCAAAAGAAGAAGAGGAAGGTGAAGACATCCAAGGAGATATTCATTCATTCCTCAGCAATGATGATGACTACCTGGAGGATGATGCCATGGACTTCTACCGACGATGATGACTCCGACTTCATCGATGATGAGTAGATGGACTAGAGCACTATTGTAGGAATGAGAAGTATCGGTCCCATTGTATCGTAGCTCACAGAATGGTTCTTAAAACCATCTTTTTTCCTTTGATGCGGTGGTGTATGTGTGTTTGTATCGTGTGCTTGTTTGAATGAATGAGAAGAAGTTAGTTGCAAAACCTGAGTCAAACTCAAAGTTGTAGATTTTGAAAACAAAACCATGAACCTTAGAACTTTCCCTATTACCCCATTATATATCTCAATCTTTAGATGACTCGTGGAAACCCCAGAGGGAGCAGCTCATCGCAGGACCCGATGCTGCAGATTCTGCAGATGCTAGTTTCCGACCAAGAAGCTAGTAGAGAAGAGCGCCAAGCCAACCTAGCTACCCTGCAGCAGATCGCCCAGATGGCCCACAACAATCAAGGCCATGGAAATCAGGATCATCCGAGATCTAAGCTTACGAACTTCCAGAATACCAATCTGTCTATCTTCAGCCATTCGGAGAACCCACTAGATGCAGATGATTGGTTACAGACCAAGGATAATAACCTAGAAGTCGCCAGAGTTGATGCCAATGAGCAAGTTCTGTTTGCCACGCACTATCTGGCAGGAGATGCAAGGGCATGGTGGAACATCACCCGTACTATGAACCACGGGCAAATGATGACATGGGAAGATTTCAAGACCAAGTTTAACCGCACCCACGTGCCGCAAGGTTTAGTCACTAGAATGAGAGATGAGTTCAGAGAGCTGAACCAGGGCAGGATGACTGTAGTAGAGTACCATGACCGATTCCTATCTCTTGCTAGGTATGCACCTGATGAGATCAACACTGAAGCCAAGAAGAAGGAAAGATTCCTGAATGGATTGCATGATGAGACGCAAACGGTGTTAATCAACATCCGTTTTGATGATCTTGAAGAGCTAGTCAACTCCGCCATGCAGATGGAAGGGAAGATCAACTAAGCCAATGAAAACCGCAAGCACAGAATGATGCACTAGAGTGGATCCAGCAGTCACTAGAAGTATCGCCCCAACCCGTCTGCGGGATATGCCCGAAGGAACAATCGACCCCCGATGAATCGTCCAAGATACCCCAACCGTAGCGTAGGAAATGTGAAGTCCAGAGGAAACAACAACAACAACCACCCCGCAACTCCAACAACTTCAACCGTGCACCACCCAAGTCCAACAACAACAACAACAATACTGCCCCAAGGACTGGAAGCAATGCTGTGCCTGTTGCAGCCAAGGACAAGTCCCAGATTACTTGCTTTGAGTGTGGAGTGAAGGGTCACTACTCCAATGAGTGTCCCAAGAAGATTGCCGCCACTGCCAATGTGAATGCCCCAGCTCAGCAGCAACGCCATGTTCAACCCAGAAGAAGATTCGCCCCAGGGAACTCTCTCAACCGCAACGGCCGTCTCTTCCACATGAACACCGAAGAAGCCCAGGAAGCACCAGATGTCGTACTGGGTATGTTTTCTGTGAACTCAGTTTTAGCAAGAGTGTTGTTTGATTTCGGAGCATCGCACTCGTTTGTTACAGAAGAATGTACACGCACTAGTAAGATTCACCCAACCAACTTGAAGCATGTTATGATAGTTCAAATTCCTGGTTCAACCACCAAAGCTAGAAAAATTTGTAAGACGGTACCTATCAGAATACATGGGATAGATTTTTATGCCAATCTAATAGTACTTGGAACCAAAGGTTTGGAAGTAGTACTAGGAATGGATTGGATGTCAAAACATAAAGGATTGATCGACTGTGCCAATAAAGCCATCACCATGACCAGTAGCTCTAGAGTAATAGTACAGCATATATCTGAAACCTTACCCCGTCAATTCAAGTGCAACAAGGGTCTAGCCCTACCAACCCTAGACCAAGTCAGAGTAGTCTGTGAATACCCCGACATATTCCTAGATGAATTGCCCGGTATGCCCCCAGATCGGGATATTGAGTTCATTATTGAGCTAATACCTGGAACTAGACCCATAGCTCAGAGACCCTATAGCATGAACCCATCAGAGTTAGTGGAACTGAAGAAGCAACTTGATGCTATGCTAGCAGGCTTGATTCAACCAAGCGCATCGCCATGGAGATCACTAGTTTTGTTTGTCGACAAGAAAGATGGAGGTAACCGTTTGTGCACCGATTACCGGAAGCTGAATGACGTCACCATCAAGAACAAGTACCCACTGCCAAAGATCGAGGATCTATTTGATCAGTTGACTGGTGCTAGCGTGTTCTCTAAGATTGATCTTAGGAATGGTTATCACCAACTTAAGATTCGTGCAGCAGATATTCCAAAGACCGCCTTTACTACAAGATATGGATTGTATGAGTATACGGTTATGTCTTTTGGATTAACCAATGCCCCCGCTTATTTTATGAATCTCATGAATAAGATCTTTATGAACTTTCTAGATAAGTTTGTTGTTGTGTTTATCGACGATATTCTTATCTACTCCAAGTCAGAAGAAGACCATGAGAAACATTTGAGAATAATCCTTGAAACCTTGAGAGAGCACCAGTTGTATGCCAAGTTCAGCAAATGTGAGTTTTGGCTGAAGGAAGTAGGATTCCTCGGACATATTGTGTCGGCAGGAGGAGGCGCTGTTGATCCCGCAAAGATCAAAGATGTTGAAGCATGGGAAGCCCCAACCACTCAAACCCAAGTCCGTGCATTTCTTGGATTAACGGGATATTACCGCAAGTTCGTAGAAGGATTTTCGAGCATCGCAAGACCCATGACCCAATTATTGAAGAAAGACAAGAAGTTTGAATGGACTGACAAATGTGAAGCAAGTTTCCAAGAGCTCAAGAAGAGATTGATTTCAGCCCCAATATTGGCATGCCAAATATCAAGAAGCCGTTTGATGTGTATTGTGATGCATCCAAGATTGGTCTCGGATGTGTGTTGATGGAAGAAGGCAAAGGCATAGCATATCTGTCTCGACAACTGAAGCAGCATGAGCAAAATTACCCCACCCATGATCTAGAACTAGCAGCTATAGTTCTAGCATTGAAGACATGGCGTCATTACCTGATGGGTAATCACTGTGAGATTTATTCGAATCACAAGAGTCTGAAGTATATTTTCACTCAGAAGGAGCTAAATATGAGGCAAAGGAGATGGATAGAGTTAATCAAGGATTATGACCTTGACATTCACTATCACCCCAGCAAGGCCAATGTGGTAGCGGATGCTCTTAGCAGATTGTCGTGCAGATTAAATACCATGATCAAAGAAACCCAGCCAAGTTTGCATGAAAAGTTGGAGCAGTTTAGAACTGAGCTAGTTAGCAAAGGATTCTTAGCTAGCATTGAACTTCAACCCACTTTGATTAGTCAGATCAAGGAAGCCCAGAAGAGAAATGCAAGTATCGACAAAATCAAACGTTGTATTGGTACAGGAAAGGTACCTGGATTCACCGAAGATGAAGAACGAGTTCTGTGGTACAAAGGACGTAACTATGTGCCAGCAGATTCGGAGCTGAAGCAAGTTATCATGCAAGAAGCTCATGATACTCTTTATTCTATCCACCCCGAAGGAACGAAGATGTATCAGGATTTGAAGGAGCAATTTTGGTGGCACAAGATGAAGAGAGAAATCGGAAGCTATATCGCCAAGTGTGATATCTGTTAGAGAGTCAATGTGGAACATCAGAGACCCGCATGATTGTTGCAACCATTGCAGATTCCGGAATGGAAATGGGATTCTGTTGGAATGGACTTTATCACCGGTTTGCCTACTTCTAGTAGGGGAAATGACTCAATCTGGGTCATCGTTGATAAACTGTCCAAGGTAGTCCATTTTATACCTATCAAGACAACCTACCAAAGTTCGAAGCTAGAAGAGTTGTAAATTGCTAGAATCGTCAGTTTCCATGGAACCCCCAAGACCATAGTGTTGGATCGAGGAACCCACTTTACCTCAAGATTTTGGCAGAAAGTCCAAGAAGGATTAGGAACCAAGTTGAACTTCAGCACAGCTTATCACCCACAGACCGATGGACAGACTGAAAGAGTCAACCAGATCTTAGAAGATATGTTGAGAGCTTGTGTGCTAGAGTATGGATCAAAATGGGAAGACTGTCTGCCATTCGCAGAGTTCTCATACAACAACAGTTCTCAAGCCAGTTTGCAAATGGCCCCATTTGAGTTCTTATACGGAAGAAAGTGTCCTACCCCTTTGAATTGGTCGCAAGTAGGAGAGAGTCAGATTTTCGAACCCGATATCCTACGAGAAGCCGAAGAGAAGGTTCACAAAGTCCGTGAGCACCTCAAGACCGCCCAATCAAGACAGAAGAGTTATGCTGACAAGAGACGTAGAGACCTGACCTTCAATGTCGGAGATTTTGTGTATCTCAAAGTGTCGCCATTGAAGGGAACGCAACATTTTAGTCTGAAAGGAAATTAGCCCCCAGATATATTGGACCCTTTAAGATTCTGAACCGTCGAGGAGAAGTATCGTATCAACTAGAACTGCTCGAGGAGATGTCAGCCATCCATGATGTGTTCCATATCTTGTTACTTTGCAAATGCCTAGAAGTGCCAGAGAAGACCGAAGTCTTCAAGAACATCGATCACCGAGCTGTTGATATCAACAAGGATCTGACATATCGTGAAGTACCCATCCGTATCTTGGATGAAGCTTACAAAACCACCAAAACCCGGAGTATCAAGTTTCTCAAGATTCAATGGAGCAACCATACCCGAAGAGGAAGCCACTTGGGAGCGAGAAGATTACATTAGGACAGAATTTCCAGATCTCTTTAGTTCCTAGTTTTCTTTCTTAAATCTCGGGAAGAGATTTTTTTATGGGGGGGGGGAAGGTCTGTAACATCCCAAATCTTTAATCAAAGTTATCAAGATCCAAATCACCCAATTTAAGGTTAACAAAAACTTTTTATCATTAAAATAACTAAGAATGCATATGTGTGTTGCATTAATAGCGAATTGTTTAGAATAGCTATGTTTGTTTGTTCTAATGGTTGTAAAATGATTCTAAGATGAATGCCATATCATCTAGATCATTTCAAAGCAAAATTCAAAGAAAAAGAAATCAAATAGAATTACTAAATGGAAATGGTCACTTTGGCCATTTTAATCAACTAGGCCACTTTAGGTGTTCCTAGCACTCAAATTCAAACATAAACAATTATGGATCTTTGCACCCCTTTCTAGTACAAGTAAAGATCTACCAAGGTCCACTTTGTGATCTTCCAAAAACATTCAAACTCTAAATTTAAAAGACATTTGAAAATGGAATCAAGTGTATGTATCTAGATCCCACTTTTTCAAAAACCACTCAAATGAGTTCAATTTGACAAATCCCAGCAACCAGAGATGCTTAAGCATAAGACCAACAACTCCACCAAAAATCATTTACAAATTCAAATCTTTGCTTCATGCGGCCATTGTGTCGAACAGTTGGCAGGCAGGAAAATGTTGGCCTAACTATTACTGTTGCTAATTGAATTCTTGTCTCCCATTTTACCCTCACGCCTCTCCTATGTCCAATCTTAGTCTAACTAAACCCCAGACCAACCCCCTCCTACCCCGCAACACCAGTAGCGCGCCGCCCAAATGTGGTCGCCTCCGGCCGAGCGTGGCCAACGTTTCACAGACCACGTCGCGCCAATCTAGCACCGCCATTAGCTCCGCCACACCCTACCGTGACCCCTTGTCCCTTCCCTGAGCGCAGCCAGCCCCTGGACCACCCTGGACAGCTCGCGCCACCGCCTCTGCGCCATTCCCAGCTCACGCCAGAGCGTCGTCCCTGACAGGCCCGCACAAGCCAAGCCTCGACCCCAGCTCGCGTGCGCAGCTTTTCGCCATAACCCCAGCACCCTGCCAGATGATGACCCACAAGTATAGGGGGTGTATCGCAGTATTTTCGATAGGTAAGAGTGTCGAACCCAACGAGGAGCAGAAGGTGCTGGCTAGTGGTATGTATCAGGAATTCTCTACAAATACTTAGCAAACGGATTTTTAGGTTTTTTGATAATGCAATTAAATAAAGTACGAGTAAACAAAAGACAGTAGGAATAAATGCAGCAAGTGGCCCAATCCTTTATGCAACAAAGGACAAGCCGGTTGTATTACTTAAGATGACCAAACGTTCTCGAGGACACATAGGAAGACTGTCAAGTGCTTTCGCTTCATATAGTTGATTAATCTTCTTTAGCTTGCTAAGTGTTGTTGGGTGAACCTGTGCTAATGTACCGACCTTCCTAGGAATAATACATACTTGTGATTATACCCCTTGCAAACATCCGTAAGTACAAGAAAGTAATTAAGGTAGAAACCTAACCACAGCTTTAAACTCTAAGACCCTTATGTCCCTTGTGCAATGGTTTCCTAACGGGGGTTCAGGTTTCTGTCACTCCGGCAACCCCTACGATTAGTAGCGAAATACACAATGCATTCCCCTAGGCCCGTATAGGTGAAGTGTCATGTAGTCGATGTTCACATGACACCACTAGAAGAAGTACACCACAACTTAAATATCAAACTATTGAATCTTTTTCAACACAATTCCACTACTAACAACATGACTTCTCCCATGTCCTCAGGAACAAAACAAACTACTCACAAGACATCATATGGATCATGATCAGAGATGGAATAATGATGTATAACAATCTGAACATAAATAATAATTCAACGGTTCACTCAATAGCATCGACTACAAAGAGTAATCAACACCGGGAAAGTTTCCCCTATGAACTAATGCAAGATTCAACCCAACTGTTACAACAATATGGAGATGGTGATGAGGATGGTGATGGTGGTGATGGTGATGATGGTGGTGGTGATGATGATGATGATCCCTATGAAGTCCAGCTTGATGGTGGTGTTGATGGCGGCGATCTCCCCTCTCTGGGAAGGAATTCCCTCTGCAGAAATCTGTCTGGCAAAGAGATCTTTCTCTCTCGGTCTTTTCCGCCCTGCAGAGGCAGCGAAATCTTTCTGTGGTTGCTCCCCGAGTCTTAGGGTTTCAGGAGGATATTATACGCCAGAGGGGAGTGCCAGGGGTGGACCAGGGCGGCCACACCACCTGGTGGCGCGGCCTAGGCTGGCCCGCGCCAGGGGTGGTGTGGGCCCCCTGTGGCCCATCTCCAGCCCTCCTTCTGGCTTCCTTCGTCTTCTGGAAAAAAAGGATTTTCCGTATATTTTCCCGGATTTTCTGATCTTCGCGAATTTTTCCTCCAAACAACACCTTTTCCATCAGAATCCTGACTGCAACGGTCCATGCTCCAAAAGTCATCAACCATGCAAAAACAGATGAAATAACATAAGTATCACCTCTCAATACGAAATATATCAATGAATAACAGTGAATTATGACATAGAATAGTGATGCAAAATGGACGTATCAACTCCCCCGAAGCTTAGACTTCGCTTGTCCCCAAGCGAAACTGAGCTCAATAAACATGACCTCAGAATTATGAAGTGAAGAGTCGATAAAAGAATACGGACAAGAAGCATCACATTCATCAATACATAGATCATAGTAGAAGACACCTCACTATTATATAACTCAACTTGCAATAAGTAAAGGAAACACAATAAAGATACATAAAGTAAATCATAATTGGTAATGGCAAACTTAGCTCTTGGTCGAATAATAGTTGATATTTTGCTGGAGTTCACAAATAACTGGTTTTCAATGATAGCTTTCAAAGTAGTAAACATCAAGATAAGAGCAATGTGTAAAACAAGGAACATAAGAAACATGAGTGAATAAATTATCATATGAATGAATGAAACACAACAACTCAAAAAAATTGCTGAGATAGAAGGGAGAAGGTTTACTGACTCAACTACAAAGTAAAAAGAAAGGCCCTTCGCAGAGGGAAGCAGGGATTACAAGTCTCATAAAGAGCTCCCAAAAATTATGATACTTACTAGCTTTCAGCTCTCATTGCCCCTATCATAGGCATCTTTAGGTGATTAAGATTAAAGTGATCAAATATGAGGATATGCATTGACAAGTTGTAAGTTGAGAATCTCATGTCCCTTGAATACGAGGGCTGCTCCTCATGCTACTCAAGTTTAGTCACCGGTAAGTTCTTGTCATCGTAAGCATATATGTATCATAGAGAACCGCCAACGGGGTACCCCTTGCCCGATGATACGGAAGAATCACCATATCAAAATGACAAGGCAAGCAGACAACAAACATCTCAGCAATCTTCTTATTTACCATGGGAATATGGTGCCTTTTTATCTCTTTCCTCTTTTCATAGTATCTATTTTTTTCTCTTTTTTCTCAATCTCTATCTCTTTTTTGTAAGAAGAATGCTTCATAGATGCTCGTTATGGTTACGCTGCAGGTTTCCACCATGTCAGCATGGATTAGACCAGCGGCCTAGGCGTTTCTCTAACACACATGCATAACTCCATGGACTTACAAGCTCCCCTTTCATTTCACACCATAGACAAAAGAACATGATATCAACTTGGTACAAGGTACCAGTGCAATGTTGAAAGCGTTCCCCATGACAGCATGTTTCTGCTAATTCACAACTCACAAAGCGTAAGCATATACGCAACATAAATGAGCACAATGGTTCAAGTTTATTAAGTGCAAGAAAATAAAGTGTGCCATCAAGTTCGTGAGAGCTTTAATCACTGATTTTCACATAACAAGTTTAATTTTGGAGGTAGACAAAACAAGAATTTACTTGGAATAGCAATAGTGCTAATAGGTAGGTATGGTGGACACAATTGGCAAAGGTTTTGGTTTAAGGATTGGATGCACGAGAAGAATTCCCTCTCAATACAGGTTTTTGGCTAGCAAGGCTAGGTAGCAAGTATAAGAGTTGAAGGAAACAAACAAACATACAAGTGATAAAGAAAAACATGCAATCTTCCTTGGAAGCACAAAAGATCTTAACTAGAGAATACTAGACCTATGAGCAAATCAAGAAAGAAAGATGATGAAATTATTTTTCTTTAGAGTACTTTTATCTTTTTCATTCCACTCTCAAAAATAGTGTGCTACTGACCGAGCCAGGTTTGGCAAAACCAACTAAATTAACTCAATGATCCCAAAGTGATACCAATACTAACAACAAGATCAATCATATAACCACGAATTGAAAACTAATTTAAGCTATGAAAAAGAGTGAATGATAGAATTTCTCATTAATAATCCATAACGACAACTCACACCAAGGGATACATATCTAACGAGAGAGGGGACACTTCCATAATGCAAACCATTCTACATAATAACTTCTCTATTCATGATATGACTCTACTAATAAGGTAAAAAGATAGAAGATAGTGATGTGATACAGCGGCACTCTCCCAAGCTTGGAACAAACCAAGGGGATGCCAAACCTGATGACAAGGAGCTCTCTGATAAGTTTCCCCAAGTCCTCAATCTCAAAGGTGAGATTATGAATCAGCTGTGAGTTTTGCTCAATGCGGCACATGATCATGTCGGGTTGAGAATTCTAGCTCTTGCTATTCTTTCCCCACTCTTCCTCCTTGAAGTCTTCTTTTCGTGCATGGCTAGAACGAGGCAAATCCCAATTGGAGGGTAACTTCCCTTTGGGCATATTCTGGTATTGATGCTCATGGATAAGGGTATGGAAAGGGTTCTTGGTGCGCGGAGGAAGTGACCGTGGAGCCAAACAGTGACGAGGAGCTTTCCCCCCAGTCTGCATCCGTGCAGTCCTTCTAACCCTGGCAGGTTTTGTCACCACTCCAATGCTTGCAATGGTAGTGCCGATGTGCGGATGTTGGCCTTGCTCCTCTTCACCTTCACACTTGATCTCCTTCTCCTTCCCGGGGTCTTGGAGGTCTTCCTCCATAGGCTCCTTCCCTTTATCCTTGGCGGACACCATTATGCTTCTAAGCTTCAAGAATAGTTCCTAGCAAAAACAGACCGAAACAAAAACACGACGAAAACACAATATACGAACCTCGGGGGATCCGGGGGATTATATATTACAAAGTTTCATGACGAAAGGAAGGTACTGGGAGAAAACGAGTCGGAGGGCGGAGTCCGGGGTGGACTCACCACCTGGTGGCGCGGCCAGGGGAGGGCCCGCGCCACAGGGTGGTGTGAGCCACCCTGGCTCCGTTTCCGTCCCTCTTTCGCTTCGTAGCTTTCCTTATTGACTAAAAACTGCAAAAATATAGTTGGATAGTATTTTCGCGGAACTTTTCTTACCAGAACTGTTACCTATTTGGAAGCGAACTCTGCAGGTCTCTGAATTTGGTATCTAGTAGATTCTTCTGGAGTCACCACTTGAATAACATCAATATCTCATCTTCATAAACTTATTACTTGAGTCATAAAACCCTTCTCTTCCTTATTACACCATTATCTCCACTACCTGGAAATTTCTTTCACACAAAACTCCACACATTTCTCATTAGCAACATTAGTATATATGAAGTGATAAAACATTTTGTGTCCAACTTCAACTGAAAACCATCAAAACATAAGCTACTGTAGCAACTCCTTTCGAAAACCCAAAAAGAATTAAAAATAAAAGGAAATCGAATAAAGAAGCAAATGCAAGAGTGGCAAAATCTGTCAAAACAGACCAGCAGGTAAAGATCATTTTTTTCGAAAATCTTCTGTTGCTCAAATAAAAAAGTGCAAAAATAACAAAAGTTAAATAACAACCTGGGCAGAAGCATAAAAAATTACAGCTCAATGCGACAGACAGAGATCTCTCATGAATTTTTACGGTGAAGCACAAAAATCTGTTTCGGGACAGCAACTTCCCCAAATATTACTTCTCTCTCATTAGAAGTTTATCTTGACACAAAAACCAAACAAAACAGATAACGAGCGGTTATTACCGAAGTAATAACTTCCAAGACTCAAAGAAAGAAAAACAAACTGAAAGCAAAAATAAATTGGGTTGTCTCCCAAAAAGCTCTCTCTTTATAGCTATTAAGATGGGCATGATAATTTTGAAGATGCTCACTCAGGAATATGAATTGAAGTGAAAGAGAGCATTAAGAAGCAAAAAATACACACATTTAAGTCTAACCCACTTCCTATACAAGGGAATTTTGTAAACAAACAAGTTTTTGAAACTAGAGGCTACTTGCATAAGAAGGCAAAACAAGTACAACATAAAAACTTTCAGCATAAAACGAGGAAACTTGATATTATTGAGATACATAAGAACACTTTTCCCTCTCTCATAGTAACTTTCAGTATCATGCATAAACTTAACAATATAGCTATCACAAGAACCATCATAGCAATGATCACTTATTCTAACAGAAAACACAGGAATACTAGCTCTCATAACACTTCTATGTGAAACAATATTAGAGGTATCATTACAAAGGATAGTGTGTCCCTCTTCTTTATATTTAGTAACCAAGTCTTTCACATTTGCTATTATAGGTTCATCAACCATTTGTTTATCAGGTTCAACAACTTTATTTGTACTTTCATAAAACATACTAGCTATCATAGAATGATCCTTTATCTTAACTGGGAAAGGCATTTTCTCAATGTAAGGTTTAGGTAAAATATGATTAGCAGTATAAACTTCAGTATTTCTTGCAGGAGCACTCTTAGCAATATCTTTATAAGGTTCATGATACTTATTCTACTTCTTTTTAGGCACTTCAATATAGGAAGCAAAAGCCTTAAAATAAGAAGCAATAGCTTGAGAGTCTAGACCATAAGCATTTTTAATATTTTGAAAGTCATCAGTTCCCATAAAAGATTCAATGCATTCATAATCATAATTTATACCTGACTTTCTACCTTTTTCATTATCCCAAGCTTCAGCATTGTCTTGAATACGGTCCAGAAGATCCCATTTAGCTTCTTCTTCCATGCGAGTGAATGATCCAGCACAAGACGCATCCAATAAATCTTTATCATGAAGAGGGGGCCTTGCATAAAAGTTGTTGATAATAATATTGTTGGGAAGCTCATGAAGGGGACATTTGAGCATTAGTAACTTCAATCTCCCCCAAGCTTGAGCTGTACTCTCTCCATCAAGAGGCCAAAAGTTGTATATTTGATTCCGATCTTTATGAATCTCACTAGGAGGATAAAACTTTGAATAAAAGAGAGGCACTATTTCCTCCCATTCCAGAGCTTGACCATTATTCAGCAGCTTATACTATTCCTCAGCTCTTCCTTTCAGTGATAATGAGAATAACTTCTTCTTAACTTGATCTGTAGTAATACCTGCACACTTGAACAACCCGCATAATTCGTGTATAAAGAGCAAATGATCACCGGGATGGACAGTTCCATCCCCAACATAGTAGTTATCCATAACACGATCAATAATTCTTGTAGGTATTTTGAAAGCATCCTTCTCAGCAGGTGGTGGCTTATCTACTACCTTAGTAGTGGTAGTAGCATTACCAAATAAGAAACTCAGCAAATTATCCATAACGAAAATAAAGCAACTAACAGAAGTAAACAATACTCACAGTAGAAGTTTCCTTTACCAGTTCCACTCTCCAATAGCGCTTCACTCCCCGGCAACGGCGCCACAAAATAGTCTTGATGACCCACTAGTATAGGGGGTGTATCGTAGTATTTTCGATAAGTAAGAGTGTCGAACCCAACGAAGAGCAGAAAGTGCTGGCTAGTGGTATGGATCAGGAATTCTCTACAAATACTTAGCAAACGGATTTTTAGGGGTTTTTGATAATGCAAGTAAATAAAGTACGAGTAAACAAAAGACAGTAGGAATAAATGCAGCAAGTGGCCCAATCCTTTATGCAGCAAAGGACAAGCTGGTTGTATTACTTAAGATGACCAAACGTTCTCGAGGACACATGGGAAGACTGTCAAGTGCTTTCGCTTCATATAGTTGATTAATCTTCTTTAGCTTGCTAAGTGTTGGTGGGTGAACCTGTGCTAATGTACCGACCTTCCTAGGACTAATACATACTTGTGATTATACCCCTTGCAAACATGCGTAAGTACAAGAAAGTAATTAAGGTAGAAACCTAACCATAGCTTTAAACTCTAAGACCCTTACGTCCCTTGTGCAATAGTTTCCTAACGGGGGTTCAGGTTTCTGTCACTCCGGCAACCCCTACGATTAGTAGCCAAATACACAATGCATTCCCCTAGGCCCATATAGGTGAAGCGTCATGTAGTCGACGTTCACATGACACCACTAGAAGAAGTACACCACAACTTAAATATCAAACTATTGAATCTTTCTCAACACAATTCCACTACTAACAACATGAATTCTCCCATGTCCTCAAAAACAAAACAAACTACTCACAAGACATCATATGGATCATGATCAGAGATGGAATAATGATGTATAACATCTGAACATAAACAATAATTCAACGGTTCACTCAATAGCATCAACTACAAAGAGTAATCAACACCGGAAAAGTTTCCCCTATGAACTAATGCAAGATTCAACCCAATTGTTACAGCAATACGGAGATGGTGATGAGGATGGTGATGGTGATGATGGTGGTGATGATGATGATGATGATGATCCCGATGAAGTCCAGCTTGATGGTGGTGTCGATGGTGACGATCTCGCCTCTCCGGGAAGGAATTCCCCTGGCACAAATCTGTCTATCGGAGAGATCTTTCTCTCTCGGTGTTTTCCGCCCCGCAGAGGCGGCGGAATCTTTCTGTGATCGCTCCCCGAGTCTTAGGATTTCAGGAGGATTATATATGCTAGAGGGGAGTGTTAGGGGTGGACCAGGGTGGCCACACCACCTGGTGGCTCGGCCTACGAGAAGCCGAAGAGAAGGTTCACAAAGTCCGTGAGCACCTCAAGACCGCCCAATCAAGACAGAAGAGTTATGCTGACAAGAGACGTAGAGACCTGACCTTCAATGTCGGAGATTTTGTGTATCTCAAAGTGTCGCCATTGAAGGGAACGCAACATTTTAGTCTGAAAGGAAATTAGCCCCCAGATATATTGGACCCTTTAAGATTCTGAACCGTCGAGGAGAAGTATCGTATCAACTAGAACTGCTCGAGGAGATGTCAGCCATCCATGATGTGTTCCATATCTTGTTACTTTGCAAATGCCTAGAAGTGCCAGAGAAGACCGAAGTCTTCAAGAACATCGATCACCGAGCTGTTGATATCAACAAGGATCTGACATATCGTGAAGTACCCATCCGTATCTTGGATGAAGCTTACAAAACCACCAAAACCCGGAGTATCAAGTTTCTCAAGATTCAATGGAGCAACCATACCCGAAGAGGAAGCCACTTGGGAGCGAGAAGATTACATTAGGACAGAATTTCCAGATCTCTTTAGTTCCTAGTTTTCTTTCTTAAATCTCGGGAAGAGATTTTTTTATGGGGGGGGGAAGGTTTGTAACATCCCAAATCTTTAATCAAAGTTATCAAGATCCAAATCACCCAATTTAAGGTTAACAAAAACTTTTTATCATTAAAATAACTAAGAATGCATATGTGTGTTGCATTAATAGCGAATTGTTTAGAATAGCTATGTTTGTTTGTTCTAATGGTTGTAAAATGATTCTAAGATGAATTCCATATCATCTAGATCATTTCAAAGCAAAATTCAAAGAAAAAGAAATCAAATAGAATTACTAAATGGAAATGGTCACTTTGGCCATTTTAATCAACTAGGCCACTTTAGGTGTTCCTAGCACTCAAATTCAAACATAAACAATTATGGATCTTTGCACCCCTTTCTAGTACAAGTAAAGATCTACCAAGGTCCACTTTGTGATCTTCCAAAAACATTCAAACTCTAAATTTAAAAGACATTTGAAAATGGAATCAAGTGTATGTATCTAGATCCCACTTTTTCAAAAACCACTCAAATGAGTTCAATTTGACAAATCCCAGCAACCAGAGATGCTTAAGCATAAGACCAACAACTCCACCAAAAATCATTTACAAATTCAAATCTTTGCTTCATGCGGCCATTGTGTCGAACAGTTGGCAGGCAGGAAAATGTTGGCCTAACTATTACTGTTGCTAATTGAATTCTTGTCTCCCATTTTACCCTCACGCCTCTCCTATGTCCAATCTTAGTCTAACTAAACCCCAGACCAACCCCCTCCTACCCCGCAACACCAGTAGCGCGCCGCCCAAATGTGGTCGCCTCCGGCCGAGCGTGGCCAACGTGTCACAGACCACGTCGCGCCAATCTAGCACCGCCATTAGCTCCGCCACACCCTACCGTGACCCCTTGTCCCTTCCCTGAGCGCAGCCAGCCCCTGGACCACCCTGGACAGCTCGCGCCACCGCCTCTGCGCCGTTCCCAGCTCACGCCAGAGCGTCGTCCCTGACAGGCCCGCACAAGCCAAGCCTCGACCCCAGCTCGCGTGCGCAGCTTCGCCATAACCCCAGCACCCTGCCAGATGATGACCCACAAGTATAGGGGGTGTATCGCAGTATTTTCGATAGGTAAGAGTGTCGAACCCAACGAGGAGCAGAAGGTGCTGGCTAGTGGTATGTATCAGGAATTCTCTACAAATACTTAGCAAACGGATTTTTAGGTTTTTTGATAATGCAAGTAAATAAAGTACGAGTAAACAAAAGACAGTAGGAATAAATGCAGCAAGTGGCCCAATCCTTTATGCAACAAAGGACAAGCCGGTTGTATTACTTAAGATGACCAAACGTTCTCGAGGACACATAGGAAGACTGTCAAGTGCTTTCGCTTCATATAGTTGATTAATCTTCTTTAGCTTGCTAAGTGTTGTGTGGGTGAACCTGTGCTAATGTACCGACCTTCCTAGGAATAATACATACTTGTGATTATACCCCTTGCAAACATCCGTAAGTACAAGAAAGTAATTAAGGTAGAAACCTAACCACAGCTTTAAACTCTAAGACCCTTACGTCCCTTGTGCAATGGTTTCCTAACGGGGGTTCAGGTTTCTGTCACTCCGGCAACCCCTACGATTAGTAGCGAAATACACAATGCATTCCCCTAGGCCCGTATAGGTGAAGTGTCATGTAGTCGATGTTCACATGACACCACTAGAAGAAGTACACCACAACTTAAATATCAAACTATTGAATCTTTTTCAACACAATTCCACTACTAACAACATGACTTCTCCCATGTCCTCAGGAACAAAACAAACTACTCACAAGACATCATATGGATCATGATCAGAGATGGAATAATGATGTATAACAATCTGAACATAAATAATAATTCAACGGTTCACTCAATAGCATCGACTACAAAGAGTAATCAACATCGGGAAAGTTTCCCCTATGAACTAATGCAAGATTCAACCCAACTGTTACAACAATATGGAGATGGTGATGAGGATGGTGATGGTGGTGATGGTGATGATGGTGGTGGTGATGATGATGATGATCCCTATGAAGTCCAGCTTGATGGTGGTGTTGATGGCGGCGATCTCCCCTCTCTGGGAAGGAATTCCCTCTGCAGAAATCTGTCTGGCAAAGAGATCTTTCTCTCTCGGTCTTTTCCGCCCTGCAGAGGCAGCGAAATCTTTCTGTGGTTGCTCCCCGAGTCTTAGGGTTTCAGGAGGATATTATACGCCAGAGGGGAGTGCCAGGGGTGGACCAGGGCGGCCACACCACCTGGTGGCGTGGCCTAGGATGGCCCGCGCCAGGGGTGGTGTGGGCCCCCTGTGGCCCATCTCCAGCCCTCCTTCTGGCTTCCTTCGTCTTCTGGAAAAAAAGGATTTTCCGTATATTTTCCCGGATTTTCTGATCTTCGCGAATTTCGCCTCCAAACAACACCTTTTCCATCAGAATTCTGACTGCAGCGGTCCATGCTCCAAAAGTCATCAACCATGCAAAAACAGATGAAATAACATACGTATCACCTCTCAATACGAAATACATCAATGAATACAGTGAATTATGACATGGAATAGTGATGCAAAATGGACGTATCACCAGACACGCCCCTCTCCCGCCGCGCGACCAGCAGCCGCCGTGAACCACGTCGAGCACCGCCTCTGCCGCGCAGAGCGCCAGCCTCGCCCGACCCTTAGCCACCATCCCTAGCGTCGCCTTTAAGCCGTAGCTGACCGCCAGGAGGCAAGCCACCGTCCGCCTACACCGCCCATGCCTCTAGCGCCCTGTATCGTCATCACCGACGAGCTCACCGTCGCTCGCACGGTCCCCTCATCGAGTCTATATAAGGAGCCCTCCCCAACACCAATTCCTCACACCACTCAACTCCCCTCTCCCCCAGAACCACCTCACCCCCTCGCCGGAGCCGCTTGAGCAGCCGTTCGCCGGAATTGCGCCGGAGTAAGCCGCAGCAGAGGAGGAGAAGCTCCCGTCGATTTCGTCCACCCCCAGAGCTGCCGCGACCTTGCCTGAGTCCGCCGTCGTCTCCTCGTTCAATAGCCCCCATCGCCGCACTCTCTGGAGCGTTTGCCCCCATTGCACCCCCACCGAGCCGCTAGGGTTCCACCTCATCGGCGACCTGTCCATCGTCGACGATGAGCCACAACCGTCGATCCTAATTCTAATCGTGCGGTCCACATTGCCCTGTACCGCTTCACGTTATAAGAGCCGCTGACATGCGGGACCCCCTGTCAGCTGTCCTCTGTGCCGCGGAGTGAAACTGGGCCGGCCCATTAGTATTCCCGCGCTGGCCCTAGAATTCAAATTTTGATTTATCTATTTAGACTTAATCTAGTTTCTGCCCTTTAGTTCAAAAATCAATTTAGATAGATTTACTTAACCAAATTGAATGATTCCAATTTTGTTGGAAAGATAATTAAAATCGCTATCCAAGACCGTCAGATTTAAATCAATTAGAGTTAGAGATCTCTCCTAGCAAAAATAACAAGACAGAGACTTTTTCACATTCAAACATTTTTAAAAAATGAACCATAATAGATTTTGCGTTGATTCCAACTCTCAAAAATCACATTTGACCATACCTATCTAAATATGTAATAATATTGAGGTTTGCATGCAGTGACTTTGGACTAGTACCAAAATAATGCTATATAGGCATTTCTAGTCACTTTAAATTGAATTAATATTAAACTTAAACTTATTAAAATATGATCCAACATTTAAATCACATTCTCATGTATTAGAATATGTGGTGATGACATGTGTCCACATGATCCAATATTTTAATTGGAGAATATTAAATCTTAATTAATTTCAATGAGTAGAAATTACTTTTCTCAAATAAAATAAATGAAACTAGTTCATTAAAGTCTTGTGATGAGTGTGATGATGCTAGATCATCAAGTGTGTGCCTTTAGTGTGCTAAATAGACTAGTTAAGCTTTTTTTGGTGATTGTGTATCCCGTATGTATTTATAGACGATAGTACCAACCAAGCTTACGAGGAGGAGAAGTTCTATCAAGAAGAGGAGGAAGAAAATTTCAACCACTACACCAACCAAGGAAAGCCATCATTTACAATGCAAGATAACCCTTGCAAGCTAGATGACCCAAGCAAGATGCTTTAGGCATGCTTGGTTATACATTTTAACTTATACCTACCCCAAGTTTTATTTACAAGCTTTACTTTCTTTTACTTTACCAAAGTTCTTTACTTTGTTTATAGATAGCATAAAGAGTATAAAACTTGGCCTATCTAGTTAGATTTAGATGCCATTTTATGGCATGAGATTTATATTAGCATCCCACCTTAGTGAACACTCTTAACTTAGTGTTTAGAGTCAAACCAAAAACTTGATCACTTTAGATGGGAGTACTTGGTGAAAATGCCTTATGAAAACCTTGGAATGATGACTCCTTCTATTGAGATGTTTTGACATGTGCTGATAAATAAAAATGGTTTATGATGATGAAAATGTTGAGGCATGAGCCTTAGCCCTTTATAAAAACGGATGGTTGGGTTCGGATGCGATACCATTCCAAATTTACCGTACAACCACAATACCTTAGCCGGAAATTTATATGCATTAGTATGAGTTCCCTCGTGGGAGAGGTTTGAGCTGAGGCTACCTCTCAATGTTGTCCACCTATGCAGTGCCTAGGATGGCAGATGGCCATGGCTGGGAGGCCAAGGTCATAGGAGAGGTGCTTATACTAGGGTGTGTAATTGAAAGGTTATGTTTGATTATCCGCATACTAAGTATGATGATTCAGGGTTATCCCTGACGGATGTATCAAATTTTGTGGTGAAAGTGTACCACCTCTGTAGAGTGTCAAACTATTCGAATAGTCGCGTCCGTGGTCATGGACAGTTGGAGTGGCCATAGTGTTCCATCGTCATATGTTTCAAAATGACTTATGAATGAATGATGAATCTTGACTTGACCACAACAGGGTTGTGACTATGAAACTAGCTTTCCAACTTAAGTGATTTTAGAACTTTATTTTATCTTTCTTTGTCTCTGAACTCAGCTTAGGTTTCAAACTTAACTTTGCAATAAACTTAGAGTTTAGCATTCCTATTAGAACTACCTTACTTGTTAGTGATAGTTGCGAGTACTTAAAGAGTACTCATGGCTTTGTCCCTGGCTATTCCCATGGCCAGACTATAAAGAGGACTACCAAGAGGAAGGACAGCAGGACGGCTACGACAACAAGGACTATCCCCCATCGTCAGCATTGCGTGTGACACTAAAGATGGACCCACCGTTACGCTTATTATTTATTCCGCAGCTTGTTGTATTAAGACTGGATCATGAGATCCTTTATTCGTGCAAGACCTTATTATGGTTTGTAATGGATGATGTACTGTGATATCCAATCTGTTATGTCTCGCAAAAATGGTAATCCTGGGATTGCGATGTATGGCATAACATGCATCTGGGATTAAAAATCCGGTTGTTGACACCCTTTGATTTGGGAAAATTGGCAGCTCACTAATCTTCATTAATTAGCCTAGATTCGGCCATAAAAGTATCCATTTCTTTAGTGAGAAAATTCAAACAAAGGATTTGCTCATCTATTTAGTAATTAGTCAGTAGTAGCAAGGCTAGAGAGATATTTCATCAGTTACATGACCTATATTGGATTTAAACACGGAGAAAATGATGGTATTTCTACAACCATCAACCTCCGCAAGCTTAAACCTGATCGTTCTCGAGCAAGAAACTAAAATTATAAAGAACTACGTTTGAACTGAAATAACGAAGAATGCAAGTTCACTTACAATTGGTAGTCTCATGCAGCCACCACTTCCTATATTTGAAAGCTTAACATAGATAGAGTAATGACAAGAATATCATATAGGATTTGTTAAGTCAAGAAAATCACGATAAATATTTAAGAAACATGGATAACTAGATAAATATTTGGCCCGAAGTCCGAAATGTGGATAAGGCTAATTGGCTTGAAGTCCAAAATAGAATCAACACCTCCTTTTCGATAGTAGAGCAATGTTTGCCGTGTTGAGGATGTGAAGATTATTGACGAAGAGCTTAGAGAAGGCGGTGATGACATTCATGAGGTCATTCCTTAGGATCGGCCAGCAAGAGCGGAAGAACTCCATGGTGAAACCATCAGGGCTAGGGTCCTTGTCGGGTGGTTCATGAATGTGCTGCTCCTTTTCCACATGAGAGGTGACCCAACCTTCATTGCGCTTGAGCCTTGAAATGAGATTCTTGTGACACCTAGAGTTCTAGATTAAGGAGGGTTCTGTTTCTCCAAATCACATCCTCTCGATTGGTGGCGCCTTATATATTTGTCAATCTTTTCAATAATGCCCTTATAAATCAAGAGAGAGCTGAGGTAGAATGTGAGTGAAAGGGGAAATCCTAACTGGCGCATATTGGCTCTAGTTATGGAGTACGATAACCGCATAGAGTAGCATTTCAAAGATCATAAAACTCTAGAACTTTTGAATGTTTTGTTCCGTTATCTCTGAGATAGTGGAAACATGACCCTATTTTTGTGGATCGCATAAAAAATCATTTCTATTCTTTTTGACAAATAACATATATTAATATCGCGAAGATACCAACTAGACCTGCATATACAACAACACATTTTCCTAGTGGTCTTACGGATGCACATGACCCATAAAAAAATTTTAAAAAATTTTCGCCGCATCGATCAATTTTTTATAGAAGCGACACTAACACTACGAAAACAACACCAAAAGTCCAACCTCTCCAATAGTGAAGTCTTCAAGGAAACAATGCACAAGCACCATCATCGCCTAATAAAGATCATAGTTTTTTACCCTAAAGAAAGTGCTCGCTTACAAAAAAATACCTTCAACAAGGCCATTGACGGGTATAACAAATTAAAGTCAGGCCTTGAATTTTCACCCTACAAGGTAAGATTGTGAATTTTTCATGTGTTTTTGCCCGCACTATCAGTCGTTGTTGCGAGTCACAGATCATCGAGCCAATTCCTTAGTGCTAGAAAGACTCAAACCATCATTGCTAGCTCTCGTGTTCCTGCTTTTATGACATTCTCCATATCTCACTTCACCATGGATCATCAAAGACATAACACATGATGATAACATATAGAAGAGCTTCACAACACTCCTTTTAAAACCAAACGGTTAGAAAAAACACAAGTGCGCAAGACCGAATTCCTTCCGTCCCAGCAAAATCTAGGCATGATGCGTCTATGAGAGTTCGCCGGTGTATCCTTCCGAAACACGCTGCTCTATGCCAGATCAACAAGGAAAAACAGCCAGCAGATCTTCGGCTTCACGCAGAAGGAACCCTAGGACTGCCGCCTTTATTCTTCGAGGCAGATGA
The DNA here is from genome assembly GCA_910589775.1 of Avena eriantha. Classification (NCBI taxonomy): domain Eukaryota; kingdom Viridiplantae; phylum Streptophyta; class Magnoliopsida; order Poales; family Poaceae; genus Avena; species Avena eriantha. The sequence goes on from OU342744.1 coordinate 42,670,597, forward strand.
ACAAGCCCCCACGTCGTCTGCCGCCCATCAACGATAAAGGAGGTTAAGACAACCTCCGTCGCAGAAGGAAGCAGCGCGCGCAAACAACAGAGTCGTAGTATGCGCCCCATGAGTTGGGTTGGGGTCGGGCTTTTATAATTGTGAGATACTACTACGCATTTTCATATATTTGCTCCAGCAGGCGACACAAAACCATCATAAACATACATTGAAGCCACGGAAAAGCAGGCTAACAATGGTACTAGTCCTACTACCACAACTGTGTAGAGTTTCCCTGCTTCACCGGATCGGATTGCTATGGTTCAAGACAAGCAGGACTATACTCATTAAATTACTACATGCGATGCACTGCTTAGTCTGCTCTACCTAATTCCTTCGTCCTTTCGTCGAGCTACTCGAAGCTAGTGTGTCGTATATCTTAGAGAAAAGGCCTTTCAAGTATCCCATGTTACACTCCAACGTGCTTCAGAGGTAACGACCTCCTCTCTCGGCCACACATACACACTACATCCTCGCTCCTGCAAATTAAATTTAGTTACTTGAGACGAAAGGCTCGAGTAGAGCCAGACTTAGTTGGGTAACTAAGACAAGATCCAAGTCTTGTTTTAGCAGCTCTGAAATAACCCACGCAAGCGTGCTTTTCCCTACTTATAGAGATATAAGAGCACATAGACCAAGAAACTTGGATGAAACTTCTCCATACAGGAACTGGAACAGAGACTGATGAACTGTTTAGTGTTAACCATGTCGCTGGGATGAGATAAATACGACACCAGTAGCCCCACGCATGTGTGATGTGTCGCTCTCCTTCTGGACCAGAAGTCTCCAGCACGTAAAGCACTCTACTAATAAAGCATCATCCGACTGACCCGGGTTAGAAGAGCACCCATCATCGCTTGCCTTTTTTGCCAAGCCTAACATCGATGGCACAACAATGCCCGAAGCTCAAAGCACACTAGTCGCTGATGGCATCCGAAAGCTACAGTACATCTTCTCTGCCGGTTTAGGACTGTGGTCCGTCAAGGTCAGAGGGCTGAGCTGGACAGAAGTAGATTGGTCTCGGCTTGCTGACCACTGAGATCCAACCAACTGCTTCCCGTACGCCCTGGTGTTTTCCTCAAATTAAAAATGCACCTGCCATTCCCTGTTGGAAAACAGCGAGCATCTCAGAGTGAGAGCTATCATCCTAGTAATGATACCATCCACCTTGACAAATTCAGCTGGGAAACAATGAAGTTTCAGCCATGGGATCCAGTGGACAGCGTGTGGAGAGCGAATTGCAGCTGAACCAAAGGCGTGCTTGGTTGCCACCGGAGGCGTTTCTCGCACGTGGACGGAGCGCGTTTGGTTTCCCACACACGAAAATAATTTTTTGCGTTGCACTTGCACGGGTCTTAAATCACTACTTAGTCTGGTTCCGGAGTAACGTCCAAATCAGCCGTTTTCACGGAGCTAAATTCTTCTCGTGCTCGGTGGGAAAAGATGCATCCAGCACCGACATGGTGCCACGTATATGAGTCGTATACGTATAGGATTTCTAGCAGTACACTGAGGTGTGTGTGTTGAGTCCAATCCGTATACTTCCATGTAACTGAGTACTACTAGGATTAGAGTTGGGCTAGTAGTTGAGTCTGCATACTAGAATCCTAGTATATATATGCATGTATCCTGGGTTGTAAACACACCGCGAGTTGAATCAATCGAAGAAAACTATAAGGCACGCCAAGTGCCTTTGGCAATCCAAAAATTGTGTCTTTCGTGTGTCTGTTTCGGCGAGACAGAAATCATCAGAAGTGTATCCGTGCGTGTCCGCGGAGTGTATCGTCTGAGATCTTCGTCGTCTACGCCGGAAAGTGTCCCGACGAAAGTACTGTCGGGTCAGGGCCAACAATTGGTATCAGAGCCTCGTGAAGGACCTCCTCGTAACGGGAGGTCACATCGACGATGGATGTGGGCGAGTATTCTGGTGCGGCTAAAGGATTTGCCGCGCAGGTGATGACGTGGTACCCGCGGTACAACCGCGACAATTACATGATGTGGGCGACCCAGATGGAGTGGGCGCTGGAGTCCAACGATCTATGGGAGGCTGTCGATCCCGGCGGCGACGAGTTCAAGAAGGGCGCGTCGAAGTACCGCAAGGACCGGCAGGCACTCACGGCCATCGGCTCGGTGATGCCGGCGGACGTGATGCAGCACCTGATCTCGAAGAAATCTGCAAAGGAGGCATGAGAGGCGCTCAAGACGCTAAATCTTGGGCACGAGCGTGTCCGTGAGGCAACCCTACAAACCTTGCAGAAGAAGTACGAGAATCTGGAGATGGGAGGAGACGAGACGCTGGACGTGTTTGCCTCGAGGGTAGCCACTTTGGTCAATGGGATTCGCGCGCTCGACGAGAAGCTCGAAAGAGATCTCAGTCATTCGGCGTTTCCGTCACGCGGCGCCGCTTCGTTACTTGTCCGTTGTGTTGGCGATCGAGCAGTGCGTTGATCTCAGGACTCCCACGACGGATGATCTGGTTGGACGATTGAAGGCTCATGACGAGCGGATGAAGATCACCTACGGTGATGCGGTACCGGAAGAGCACGTGATGCTTACCCGTGCCCAGTGGCACGCGGTGGTCACCAAAGAAAAGGGCGATCAAGGATCCGGAAGCAGGAGTGATAAAGAAGTTTCTCGCCTAGCGAAAAAGTATATTGCAGGGAAGGACGAGGACGACACTCCGCCGCAGAGGAAGTTTGACATTAAGAAAGTAAGATGTCATAACTGCGGCGAGCTCGGTCACTTCAAGAAGGATTGCAAGAAACCGCTGAAGGAGAGGGCTCTCATCGCCCAGGAAGGAGATGATGGACCGATGATGCTGATGCTCGAAGTAACTGAGCTGAAGGATGAGGAGGATCCTCCATCACCGGCTACGGAGATTGTGGCGCAAGTGGATCACGATCTACCGTGTGTGGATCACAAGGAACGGAGTGCCCCGTTACCATGTGAAGCCACATTTGAGGCAAGTTAAGCCTTGGGACTACTTCATGGTGATCTATGCGTTGGAATTTCACCCGCAACTCCGTTCGGCAATAAGTTCTTCATGCTTGTGGTGGATGATCATAGTAAATACATGTGGATTGTGCTGATGAAAAGTAAGGATCAAGCTCAACAAGCATTCGAGAAGATCAAGGAAGCCGAAGAGTTCAAGGTGGAGGCGAAGATAAGAGCCCTACGCATTGATCAAGGGGGTGAGCTGCATCAAACTGTGTTGACCATGGCACGGAGCATGATGAAGAGTAAAGGCTTGCCAGGAAAATTCTGGGGTGAGGCAGTCAATACGGCTGTGTATTTGCTGAACATGGAGCCAACTAAGAGTGGCGTTGGTATAACACCGTACGAAGCATGGTACGGATGGAAACCCTCGGTTGATCATCTTCGCACTTTTGGGTGTGTGGCGCATGTCAAGACGGAGTCCGACCATAAGAGTAAATTGGCGGAGCAGAGGACTCCAATGATCATGACGGGCTATGAAAGCTCAAAGGAATACCGCTTGTGCAATCCTTATACCAATAAGGTGGTTGTCAGGGGCGACGTAATCTTTGAGGAAGGCGAGTCATGGAATTGGGGCTCCAACGAACCAGGATATCCAACTTTTCACGTCACGTGGGATCTAGAGTATGAACAAAATATGGATCAACCAAGCTTATCTTTGTCAGCAAGTTCAGGCCTAGAAGACGTTGAAGGCCTAGGGGGTGCTCCAGGCGTGGACGCCAGGCCAGAAGTACTAGGGATTCTCCTAGAAGAAAAAGAGTCTGGAGAAAAGGCTAGTCCGTGGCCAGAAGAAATGGAGGGAGCAGCTCCATATGGACCAAGTGGTGTTACGTATACCTCATCATGTGCTAGTACAGGAGGTGATGATCCACATGAAGAGCTTGGGGCAAAGGAGTGCCCAGAAGTGCAAGGGCCATGTAAGATGGTGGTGAGTCAAGAAATTGACTCACAAATAGGCATGCAGGATACGTTGCATGTAGAGCCGTTGACTCCAGGAGCTCTACGTGGAGGCACACAAGGTTCATAAACTGAAGAAATAAGCGCGTTGTCGGGCGCAGGAGAGTATGTTGTGACACCTCCGACTGTACTAGAGACGAAGCGACTACGACCGACACGAGCACGCATGTGAGGCGTGTTAGACTACTATCCGAATGAGATACTTCGGATGATAAATAACCCAGTGAAGATGAACTATGAAAAGCACTGGTTGTTCATCAAGGAACCGATGAAGACCGAAGGCACGGTCATGGATGACAACGATAAGGAGGATGCGGAAAAGAAGGACGTGGACAAGGAGGATCAACATGAAGCCATGGAGAAGCAGACAAAAGCAAAGTCGGTGACATGGATGCTGAGAAAGGGATCGACAAAAGCAATGCCGAGGATGACGCCCGCGAGAAGCAGCGTGTACATTTGGGACCCAGGTGGATGTTGAAGGGCACGTCGTGCTTAGGGGGTCATTGTTAGGAATAAGCACTCTGTGTCCAGCACCGACATGGTGTCACGTATATGAGTCGTATACGTATAGGATTCCTAGCAGTACACTGAGGTGTGTGTGTTGAGTCCAATCTGTATACTTGCATGTAACTGAGTACTACTAGGATTAGAGTTGGGCTAGTAGTAGAGTCGGCTTACTAGAATCCTAGTATATATATGCATGTACCCCGGGTTATGAACACACCGCGAGTTGAATCAATCGAAGAAAACTATAAGGCACGCCAGGTGCCTTTGGCAATCCAAAAATTGTGTCTTTCGTGTGTCTGTTTCGGCGAGACAGAAATCGTCATAAATGTTGATCCGTGCGTGTCCGTAGAGTGTATCGTCCGAGATCTTCGTCGTCTACACCGGAAAGTGTCCCGACGAAAGTACTGTCGGGTCTGGGCCAACAATGGCAGCCGATTCGCACTGCCTATTTACACCACTCCGCCTCACCGCTGAATCCCGCGCCATCATTTTCCCCTTTCCAAGCACTCCCTCTAATCCTCTTCTTCACCAGCGAGCAGGTAAGCGGCGGCGCCTACTCCGGTCGGTCGAGATCCTGTGCAGAAATTTTTGTTCGTCCGCTTCTCCGACATGTCAAGTTTATCATCCGATGTTGAGATTGATGTAAGAGAAATATAACCTTGTTGTGCAAATGTATATCTGTTAGCATGTGGTCGGTCCTAGTAGATATGCTAGCATGTGGTTGCTCCTAGTTGATCTTGAGGTTGTATGGTAGATTTTCATGCTGTAGTGTGGGAAATGTTCTGTGGAAGTGTTAGGTTCATCGACTAAGATTATTTGTTGTGTATTCCACATATAAGCGGGATATTTGGTATGAGGAATAGTTCTAAAATCATAGTTCTCCCGCTTAGACATGTTAGCAGGCAAGAAAGAATATTTGTACATTTCTAATTTTCTTGACACTACCTTAAGTACTCAGCACAATGCCGACAGTGGTTGTTCAATTTCAGCCGTAGGAGAAGGTGAGCTCCCCTGATCTGTCGGCACCCGTAGTTGTGCCTCTTCTATACATGCCCATGCCTGATAAGTTGTGACCAAGGAAGAGCACCATGACATGGCCATCATCTGTCGACCTTCGTCCTGAACATGGTTTGTCAGTTGGTCAGGAAAGGGGTTTAGTCATCGAGGATTTAGAGAGCGGGACCTACGAGCTATTGTAGATGATGTTGTGGCCGGATAGTTAGCCCGAGTGAGGTCTACAACAATATGAGCATTGGAGAGCTAGTTGGGTTCAGGTGCTGAATATTAAAAGGCTTGAAAACATGTGCTGGGTTGAGGAGACGTCAGCTCTCATGATGGACGACGAGCATTACTATGAGCACATAAAGGTTGGATACATTTGCACTTGCATCAGTACATTGAGTAGTTCGAAAGCTCACATGTGAATTGCATGTTTTAAGTAAATGTGTTCTCATGCAGGCTCAGCTGAAGGACACCGAAATGATCAACAAGCCCATTGAAAACTATGCTTAAATGAAGGTCATCTATGGTGCTCGTACTTGGCCTTCCTAAACAAGCACTACCTTTGAGGAGCCGACTGTGGTGTTGGAGGAGGTGCCGTTAGAGGTCTTAATGGTGATGACTATGATGTATATTTTTTGGAGTAGCTAGGCTTGATGAAAACTGGTGCCAAGTCTCTATATTTTTGGACGTGGTATTCAGTTATATCCGCTCGATTTGTGATGAACTTGTACTAAACCACGGGTAGTTGTTCATGAACTTGTGCTACAGCACAAATTCGTGAATGTTTAGATTATGTCGATTTAGTACAAAGCTAGTTGTTCTTTGAACTGCAATTGTCTGAAATTTGTTGTGTGTCATATTCTTATGATGGGTAAGCTCACCATATCATCTAGGAGGTAAGGCTATCAAGTAACCAAACGACTAACAACTTGCCGAAAAAGAAGAAAAAATGCAAGCAAACAACTGAGGCTTGACTTCTCCATCGACTCAGAAACCAAACGAAATGCATTTTAGACACGAGAGGTTTAATTAGTGCGCGCAACTTCTACGGAGCCATGAACCCCAGGTGTGCCAAAAGGGCACGAGCAACCAAACATGCCCCAAGTGTTCTTATGGGGCACGTTTGGTATTGTTGTTCTCGTAAAAACAACATAATAGAAAATAGCAATGATGCTTGTAAGGTAAAAGGTTGTGCCCAGATTGTTGGGAACCGGACACTAACACAAGGGACATGGTATTTTTATTTACCAGATTCAACCTATGCCCGCCCACGAGAGAGGCCTAGTCCCATTGAGAAAGCCTTGGGTGTTGAAAGAGAACAACACGATGATATGTCTTGGCATATCGCTCTTCCATCATGATTACTCTCGAAAAATGGAAATTCGGAGGGATTCCATTGGATATCGATCACGAACTTAAAGTCTGGAAGTATCAACTCAAGAAGAAGGTCTCCTTACCTTGAGAGGGTGATCTCTTGCTTCATATGAGAAATGATTTACAAATGGCCCCTGGGGTACCTTTTATAGGCTCAAGACCTTGTACAAATGATCACCAATACCCTTGGTGGGAAGGGAAATTAAGGGCAACCTAGTCTATTCTAGGGAAAGTCTAAAAAGCCCCCAAGTGGGAGGAAAAGCAAGGGAAACTTCACATACTTTGTTCCATGCACTTGTTATAAACGCGACAAGCAAATAACAAAGAATGAAAGTAAAATCATAGTAGGGGACAGAAAATTTATGTAGGGTTTCTGCAGCAATAACAAAAAAATTACTACACGGGAGTACGCTGAATGCCCTAGGATCTATCTAGAAGTAATGCAGTAACGGAGGAAGACAACAGTAACTGCAGGGGTTCGCATATGAAAATAATAAAATTTTACCCTATGCCCCTGAACCCCTGATGCTGCCAGGACCTATCTATTAGTAATGCAATAACAGGAGGGGCATTTCGCGAACTTACCCTTAAAGACCGAAAAGCGTTATCAACGCTCAAGAGAGCGTGGTTGATGTAGATGAGCCGAAGCCAGCCTCAAGATCGTGTTGAAGTCCTTGTGCTCTTGCGGCTCCAACGACTTCTAGTGCCTCAAGTGTGACACCTCGCGAGGAGTTACATGCATTTGGTGCCTGGCGATGACTCCCGCTTCCCCGATCCAGTAGCAGTTGCGGAAGTGGATCTCCTGGATCCGAATCCTGCAGTGCGATGGCGCTCCGCGGTGAAGATGTCTCTCGTTTGGATAGTCTGAACTTGGGACCATGGTCACGGGATAGAGAGAGAGAGAGAGAGAGATAGATAGATAGATAGAGAGATAGAGAGAGAAATATAAATTGGAGGTCTCCCTAAAAGTGAGGAAACCTTTATTGAATATTGTGTGTATTTTCTGGTCAAAATACCCCACTATATATAGGGGGAGGTACTACCTCCCTCAAAGTCCCGGGGTGGGACTAAAGGAGGGGAGTTGGGGGAAGCCACCGTCGGCCCCAGTGGGCCCCACGAGGCGGCCAAGGCCAAGCCGGCCACCCCTTCCTCCTTTCTCCTTTTTTCCTTTCCCTTATGGGCCCTTCTCCATCCGGAATTTGGACCATTAAGGTTTTTGACCTTTTAATTGATTTCTATTTTATTAAATAATTATGAATAAATGATTAAATCAATATTTTACATTCATTCACATATTATTCAAACTCCATGGCTATGGAACACCTTCCACCTCCACCCCGGACATCCTCCGGACTTACCGTAACCCTTCCGGTTTTCTCTCTTATCTTCTTCGGTGATTCTATTGATCCTGTAAAAACTCTCTAAGCATCACCAAGCCCTTAAGTGTGATTCCCCAAGGTTCCGAAACACTCCAGACATGGTCGGGACACTCCCGGACCAATGATCGACAGAGGGACCTGGATGGCTGATGAGTGCATATTTGCATCATGTTTTATATTATTATTTTGCATTGTACTTGTAGGATCTTGGTATTTTATGGTGTTCGCGTGCACATTTTATGTCTATTTTCACCAGGATCAGGACAGATAATGGATACAATGGACACAATTCTTGGATCAGTTGTATTGGGGAGAAAAGGAGTCAAAAACAACGTAAATCACTTATTTGGAAAATATCAATAACACTAGAAGAAAACCCGAAGAGATTGAGGCATCTAGAAGGTTTAACGACCAACTATACGGCGAGAATAAATTTTACGGCCGTATAGTTGGCACCACCACCACCTCCTCAAATAGTTTCACCCCGTGCAACTAGATGGGAGAGACGACATATAGAACAACCAGAAATCGCCAAAACCTCACCTCTGGAAGACATCTGGAGGGGGAACTCGTCCACTGGGGATCCATCTTCGCCCTGTGCAGACCAGGGAGGCTAAGGCATCGATCTTCATCATCAACCGCTGCATCATCACCATCTCCATCCATCCCATCTACATCTTGTCTAGATATTGTTGCAATTTCCGTACTCGTTGTGGATTTATACAAGTACTATTCATCTATGATAGATTCCATTGTTATTGCCATGATGTTGATTTCCTCCATGTATGAGAAGATCATTAGTTATTTGGGGAGATGGAGAAACCCTAGTATGAGATTGAAATAAGATAAATTTTATTATGATATTCATTGCTGTGACCATGTGTTGGATTGTCTTCATCTTGATGTTGGGAGAAGTCGACCTCTCAACATTTGCCTCTTGTGGGGACTTGATGGAGGGAACTACTTGTTGGTAGATGTAGGTGTGTTAGCACTTACAGTGACTATAAAGTTGTTGGCACCACTTACGTATCAACTTGGGAACCAAGGAAACTCACGGAACACTATCCATGCCATGGATACGTCCTACGGGATTAAGTCCCTTAACAGCGCAGTAATTCGATTGATGTCGATTGTTGTCTGCTGTGGTTATGAGGATGATATGAGAAGTGGTTGCTGTCCAAATACAGAGTTCCTCCCACACATACATAGTTATGAATGTTCATGATAATAATCTTTATCTTAGCTTCTTATAATGCTAGAGGTGTATCCGCTACTCCCTGAGAATGCTTTTTCCCATTGCAGTTTCAAATCTCTTTTACATACGCGATACTTACTTTCTGTGTTCAGTTGTTGCACTTTACTTCTTGTTCTCTTATACCAAAAACCTAAAAAACACTTTTTTACACAATCCTCGCATTTTATCTTGTTACTTAGAACTTTATTTATCATTTATATTTCAATATTTAATTCAAGAGTTATTAGACTTCAAACTCTTGCTCCCTATGGGATCGATATCTTTATTTTGAAACTAGCTACAAATGATCTGTGCACTTGCAGTTATCAATGGCCATGAGACCCCTGTGCATTCCATGAAGATCTTTCATCGTTTAAACCGTGACTATCGCATCTTATTCCTTTTGTCTCTCGATACTTGCATTGTTCGAGATATGATCAATGGGATCACCATGTCAGGTTCAATCTCGTTACCGACAAATGCTACTTGACTCGTTTAGAAAAATGATATCCCTGTGATCAAATCACACGCTGCGCAGCTATTGGATATAACTTCTCCGAGTGGGCCCTCGAGTATCTTTCTGTCACGCGGATGGAAAAATCCCGCTCTCGACATATATTGCCTCAAACGTTCCACCAAATACCTGAACAAACCTTTATGATCACTATATTACCAAGTGATGTTTGATGCTATCAAAGCACCCTCGGGAGAGAGTGATTGATATAGCCTCACGGTCTAAGGAATAGTCTACTAGGTATATTCTAATAATCGTAACTTGAACTTTGTGACATGAACGGGTCATGATTCTTAGGTTGGGTATTGGTTCATCATCTCATTCACAGAATGAGATGACTCCATTTCCAACTGGCATAAATGACACATGATCAGGAAACCTTGATCATCTGTTGACCAATGAACCAGTGACTAGAGTTTCACCGGGAACCCCTAGTTGTTTATATATCACACGTGTATTGACGTTTACTTTCAATACAGTTATAGCATGATATAAAACTTAATCATAAACTTTATGAAATATGACAATAGTCCTCATTACTATTTGTCTCTAGGGCATATTTCCAACAGTATCCCACTTGCACTAGAGTACAAATAAACTAGCTGCATTTGTTCTTAATCATTGGCACCATATACCCCGGTACTCTGAACATGCTTGCTCATGGAAGAGGTTGAGTCTTGGGAATGTACTTCACAGTCTCAAATCCTTTGCAATTTACTAATGTCACCTTGATTTACATTAATACGTTATCATCACATGATAACATCTTTGTGTATACATCGTTGTTTTGGCCACAGGGATATGATTACATTATAACATATTTATAGTATCGTCCTCATTACTACTTTATCATCACATGATAAAAGCGAACTAGCCCCGCCATAACATTATACATCACTTTAGATGGTACCCTTATATTTTATTATAAATGTAATCATCGAAACACTAGTGCACCCTGTGCAACATTTGATGTTTTTGTTCACCTCGATTCCTACTTGGCTTTAGTCGATATTATCGATACAGAAGTTTCCAACATATTCACTTATAACATAACCCTTTATGCTTTAAGATATGCCATCCTTTATAGATTTGGAAAACATTTCTACAGTTCTCTATTAGACACTGCGGACAAACTTAGCTCAACATTCCGTGATTCGAACTTAATCACGTTTCAAATGTTCCTTCTCGTATCATATATTATGTTAAGTTATCATCATGGTTTTCTAAGACAGAACCTATGTCTCAACATAGTCGATGATGATCATCCTTTTCTTTCTTTCAACCATCGATGTTAGACTTAATTCTATTCCTAATTTGAGTTATCAAGGACCAGTTCCTTAATAAACTTCTATTCTGAAACTCTTTTCAGAAACCCCTTTAGGAATACTACGTAATATCGTAATATACTTACTATCAACTTCTAAACCCAATAAATCTTTATTTATCGGTACTTGCGCTTTCATTCTTAATGTGTCGTATACACACTTAAGAATCACACCTTAAGCTCCTACTCAAAATATGCTCCCAACATATTTGAGTATGAGTATCTACTCCTACTCAACATATGTTCCTACATATTTGAATTTGAGACTTATATTACTCCCACTCAAAAATATGTCATTCACATATTGTTTTAGGAAGACTTTCAAAGCTCCCACTCAATTTCATACAAATTGCATATCCACTCACTATTTTGAACGATTTCAAAATCCTTTGATAAATTATCAAACTTGAGTGTTTTATTATGAGACACTAGTATCTTACTAGTTTTAAATCCACTAGACTTTCAGCATACTTGAATCAAATTCATTTGAATTTGTCTAATACATTTATTCATGACAAATTGTGCCTTTGTCATTCAGATTTCCTTCATGACTTTTCAGTCGTTTGGAAAATTCAAGTAACCCCTTTACTTGTTAAGATTCAGCAATAAATTGCTTTCTAATCTTCAGTGAATTATGCCTCTAGGATTTCTCATAATTCTAGTTTACCATTATTTCCTTAGTAATTCGTAGGTATGTCATATTCTGGTAATCATGAAAAATGATTTACAAATTTCTCCATACAAGATATGGGGTACATTTTGAATCCTACTTCATGTAGTGAAAACACCAGTGGCGAAAACACAATGATCAATATCATTGATTCTTTCCTTTGTGAAAAGAATCGTTCAGAACGCTTTCCGTTGCGCTTCTCAACACTCTGATGCAGGGTTTTGAATCCTCATCGTGTTTTTTCACTATCTTCCAAAAGCTTCATAATCGAGAAATACCACTAAATAAAAACTTTCTCGAGGATGCACCAAAATCCAAGCAATACTAGATCTGCTTTCCTTTTGGTTCTAGCCATGGATTTCGTATTCAAAGTTTCCAATGAATACTCTATAAGGACTTATTTGCTATTGTTTTGGTTATATCTAATAACCTCAAAACTTTCACGACGATCCATACAAGATATGGCACCGATCTCACGAATTTATATGGTTCACTATATATTCTAATTGAGTGCTAACTATTTCTAACTAATGATCTCTACATCTACACTACAACGATTTATTTGTCGCCACCTATTTACCCACTTGATATCTAATGTCACATTGTGATGCTTTGCATTTTGAAATTTCAAGGGCATTGCATTTCACAATTTTCTTTATGCCAATCTTATAAAGTCGATTACTATTGATCAAATCGTAGTAATTAGATTCTCATTTATCTTTATACCCTTCATATGCTGAAATTCTTTGATCATATCAAATAGTTTCATGCCCATGTTTTATTTAGTAAACCCTTTTACAAAATTCAAACAATCATATAATGATAATTACCATTTTGTTGGAAAACAATACATCGAATATGTAGTTTCTTTCAACCATTCACCAAACACTTTGTATTCATGTAATACACGGTGTTCAAGTTATTTTGCCGAACTTTGGCATGATTCATATGTGATAAGAAATCGAATGATTTTCACATATTTTCACATAACTTTGAATTTAAACAATGGTTTCATTCAAAATGAATATATCATTAATTTGGGTATTTTCAAGGCATTTCAATATTTTACAAATGTTCATGCATTATCAATTAGTTTCAAAACCAGGATAATTCACACAGAATCGAACAAGATATGAACATGGATAGAAATCATTCATAAAAGTAGAAAAACTGTATGTTGCAAACTCATATGAATAACTGTCTCACGAAGTGTGAGATACACTAATGAAGTTCACGATCTATCGATTACAATAATCATCCTAAAACAATAAACTAAATGATCAAAGTCAAGGGAGAGTGTCGTTGGCCATCATCATCATGATTGCCATCAACACGCAACGTCACCTCCTCTCTAGTAAGCACCTCTCATGAAGAAGGACCTATTTTTAGCAAAACAGAACAAGTATCAAATATACTTAACACTGCAACATGTGTTTGAAAGATTATAACATTTATAAAAATGTATATCAAATATATACATTTATCATCGATGACCTCTCCGACAATGGGTTCAACCTTCACATTCCTGAGATGTGATATGAACCTGTGGTACGCATGTGTTTACGCATTTCCTCTCATGATGCAAATCCTGACATGTGCTTGGTAGCTTGGTGGAAGCTACCGCAGCACAACGCCATTTGCAAAAGAGCTCGTCATCCAGCTATCAAGGAAGTATCCAGGCCTCACGTATGCATCATGCATGCGCTCCAAGTGGTCTTCAAGTGAAGAGTTCTCTTCCATCTTAATGGAGAGGAAATCTCCCATCAGCTCATGCTCCCATATGTGTGCTTGTTCCACGGAATGTGTCCTATGCTTTACCAATACCGTACGAGGGTCAAGATTACCCACGATTGGCCATAGCTCATCCACCATCCCGAAACGCATCGTCACTGATATGAAGGTGGACATCTCACGACAGTAATAGCGGTCTTCCCGCTATTCTGGGGTCTATATTGGGCTGCTCCAAATTCATCTCGTTGAGTATATAGTCAACCACGTCATTCTTGCTAAGGAGAAAATGGAGATGCGTAACCCACATAGAGAAGTTTGATCCGTCTAGCCTGAGCTTCTCTAACCAATCGTCAGTAGGGAAGGTAGCATCAGGAAGAACCATTTTCTACATTTATAATGGCAAAATGAATTTTGACTAAGTTTATAATTAAATGAGTTAATATAATAACTCTACTAAAAACACCTATCCCTGAAGGGTTCTAGTGATTACACGACCTCTTTTCCCCACATCTCGCCCGATAGTCACGGCCATCAATGTGGGTGCTAGGGTGGATACCTAAATGTCGGTCACATCATTCATGCAACTCGTGCTCGATATCTCGACCATCCATGTTTCGAGGCCATGTCTAGACATGCTAGGCTCACCAACTCAACCTTAGTGTATTCACTGTGCAACATGGCTTACACCCACTGTATGGAACGTAGATATGTCCGACACCCGATCATCACGACGCTGCCTCATACCGAAGAACTTTCTTGGTCGTGCACACTAAGGGAGAACACAATCATTTCAATTTTTTGAATAGGGATCATCTTATTAGGCTACCGTTGAGTATCTAATACTAGCACACAATAAGATATACAAACAATAACATTGAATGTAAATGAGATGTGATATGGTCCTTCATGTCGTGATCTCCATCCAGCGTTACCGGATTCCGGCGCTAGGGTTCCGGCGCCGTAGACACCAAGGTATCGGTGCCTTTCCGACATTAGGGGTGGACTCGAGCCAAGCCGAGCCGGCTCGTGGCTCGGCTCGGTCTGGCTCGGAAAAATTCGAGCCGAGCCTGGCTTGGCTTGATCGTCTAAACTTTCTAAAAACTGGGCTCGCAGCTCGCTCGGTCTGGCTCGTGGCTCGCTCGGTAGGATCGTCGAGCCGGGGCCAAACTTTATTCCCCCATTCCTTTTCTCTCTCCCATGCTCAGACGTTGCCGCCGCCGGCACGATTCGACCGTCTCCTACCGTCGGAGGTCAATTCCTCGTGCAAGCCACCTCGCCGTCGTCTCCCCCACCCTTCCCCGTCTTCATTTTGCTGACTCCTACGCCCCACCGTCGCCATGAACGGCACCTAACCAAGCTCCTCCATGGTCCTCGATTTGCGCCACCTCCTCTTCTGGGCCGTGCAGCACAACCAGTGAACCTGCTGGACGAGGTGCTCTGCTGGAATAGTTCTACCTGCTGGTCCGGGAAGGGGGCGGGGAGCAGCAAGAGGAGTAAGAAGAAGGTACAGCCGGTGCCGCTGGTCCATGCGGCTATAGTGTCTGGCTGCGCTTCTGCTTGGCCTCGAGCTTCGAGCTTTGTGTCCTCCCCTATCCGGCATGGTAGTCCATCACCTCCGTGACTATATACTACTACTTCGTAACAAAAGGTAAGTACTTTACCTTTGCCACAACCATATCACAAAGCAGGTTAGACACCTGTACTTTATCTTTGCATGTTTTATATGGCTGAAGGGGCTTTCGCACAAGAACCGTTCTTACCTACGAACATTCACCATAACGCTGATCAAGTAGTTGTCTCTACTACACCCCTTTTGGAGCCCTCCATTGCAAATGGTATACCAACTAATGCGAGAGAGACAGACACCCCCCTAAGCCAGTTTATATGGTATAAGCTATGTGTCAAGCATGGACTAGTCTCGTGAATGAACACGTAAATTCAGTTGGGGGCCGCTTCATCAATCATTACTGCGGTATACACAAGTACACGTGGGAGGGTAACAACTAAGATCAACGCCCACACGCTACATCTCGTGTGTTCTACCCGTACTAGCAATACTACACATAGA
The DNA here is from genome assembly GCA_910589775.1 of Avena eriantha. Taxonomy (NCBI): domain Eukaryota; kingdom Viridiplantae; phylum Streptophyta; class Magnoliopsida; order Poales; family Poaceae; genus Avena; species Avena eriantha. Next base: position 42,686,390 of record OU342744.1, read on the forward strand.
TCTAGCTCTGATACCACTATAGGGGTTCACGTATAAAAACAATAAAAATTTACCCTACGCCCCTGAACCCCTGATGCTGCCAGGACCTATCTATTAGTAATGCAGTAATGGGAGAGGATTTCGCGAACTTACCCTTGAAGACCGAAAAGAGTTGCCAATGCTTAGGAGAGCATGGTTGATGTAGACGAGCCAAAGCCGACCTCAAGGTCGTGTTGAAGTCCTTGCGCTCCTGCGGCTCCAACGACTTATAGTGCCTCAAGTGTGACACCTCACGGGGAGTTACATGCAGCCAGTGCCTGGCGATGACTCCCGCTTCCCTGATCCAGCAGTAGTTGCGGAAGTAGAGCTCCTGGATCCGAATCTCGCAGTGCGACGGCGCTCCACGGTGAAGATGTCTCTCGTTCGCATAGTCTGAACTTGGGACCATAGTCACGAGAGAGAGAGAGAGAGAGAGAGAGAGAGATCAATTGGAGGTCTCCCCAAAAGTAAGGAATACTTTATTGAATATTGTGTGTATTTTCTGGTCAAAATACCCCACTATATATAGGGGGAGGGGGAGGTACTACCTCCCTCAAAGTCCCAGGGTGGGACTAAAGGAAGGGAGAGGGGGCAGCTGCCGACCGACCCTAGTGGGACCCACGCGGACGGCCAAGGCCCAGCCAGCCACCCCCTTCCTCCTTTCTCCTTTTTCCTTTCCCTCATGGGCCCTTCTCCCTTCGGAATTTGGCCCATTAAGGCTTTTGACCATTTAACTGATTTCTCTTTTATTAAATAATTATGAATAAATGATTAAATCAATATTTAACATTCATTCACATATTATTCAATCTCCATGGCTATGGAACACCTTCCACCTCCACTCCGGACATCCTCTGGACTTACCGAAACCCTTCTGTTTTCTCTCTTCTCTTCTTCGGTGATTCTACTGATCCTATAAACACTCTCTAAGCATCACCAAGCCCTTAAGCGTGATACCCCACGGTTCGGGAACACTCCAGACATGGTCGGGACACTGCTGGACCAATGATCGATAGAGGGACTTGGATGGCCATGTGACCCCTGTGCATTCCACAAAGATCTTTCATCGTTTGAATCATGACTGTCGCGTCTTATTCCTTTTGTCTCTCGATACTTGCATTGTTTGAGATCAGATCAATGACATCACCATGTAGGGTTCAATCTCCTTACTGACAAATGCTACTTGACTGGTTTCGACAAATGATATCCATGTGATCAAATCACACGCTGCGTAGCTATTGGATATAACTTCTCCGAGTGGGCCCTCGAGTATCTTTCCATCACGTGGATGGAAAAATCCCGCTCTCGACATATATTTCCTCAAAAGTTCCTCTGAATACCTGAACACACCTTTATGATCACTGTATTACCAAGTGACATTTGATGCTATCAAAGCACCCTCGGGAGACAGTGATTGATATAGCTTCACGGTCTAAGGAATAATCTACTAGGTCTATTCTAATCATCGTAACTTGAAATTTGTGACATGATCGGGTCACGATGTTTAGGTTGGGTATTGGTTCATCATCTCATTCTTACAATGAGATGACTCTAGTTCCAACTGGCATAAATGCCACATGATCAGGAAACCTTGATCATCTGTTGACTAATGAACCAGTGACTAGAGTTTCACCGGGAACCCCTGGTTGTTTTAATATCACACGTGTATTGACGTTTCCTTCCAATACAGTTATAGCATGATATAAAAATTAATCATAAACTTTATGAAATATGATAATAGTCCTCATTACTATTTGTCTCTAGGTCATATTTCCAATAGTAACGTACCCTTGAAGACCAAGAGAGCTTTACGCTCATGCAGGAGTGTGGATGATGTAGTCGTACACGTCAGACCTCGAGGTCGCGAAGCGCCTCGCACGTTGCCCCTTGTCAAGGTCCTTGTACGATGGCCGGGAAGCTTCAATATCCCCACTGAGTTATCACATGCATGCGGTGCAATGTGATGACTCCCGAACTCCTTGATCCCTGTTGAGGTTGCGGAAGTAGATCCCCTGGTGGAATCCATGTAGCACGACGGCGTGCCGCAGATGCATTGACTTTGCGCGTACAATCCTAACTTGGGACCGCACCACAGTGAAGGCAACTAGAGAGAGAGAGAGGGGTATACTCCGAGGAAGAATGCCTCAGAGAGTATCTTATTGTGAGTCATTTAATCCTCCAATGGGGACCTCTTTATATAGGGGAAGGGAGGTGTGCCATCCCCTTTAGGTGCCCCATGTGGGACTAAAAACAATAAGAAAAAGGGCAGATGTAAGACTCCTCCCGTTGGCTGGGTCTCACAGCACTCAAGTGGGCCACCCGGGGCCGGCCCGGTGGCAGAAGGTGGTGGCGATGCTGGGGCCAGGGTAGGCCGTCTGCCCACCCGTGGCCTAGCACCGAAGCGGCGACGGCCTGGACCCCGTGGAGCTGGTCCCTCTCCCTGTGTCCCAGCGCATGCGGCCCATGCGGCCTAGAGGCGCGGCTGCAGTGGCTGGTGCCGGGTGGGCCGGCTGCCCTCCTGCGACCCAGCGCGCCCGCGTGTGGCTCCATCTATCTGCTGCCGTGGGCGGCGACAAGTATCTGCCGCCCACGTGCGCTGCAGATTTTTCCTTTAGCCTTTTTTCCATCCGTTTCTTTTTAGGAAAAATCCCTCCGGGTTTTTGCCTAATAAGAAATATGCCTTTATAAATAATTATTCAAATATTTCATTTTTTAATATATTAATTCATAATTAACATATAATAAATATATAATTAAATCATTATTTATCTAAAACTCCTTTCGGTCCCTTATCTTTTCCTTGTTTCTCCGAACAACTTCGGACCTCTCCGGAATGATTCCAGTTTCTCTCTCTTTCATGATTCCATCTAGAAGGACGATCTCCAAGCGTCGTCTCGCCCTTAAGTATGTTTTCCTTGGTTTGGGAATGCTATAGAAATGATCCATATCAATGATCAATAGAGGGACCAGGATGCCCATATTGACCCCTATGCACTCCACTATTCCCCATCGTGTTCAAATCTGAAATGATATATCAAATTCCCTTGTTCGTTATACAAGACTTGTCCAATATTTGATAATCAGTATCATGATACCTTGTTCAATCTCGTTTCCAACAAGTACTATTTTACTCATTTTCGTGAAATACCATCGCCATGACCTAGTCATGTGTTACGCAACATAGATGTAATTCACCGAGTGGGCCCAGTTGTATCTTCCCATCACATATGAGAACAATTCCCGCTCTTGAAGCATTGATACGTCCAAAACGTATCTACTTTCTCGAACACTTTTGCTATTATTTCTCCTCTAAACTTGTGTGATTTGGATGCAACTAACACGGGCTGACGTTGTTTTCAGCAGAATTACTTTGGTGTCTAGTTTTTGTGCAGAAAATCAACTATCAGGAAAAATCCCGGAAAATATGCCAAAAATCCTATTTCACCAGAAGACTCCCGGAGCCAGAATACGAGACGGAGTGGGGCTGGGGTCCAGCCACACCACCTGGCCGCACGGGCTAGACCTGGTCGCGCCAGGGGGTGGTCTGGCCGCCCCAGACACCCCGTCGGTCTCCCTCTTCGCCTATAAGTTGCCTTCTGACCTAAAATCTCAGGGGGGGTTCGACGTTTTTCCAGAAAGAGTTCCGCTCCGCCGCCACCACCTGATTTCGTGATTCCAAACCAGAAACTCCGTTCTAGCACCCGTCGGGATGGGGAATTGGAGGAGATCATCGCCATCATCGTCACCATCGCTTCTCCATCGACCATCCATGTTTCCCTCATCTATGAGTGAGTAATCCCCCGCTGTAGGCTATGGGGATGGTAGGGATTGGATGAGATCGTTCATGTAATGACATTAGATTGTTAGGGCATGGTGCCTAGTATCTTCTATTAGTGCTTTTTGACTTTGTTGTGACTTGTTATGCTTAATGCTTGTCACTAGGGCCCGAGTGCCATGATTTCAGATTTGAACATGTTATTGATTCATTATGATAGTATTGTTTATGGTATTACCTGCAAGTTGTATACACACGTTGTTGCCCAGAACCAATGGCCCCGAAGTGACAGAAATCGGGATAACCAGAGGGAATGGCTTTGATGTGAGGATCACATGTGTTCACGGAGTGTTAATGCTTTGCTCCGGTGCTCTATTAAAAGGAGCACCTTAATTGCCAGTAGTTCCCTTGAGGCCCCGCTGCAAACGGGCTGGAAGGACAAACGATGTTGTGCAAGTTCTCATTGTGAGCACGTATGACTATATATGGGACACATGCCTAGGATTATTTAGTACTTGGATGCTTTATCTTATTTATCTGCAATTTCCCTATGTTCTGATTGCCATGTGAATTTTTGTCCATGCAACGCCCGTCCATCCATCCCTATGCCTACCGCACTCGAATCCTACTGTTTACTGCTATTGTTACTACTGTCTTTACTTTACTACTCCTGCTACTTGACTATTCCTACTAGAAAACTGTTGCTACTGATAAACTGCTGTGAGCAAGATTGTTTCCAGGTGCAGCTGAATTGACAACTTAGTTGTTAAGGCTTATAAATATTCTTTGGCTCCCCTTGTGTCGAATCAATAAATTGGGTTTCACTTCCCTCGAAAATACTGCGATACACCCCTATACTTGTGGGTCATCAAGACTATTTTCTGGCGCCGTTGCCAGGGATCATAGCTTTATTTATCAAGTTCACTTGGATTCATTATTGTTCGCTGCCATCCATCCATCATGGGTAAGTCTCATGATGGCAAGGTTCCTATTTTACCATCCACTACAAGAAGAGGTAGGGTTCTGAACACCTCTGTTGCTCTTGATTCACCATATGTTATGAGTAAGCTCGTTACACCACCACATACACATGCTACACACACTACTACTACTGTTGAATCTGAAACTTCTGATACTTATGATGTTGCTTCTACTGTGCTTGATAAGAGTGGTTCATTAGGTCCTTTCCTAGATGCTACCATTGCTAGAACTATAGCTAGAAATACTAAAACTCCTAATGAAGACACTACTACACCTATTAGTTCACCTGAGTGTAGTGAGAGATATGATATTGAAGACGGTTATGTTGAGATGACCGATGAATTTATTAAAGAATGTAAAGACACCCATGATAGGAGCGCTGCTAAGAGTCTCCTTGAGAGGCGTACTATTAGACCCAAATTTTCTCCTAATGCTAAGTTTGCTACTTCTCCCATAAACATTAAAGATAAAGATTATGATTTCTCTCTTGATCTATCTTACATAGCTATTGTTGAGAAAGAACCTTTTTGTGGGACTAAAAATAAAAGTGCGGGAGAACATATGACTGAGGTTTCTACCATGAGTGGCTTCTTTTCTGATGATATTAAGATGCACACCTAATTTGTAGCTAAGAGCTTCCCTTTTCACTGAAAGGAGAAGCTAAAGCTTGGTTTAGTAATTTACCACCTGGATCTATTAATAGCCCTGATTGCTTGATTAGTACTTTCCTGCAGAAATATTTTCCTCCTAGTGCTAGACATGCTATTTTGTAGGAACTTTTTGACTTCAAACAAGGAGAAAAAGAGATATTGCTTAAATCATGGGCAAGGTTTTGTGCTTTGATTCATGCACCGGCTGGATGTCCAATACCTAAGAATGAGCTTCTTGATATATTTTATAATGGACTAACTGAAGAATCTAGGACATACCTAGATAGTTGTGATGATTGTGTTTTCAGGAATAGGACTCCCAAGGAAGCTGAGGAATTAATGGCTAAAATGAGCAAGAACTATGAAGATTGGACTCCACCTGAACCAGCTAAACCTGAAACAATTATACCTGAACCATCTATACCGGCGCCTATACCATCATCTAAGAAGAGGGGAGTTATTGAATTAAATGATGAAGTGATGAAGGAAGCTAAGAAATGTCTTAAGGAGAAGGGAATTAAAGCTACAGATGTCAAGAATTTACCTCCTATAGAAGAATTATGTAAGCCAATTCCCCACTCATCCACTATTGAGGTACACTCTCTCCAACACTTTCATGAAGGTGATACCCCTTACTCTAAACCTCCTGGTCAATGCTTAGAAGAATTTGATATTTTTATTGTTAAGCAAGATAATTTTAATAAAAGGGTGAAAAATCATCTAACGGAAAACTCTAGAGCTATTGTTGAGTTGAAGGATATTGTGGAAAGAACCTTTAATGATGTTAAAATGCTTGTTAAACATTTTCAAATGGTTCAAACTCAAATAAATAAACTTATTAAAGTGCAAAAAGACTTGCTAGTTAATGCTGCCAAAGAAAAACATGCTTATGAAATTAGAACTAGAAGTGGTGCTGCTACCCAGGATCCTCTATATCCTGAGGGGCATCCCAAAAGAATTGAGCATGATTCTCAACAAGCTGAAAATAGTGGTACTACTTGTAAGAAAAGAAAAAAGAAACATAAAACTATTGTAGAACCCTCTGAACCTACTAAAGATCCTAATAGTATATCTCTCTCTGATGTTGAAACTGAAAGTGGTAATAAAGAAAATGATGTTCCAGAAAAAGAAAAAGTTGAAGAAGAACCTGAAAAGCACACTAAGAATACTAAATACACTAAATAAGATTTTATTGCTAAAAACATGGTAGTGAAAGAGAGCCTTGGGTCCAAAAACCAATGCATTTCCCTGATAAGAAACACAAGTCAAAGGAAGATGAACACTATAATAAGTTTTGTGAGTGCATGAAACCTTTATTCTTGCAAATTCCTTTGACTGATGCTATTAAATTGCCTCCTTACTCAAAGTATATGAAGGATATTGTCTCGAATAAAAGGAAGATCCCTAATGAAGAAATCTCTACTTTGCTTGCTAATTATTCCTTTAATGGTAAGGTTCCAAAGAAACTTGGATACCCAGGGATTCCAACTATCCCTTGCTCTATTAAGAATAGTTATGTTAGAACTGCTTTGTGTGATTTGGGAGCTGGATTTAGTGTTATGCCTTTTTCTCTCTACAAGAGACTTCAACTTGAAAAACTAATACCAACTGATATATCTTTGCGAATGGCTGATAAATCTACCACTATTCCTATTGGTATATGTGAGGATGTACCTGTTCAAGTGGCTCATAATTGCTTGATACTAACTGATTTTGTTGTGCTTGAAATGCCTGAAGATGATAATATCTCTATTATTCTTGGGAGACCTTTTCTTAATACTGCAGGAGCTGTTATTAATTGTAATCAAGGAAAGGTGACTTTCAATGTTAATGACAAGGAACATACTGTTTATTTCCCCAACAAGATTGATAGGACTTATGGTTTGAATTCAATTGAACATGTTGAGAGCATTCAAGTTGGAGAAATATATTGTCCCATACCAAGAGAAAAAATTGAAACTATTATGATTAGGACCATTGCTATCAAGGTTGAGGTAACATAATCATTAGTGGAATACAAAGTTTTGTTTCATATAAAATTGTTTTGGTAACAAGACCTGATCAACCTTGTTAACAAAAGGATTACATTGAACAAAACAATGTTTTCACCATGATTATCTCCGCTTACTTCTATTCTATCCATTTTAGTTTTTGCTTTCGTTTAGTTTCCTTTTCTATTGCTAGTTGCTTGCTTGTTAGGGTGTCTTCGAACTTCTATAGTTCTAGCCTTGTTTTGTCATTGCATCATTCCAAAAAAAATCTTTCTGTCAGAAAATCATTCATCTGTACCTGAAAATTGCCCAAAAATAAAGTGTCTCAAAAAATTCCAGAAAATTCATATTAAATTTTTACGTGAAAAAAGGGGCACAGGAGTGCCTGGAAGGTACCAGGCAGGCACACCACCTGGTGGCGCGGCCAGCCCTGGGGCGCGCCTGCCTATGGTGTGGGCCACCCTGGCCCTCCACTCATTCTCTCACTTGCCACTTTCTTCTCTCTCCCGAGTGAACACCAGTTCATTGCTCAAAATCGCGTTCTTGCTGTGCTTGCCCTCGATTTTTTGATCTCCTTGCTCAGCCCATCTTTGCTGCTGAAATTTGGAGCATTTGTTCTCCGGTATGTGACTACTCCGCTTGTCCAAGTAGATTTGTGTTTAGTGGTCTATATCTTGAGTATTTTGCTGCTATAGGTGATAGGTTTTGAGAGCTTGTAAGCTTGTTTGATGCTTAGAGATATAGTGTTGATGCATGTTTAGGCCTCTTACAAGTCCCTATGAGTACTGCCCTTCATTATATATTCAATTTGCAATCACTTGTTTAATAGATGTTTAAATTTCAGAATATCAAACATGAACAACCATCCCTTTGGAGAAATATTTGAGAGGGATGCACCTAGGAGGTCAAGGCCCTCAAGATCAACCTCTCAGTTTAGGCCATCATACAACGAAGATCTCATTGCACCTCGCATTGGTAATGAAGGAGATGATGGGGATGCGCACCCATCTACTTTTCCTTGTTTTACTTTCTTACAAGCTACAGGGATTCTTGATGATTTCTTGCTACTGATTTAGAGGGTTGGTTTGACCTCATACATGCAAGATGATAGTGAGAAATACGCTATGCTCACCAAAACTTTTGTTGAGAGCTTCGTGTTTACTAACATGCCATATCAGTCAACTGTCTCTTTCAGAATTTATAATCTGCCCTTTACCATGCCATTGGAAAGATTTTGCAGTATTGTAGGTGTGGGCATGACAGGGACCGTAAAGAAGATTCAAGGGCGACCCGCTGATTTGCTGGAGCTCTACCGAGGGGTGACCAATGATGATGACCGCGTAGCTCAACACGGAAAGATAAGAAACATCCAACTCCCTGCTCTTAGATACTTTGCATATTATCTTGCTATTTGCATTCTTGGTAGGTAGAATGCGAGTAATATCGCCAACTATCATTTAGCCTTCCTTGCTGCTGCGCTTAACAATGATACTCGGTACAACCTTGGCTCGCTTATTGCTTGCCACCTAGCTGCTAGGGGGCATATCTATGGGGGCATCATCGCTTCACGTATGGTCAATGCATTAGAGCTTTCGGTGGATCCCAATGATACTATATTGGCACCACAAAGGCTTGACCTTGTTGCCATGAAAACACATCACTTCGTGACTGCTGATTCTGACATGGACAGTTTAGTATATAGGATGTTGTTTACTGACAGGGATGAGAGGGAGATCCCTTTGCCGCAATCTACTTTGTTTAGTGTTCACAGGAGGCCGTGGTCGTGCTCCAAGGAGGAGGTGGACGAGCAGCTCCACTTGCTGGGTTTCCACAGGCAGCACCAGGAGGATGTGCCCTCCTACGATTACTCTGTGCATTACGGTGGGGCGTCCTCGAGCTTGCACCAGGACGAGGGTACCTCCTCACCATACTACGGAGGCGCTCCATCCTGGCTAGCTTGGGATTGATACCCATTTAGGCCAAAAGCCTAAGCTTGGGGGAGGTACGCTGACATCGCACTCATCTCCATATCATTTTGCGTCGGTACTTTGTATACTCATGTTTCGTTCTCTTTTTAGTTTTCGTTCTTTCTTTGTTTTTGCTTTCTTAAAACCCAAAAAGACCAAAAATATTTATGTTGTTTCTCTTTGTTTGCTCCCTCTTTTTGCCTTGGTTTGTTTTTCCCTTTTTGCTTTGTTTGAACTATTCGAAAAACCCAAAAAGATTTTGCTTTGCTTGTTCTTCCTTTTTCGTTCTTGTTTTAAAAATCGAAAACACCAAAAATATTTGTTGTTCTTCTTTGGTTTTGTGAGTTTGTTGCAGGGTTCAGCAGTGCTCAGTGGAATTTGGTTTCATATTATTATTATTCAAGCCACACAAGTGAAGGGCAATAATGAGGATTAATGACAACTTGAGGTGTGGTAAGAGGCTGGTAACAAACTCTATTTGCTTTCATTTTGGTACATATACTCATCATAGTGGGCATGCTTAGTCTGTTCATGTAGTGTGTATGTTATTCATGGATGCTTAGTAGTTCTTGATTTCATATGATTAGTTCCAGCTTGCTAATAGTTTGTAGCATTTCATATGAATGTTTGCTTGCATTACTCTATTCATAACTTGGTATGACACCGTGGTATCCTCCTCTAAATGTTTCATTTGAATTGACTTGGCACATGCTCATGCATGCATATGACTAAAATAATCAGTTAAGCCTCTATGAAATATTTTGCCTTGAGGCTCTTGAATCACTTTCATGCCATGATTAGTCCTGTTTTGTTGCAAGCATGATTATGACAGCTATTGCTCTCTCGTTTGTCGCTCCCTTACTATTGCTAGCCTTCACTTACACTGAGTATGTTTTACTCGTCTTTCCAGTTCCCTAAAACCAGATATTGCCAAAAGTGTCCACCATACCTACCTATTAGCATCATTTGCTATTTCCGTGCATATTCAATATGCCTTGTTTTCTTCCGAATAAAATGTTTGCTTGTTATGAGAAAGTTAGTTAGTAAAGCTCTCACGAACTTGATGGCACACTTTATTTCCTACACTTAATAAACCTGAACCATTGTGACTGTCCATGAAAGTTATATGCTTGCAAATTATAGGCTGGGGATTAGTAGAACCGTGCTGTCATGGGGAACGCTTTCAACACCTGTAAATATATACCCAGTTGATACCAAGCTCTTTTGTTTGTGGATGTCGTCGGTGTGAAATAAAAGGGGAGCTTGTAAGTCCATGGAGTTATGTATGTGTGTTAGAGAAACGCCTGGGCCGCCGGTCTAATCCATGTTGTCATGGTGGAAACCTGCAGCGTAACCATAATAAGTATCTATGAAGCATTCTTCTTATAAAAAGAGAGAGATAGCTATTGAGAAAAAGAGAAAAAAAGAGATTTGAGAAAAGAGGAAAGAGAGAAAAAAGCACCATTTTCCAATGGTAAATAAGAAGATTGCTGAGATACTCATTGTCTGCTTGCCTTGTCATTTTGATATGGGGATTCTTCTGTATCATCGGGCAAGGGGTAACCCATTGCCGGTTCTCTATGATACACACGTATTTAAAATGACAAGAACTTATCGGTAACTAAAGTTGAGTAGCATGAGGAGCGGCCCTTGTACTCAAGGGAAATGGGATTTCCAGTTTATAGTATGTCAAGCATATAACTCAGATTGGACCTCACTTTCACCGTAACCATATTAAAGATGCTTATGATAGGGGCAATGAGAGCTCAAAGCTAATGAGTACCATACTTTCAGCATTTGGAAGCCTTTCAAACTATTCAAAACCTTTTCATTTCCTTGTTGAGTCTCCACATATTCTATGAGCACCTTCTTGAGAGCATAGTTGTCATTCTTAGTGTAATGTGCTTGTCTCAAAACTTGATTATTTGTGTTATGACTTTGATGCTTGTATCTTTGATATCTTTACTTCTAGTCTTCACCTGAACTTTAGAGGTGCCTTGGCATTCATAATCAAAGGCAAGCGAGATACCACTCTATCATAACTTGTTATGAGCATTGTAATGTTGCTTATGTTTATGCTTCATGCTACTTATTATTTTTGAGTTGGAATCTCTTCATAGCTTGCAATGCCTATTAAGTAAACTTAGTTGCATACTCCTTATTATGAATTGTCTAAGTAGTTGATCACATGCTAAGAATATATACATCATATGAAGCAAATGTGTTCGTGAAAGTTTCTTTTATCGCACTCAGTTTTCAACTGAATTGCTTGAGAACAAGCAATAAGCTAAGCTTGGGGGAGTTGATACGTCCAAAATGTATTGATACGTCTATTTTGCATCACTATTCTATATCATAATTCACTGTTATTCATTGATATATTTCATATTAAGAGATGATACTTATGTTATTTCACCTGTTTTTGCATGGTTGATGACTTTTGGAGCATGGACCGCTGCAGTCAGGATTCTGATGGAAAAGGTGCTATTTGGAGGCAAAATTCGTGAAGATCAGAAAATCTAGGAAAATATACGGAAAACCCTATTTTCCAGAAGACGAAGGAAGCCAGAAGGAGGAGTGGAGATGGGCCACAGGGGGCCCACACCACCCCTTGGCGCGGGCCAGCCTAGGCCGCGCCACCAGGTGGTGTGGCCGCCTTGGCCCACCTCCAGCTCTCCCCTCTGGCGATATAATCCTCCTAAAACCCTAATACTCGGGGGAGCAACCATAGAAAGACTTCGCCGCCTCTGCGGGCCGGAAAACACCGAGAGAGAAAGATCTCTCTGACAGACAGATTTCTGCTGGGGGAATTCCTTCCTGGAGAGGGGAGATCGTCGTCATCAACACCACCATCAAGCTGGACTTCATCGGGATCATCATCATCATCACCACCACCATCATCAGCAGCAGCACCCTCATCACCATCTCCATATTGCTGTAAAAATTGGGTTTGAATCTTGCATAGTTCTTAGGGGAAACTTTTCCGGTGTTGATTACTCTTTGTGGTTGATGCTATTGAGTGAACCATTGAATTATTGTTTATGTTCAGATTGTGATACATCATTATTCCATATCTGATCATGATCCATATGATGTCTTGTGAGTAGTTCATTTTGTTCATGAGGACATGGGAGAAGTCATGTTGTTAGTAGTGGAATTGTGTTGAGAAAGATTCAATAGTTTGATATTTAAGTTGTGGTGTACTTCTTCTAGTGGTGTCATGTGAACGTCGACTACATGACACTTCACCTATATGGGCCTAGGGGAATGCATTGTGTATTTGGATACTAATCGTAGGGGCTGCCGGAGTGACAGAAACCTGAACCCCGTTAGGAAACCATTACACAAGGGACGTAAGGGTCTTTAGAGTTTAAAGCTACGGTTAGGTTTCTACCTTAATTACTTTCTTGTACTTACGGATGTTTGCAAGGGGTATAATCACAAGTATGTATTAGTCCTAGGAAGGTTGGTACATTAGCACAGGTTCACCCACACAACACTTAGCAAGCTAAAGAAGATTAATCAACTATATGAAGCGAAAGCACTTGACAGTCTTCCCGTGTGTCCTCAAGAACGTTTGGTCATCTTAAGTAATACAACCGTCTTGTCCTTTGTTGCATAAAGGATTGGCCACTTGTTGCGTTTATTTCTACTGTCTTTTATTTACTCGTACTTTATTTACTTGCTTTATCAAAAACCCTTAAAAATCCGTTTGCTAAGTATTTGCAGAGAATTCCTGATCCATACCACTGGCCAGCACCTTCTACTCCTTGTTCGGTTCGACACTCTTACTTATGAAAAATACTGCGATACACCCCCTATACTTGTGTGTCATCAAGACTATTTTCTGGCGCTATTGCCGCGGAGTGAAGCGATATTGGAGAGTGGAACTAGTAAAGGAAACTTCTACTATGAGTATTGTTTACTTCTGTTAGTTGCTTTATTTTCGTTATGGCTAATTCGCTGATTTTCTTGTTTCACAATGCTACTACCATTGCTAAGGTACTAGATGAACCACCACCTGCTGAGAATGATACTTTTAAAATACCTACGACAATTATTGATCGTGTTATGGATAAGTACTATGTTGGGGATGGAACTGTCCATCCCGGTGATCATTTACTCTTTATACACGAATTATGCGGGTGGTTCAAGTGTGTAGGTATTACTACAGATCAAGTTAAGAAGAAGTTATTCTCATTATCACTCAAAGGAAGAGCTAAGGAATGGTATAAGCTACTAAAGATTGGTCAAGCTCTTGAATGGGAGGAAATACTGCCTCTCTTTTATTCAAAGTTTTATCCTCCTAGTGAGATTCATAAAGATCGGAATCAAATATATAACTTTTGGCCTCTTGATGGAGAGAGTACAGCTCAAGCTTGGGGGAGATTGAAGTTACTAATGCTCAAATGTCCCATTCATGAGCTCCCCAACAATATTATTATCAATAACTTTTATGCAAGGCTCCCTCTACATGATAAGGATTTATTGGATGCTTATTTTGCTAGATCATTCACTCGCATGGAAGAAGAAGCTAAATGGGATCTTATGGACCGTATTCAAGACAATGCTAAAGCTTGGGAGAATGACAAAGGTAGAAAGTCATGTATAAATTCTGATTATGAATGCATTGAATCTTTTATGGGAACTGATGACTTTCAAAATATTAAAAATCCTTATGGTCTAGACTCTCAAGCTATTGCAACTTATTTTAAGGCTTCTGCTTCCTACATTGAAGTGCCTAAAAAGAAGTGGAATAAGTATCATGAACCTTATAAAGATATTGCTAAGAGTGTTCTGGAAGAAATACTGAAGTTTATACTGCTAATCATGTCTTACCTGAACCTTACATTGAGAAAATCCATTTCCTAGTTAAGATAAAGGATCATTCTATGATAGCTAGTATGTTTTATGAAAGTACAAATAAAGTTGTTGAACCTGATAAAAAAATGGTTGATGAACCTATTATAGCAAATGTGAAAGACTTTGTTACTAAATATGAAGAAGAGGGACACACTATCCTTTGTAAGGATACCTCTAATATTGTCTCACAAAGTAGTGTTATGAGAGGTAGTATTCCTGTGTTTTCTGTTAGAATAAGTGATCATTGTTACGATGGTCCTTGTGATAGTTATATTGTTAAGTTTATGCATGATACTGAAAGTTACTATGAGAGAGGAAAAAGTGTTCTTATGTATCTCAATAATATCAAGTTTCCTCGTTTTATGCTAAAAGTTTTTATGTTGCACTTTGTTTCTCTTCCTATGCTTGTAGCCTCTGGTTTCAACAACTTGTTTGTTTGCAAAATTCCCTTGCATAGGAAGTGGATTAGACTTAAATGTGTGTATTTTTGCTTCTTAGTGCTCTCTTTCACATCAATTCATATTTTATGTGAGCATCTTTGAAATCATCATGTCCATCTTAATGGCTATAAAGAAAGAGCTTTTTGGGAGACAACCCAATTTATTTTTGCTTTCAGTTTGTTTTTGTTTCTTTGAGTCTTGGAAGTTATTACTTCGGTAATAACCTCTCCTTATCCTTTTTGTTTGGTTTTTGTGTCAAGATCAACCTCTAATGAGAGAGAAGTAAGATTAGGGGAAGTTGCTGTCCCGAAACAGATTTTTGTGCTTCACCGTAAAAATTCGTGAGAGATCTCTGTCTGTCAGATTGAGCTGTAATTGTTTTTGCTTCTGCCCCAGGTTGTTATTTAACTTTCGTTAGTTTTGCACTTTTTGATTTGAGCAACATAAGATTTTCGGAAAAATGTATCTTTACCTGCTGGTCTGTTTTGACAGATTTTGCCACTCTTGCATTTGCTTCTTTATTCGATTTCCTTTTTGAATTCTTTTTGGGTTTTAGGAAGGAGTTGCTACAGTAGCTTATGTTTTGATGGTTTTCAGTTGAAGTTGAACTCAAAAGGTTTTATCACTTCACTTATACTAATGTTGCTAATGAGAATTGTGTGATGTTTTGTGTGAAAGAAATTTCAAGGTAGTGGAGGTAATGGTGTAGTAAGGAAGTGAAAGGTTTCATGACTCAAGCAATAAGTGTATGAAGATGAAGATATTGATATAATCCAAGTGGTGACTCCGGAAGAATCCACTAAAAACCAAATTCAGAGACTTGTAGAGTCCATTTTCAAATAGGTAACAGTTCTGGTAAGAAAAGTTTCGCGAAAATACTATCCAACTATATTTTTACAGTTTTTAGCCAATAAGGAAAGTTATGAAGTGAAAGAGGGACGGAAACGGAGCCAGGGTGGCTCACACCACCCTGTGGCGCCGGCCCACCCCTGGCCGTGCCACCAGGTGGTGTGGCCACTCCGGACTCCGTCTCTGACTCGTTTTCTCCCAGTACCTTCCTTTTGTTGTGAAACTTCGTAATATATAATCCCCTGTATCCCTCGAGGTTCGTATATCGTGTTCTCGTCGTGTTTTTGTTTCGGTCTGTTTTGTTCAGATGTCGTTCAGGGGTTCATCTGCAAAGGATTACAAGCTGTGACGCCGTCGCGAGCTCTATCACAATCTTGAGCGTGAAGACATGGATCAGAATGACAAGGAGGAAGTAAAGGACATGACAACAGGCATGAAGGGGCTGATACCTCCGACTTTAGATCTCAGTTCTTGGCATGCAGCAGTGGAAGCTCTACGAGTCACTGATGAGTGATGACCCACAAGTATAGGGGGTGTATCGCGGTATTTTCGAGGGAAGTGAAACCCAATTTATTAATTCGACACAAGGGGAGCAAAAGAATATTTATAAGCCTTAACAACTGAGTTGTCAATTCAGCTGCACCTGGAAACAATCTTGCTCACAGCAGTTTATCAGTAGCAACAATTTTGTAGTAGGAATAGTAAAGTAGCAGGAGTAGTAAAGTAAAGACAGTAGTAACAATAGCAGTAAACAGTAGGATTCGAGTGCGGTAGGCATAGGGATGGATGGACGTGCGTTGCATGGACAAGACAATTCACATGGAAATTACAACATAGGGAAATTGCAGATAAATAAGATAAAGCATCCAAGTACTAGATAATCCTTGGCATGTGTCCCATATATAGTCATACGTGCTCGCAATGAGAACTTGCACAACATCTTTTGTCCTGCCAGCCCATTTGCAGCGGGGCCTCAAGGGAACTACTGGCAATTAAGGTACTCCTTTTAATAGAGCACCGGAGCAAAGCATTAACACTCTGTGAACACATGTGATCCTCACATCAAAGCCATTCCCTCCGGGTATCCCGATTTCTGTCACTTCGGGGCCTTTGGTTTTGGACAACAATGTGTGTATACAACTTGCAGGTAAGACCACAAACACTACTATCATAATGAATCAATAACATGTTCAGATCTGAAATCATGTCACTCGAGCCCTAGTGACAAGCATTAAGCATAACAAGTCGCAACAAAGTCAAAAAGCACTAATAATAGATACTATGCACCATGCCCTAACAATCTGATGCCATTACATGAACGATCTCATCCAATCCCTACCATCCCCATAGCCTATAGCGGGGGATTAATCACTCATAGATGGGGGAAACATGGATGGTCGATGGAGAAGCGATGGTGATGATGATGGCGATGATCTCCTCCAATTCCTCGTCCCAGCAGGGTGCCCGAACGGAGTTTCTGGTTCCGAATCGTGGAATCTGGTGGTGGCGGCGGAGCGAAACTCTTTCTAGAAAAACGTCGACCCCCCCCTGAGTTTTTAGGTCAGAAGGCATATTATAGGCGAAGAGGGAGACCGAGGGGGTGTCTGGGGCGGCCAGACCACCCCCTGGTGCGGCCAGGCCCAGCCCGCGCAGCCAGGTGGTGTGGCTGGGCCACAGCCCCACTCTGTCTCGTATTCTGGCTCTGGGAGTCTTCTGGTGAAATAGGATTTTTGGCATATTTTCCAGGATTTTTCCTGATAGTTGATTTTCTGCACAAAAACTAGACACCAAGGCAATTCTGCTGAAAACAGCGTCAGTCTGTGTTAGTTGCATCCAAATCAAACAAGTTTAGAGGAGAAACAGTAGCAAAAGTGTTCGGGAAAGTAGATATGTTTTGGACGCATCAATGAGTTCTGCGACAAGTACCGAGTATTGAGGAGGAAGGTGGATATGCTTCAAGAGGAGAATAGCAAGCTTCACAAGATGTTGGAATATTTCCTCGTGCCAATCAAGAGGATACTACCACCACCGAAGGAGTAATTCGTCATCGGGTTTGGCATCCCCTTGGTTTGTTCCAAGCTTGGGGGAGTGCCGTGGTATCACATCACTATCTTTTATCTTTTTACCTTTTTAGTAGAGTCATATCATGAATAGAGAACTTATCATGTAGGATGGTTTGCATTATGGAAGTGTCCCCTCTCTCATTAGATATGTATCCCTTGGTGTGAGTTGTCGTTATGAAATATTAATGAGAAGTTCTATCATTTACTCTTTTGCATATCTTATATTAGTTTTAAATTCGTGGTTATATGATTGATCTTGTTGTTAGTATTGGTATCACTTTGGGATCATGGAGTTAATTTAGTTGGTTTTGGCAAACCTGGCTTGGTCAGTAGCAACACTATTTTTGAGAGTTGAATGAAAAAGATAGAAGTACTCTAAAGAAATATAATTTCATCATCTTTCTTTCTTGATTTGCTCATAAGTTTAGTATTCTCTAGTTAAGATCTTTTGTGCTTCCCAGGAAGATTGAATGTTTGTCTTTATCACTTGTATGTTTGTTTCCTTCAACTCTTATACTTGCTACCCAGCCTTGCTAGCCAAAAACCTGTACTGAGAGGGAATTCTTCTCGTGCATCCAATCCTTAAACCAAAACATATGCCATTTGTGTCCACCATACCTACCTATTAGCATTATTGCTATTCCAAGTAAATTCATGTCTTTATCTACCTTCCAAATTAAATTTGTTATGAGAAAATTAGTGATTAAATCTCTCACGAACTTGATGGCACACCTTACTTTCTTGCAATTAATAAACTTGAACCATTGTGTCCATCTTTTTTGTGTATATGCTTGCGCTTTATAAGTTGAAGTTAGCAGAACCATGTATCATGGGGAACGCTTTCAACATTGCACTAGTACTTTGTACCTCGTTGATATCATGATTCTTTTGCCTATGGATCCTGGCGGTGTGAAATAAAAGGGGAACTTGTAAGATCATGGAGTTTATATGTGTGTTAGAGACACGCCTTGGCCGCTAGCCTAAGCCATGCTTAATCATGGTGGAAACTTGCAGCATAACTATAGTGAGCATTCTATGAAGCATCCTCAATAAAAAACTATGCAAATATCAAATAAAAAGATCGCTGAGGTGCTCATTCTCTACTTGCCTTGTCATTTTGATTATGGGATAGCTCTTGTGTCATGTGCAAGGGGTACCCCGTTGACGGTTCTCTATGATACATATGTATTTACAATGACAAGAGCTTACTTGTGACTGAAGTTGAGTAGCATGAGGTTCGGTACTCGTAAGTAAGGGGCATGAGATTTCAACTTATAACTTGTCAAGCATATCCTCTTAGTTGTGTCACTTTAACCTTAATCACACAAAAAAATGCCTATGATAGGGGGAATGAGAGCTAAAAGCTCATAAGTACCATAATTTTTGGAAGCTCTTTATGAAACTTGAAATCACTGCTTCCCTCTGCTAATGGCCTTTATTTTTACCTTTTAGTTGAGTTAGTAAACCTATTCCCCTCTACCTCAGCAAGTATTTTGAGTTGTTGTGTTTCATTCATTCATATGATGATTTATTCAATCATGTTTCTTATGTTCCTTGTTTTGCACATTGCTCTTATCTTGGCGATTACTACTTTGAAAGCTATCATTGAAAATCAGTTATTTGTGAACTCCAGCAAACTATCAACTAATCTTCGACCAAGAGCTAAGTTTGCCATTACCAATTATGATTTGCTTTATGTATCTTAATTGTGTTTCCTTTACTCATTGCAAGTTACGTTATATAATAATGAGTTGTCTTCTGTTATGATCTATGTATTGATGAATGTGATGCTTCTTGTCCGTATTCTTTTTTATCGACTCTTCACTCCATAAACCTGAGGCCATGTTTATTGAGCTCAGTTTCGCTTGGGGACAAGCGAAGTCTAAGCTTGGGGGGAGTTGATACGTCCATTTTGCATCACTATTCTATATCATAATTCATGTTATTCATTGATATATTTCATATTAAGAGATGATACTTATGTTATTTCACATGTTTTTTGCATGGTTGATGACTTTTGGAGCATGGACCGCTGCAGTCAGGATTCTGATGGAAAAGGTGTTGTTTGGAGGCAATATTCGCGAAGATCAGAAAATCCGAGAAAATATACGGAAAATCATATTTTTCCAGAAGACGAAGGAAGCCAGAAGGAGGAGTGGAGATGGTCCACAGGGGGCCCACACCACCCCCTGGCGCGGGCCAGCCTAGGACGCGCCACCAAGTGGTGTGGTCGCCCTAGCCCACCTCTAGCTCTCTCCT
This sequence comes from Avena eriantha, assembly GCA_910589775.1. Classification (NCBI taxonomy): domain Eukaryota; kingdom Viridiplantae; phylum Streptophyta; class Magnoliopsida; order Poales; family Poaceae; genus Avena; species Avena eriantha. The sequence continues at coordinate 42,706,246 of OU342744.1, forward strand.
CTGGCGTATATAATCCTCCCGAAAACCCTAATACTCGGGGGAGCGACCACAGAAATATTTCGCCGCCTCTGCGGGGTAGAAAACACCGAGAGAGAAAGATCTCTCCGGCAGACAGATTTCTGCCGGGGGAATTCCTTCCTGGAGAGGGGAGATCGTCGCCATCAACACCACCATCAAGCTGGACTTCATCGGGATCATCATCATCATCACCACCATCATCATCATCGGCACCCTCATCACCATCTCCATATTGCTGTAACAATTGGGTTGAATCTTGCATAGTTCTTAGGGGAAACTTTCCCGGTGTTGATTACTCTTTGTAGTTGATGCTATTGAGTGAACCATTAAATTATTTTTTATGTTCAAATTGTTATACATCATTATTCCATCTCTGATCATGATCCATATGATGTCTTGTGTGTAGTTCGTTTTGTTCTTGAGGACATGGGAGAAGTCATGTTGTGAGTAGTAGAATTGTGTTGAGAAAGATTCAATAGTTTGATATTTAAGTTGTGGTGTACTACTTCTAGTGGTGTCATGTGAACGTCGACTACATGACACTTCACCTATATGGGCCTAGGGGAATGCATTGTGTAATGGGCTCATAATCGTAGGGGTTGCCGGAGTGACAGAAACCTGAACCCCCGTTAGGAACCATTGCACAAGGGATGTAAGGGTCTTAGAGTTTAAAGCTGTGGTTAGGTTTCTACCTTAATTACTTTCTTGTACTTATGGATGTTTACAAGGGGTATAATCACAAGTATGTACTAGTCCTAGGAAGTTTGGTACATTAGCACAGGTTCACCCACACAACACTTAGCAAGCTAAAGAAGATTAATCAACTACATGAAGCGAAAGCACTTGACAGTCTTCCCATGTGTCCTCGAGAACGTTTGGTCATCTTAAGTAATACAACCGGCTTGTCCTTTGCTGCATAAAGAATTGGGCCACTTGTTGCGTTTATTCCTAATGTCTTTTATTTACTCGTACTTTATTTACTTGCTTTATCAAAAAAACCCTAAAAATCCGTTTCCTAAGTATTTGCAGAGAATTCCTGATCCATACCACTAGCCAGCACCTTCTGCTCCTCGTTGGGTTTGACACTCTTACTTATCGAAAATACTGCGATACACCCCCTATACTTGTGGGTCATCACGTATCTACTTTCCCGAACACTTTTGCTATTGTTTCTCCTCTAAACTTGTGTGATTTGGGTGCAACTAACACGGACTAACGCTGTTTTCAGCAGAATTACTTTGGTGTCTAGTTTTGGTGCAGAAAATCAACTATCAGGAAAAATCCTGGAAAATATGTCAAAAATCCTATTTCACCAGAAGACTCCCGGCGCCAGAATACGAGACAGAGTGGGGCTGGGGCCCAGCCACACCACCTGGCCGCGCGGGCTGGGCCTGGCCGCGCTAGGGGATGGTCTGGCCGCCCTAGACACCCCCTCGTTCTCCCTCTTCGCCTATAAGTTGCCTTCTGACCTAAAAATTCAGGGGGGGGGTCGACGTTTTTCCAGAAAGAGTTCCGCTCCGCCGCCACCACCAGATTTCATGATTCAGAACCAGAAACTCTGTTCTGGCACCCTGCCGGGACGAGGAATTGGAGGAGATCGTCGCCATCATCGTCACCATCGCTTCTCCATCGACCATCCATGTTTCCCCCATCTATGAGTGAGTAATCCCCCGCTGTAGGCTATGGGGATGGTAGGGATTGGATGAGATCGTTCATGTAATGGCATCAGATTATTAGGGCATGGTGCCTACTATCTTCTATTAGTGCTTTTTGACTTTGTTGCGACTTGTTATGCTTAATTCTTGTCACTAGGGCCCGAGCGCCATGATTTCAGATCTGAACATGTTATTGATTCATTACGATAGTATTGTTTATGGTCTTACCTGCAAGTTGTATACACACGTTGTTGTCCGGAACCAATGGCCCCTAAGTGATAGAAATCAGGATAACCGGAGGGAATGGCTTTGATGTGAGGATCACATGTGTTCACGGAGTGTTAATGCTTTGCTCCGATGCTCTATTAAAAGGAGCACCTAAATTGCCAGTAGTTCCCTTGAGGCCCCGCTGGAAATGGGCTGGCAAGAGAAAATATGTTGTGCAAGTCTCATTGCGAGCACGTATGACTATATATGGGACACATGCCTAGGATTATTTAGTACTTGGATGCTTTATCTTATTTATCTGCAATTGCCCTATCTTCTGATTGCCATGTGAATTGTTTTGTCCATACAATGCCCGTCCATCCATCCCTATGCCTACCGCACTCGGATCCTACTATTTACTGCTATTGTTACTACTGTCTTTACTTTACTACTGTTATTACTTTACTATTCCTACTACAAAATTGTTGCTACTGATAAACTACGGTGAGCAAGATTGTTTCTAGATGCAGCTGAATTGACAAATCAGCTGTTAAGGCTTATAAATATTCTTTGGCTCCCCTTGTGTCGAATCAATAAATTGTGTTTCACTTCCCTCGAAAATACTGTGATACACCCCCTATACTTGTGGGTCATCAAGCATATTGCCTCAACGTGCTCCTTTGGATACCCAATGTGTATCTTTATAGCCACCCTATCACAAGATGATGGTTGATACAGTCAAAGCAGCCTCCGGTAACAATGATTGATATGATCTCATGGACTAGGGATTAGGAGAATCTATTTCTTGACAATTGCAACATGATCTAAGTGACATGATCATGTTGCAACAAACATTGGTGGGAAGTGTCCATCACATCATTCTAGATGATATGACTTCATTGTCAGTGACATTTGTTTAGCCCATGATCAGGAAACCTTGATCATCGTCTGCCCAATGAACTAGAATCACTGAATCAGGAAACCTTGATCAGGAAACGTTGATCAGGAAAGCTTGATCAGGAAACCTTGATCATTCTAGAGGTTTGTTTATATACCACACATGCATCAATGTTTCCGCTTATAAAACTATTATGAACTAATGAGATATGACAATTAAACCCTTCTATTATTTGCCTCTAGGGCATATCTCTTTCAGTCTCCCACTTACACTAGAGTACAAATAATCTAGCTGCATTGCTACTAATTATAAACCATATCTCATATGCGTTTATTGATCATGCTTGCCCATGGAGGACTTACTGTCCTAAATCTGTTTCACCAGATTCATAAGGTCCTATTTTGCAAATCATTAATCTCAACTATTTTGACATTCACACTATTATCATATAATGTGTTATAGCATTTTGGTGACAAAGTGAGACTTCTATTTTCTAGTATATATCATGACCATATATCAGTTGATAAAACTTTCAAGATGTCATGTATAACTATAAACACACTTAGTCAAAAGTCGAACTCTCTGTAGACCAAAATTATACTTGCTAACATTGAAGTATCCTAATACTTCTATATCCATGTAAATTCTAATCAAAGCGCAATACTTTCACTTTGATGTCTACCACGCTTTCGATGTGTTCAAACTTAACTCTGATTCAGTGATTCAGAAATCACTCTAGAATCCTTGTTCTTCATATCTAAGAACAACATTATGTCAAGTATAAACAACATGGGTTTTACATTGGAAAAACTACAACCAAGGCATAGTTGATGCAGTGCATCCCTTTTCCCCGTTTTAACCATTGTCGTAAACACCGAGTCTTTACTCAATACTTCTCCTAATCGTTCAAGTAAGAACCAATTCTTTCTTAAATCCATTATGAACTCTTTTCAGAATCTCAACTAGGTCCTTCTAAACACTTTCAGAATTCTCCAAGTATTTTGACATTTTAATGTTCATTAAACATCCTGATCTAATCACATAGATCAACTATATTTAATATATGCTGAATTTCATCCATCTAATGATCTAGTCATTCCTAATACCAAACACATTGTTCACTAATATGTCGATTACATATTCAAGAACATTGTCATGCTCACACTCAAATATTGCATCAATATTTGATATTCTAGGATGTCACTCATCTCCCACTTAAATATGTCGTCCACATATTCTATGAGGGAAACCTCTTAGCTCCCACTCAACTTACAGATTTCTCTCGATAATCCTGGCAAATCCAAAATTATTTGATCTTGCATCAAATTGAGAATTTCTGTTACAAGACTTCAGCAATTCTTGATTGATCAAAACTCCCTTGTTGTAATATTTACAACCTTTTCTTCAACCTTTTGAAGACTTTATAGTTTTGAACAGTCCTTTACCAATTTCCAAATTGGATTTATTTTTTGATTAAATCCAATAGACATTAAGCATTTGTCAAAACAACTTTGTGACAAAATGAGCTTTTATGTCTTCCTTTTAAGTTTCATTTCCATCCTTTCAACATTGAAGTTTATTAGGAAGGATTAAGTAATTCTATTACTTAATGAGATCAAGTAACTTTTACTTCTTAATCTCAAATATTACTTAATTTGGGATTTCATGACTTTGAGTCATTTCTTGTACTTAGGTCCATCAAACTTTGTTTGTAGTTCGTAGGTATGTCTTATTCCAATAATAGGACAAATTAATCAACAATGGAATTCTACAACTGGCAGAACAAGTTCTTGAATCCTACTTTCACCAAGTGTTAGCTAAAACACTTTATGATCATATCATTCTAGTTTCCCTCTATTTGTATAGTTTCTTTCTGGAACATATTCTGTTTTACATTCTTGACAATTCAGAGGTAAGGTCTAAACATTTTGCTTACACTTTTGCCTTTCCACTAACACTTCTATGAGAACCTTTTCTCAAAAGAAGTACCTCGCTGAGACAATACAAACTTTGTCTTCTTCAGGTTGGGAATTTGCATTCATAGTCTTACTAACAACGTACCACAAAGACTTACTATTTGCAATGATCTCGAACTATCGAGGTCTCTAGAAACTCGAGCTTGTAATATCACAAATGGTGTTGTTTCCGAGAATCTTTAGACGTTCCTAATACTTTTGAGTGTTTACTAACTGAATCTATAACTCTAATTCCTAACGTTAAACCATTTGAAGATCATTTGGACCATATGTACCTTATACACTGCGATTATGATTTATTAGACATATTAATACGATTTGATTAGTCCAATCATCATAATTCGTGAAACCATTTTTCACAAGTCCCTTATATGCCAATTTGATATTAACTTTCAATTCAAAATCTCTTGGATCAAATCACAAAGACTTTGGAATTCTCGTTAATCTTATATCCATTTTATTTTGAAATCCTTTGAACAATTCAAACCGTTTCAAACTTGTGTTTCATTAAGTAAATACACATATTCACTTAAACTCATTAAGAATAATGATTTCCACTATCTGTTGCAAATACGATACGCCGTATGTATAAAATTCAACACTTCTTCGCATATCACCGTTTTACCAGAATGCGGAGTTTTAGTCATTCTGCCCAACGAGGCATGGTTCTGCAAAGTCTCTAGATTAAATATCTAAGACCCGATCTTCATTAATATGAAAACACGCAGTAACCACAATGACTTAAATAATAGAGTTATACATTATTCAAACTTGGATATCTTTTGGCAACTTTCATAAACATCCCTTTATCATACTGATAAAGACTAGAATAACTTTTTCGTAATCTCAATGTGAATTATAAAAGAGACCATTCAGAAAAATAGAACAATTGAATTGTTTCTTATTAATATGAATAATTGTCTCGCAACAAGCAAGAGACACTAATAAGTTTCACAAACTTGATTACAAATCTTTTATTCAAATCTACTAATCCTAATGATGAACTTTGAGGGAAGGAGTGTCGTTGGCCATCAACTACCTTGGTTGCCATCATCACGCCATTGGTGCCCCCGTTCCATTATGTAACTCTCACGCAGAGGCTCCTATTTTCACTAAAACAAGATTTAAGTATCCAATACTTGAAACCTGCATAAGCGTTTCATGGAAACGTTCATTACTTGTATATCACATGTAAACTTTATGTTGATGACGATCCCAACTTTGGGTTCAACCTTGGCAAAGGTATCACGGCGGTCACGAAGATTCGTATCATCTCCATCATCAGATTCCTCAGGGAAATCTTCAAGAGGTTCACAAAGGATAGAGGAGATGGTTTCTATGAGGATCCTACTTAGGTGTTGGTATCAGTCGATGAAAATCAAACCATCTAACTTAAGTTTCTTCCCATTCATTAATGGACTATATATGTCTTGAACTAAGGGGATGGCCATAATCTACAAGATATTTGCAAAGAAGACTTAGACTAAGTTCATAATATGGAGTTCGAATGAACTCCCACTTAAACTATCATCCCTAAAGACAGTTTTAGTGATTACACGATCCCTTTTCCCCACATCATCCCCGATCAACATGGCCTTTGATGTGGGTGCCAGGGTGAACCATACTCGTCGACCATATCATCCATGTGACTCGTGCTTGATCTTTCGATCGCTGTGTTCTGAGGCCATATCTGCATATGCTAGGCTCGCCAACTCAACCTTAGTGTATTCGTTGTTCAACATGGCTTACACCCATTGTATATGTGATCGTAGATATGTCTGACACCTGATCATCACGGCCTGCCTCATAATGAAGAACTTTGTTGGTGGTGCACACTAAGGGAGAACACTTTCATTGGTATTAATTTAGGAATCATCCTATTTAAATGCTACCGTTGTGTATCTAATACTAGCACTCAAACAAGATGCATACAAATATTAAATCATATCTAATCATGTGACGTGACATGGTTGTCTTTCCGTCCATGATCTCCATCAGGTGCTCCAGCTTGGCGCCTGATACATTGCTAACATATCTATAATTTTTGATGTTCCATGCTTGTTTTATATCTACTTTCTTATGTTTTGTCCACACTTTGGAGTATTTTTATACACTTTCTTGGACTAACCTATTAACAAGATGCCACAGTGTTAGCTGCATGTTTTCTGCTATCTTTGGTTCCAGGAAAATCAGAAAATGAATATTCTCGGAATTGGACGAGACAAAAGCCAAAGTCAATATTTCACCGAGGGGGACATAGAGCCAGAAGACGAGATGGAGAGGGGCCAGAGGCCGGCCACACCACCTGGCCGTGTGGCCAGGCCTAGCCTGCGCCACGGGGTGGTGCGGCCGCCCAGGCCACCCCCTCGGCCTCCCCTTTTGCCCATAAGATGCCTCGGATACAGAAACCCTAAGTACCCGATCAAAATTCCACAAAAGAGTCTGTAGCCACCGTCATCTCTATCCCTAGATCGGGAGGGATATGCAGCTCTCCCCGGCACCCTGTCGGAGTGGAGAATTCACCCTGGAGGCCTTCTTCATCACCATGCAAGCCTCTGGTGTGATGGGTGAGTAGTTCATCCCTGGACTACGGGTCCATGTAGTAGCTAGATGGTTGGCTCTTCTCCTTTGTGCTACCATGTTTAGATCTTGTGAGCTTCGTTCATGATCAAGATCATCTATTTGTCATCCTACATGTTGTGTTTGCGCGGATCCGATGGATATTGACATGCCTTATACATTGCAAATGTATCTATAATTTTTGATGTTCCATGCTTGGTTTAATCAACTTTCTTGTGTTTTGTTCCAACTTTGGAGTACTTTTCATGTGATTTCTTGGACTAACCTATTAACAAGAGCCATAGTGCCAGCTGCCTGTTTTCTGCTGTTTTTGGTTCCAGGAAAGTCAAAACATCAATATTCTCGGAATTGGACGGAACAAAATCTAAAGTGCCTATTTTTCAGGAAGTCATCAAGTGCCAGAATACGAGACGGAGAAGGGCCAGAGGCCGGCCACACCACCTGGCCGCGCGGCTAGGCTTGGCCCGCGCCAGGGGGTGGTGTGGTGGCCCCTGGCACCCCCTCGGCCTCCCCTTCCGACTATAAGATGCCCTCGGGACGTAAATCCTAAGTACCCGATCAAAAATCCACGAAAGAATCCGTAGACGCCGTCGTCTCCATCCCTAGATCGGGAGGGATCTGAAGCTCTTCTCGGCACCCTGCCGGAGAGGGTAATTCACCCTGGAGGCCTTCTTCATTACCATGCAAGCCTCCGGTGTGATGCGTGAGTAGTTCATCCTTGGACTATGGATCCATGTAGTAGCTAGATGGCTGGTTCTCCTCCTTTGTGCTTTCATGTTTAGATCTTGTGAGCTCCGTTCATGATCAAGATCATCTATTTGTAATTCTGCATGTTGTGTTTGCGGGGATCTGATGGATATTGAGATGCTATTTCAGATTGATTATTGATTCTATCATGTCTTTGTTATTTGAGATCTTGCATGCTTTCCGTTGTTAGTAGCTATCTTGGCCAAGTAGATGCTAGCAACTGCAAGAGTTAGTATTTATGCTCGATAGTGGGTTCATGCCTCTGGTAATCTAGGGAAGTGACAGAAATCTCTAAGGTACTAGATGTGTTGTTGCTACTAGGGAGAAAACAACAATCCTTTGTTCATAGAACAATCGTATTGTTTACTTTACACGCAGTTCATGAAGCAATAATCTGTTGCTTGCAACTTAATACTGGAGGGGGTTCGGATGATAACCTGAAGGTGGATTATTAGTCATAGATGTAGTTGGATGGCGGTCTATGTATAATGTTGTAATGCCCAATCAAGTCTCAAAGGAGTCAAGATGATTAGTATATGCATGTATTGCTTTCTCGGTGTTTGTCAATTGCCCCGCTGTAATTTGTTGACCCAGCATGTTATCTATCTTAAGGAGAGCCACCTCTAGTGAACTATGGATCCCGATCCTCTTTTCTTTTACATACAATCTACAATGTTTTACTGCTTTGTGTTTACTTTCTGCAAACTTTTTACTTCTTTCCATTCGATACGTTTAATCTTTTGTTATCCGCAAAACACGGTGAGATTGACAATCTCATCGCAAGTTGCGGACAAAGTTCTGTGCTTGTGTTGTGCAGGTCTCCACGTTGCTACTAGCACCGGTAGTGCGCCCTGCCAAAGCTCAGCTAGTAACACCTTTGAGGTGTTTCCTTGCTCCTACTGGTTCGATTAAACCTTGGTTTCATAACTGAGGGAGACTTGCTGCTGTGCTCATCATACCTTCCTCTTGGGGTTCCCAATGAGCTCTACATCAACACCGCCATCAAGCAATTTTCTAGGCGCCGTGCATTGAGCCATCAAGCGATTTTCTGGCGCCGTTGCCGGGGAGTCAAGGACATCTTCACAAGGGGAGTCCCTCATAACCAATCTCTTTACTTTGTTGTTTTTGTTTTGCTTAGTTTCTTTTTGCTTTGTTTGCTTGTTTTCTTTATTCAAAAACACAAAAAAATAGTTTTACTTGTTTGCTTTCTTATTTGAAAAACACAAAAAAATTGGTTCCTATCCTAATTTGTCACTATGTCTAGCCTTGCTCCAATCACTATGTCACCCGAGGAAATGATTTTCACTTTTAAACAAGGATTTGAGGAAAGTTTTAAGGAAGCTTGGTCTAGAATCTCCGATCTACATGAAAAAACTGAGCCTAAAATGACTCAAAGCTTGTTCCTTAGCAGTTTTTACCTTGGAATTGCTCTTTTATATAGATATGCTTTAGATGCTGTTGTGGGAGGATATTTCCTCCATTGTAATGAGGATGATGCTATTAATTCTATAAAGAAATTGATCTTCACTTACAACTTGCCTAGCCAAACTGATATTTCTTTCGCAAAAATATTTGCTAGGTTGGACACTCTTGAGGCTAGCACTACTAGATTAGAAAGTTGCTATAATACGATTAGGGAGCATCACGATCATGTTCCAATAAACTCTGAACCATCAAAGTGGTCCCCTACAGTAAAGATTGAGATGAACACAAAGTTTTCAAGCTCGCTGTGATATCATGTCTGAATTTTGCCTTATGCCCAAAGATATTTATAAATCTCTAAATACTTGGGGGCTCATTGAGGGAGGAAAAGAAATATCTCTTACTAATAATACTACCATATTACCTCTTGGAGTAGCTGAAGGAGTGTTTACAAAGATCCTTGGGAAAACGGTTTCTATTGATTATCTTGTTATTGAATGTGCAGGAAAAGAACAAATTACACTTGGAAGGTCCCTATTAGAACTCCTTGGAGCAATAATAGATGTGGGAAAGGGGACCATGCACCTTTCTTCTCCACCAAACAATCATATTTTCCCCAAGGTTAAGAATAAAAGTAAGAGAGGTAAGAGCAAGAAAGTTGGTATTAATGCTTCTTCATTTGAGAACACTTGATTCTTTCTTTGCTTCTTATGCCTAACTTAAATGCATTAAAGAAAAGTACTTATTGGGAGAAACCCACAAGTTTTAGATGAAGTTATTACCTCTGTAATAACTGCTCCTTATCCTTTTTATTTGCTTTTTGTGCCAAGAGTAACCTCTAATGAGAGAGAAGTAATGATTGGGAAAGTTGTTGTCCCGAAACACATTTTTGTGCTTCACCATAAAACTTCGTGAGAGAGCTGTGTATGTCGGATTGAGCTGTAATTTTTTGTGCTTCTGACCCATGTTGTTATATAAATTTAGTTAGTTCAACACTTTTTGATTTGAGCAACATAAGGTCTTCGAAACAATTCGTCTTTACCTAATGGTCTGTTTTGACAGATTTCTGCCATTTTCTGCATTTGCTTCTTGTTGGTTCCATCTTGAGTTCTTTTGGGGAATTGAGCTTTTTGAGGGAAGTGCTACAGTAGCTAGTTTTCTAATGGAAGTTTATTTGGTGTTAGAACTTAACTTTAAGACTTATTTATCTTAGGTGCACTAATGTTGCTAATAAAGATTGTTTGAAGTTTTGTATGAAGGAAAAATTTCAGGTGTATGGAAGGAATGAATAATGAGATGAAGGATGGACTAAAGCTCAAGCTTGGGGATGCCACGCGTGTCACCCCAAGAAATATCCAAGAAGTACAAGCGTCAAAGCTTGGGGATGCCCAAGGCATCCCCTTCTTTATCAATAAAAATCCCAGGTTTCTTCCAAACGCTTCATTTTTATTGTTTCATGCACAGTTGTGTAGTTCTTGGAGCGTCTTCTTTTTCGTTTTTGTTTTGGTTTTTAGTTTGCTTAGTTTTCTGAATAAATTGGTTGGACCCCCCTCTTTCATACATTGGTTTGCAAATAGTTTGGGTTGGTTTGGAAAAGAGTAGGAAAGTTCATACTTATGTGGTAAAAAGAGCTTGTTTTTGATTGTGGCCTATGCTTTGTCATGCCATGCTGGATATTGTTTTGGCTTTATGCTTAGTATTCTTTGTTGTACCATGACTTCTTATAAACAATTGCCGTGGTGGTGTCACGGCAGATGCCTGGTATAGGCTAAACTTGCGGCCGAATGGACGATGGAGGAATCCGGGGAGGGATGATGAAGTGAAGACCTCATACAGAAGCACTCAGAGAGACACGATATACCCAGGTTCGAGGCTCTCCTAGTGAGATAACACCTCTACTCCTGCATCTAATCTCATATATCTTGCCATACTAGTGGCTACAATGGTGCTCCTTGAGCTGTACTCTTATGCCTCTCATGGAGAGAGCAGAGGAAGAAGAAACCATGCTCCTAGTGAGCAGAGGGAGAGGAGCCCTTCAGAGGGCCTCCCTGGTGCTCCTTATAAAGGGGAGCCAAGGGGACAAGGTATGTCATCTAAAGTACTCCTATGAGCTGTCTTGTGGGGCTTGCCTAGTCAGCTTGTCCTTTGTTGAGTCATTGATCTTATCCATTTGGCATATTCCTTAGCATCTTTGGAGATGCTTGGCATATTCCCTAGCATCTCCCAAGATGCCCAGCATATTCTTTAGCATCTTGGACCAAAGGGGGCAGTCTAAGCCAGGGGCGTCACAAGACTGGCACCCGACGTAGGCTTGACTTGACTTGGCAGCGTGTCGATGTAGAGGTCGCTGGTGGGTCCAGGTATCAGAGAAATGACGTCCGGGACGAAGTAATTCGGCCCGGGGAAGTGAAATTCGGCCAAGGGGGAAAATAACTCGGCCCGGTGGCGAGATGGGGCCACCTAGGCGGTGAACAGTGCCCCATCTGGATTATTTTCCTCCCAGCCGAACTATGAGGTAATTCGGCCCAGGTGGAGGGATGAAGCAGGCCCAGCCGGGGTAGAAGTTGATCCGGCCTGGGGCGGCCCAGCCGAGGTAGAAGTTGATCCGGCCTAGGGCGGCCTAGCCGGGGTCTTCTCATCTCGGCCCAAGGGACGCGGTCCGGAGCAGCCCACCTGGCGGGATCCGGCGGAGGTAGGAGGTGGCCCGGGGTGGACCGAGGTGTCCGCCGAGTCGGCCCACCCGAGGGACGAGGCAGGCAAAGCGGCGACGCAGACGATCGCGCGGGTGGCGATGCGCGGGACCTGGTGGCGTTGGCGGGAGCTGGCCAGGAGCGTCGGCGGGGCAAAGGAGGCCCGTGGTGGGCCGACTTTGGCTGATGTCGGCCCACCCGGGGGAGAGATGATTTGGCCCAGCCGGGCTATGAGTCTAATCCGGCCTAGGGAAGTACTGTGTAGGCCGAATTTGGGATAATTCGGCCTGGAACCATTTCCTTCCTCTTTTCTTTATTCTATTCCCTTTGTCCTTTCTATTTTTGTCTTCATGTATCTTTTTATGCAATCCCCTATTCATCAACTCTGGGGTACCTGGGGTTACACCCCCAACATTAGTCCCCGAGGCTATGGGGGATCCGTAGAATCGCGCATAGGCTTCATAAATAGTATCTCCAGAGTTGCTTATCAACATATTGTCATTTTTCTCCAGTTTTTAATATATATCCTTGCCAAGAATTGACTCAAATCGATACGTGGCCTTCTTGGGCATTTCTCTTATGATCCTTTTTGAGTAAGTTTGTAGTTTTTGACCTACTTTGACTATCGTCTTATCCCATTTGGGTAAGTCTTTCTGGCTTCCAACCCGGTTTGGCTCTGGCCACGACCCATTTGGGTTAACTCTTTTGGCTTCTGGCCGAATTAGGCTCTGGCCTTAACCCTTTTGGGTAACTCATTTGGCTTCTGGCCGAATTTGGCTCTGGCCTTAACCCGCTTGGGTAACTCTTTTGGCTTCTGGCCTGATTCAGCTCTAGCCTTAACCCTTTTGGGTAACTCATTTGGCTTCTAGCCGAATTTGGATCTGGCCTTAACCCACTTGGGTAATTCTTTTGGCTTCTGGCCTGATTCGGCTCTAGCCTTAACCCTGTTGGCTAAGTCTTTTGGCTTCTGGCCTGATTCAGCTCTGGCCTTAACCCGCTTGGGTAATTCTTTTGGCTTCTGGCCTGATTCGGCTCTGGCCTTAACCCTTTTGGGTAAGTCTTTTGGCTTATGGCCTGATTTGGCTCTGGCCTTAACCCGCTTGGGTAAGTCATTTGGCTTCTGGCCTTATTCGGCTCTGACCTTTACCCATTTGGGTAACTCTTTTGGCTTCTGGCCTGATTCGGCTCTGGCCTTAACCCTTTTGGGTAAGTCATTTGGCTTCTGGCCTGATTCGGCTCTGGCCTTTACCCATTTGGGTAACTCTTTTGGCTTCTGGCCTGATTCGGCTCTGGACTTAACCCTTTTGGGTAAGTCATTTGGCTTCTGGCCTGATTCGGCTCTAGCCTTTACCCATTTGGGTAACTCTTTTGGCTTCTGGCCTGATTCGGCTCTGGCCTTAACCCTTTTGGGTAAGTCATTTGGCTTCTGGCCTGATTCGGCTCTAGCCATTACCCATTTGGGTAACTCTTTTGGCTTCTGGCCTTAACCCTTTTGGGTAAGTCATTTGGCTTCTGGCCTGATTCGGCTCTGGCCTTTACCCATTTGGGTAACTCTTTTGGCTTCTGGCCTGATTCGGCTCTGGCCTTAACCCTTTTGGGTAACTCATTTGGCTTCTGGCCGAATTTGGCTCTGGCCTTAACCCTTTTGGTTAAGTCTTTTGGCTTCTGGCCTGATTCGGCTCTGGCCTTAACCCTTTTGGGTAAGTCATTTGGCTTCTGGCCTGATTCGGCTCTGGCCTTAACCCTTTTGGGTAAGTCATTTGGTTTCTGGCCTGATTCGGCTCTGGCCTTTACCCATTTCGGTAACTCTTTTGGCTTCTGGCCAGGTTCGGCTCTGGCCTTAACCCTTTTGGGTAACTCATTTGGCTTCTGGCCGAATTTGGCTCTGGCCTTAACCCTTTTGGGTAAGTCTTTTTGGCTTCTGGCCAGGTTCGGCTCTGGCCTTAACCCTTTTGGGTAACTCATTTGGCTTCTGGCCGAATTTGGCTCTGGCCTTAACCCTTTTGGGTAAGTCTTTTGGCTTATGGCCTGATTTGGCTCTGGCCTTAACCCGCTTGGGTAAGTCATTTGGCTTCTGGCCTTATTCGGCTCTGACCTTTACCCATTTGGGTAACTCTTTTGGCTTCTGGCCTGATTCGGCTCTGGCCTTAACCCTTTTGGGTAAGTCATTTGGCTTCTGGCCTGATTCGGCTCTGGCCTTTACCCATTTGGGTAACTCTTTTGGCTTCTGGCCTGATTCGGCTCTGGACTTAACCCTTTTGGGTAAGTCATTTGGCTTCTGGCCTGATTCGGCTCTGGCCTTTACCCATTTGGGTAACTCTTTTGGCTTCTGGCCTGATTCGGCTCTGGCCTTAACCCTTTTGGGTAAGTCATTTGGCTTCTGGCCTGATTCGGCTCTAGCCATTACCCATTTGGGTAACTCTTTTGGCTTCTGGCCTTAACCCTTTTGGGTAAGTCATTTGGCTTCTGGCCTGATTCAGCTCTGGCCTTTACCCATTTGGGTAACTCTTTTGGCTTCTGGCCTGATTCGGCTCTGGCCTTAACCCTTTTGGGTAACTCATTTGGCTTCTGGCCGAATTTGGCTCTGGCCTTAACCCTTTTGGGTAAGTCTTTTGGCTTCTGGCCTGATTTGGCTCTGGCCTTAACCCTTTTGGGTAAGTCATTTGGCTTCTGGCCTGATTCGGCTCTGGCCTTAACCCTTTTGGGTAAGTCATTTGGTTTCTGGCCTGATTCGGCTCTGGCCTTTACCCATTTCGGTAACTCTTTTGGCTTCTGGCCAGGTTCGGCTCTGGCCTTAACCCTTTTGGGTAACTCATTTGGCTTCTGGCCGAATTTGGCTCTGGCCTTAACCCTTTTGGGTAAGTCTTTTTGGCTTCTGGCCTGATTCGGCTCTAGCCTTAACCCTTTTGGGTAACTCATTTGGCTTCTGGCCGAATTTGGCTCTGGCCTTAACCCTTTTGGGTAAGTCATTTGGCTTCTGGCCTGATTCGGCTCTGGCCTTTATCCATCTGGGTAACTCTTTTGGCTTCTGGCCTGATTTGGCTCTGGCCTTATGAATTGTGATCCGAGTTATCCCATCCGAGTTACCTGATGGGAGTTTGAGTTGCTTGACTCGAATCTGACATAAGTCTTAGATCCGAGTCATTTGGTTGAGATATGATATGGTCTTATGATATGCTGTCAAACTGCCCTAGATTTTGACTCGAGACATTGATCCGAGATATGATTTTGAGACATGATTTTATGATATGATGGCATACTTCCATAGATATTAACCCGAGATACTTATCCGAGATTGAATACGATGAGTTATTGATACGATTTTACGATACGATGGCATACTTCCATAGATATGGATCCGAGATTGAATATGATAAGTTACTGATATGCTGGCTCATTGCCATCCAAGATATGGAACAATTGATTTGAGGTATAAGATAACCTGGTAAGCTGAGTTAAAATCCGAGTTACTAAACAACCTGGCAAGCTGAAATGAAATCCGAGTTACCCTGTAACTAGGAAATAGAAGCAAATCTGAAATACCCCTGCAGTTAGGCAAACGGAAGTAAAATCTGAGTTACCATGTAACTAGGAACTTGAAGCAAATCTGAATTACCCTGTAATTAGGCAAACTGAAGTAAAATCCGAGTTACCATGTAACTAGGAAAACCGAAGTAAAATCCGAGTTACCATGTAACCTGGAAACCTGTAATTAGGCAAACTTAAGTAAAACCTGAGTTATTAGGTAACCTGGCATGGTGATGCACACACCAATCCGAGTCATGGATGACCTGGTAAGCGGAAAACATCAATCCGAGTTAAATCTGAGTTACCAGGTAATCCGGCTGACTGAGTGAAATTCGAGTTACAAGGCAACTAGGCAAGCTGAAGTATAACTCTTGTTACTATGTAACTTGGTGAGTTGAGTTAAATCCGAGTTACAAATGACTTGGTGAGCTAATTTTTTATCCAAGGCAGCTTAAAGACACAAAGCAGTGGATATATACGAGATCATGGCATATCTTAAGTCTTTTCTGAGTTATTTGTCCTGTGCACGGAGACACCGAGTCCCCGAGATACTTTTTCTATCCTAGGGTGACTCGAATGGCATGCGTGCTAGCCCCCGGGTTGAATTAACTCATCCCTGGGGTGAACCACTAGGTGATAGTCCCCGAGTGACATCCAGGGTATCTCATGTGCATGTTGGTTGAGTTATCTAGTTGAGTCATACCCAAAGGGTCAGCTACAACTTACTGTACAGTTGGTGAAGAGGTCGAGGAAGAGGTTGAGACACCTCAACAAGGGAGGCTTGATTGCCAACTCCCCTGCTCTCTGTACGTCGAGGAAGTGGATACAATGGTGCTCCTTGAGCTGTACTCATATATCTTGCCATACTAGTGGCTACAATGGTGCTCCTTGAGCTGTACTCTTATGCCTCTCATGGAGAGAGCAGAGGAAGAAGAAACCATGCTCCTAGTGAGCAGAGGGAGAGGAGCCCTTCAGAGGGCCTCCCGTGTAACGTTACCCCTGGTGCTCCTTATAAAGGGGAGCCAAGGGGACAAGGTATGTCATCTAAAGTACTCCTATGAGCTGTCTTGTGGGGCTTGCCTAGTCAGCTTGTCCTTTGTTGAGTCATTGATCTTATCCATTTGGCATATTCCTTAGCATCTTTGGAGATGCTTGGCATATTCCCTAGCATCTCCCAAGATGCCCAGCATATTCCTTAGCATCTTGGACCAAAGGGGCCAGTCTGAGCCAGGGGCGTCCCAAGACTGGCACCCGACGTAGCTTGACTTGACTTGGCAGCGTGTCAATGTAGAGGTCACTGGTGGGTCCAGGTATGAGAGAAATGACGTCCGGGATGAAGTAATTCAGCCCGAGGAAGTGAAATTCGGCCAAGGAGGAAAACAACTCGGCCCGGAGGCGAGATGGGGCCCACCTAGGCGGTGAACAGTGCCCCCATCTGGATTCTTTTCCTCCCAGTAGTACTATGAGGTAATTCGGCCCAGGTGGAGGGATGAAGCAGGCCCAACCGGGGTAGAAGTTGATCCGGCCTGGGGCGGCCCAGTCGGGGTCTTCTCGTCCCGACCCAAGGGACGCGGTCCGGAGCAGCCCACCTGGCGGGATCCGGCGGAGGTAGGAGGTGGCCCGGGGTGGGCCGAGGTGTCCGCCGAGTCGGCCCACCCGGGGGACGAGGCGGGCGAAGTGGCGACACAGACGATCGCGCGGGTGGCGATGCGCGGGAGCTGGTGGCATTGGCGGGAGCTAGTGAGGAGCGTCGGCGGGGCAAAGGAGGCCCGTGGTAGGCCGACTGTCGCTGATGTCGGCCCACCCGGGGGAGAGATGCTTCGGCCCACCCGGGCTATGAGCCTAATCCGGCCTAGGGAAGTATATAATTCGGCCTGGAACCATTTCCTTCCTCTTTTCTTTATTCTATTCCCTTTATCCTTTCTATTTTTGTCTTCATGTATCTTTTTTATGCAATCCCCTATTCATCAACTCTAGGGTACCTAGGGTTACACCCCCAACAACAATTGAGATTGCTTAATGTGCCTTGGATGAATCATGCGTTGTTTTAGCATATTAAAGCATAGTATAGTGGTATTCTCCTTTGATGCTTTATTTGGGTTAACTTGGCACATGCTCACACCATGTTATGACTATCTCAAGTCACCATAGGCTTTATGATCCTTTAGTTTTCAACTTGTAGAATCACTTTATGCTTTGATCAATGATGTTTTGTCGCTCTGCATGATTATGGCCATTATTGCTCTCTTAGTTTGTCGCTCCCAGTCTTTTGCTAGCCTCCACAACAAAGTATGAGTTCCACTCATGCATCCAACTCCCTAAACCAAGTTATTCCAAAGAGTCCACCATACCTACCTACTAGCTTATGCTATTCCAAGTATATTCATGCTTTTGTTTACCTTCCAAATTAAACTTGTTATGAGAAAACTAGTGATTAAAGCTCTCACGAACTTGATGGCACACCTTCAAAGCTCTTTATGAGACTCGAATCCCTACTTCCTTTTATAAAGGCCTTTCTTCCACCATTATATTGAGTCTTCACCTTCTATCTTTATGCACGTACTTTGAGAGCATAGTGGCCATTCTTAGTTCTATGTGCATTGTCCCAAGACTAGTTGATTGATGCATACTTTGATATTGCTTGTTTTAAACTATTCTATCTAGTCACTCTTATGAACTTTGAAGGTGTCCTATGCATTTATATTTGCTACTCTATTGAGGGACAAGCTGAATACTATTATGCTATGTTATCTTTATGTGAAACAAACAAATGTCTTGGAAAGCATTGTTATTCATGAATCTTTTGTTTGTGCCTTTTCATGTTGCATCATAGTTTCTTTGTCTTACTGCTAGAACTTTGTCTTTCATGCTATGATTGAAGTACTATGATCGCAGCTTTGAATGTTTTGCAAATACTTTGATCAAGTCTTTGATGGTGCATGTCACCTTAAAAATTATTCTTTATTTTTATCACTTACCTACTCGAGGACGAGCAGGAGTTAAGCTTGGGGATGTTGATACATTGCAAATGTATCCATAATTTTTGATGTTCCATGCTTGGTTTTATCCACTTTCTTGTGTTTTGTTCCAACTTTGGAGTACTTTCCATGTGATTTCTTGGACTAACCTATTAACAAGAGCCACAGTGCCAGCTGCCTGTTTTCTGCTATTTTTGGTTCCAGGAAAGTCATAAAATGAATATTCTCGGAATTGGACGGGACAAAAGCCAAAGTGCCTATTTTTCTGGAAGTCATCAAGTGCCAGAATACGAGACGGAGAAGGGCCAGAGGCCGGCCACACCACCTGGTCACGCGGCCAGGCTTGGCCCGCGCCAGGGGGTGGTGTGGTGGCCCTTGGTACCCCCTCGGCCTCCCCTTCCGACTATAAGATGCCCTCAGGACGTAAACCCTAAGTACCCGATCAAAAATCCACGAAAGAGTCCGTAGCCGCTGTCGTCTCCATCCCTAGATCGGGAGAGATCTGAAGCTCTTCCCGGCACCCTGCCGGAGAGGGGAATTCACCCTGGAGGCCTTCTTCATCACCATGCAAGCCTCCGGTGTAATGCGTGAGTAGTTCATCCTTGGACTACAGATCCATGTAGTAGCTAGATTGCCAGTTCTCCTCCTTTGTGCTTTCATGTTTAAATCTTGTGAGCTCCGTTCATGATCAAGATCATCTATTTGTAATTCTGCATGTTGTGTTTGCGGGGATCTGATGGATATTGAGATGCTATTTCAGATTGATTATTGATTCTATCATGTCTTTGTTATTTGAGATCTTGCATGCTTTCCGTTGTTAGTAGCTATCTTGGCCCAAGTAGATGCTAGCAACTCCAAGAGTTAGTATTTATGCTCGATAGTGGGTTCATGCCTCTGGTAATCTAGGGAAGTGACAGAAATCTCTAAGGTACTAGATGTGTTGTTGCTACTAGGGAGAAAACAACAATCCTTTGTTCATAGAACAATCGTATTGTTTACTTTACACGCAGTTCGTGAAGCAATAATCTGTTGCTTGCAACTTAATACTGGAGGGCGTTCGGATGATAACCTGAAGATGGATTATTAGTCATAGATGCAGTTGGATGGCAGTCTATGTATAATGTTATAATGCCCAATCAAGTCTCAAAGGAGTCAAGATGATTAGTATATGCATGTATTGCTTTCTCGGTGTTTGTCAATTGCCCCGTTGTAATTTTTTCACCCAGCATGTTATCTATCTTAAGGATAGCCACCTCTAGTGAACTATGGATCCCGGTCCTCTTTTCTTTTACATACAATCTACAATCTTTTACTGTTTTGTGTTTACTTTCTGCAAACTATTACTTATTTCCATTTGATACGTTTAATCCTTTGTTTTCCGCAAAACACGGTGAGATTGACAACCTCATCGCAAGTTGGGGACAAAGTTCTGTGGTTGTGTTGTGCAGGTCTCCACGTTGCTAGTAGCACCGGTAGTGCGCCCTACCAAAGCTCAGCTAGTAACACCTTTGGGGTGTTTCCTTGCTCCTACTGGTTCGATTAAACCTTGGTTTCATAACTGGGGGAAACTTGCTGTTGTGCTCATCATACCTTCCTCTTGGGGTTCCCAACGAGCTCTACATCAACACTGCCATCAAGCAATTTTCTAGGCGCCGTGCATTGAGCCATCAATGCTATTTCAGATTGACTATTTATTCTATCATGTCTTTGTTATTTGTGATCTTGCATGCTCTCCGTTGTTAGTAGATATCTTGGCCGAGTAGATGCTAGCAACTCCAATAGGGAGTATTTATGCTCGATAGTGGGTTCATGCCTCTAGTAATCTGGGGAGATAGAAATCTCTAAGGTACTAGATGTGTTGTTGCTACTAGGGAGAAAACAGCAATCCTTTGTTCATATAACAATCGTATTGTTTACTTTACACACAATGCTTAATGCAATTATATGTTGCTTGCAAATTAATACTGGAGGGGGTTTGGATGATAACCTAAAGGTGGATTATTAGTCATAGATGTAGTTGGATTACGGTCTATGTATAATGTTGTAATGCCCAATCAAATATCATAGGAGTCAAGATGATTAGTATATGCATGCATGCTTTCTCGGTGTTTATCAATTGCCCCGTTGTAATTTGTTCACCCAACATGTCATCTATCTTAAGGAGAATCACCACTAGTGAACTATGGACCCCGGTCCTTTCTTTTACCATCAATCTACAACTATTTATTGTTTTCTGTTTACTTTCTGCAAACTATTACTATCTTCCAATCAATACGTTTAATCCTTTGTTTTCAGCAAAACCGGTGAGATTGACAACCTCATTGTAGGTTGGGGACAAAGTTCTGTGGTTGTGTTGTGCAGGATTCCAAGTTGGAAACAACACCTTGGAGGTGTTTCCTTGCTCCTAGTGGTTCGATAACCTTGGTTTCATAACTGAGGGAAAACTTGCTGATGTGCTCAGCATACCTTCCTCTTGGGGTTCCCCAATGAGCTCGATTTATTTTGGGCCATCAGCGCCAAGTCCACAACACCATCAGTCTTTTCGTTCATCATCGTGATGATTACTACTACATGACCTAGCAATATGAAAAGTAAACTACCTTACCTTTTCACGTCATGCAACCATATCACATCACAGAGCCTTCCCTGCAATATAAAGTTAGACGCATCTACTCTATCTATTGCATTTTACGTGGCTGTTAGGCTTTTCGTGACAGAACCCTTTCTACCTACGAACTTCTAACCACAACACAAATACGATAATTGTCGCTACTACACCCTTTCGAGGCCTTCCGTTGTAGATGTCATATCAACTACTATAAGAGAGACAGACACCCACTAGCCACTTATACTGTACAAGTCGTATGTCGAGCATGGAACCAGTCTCGCGTAGGATTACACGTAAGGTCGGTCCGGACCACTTCATCTCACAGTACCATGATATAAACAAATACACGTGGGAAGGTAACAACTAAGGTATCGATGCCCATATTATGCATGTGTCTATCCGTACTAGCATACTAACCATAGACCTAGGCTATGATACCACTGTAGGGTTTCTGCAGCAATAACAAAAAATTACTACGCGGGAATACCCTGAATGCCCTAGGATCTATCTAGAAGTAATGCAGTAACAGAGGAAGACAGTGGTAACGTACCCTTGAAGACCGAGAGAGCGTTACGCTCATGCAAGAGTGTGGATGATGTAGTCGTACCCGTCCAACCTCAAGGTCACGAAGCTCCTCGCACATCGCCCCTTGTACATGTCCATGTATGATGGCCCGGAAGCTTCAATAGCCCCACCGAGTTATCACATGCATACGGTGCAACGCGATGACTCCTGGACTCCTTGATCCCTGTTAGGTTGCGGAAGTAGATCCCCTGGCAGAATCCCTGTAGCACAATAGCGTGCCGCAGATGCGTTGACTTTGCGCGCATAGTCCTAACTTGGGACCGCGCCATGACGAAGGCAACTGGAGAGAGAGTGGGTATTCTCCGAGAAAGAACGCCTCAGAGAATATCTAATTGTGTGTCCTTTAATCCTCCAATGGGCACCTATTTATATAGGGGAAGGGGGTGTGCCCTCCCCTTTAGGTGCCCCATGTGGGACTAAAAACAATAAGAAAAAGGGCAAATTTCGGACTCCTCCCGCCGGCTGGGCCTCACATCACCCGACTGGGCCACCCGGGGCCGGCCTAGCAGCAGAAGGCAGCGGATGGAGGCGGTGGCGATGCTGGGGCAGGGGTCGCACCTCGTGGCCTAGCACCGAAGCGGCGGCGGCCTAGCGCCCGGGGAGCCGGTCGCTCTCACCGCGGCCCAGCGCGCGCGGCCCACGCGGTTTGGAAGCGCGGCTACGGCAGCTAGTTCCGGGTGGGCCAGCTGCCCTCCCGTGGCCCAGCGCGCTAGCGTGTGGCTCTGTCTATCTATCGTCATGGGCGGCGGCAACTATCTGCCTCCCACGTGCGCTGTAGATTTTTCCTTTAGCCTTTTTCCCATTTGTTTCTTTTTAGAAAAAATCTCTCCGGGGTTTTTTCCTAATAAGAAATATGCCTTTATAAATCTTTATTCAAATATTTTATTTATAATATATTAAATACATAATTAACATATAATAAATTTATATTTAAATCATCATTTCTCCGAAACTCCTTTTGGTCCATTTTCTTTTCCTTATTTCTCCTTACAACTTCGGATCTCTCCGGAATGATTCCGATTTCTCTCTTTCATGATTCCATCTAGCAGGACGATCTCCAAGTGTCATATCACCCTTAAGCGTGTTTCCCTCGGTTCAGGAATGCTATAGACATGATCCATATCAATGATCAACAGAGGGACCGGGATGCCCATATTGACCCCTATGCACTCCACGATTCTCCATCTTGTTTGAACCTGAAACGATCTATCCAATTCCCTTGTTCGGGATACAAGACTTGACCAAGATTTGATCATCGGTATCATGATACCTTGTTCAATCTCGTTTTCAACAAGTATTGTTTTACTCGTTTCCATGAAATACCATCTCCATGACCTAGTCATGTGTTGCGCAACATAGATGTAATTCACCGAGTGGGCCCAGTGGTATCTTCCCGTCACACAGGAGAACAATTCCCGCTCTTGAGCATATTTCCTCAACGTGCTCCTTCGAATACCCAATGTGTACCTTTATAGCCACCCTGTCACGAGATGACGGTTGATACAGTCAAAGCACCCTCCAATAACAGTGATTGATATGATCTCACGGTCTAAGGATTAGGACAATCTGTTTCTTGACAATTGCAACGTGAACTAAGTGACATGATCGTGTTGCAAAAATCATTGGTGGGAAGTGTTCATCACATCATTCCAGATGATATGACTTCATTGTCAGTGACTTCTATTTAGCTCAGATCAGAAAATCTTGATCATCGTCTGCCCAATGAACTAGTTGAATAGAGGCTACTAGGGACCTGGGTTTGTTTGTATATCGCACCTATATCAATGTTTCCGCTTGATACAGTTATAGCATGATATAAAACTATTATGAACTAATGAGATATGACAATAAAACCCTTTTATTATTTGCCTCTAGGGCATATCTCCTTCAATTTAACATGGAAAACCTCTCCAACAAAGAGAGAAAAACCACGGGCGCTAGCTAATAAAACTCCACTATATGTGGAGTGTTTACAAAACACCGGGGATTTCACAGATGCGGCTTGTCCTAGCGGTGGCTTACAATAGGTATATGTAACAGTGGAAACCTAGGTATTCAATGATCCGTACCATGGGCGGGGGTATCGGCCAAATCCTACTAGCGACGGCCTTGTTCCACTTGTCATAAGTTAGCCTCCTTAATGAATTTGGATCAACTTCACCATCACTTGTTTATGAAGGTGGCTTGACTTTGGTCCATGAGGATGGCACCCTTGGGCTTACTGGGCTTCCCTCTTGTCTTCTTGGGCTTCTTCTTCTCATTTTATTTATAACTTTGCATTTTTATTTTATGCTTGTAATTCCTTTGGGGATGCCTCTATATTGCAATGTTCGGTGGATGGTGGTGTTACAAAGAGGATGACTCTTTTGTGGTGATCTGGTAGATGTGTCGTTGTAGCTTAAATGTTTGGTGGATGATTGCGTCCTGGAGGGGGGTTCACCTTTGGTGTGATCCAATTTTATATGAAACAATAGGTAGTAGCATGTGTAGTTTTTTGGACCAGCTCGGAAGGAATGAGGTGGCGGTGCTAGGTACAAATAGGCCTTGGGGCCATGTAAAGCAGCCCGTATAGTATCCTACATGAGAGGTGGTTTCATGGATTAGGATACTATGTTTGGGTTGTTTGGTTACCTATGTGTTACTCTTTTGCCCATTGCCCATAGGCGTGACATTACGATCACCTTCTTCTACCTTGTGTTGAGCTTCCCATGAAGAAAGTATGACATAGCATCACGAACTACACAAGTTCATCCAACGTAGGCATAAAACACGAACAAGACAATCATAATAATTGGAACAACACAAGCAGAACCGAGGGAATAATATAATCAGAACAATACGAACAATAGAAGCAGAAAACATCATACTCAGCATGTAGTAGTCATAACTTGCATCACATTACACTAACGGATGCATGCATAATCATTACCAAATGGGATCACAGGTCACCATCATATGAGGGGCTGCTATATACCACCTCATGACAAGATACAATCCATCATGAGTTTTTTGGACATAGGTATAACATCACTGACATTTAAAATCAATCATCACAAAGTTTCTTGGTCTTCTTGAACTTATCCTTGTTAGCTTCACTAGTTGTGAGCATAAAGATCATGTATTATAGCTTCTTATTTTCCTCCTTCATACCCTCCCTTTCATCATCTCGTTTCTTTTTCATGCCGTAATTATTTTTTCTTGAGATTTCTACACCTACTTCATTATATCCACTCCATCCTTGAACGCTTCAGTCATCTCCTTGTACTAATCCACCGATTCCTCCTCAGCTTTCAGAGTGTTGTCCTTCATCTTGGACAAGTTCTCCTCTAGCACCATTTTCTCATTTTCATCCATGAATTTATTTACGTCAACTAATAGAATTGAGTACATCTTCTCAATCTTGTTCTTCTCATCAGTTAGCTCCTTCACCAACTTTGCATTTCCAATCCAGCCATCGATTCATGCAATTTTGCTATCACGATACATTCCCCAAAGTATTCCTAATACATTTTTGTTGTTTCTAGCCATTCCTTATCCAACCAAACCATAACCAATAGTTTCCGACTTCCTGCAAATTAGGAGTTCATGGTCACAGCCCATGGATGAGCTAGCACGTGAGGACTTTAATTACAAGTTCATGGTCATAGCTAATGGATTAGCTAGTAAGTGAGGACTCTAATCAGACATTGATGGTCATAGCTACTTGATGAGCTAATAAGTGAGAAATCACAAGCTAAGAACTTAAATGGGAGAGATATAATCTACAGCCAGTTTTGCTTCCTTAAAATGCAACATGCTTGACAAGCTCAAACTTCTAGATGCAACACACCTCGGGATAATCTACTACTATGCCGCGGAAGGTGGGGTCTTTGATGCAGTCTGGAGCATAGTTCATGTCTGCGGAGTCCTAGCAAAAAAATCGTCATCATCCAAGGCCAAATCAGAAATTATCTAATCGCTAGCAAACCGTAACCCTAGGGAAGAATTGGGGAAACTGAACTTACCCTTAGATATGATTGGCTCTAGCTTGCGCCATCATTCTATCTCATCGTGATGACCGCAAAGAAGACTCGCAGAAGAGGAGGTAGTAGTCTTCACGGGAACACCGATGATGCCACCGTCGATGACCGAAAATGAGGGAGCTGGCTATTGTTGACCAACTAGGGAATGGCGGTTCTAGTTTTGGCGGTGAGCGGGGAGAGAGTGTTTTGGCGGGAGGTGATCAAATATCTCCTGCCCCCTTTTCAGCCGGCGCATGTGCCATCTTCAATTCACGCTAGTGAAGGCAGTGTCGCATTTTGAATCATCTGGTTGCATGCCGAGGATGGATCGCTGTCGCTGGTCCTAACTACGGGATGCTTTACAATTCATGATGGCACAGTTCAACCATGCATTTGGACATCCAAACATGTCGTTCTCATCGCTCCCGAGATCGCCCAATCTCCTGCATGCTACCAAACACATCCATGACTCCGAGGACACACACGAGATGTAGATGGAAGGACTAAGAGCATCTCTAATCGATCCCCTATCATTTAGATGATAAAAAGGCTCCAAATCCTTTAGATGAACAAATTTCATAATCTAAAAAATGCGGTTCCTAACCGAATCCCTAAATATTAGCTCGCTAAATCTCAAATTCACTCACACATTTCATTAAACACTTAGATGCACTACAATATTGAGACATATATGCATTCAAACATTGATTTAAACAAAGTTCAAACGTACTAAAACTAAACATACTACAACATACATACTACAACTTAATTCAAACTAGATAAGCAAACTTCTCCAAGACATCAGCGTCAGCGATGGTGGTGGCACCTACTTATCTAGGCTGTCTAGCCACCACGCAAAGTACTCATCGTTGTTGTACTCCTTGTCGGAGATCTCAATGATGGTGGCGGCAGAGGATGATGCGGAAGTTCTTCTTCCCGCGGAGGATGAAGTGCTCGTGGTGGCGGATGAAGGGACGATGCTCCTCCTACATGCGCTTCAGGTGGCGGTGACGGAGATCGGCCATGTACTCCTCCTCGGTGGCCTCGACTTCGAGGAGCTCCCGAGCCTCACGGACCTCCCGCGCCATGCGTGCAGCGTGCCCGTTCCTGGGGGCGGGCGGGGGGATCAACTTTGGCACGCCGCCGTCGAAGTTGAGCTTGCCGAAGGCATCGCTATGGAGCCGAACATTCTTGTAGTCGTAGGATCATGCAGCCTGCCACATTGATTGAAAGGTTCCCTGGAAGATTTGGTCGCGATGTTGCAGTTGTAAATCTCAGCGACCCACATGTCCCCCACTTCCAGTGATGCACCGACGTGGTAGTGGTCGTGTGGTGGCGGCGGTGGTAGGAGATTATCAGGCGCCCGAGTGTGGCACCGACGAGCTTTGTCGCCTAGATTTATAGCGGATAGGCGGCATGGACTAGAGGCGAGACGACCCTTCCATACAGGGGCGGTTGGGCGGTTGGCAGGGAGAGAACTGGGAGATCGGCGGTCAGGAGATATTTTTAGGAGCTGTGGTTGCAACCGAGAAATTATAGGAGCTGCGGACGCCGGTTCCAAAAAATTATCAGCTAAGAGCAGCTCTAACGGAGCTTGTAAAGCTACGGAAACTTTAAATAAACCGCTAGTTTACGGGTTTTAGAAAAATTAGTCGCTCTAGTGGAACCTGTAAAACCCTAAAAACTGTAAACTTTTTTACAGCCCATGGAGAAACCCTCCTCCCGAACCCTAAATTCCCAGTGCGGGAGGCTGACCCGAGCGAGCCCTGTATCGAACCCCAGCTCTGCACGCGAGGGACATTTCTCTTCCCCCTCTCCCGCCTGCACCGCCTCCATGCTCGACCTCTGCCCCCACGATTTCCATTGCCGGCGCTCACCAAACCCAAATCCATGGACCCCAGCGAGCTCCCGCCCGTCGTTGCTGAGGCCACGGAGCCTCATCATCCTAGCCATGATGCTGGTGTTAGCGCAGGAGCTCTGCCTCAATATCCTAGCCCCTCCGCCGATGTTAACGCAGGAGCTCCACCTCTTCTGCCTAGCCCCACCGTTGGTGTTGGCTTGGGAGCTCCACCTCTCCTGCCTAGCCCCGCCACCGGTGTTGGTGCAGGAGCTCCATTGGCTAGATCCAACTTGATGAGGAACAGTCTAGGGAACATTGACACCCCCGAAGGTTTGTGCTGCGGCGCCAGCGAGGTCGGCCAAGCCACGCGGGACAAAGAAGACCGTGCTTCATGCGGGCCTTCCTCTCGTCGCCACTCAGCAACCGCCCGTCGCTTTACAGCAGCATACGCCGCCCATCGCCATGCAGCAGCCTCTGCGACATGTCGCCCCGACATCGTTCGTAGACGTGGTAAACGAATGCGTGGTTGACATCTCCGGCTTGCAGCTCAAGTTCGGCGATGATGAAGGCGAAGAAGAGGAAGCCAAGGGTAAACTAGAAGATATCAAGGAGGAGGTGTTTGACACAGCTCAAGCATCGACGGCAAGGAAGAAGAGGGCAGTGAACTACACCGAGATCGAGGACACCTGCTTGGTCCAGGCATGGTCCCAAGTGTCGATGAATGCTATGATCGGCATGGACCAAACCGGTAAGCGCTAGCTATTTGCAGCATATCAAGATAAGTTCTTTAAATTGATCCGTCGTGTTACCTATCCTGGCGCTCGATCGTATCGGCCTCTACAAGGCCGATGGCATGTCATAAACCAACATGTACTCATTGGGCCGGAGCTATGGCACAAGTGAGGAACAATCCTCCAAGTGGCATCTCTCCTGATGACTATGTGAGTCGTTCTTCCCTTTTCATGAAGCAATTGTGAAATTATGAATAAATTGATGATTAAAGTGTGCAATTTAGGAGACAATTGGCCAAGAAAGGTATAGGGCAATGAAGGGCTCAAAGAACAAGTCGTTCAACCTCCATCATTGTTGGAAGTTGCTAGAGCATATGCCAAAGTGGAATTTGAGGGATCAAGAAACCGAACCCAAGAGGGAGGCCATGAAGGAGGTGGACATTGCTACTGATGATGAAGGGAGGAACATTGGAAAGCCAGAAGGTACCAATAAGGAGAAGTAGAGGATGAGGCTTGAAGCCAACTCATCTTCTCTAAGGTATAAGATTGATTTGATGGTGAAGTCCAAAAAAATGTTGACGACCAAGGCATTGGAGATGAAGATAATAATGCATGACAGGAAGATGGTCATGAAGCAGAGAAGGTGGGAAGCAATACGAAGTGAATCCAAGTACAACTAGAGGATAAGATGCTCAAGATAAGGGAGGCCAAGGTAATGAAGGAGCTCATGGCCGAGGAGAAGGAGATCATGATGATGGATACGTCGATCATGAATCCAACTCAATTGGATTTGCATCAATTGATGATTTCCAACATCTTCGAGAGAAGGAAGCATGCTCGTCAAGGTGGTGGAGCATCGGAAAGTGGTGGTGACGGAGCTGTGCTTGATGGGCACGAAGACAGCGGTGATATGGTTTGATGTTCTCTTCCGTTTCATCATGGCGATTCGGTATATGATTCCACATTTCCCAATCTATGTTTGTGTTGTTGTGATCTAGACAATTTGATGTACACAACTTTGAACCATTGCATTGCATCGTTTGGTAGTGAGATCATTGATCAATTTGCTCAAATTGTGAACTAGCAACTGTTTTTACAGGTTGAAAATACGAGGCGTGGAATGGAGCACGTAAAACTGGACCCGTTTTTTCTTTTACGGGTCCAATTTTACAGTGCGCCTCATATTTTCTACCCGTAAAAATAGTTTTCCATGACCCGTAAATCTGTTTTATAGTTCGTGAGTTTACATGCTCCATAAGAGCTGCTCTAACCGGTATGTGGGTTCGACTAGGGTTCGTTGAGCCCAATGATCTTTCTTTCCCTTTTTTAAGGATTTGGGTAGAGTTGCTCTGAGCTATCAGAGCATCTCTAGCATATACCGCATATCGGCTGAACCGCAATTTTTTTGTCGATTCCCGTAAAACGTAAAACGGTATGTTCGTCCCGGATATATTCAGGACGGGAGGCTTGGATGCAGTATACCGCATCGCATTTCTCCCCTTCCCCCATGCATAGAAACCCTCGCCACCGCCCGCTCAGATTCCGCCCACCTCCGTCGCCGGTCGTCAAATCACCGCTCCCTGCCACCTCCCAGCCACCCTTCCTAGCCATGGTCGGCCAATCGTGCCGAATATGGTAGGAAGAGTCGGTGGTTCGCCGCGGAGCGGAGGGAGCTCTGGCGCTCGAGCTCCCGTGCTGCCACCGAGCGAGGAGGAGGTGCGCCGGCACCAGTCCGAGCAGGAGCGGGCGCGCAAAGCCCTCTTGCGCATCCATCGACCTTCCCGGTGTGGGCCCATCGCACACGCTGCGGAGGAGGGAAGCTCCCGCGCGACGGTAAGCGCTGGCCCGCACCTCTGCGTGTCGTCGCCGCTGGTGGGCGCGCCAGCTCCCGCTCCCACTAGGTGGGGCCACGTCTTCGACGATGACAGCCAGGAGGACGATGACGGCAGCACGGAGGAGGACGATGCGATCTGCGAGGCGAAGTTCAACTCGCTTGGGACCCTCGACTCCACCGTGTGAGAGCGCATGAAGCGCTTCCGTGACGAGCGCGCCCGCGAGTAGCGCGAGCTCCGCCGCGTTTGTCACCGCTCCGCACGTGAGCACCAAGCCTGGTTGGGGTTGTTCGTCCTCGACTACTCCGATGACAGCTTCGACTTCGTCGAGGAGTAGGCCTGCATCGCCATAGCATCTCCGGTTCATAGGTACCGCCGGTAGATGATAGGACTAGGGCTAGTCTAGATCCGGGGTGCGACATCGATTTTTTTTGTAAATATATAGATCTTTATGATGAAAACTCACTACTAGGGAAAACGCTATGCGAGGCACACCACAAATGCTATGCGAGGTGCATATCATATGTGCCTCTAGCACCACGCCTCCATTATTTTTTATGCAAGGCGCATATGATATGCGTCTCCTATATCCTAGATATGCGAGGCGCATATGCGCCTCCCATACTTTGAATATGTGCCTCCTATATTCTGCATATACGAGGCGCGTATTGATTCGAATGCGTCTCGGATATTATTTTTGAATTTCAAAAAAAATGGCGGCCAGATCTGGATCTGGCCGGAATTTCGTCGGAGCTCGTGCCCGTGGCCACAACCTACCACCGTAGGCATGTGCGGGAGACCATGGCCATGGGGGTCACCGAAGATGGTGGAGGAGGATGAGGCCGCCGGAGGTCGTCGCTGGAGGTGGTCGTCGGAGGTAGAGGAGGAGGTGGTCGGTGTGGTTGTGGAGGCCATGGCCGGAGTGATCCCCGGAGGAGGAGGTCACTGGAGGCGGAGAATGTCACCAGAGGAAGAGGAGGAGGATGCCACCGGAGGTGGATGAAGAGGAGGAGAGTGGAGGAGGAATAGGAGGAGAGCGGAGGAGGAGGAGGAGGAGGAGAAGGGCAGAAGAAGGAGAGGTGGAGGAGAAGAAGGAGAGGTGGAGGAGAAGGAGAAGGAGAAGGAGAGGGAGGAGAGATGGTAGGTGTGGTAGGTGGTTGTTTCGAATTTGAATCCGACTTCACTTATATGCGCCTCGAATAGTTTTTTATTTTTTTGCAGGAAAAAATCTTCTTTCGGCCATAACTTTTTACTCTTTTCGAATTTGGGGATTCTGTAAAATCCAGAACTGCCTTTGGCTGTTGAATTTGAATAGGAAATTTCGAGACGATCGTTTTGATAGGTTAAACATTTTTTCACGACATCGTATACAAAAGTTATAGCCGTTTTACCGTGACATGATTTTTTTATAAAATACATCGAAATTCATGTTTTTCAATTTTCCCTACAACTACATCCCAAAATGTAACTACATCTCAAAAGAATTATTTTTTTGAAGTTTTTATTATTTTCATTTATTTTTTACAAAACTGAAAAGGCGATGCCGGGGGAGGGTGGTAGTGCCAGGTCCATATGCGCCTCGCATATTATCAAGTATAGGAGGCGTATATTGCCATATGCGCTTTGCATATTATCAAGTATAGGAGACGCATATGACCATCACAGATCTTCTCCCGAGCCCACGCAGCTTATGCGAGGCGCATTTTTCTCACATGCGCCTCGCCTATCTGAGACGCATATTATTAGAATGCGTCTCGCATAATCTGGGGCTGCCAGATTTCGTCCGTACGGGGATTATAGGAGGCACATCCTAATAATATGCGCTCGCCTATTTTGGTAGAGGCACACTGCCTTGGCATGTGCCTCTATAGGAGCGCATATGGTCTAAATGCGTCTCCTATAAGCATGTCTCTTATAGACTTTTCTCTAGTAATGACTTCCCCATATGTATGAATATGACGCCATTTAATATTTTTAAATATACAATTCTGTTTTTAGCGCATCTGTTGGCACTAACTATTTTACTGCAACCATTGCAGGACGCTTGTTTGCGGGTATCCGCTAGAGATACTCTCGTCCCCGCACACGCACGCACATGCACCAAAGAAGCTGGGGACGTACGCTTTGCTTACGTTCGAGGAGACTTTATAATTTGGAGTACTTTCTGCGAGAAGATCGGGAGGCAACAGAAATCTGGTGGCTCCCAACGAACCAAGTGGCCGGCGACGGATCCGATCGCCGTGGTGTGGAAGCCGGGCTGTTTCCTCCACCGAGCTAAACCGCGTGGGAGGAAACCGAGCGCGTAAATTAAAGCAAGGTTAAACGGTTCTCAATTATCCGGAAGATCCTTGTCCTGAACAATCGTCGGTTGTACGGGCGTTCTCACCACGAGCCGATAGATGAACGGAATCTAATGATCACGTTTTGCTCAGGGCAATGTGCGTGGTTAGCTAGCTTGGTTCAGAATAATAACCGAGGAAAAGGAACCGGCTAGCTAGCTTTCGGTTGGTGGTACCCTGTCGTCGTGCTGCACTGACCATACCTCTCCGTCTTTTTCCCGTGTGGAGAACAGAGCAACAACCACTACACCACACCACCTCGCTGGCCTCGTCTCTAGTTTAAGACCTTTTTCTCTCCGGTGCTTGCGTGCGCTGCGTGTGCACTTTCCCCTGCATTGTCGTCGCAGAGACTTCTTCCCTCCTCCGTCGGATAAACAAGACCACCAGATCAGGGTTGCTGTGTTGAGATAAGGCTAATAAGGGCTTCCATGATCCATAGTACTAGTACTGCCTATAAGCTACTCGATGTCTCTAACGACATGATGGTTGTCGACTAGTAGTACAGTACTACTGAAGAATCTAGCTAGGTGCTTCGAGCTTAGGTTGGAGCCCTCCTAAACTGGTCCAGCTCATGTAGTTTGAGGCCTCCTAAACGAGTCCGGATTCACTACAAGGGAGTTGGTCCCCCGGCCTACGATGGTTAGAGATTCGTACAAAGTCCTCAAAGTTAACAAACACATTTATACTTAAGCCCTCCTAAAAAGTTGGAAACAATATGAGCTCCATCCGGTAGTGAAACTTGTATGTTTCTTGACCGGATCTGTTGAAATTTGTATTAATCTTCAAATTTTTGTTATTTTTTCTAATTTTCTACTATTAATTTAGTTGTTTTTTCTACTCCCTCCGATCCATATTAGTTGACTTATATTTGTATAGATTCGGATGTATCTAGACTTAGATTTCTGCCTCCTAAACTGGTCCATATAGAAATATAAAAGATGAAGCCTCCTAAACTGGTGCGAATTGAACGCGTTCGTCTGGACATGTCTGAAACTAGCTAGCGCTGTTGAGAACGAGGGGGCATGCTGCATCGATCGCATATTCGCGTGATGGAAAGCCAGCCAGTTTGGGACCAGGAAACCAACAATTGTTCGTTCACATGCCCTGTCTCTAAACGATGGTAAAGCGAGCGACCACTCATCCCCCATGTGGACAAAAATAATTACAGTACCTTTTTTTCTCTCTCATCATGTGCCCTGGTATAATCAATCGATTTACAAAGTGTGTGATAATTAATTAAGCTTTGCACACTTGTGTTGCCTATGCGTGACACGAACTTGTTCGTCTCCTCCTTTACCCCAAAAAAAAAAACAATGAAAGAAATGAATCCTGCCATCACAAGAAGAAGAACAAATCAAGAAGGGGACAGAAGCGAAGCAGGAGGAGGAGGAGGAGGAAGAAGAAGGCCTAATCTAGCACGAACGAACTGTGTCAGGGTCAGGGCAGGAGGCTCCTTGCGTGCTCGAGCGTGCGGGCGAACTTGGTGAGGTTGAGCGTGACGCTCTGCTTGTCGAGGTAGACGGTCTTGATGGCGTCCCAGCCCTTCTTGTGCACGTCGTAGGGGTGCTGCAGGTAGAAGTGGTCCTTGGGGTAGAGGTCCTTGAGCGAGCTCTCCTCCAGGGACACGTTGTACTCCATGTAGGTCACGTCCATGTCTTTCGCCGGGTCCTTGAAGGTCACCCGGGACAGCCACTCCAGCCCGCCGAACGGCACCACCTGCACCAGCACGGCGCGGCTGGGGAGGAACACCATGTTGGTCAGCCCGGCGCCGTGCACGCCCATCATCACGTCCGCCGAGTTCACCAGCCGCGCGAAGTTGGGCATGTCCGTGTGGTTGTCCGGCTCGGCGATGCGCACGTCGAACTGCGCCAGCGCGGCCGCGTGCGCCATGGCGCGCTCGTTCAGGAACCGGCGGGAGGATTTGCGGGAGATGATGAGGAGCCTGGGTTTTTCGCGGGACGCCACGTCGCGCTTCAGGTGGAAGGCGCGGCGGAGGAGGCGCTTGAAGTCCGCCACCGTCTCGCCGCCCGGGGAGCGGGTGGCGTCGATGCCCATGGCGCGGTGGAAGGTGGACCCAATGACGATGCGAGGGAAGCAGTGCACCTCCTGGTCGTTGTCCACGTCGATCACGTCGTAGTTGGAGAGGTGCCGGAAGAAAGGGGTGAACTTGTCCAGCCACCAGTCCTTGATGTCCGCCAGCAGGAACTGCACCTCGCCCCCGAAGTGGTGCGTGCTGGTGAAGAGCGGGACCAGCACGTCGGTGTAGTCGTGGTACAGGTTCCCCGCGAACCCGCCGCTGGAGAAGAGGAAGGCCGGGACGGAGTGGTTCCGGGTGCAGAGCGGCGGGACCGTCGTGGCGTTGGAGACGCCGAAGGGGAGCAGCGCGAACTCCCGGACGTCGTCCATGGCCACCTGGTCGTGCAGCCGCGCGTACGGCTTCGTGCGCCACTCCTTGTCCAGCGGGCTGATGTAGATCTTGGAGTGGTTGCCGTCCACCCGGATGTCCCCCACCGCCGCGCACCGCTCGGAGCGTTTACTGGTGTTGTAGCAGGTCGGGCGGCTCGGGTCGAACTCCTCCTCCCCGATCGGGCCCGAGATCTTGTACCGGCTGCCGTCGTAGTCGTCGTCGATCTCCACCTCCAGCAACGGCGCCGGCTTGTTGGCTGCACCCACCAATTAGCGTCAGGCTCACCATGTATCATCAAGAAGGAAAGCAGAGGAATGGGGAATGGGGGAACAAAGGGGAACGTACGGTATGGGGTAGTGCAGTAGCGGGCCTTGATGAAGGTGAGGACGCAGAGGGAGAGCAGCATGGTGATGACCATGGCGGAGTTGCCCATCCGGCGCGGCTCCTGCCGCGACCTGTGCTGCTTCATCGCCGCCGTCGCCGCGCGCCCCGTCCCGGCCCGGCTCTGCGGTGGCTTGTGTCTTTGTCCGGACGCGAAGCAAGCGAGCACTGGGGGGCGCGGGAGCTGTGCGGAGCAATGGGTATTAAAGGAGGGGTTGGTGGAGGCGATGGCGATGGGGCGCGCGGAGGAGGTTGGTTTGGTGGGCCGTGCGTGGGCGCGCCGGCCGCCCGTGGTGTGGTGGGTGGTTCGATCGCTCGCTCGCTTGGCCTCAGCATGAGGGACCCGGCAACCACTACGGCTGGCTGGCTGCTGCTGCTGCTGCTATTATGCTACTCCTAGTAGTACAGTAAGTACGGGTCCACTGCCGGGGAGACTAACGACCCGCTGCCCCCCGTCGTCGCCGTCGATTGGCGGAGGACGGACAGTCCCGCCGTTCGGCCGTTGCAGTCACCTACACACGACCATTTGCTCACCAAGCCGGGGTGGGGATTGATCACAAACGCGCGGTTCTCTCTTTTTTCTCTCGAAATTCCACAGATCTATTAAAATTATCAAATAGTATTAAAAAATGTTCAAAAGTAAAAAATATATATATATGGTTCTTTCAACCACCTAGCGACGACTATACTCACTGGCATGAGCCGAAGATGTCATCGGCCCTCCATCGCCACAGCCGGGGAAACCTTTTTCAGATATGTCTAGGAGACGTATCGTTTTCATAGAAGAATGACCGAGCGGCCAAGCATTACAACGCGTCAGTGCACAACCACCCAGGGCGCAACCCGAGGCAGCCGGGAAAATCTTATCGTAGTAGAGCTTGTTGTAGCAGACAATCGGGCACGAAGGACCAGCACACCAGAGCAGCAACCAACACTACTGATGGCAACCGTATATCGGGAGAGACTGATCTTAAAACACACCAACGAACAAGAAAACGGACTATATCCCGCGAGATCCGTCTGTCATAGGACTCCAAGCGCACTCTATCGACGCTAGATGCACCACCAAAGCAAGTATAGAGTGAGAAGGATTTTATTCTGAATTTAGGACGTAGGTGTACCCTCGACATTCAAAAAAAAACACTAAAAGAGCAAACTGAACAAAAAAAGAGAAAAACTCCTGATACTAGAGGCCATGAACCTCCGTACCTCCGAGGCCCGAAGACCAACGAAGGGGAGCGGACGGACGACGAGAGGGGAACCCTAGATGGCTTTTGTGTGTCACCGCCGCGGTGCAACCATGTGAAACGATGTAGAAACGGTGAAAACGAAGTGAAATCTTTATTTCAAATCTCTACCAGTACTTCCTTGTCTCAAAATAGATATCAGAAATTTATCAAAATTTGCATTATCTAGACACTTCTTACTATTAGATATATCCAAACTTAGAAAAATTTGCGATATCTATTTTGAGTCGGAGGAAGTAAAAATTATTCAAAAATATATGGAACGATGTAAAGTACACTATGAAAATCAAATTCCTGAATAGTAACAGATAGTAGATACTAAATCGTAAATCCCCTTTTATCTCATGGGTGCATTTGCACCCATTGTGAGAAAAACATATTTCAATATAACGAGATATTAAGAGCAAGTCTAACCGAGACCGTAAACACACAAAAACTGTATAACGCTAGTTTTAGGTTTCGGCACAAAGCTGGCGCTCTAGTAGACCCGTAAAAACATTTGACCTGTATTTTTTTTTGCAGGCAACGGTGAATTCTACATTCGCGGTGCCGTAGACCGAACCGAGCGTGAACGCTATCCTCTCCCAATTCTTGGCGCGCTGATATT
The DNA here is from genome assembly GCA_910589775.1 of Avena eriantha. NCBI lineage: Eukaryota > Viridiplantae > Streptophyta > Magnoliopsida > Poales > Poaceae > Avena > Avena eriantha. The sequence goes on from OU342744.1 coordinate 42,743,523, forward strand.
TCCCATCCCCGTCCCATCCTTCTCGGCTTCCTTCGCCCACGGCCCGCCGTCTCCGACTTCCTCGTACCACGCCGCGCTCCTGAGAGGTCGAATCATGTCAGGCGACAGTGTATTTTTTCACGGCGGAAGGCACATAGGTGGCGCTGACCATGGATACGGAACCGAGCTGTGATTTGGCGGCGCGCTGTAGCTAGGCAGAGAGATCTAGTCAGCCCAGAGCCAGTACTACAGCCGTGTGCGGTGCCACTGTCGTATTAGACTGAATCGACCTCCACCACCATGTTGCGGTAAGATCTCATTCAATCTCCCCACGGGTTTGAGTCCATGAATTTTGACGTGTGTATGTGATTGATGCAGATGAGTTCGTCACTGAGTGAGAGCGGTAAGTTCTTTTTCGACGAGTCATCCTCCTCCGATGATTTGGAGATTGACCAGTTGCTCCACGACAACGAGACCAAGCGGTTGGTCATCATCCTCGGTGTCAAGGACAGTGAGGACAGACGGGAGCTCTTGCGGTGACCCATCATATTACTGCATGATGTAGTACACTATAGTCGTGGACATAACAACAATAAAATACTGTTCCACTAGTATTACATCCCTCAGAGTGGTACTATAGAAACATAGCACGTCCAAGACATGACTATAGGTTACAAGTCGATTCTTTACAAAATATCCAGAGAACATTCTAGATTAAAGAGGAAGAAAGAAACTTCTTACAAAGAAGAATCAGAAATAACAACTCAGAACTACCTTGTGAATAAGACTAGCATCTAAACTATTTGGTTTGCAATTGCTGCTATTGCAATGCTTTATACAAATAGGTTTTGTGACTAGAGAGTATACTCCTATCTACTTAGGAATTTCATCTTCACTTTAGTTGATGTATATGTTGACTCCATTGACTTTATTGAAGAACTTGAGCTTCCGGTGGTGATTCCTTAAGCAAGAGTGGGTGTTGACGACATCTTCAACGGCTTTAGAACCTAACAAGGATAAAGAAGGTATGGTTGAGTACGAGCGTACTCAGCGAGTTCACTAAAAATGAGTGTTTGATGCACTAGCTACAACCACAGACCAAAGGTCATAGGTTATGCAGGTTTCGTAAACATTTCTTCAAAGGTTGCTTTTATTCTAAAAAGCTATGTCCGTCAGCCTTCACATGTTTACCAGAAATTTCGTAGAGTTTCTTTCATGCCGTGTTCGTAGCTCCTTCCCGGAATAGGGAGTAACATCTCATAGTTCTTACACTCTATAGAGGTGTGTTACTTTACCCATAAGAGATCAAATCCTTGTTGCACATCCGGACAGCTTACCCGTCAACACTTCCTTTGGTGTGGGGCCCAGTAGATGATACAAGCCAATCACTACCCTTCTCTATGACCTCGCATGAAGACACGACCTCCCAAGCAGAACAACCTCTGTTAACCCGCATCGCGGATATAACTATGGTTGACTCCTTGAGGACTCTAGTGAGCAGAACGAGAACCTGGTCGCCCCATCGATATGAGGACCTACCTACGACCGCCTCTCACAGAGTCTATACACCAATATCGCGGGGAGCTAACGGGTCCCACCCATGCTGAGCCTCGTAAGGTACACCAGCGCCACGAGATGGTCATCCGTCCATGCTAAAGGAAGAAGATCTCGCTGACTTGTCCATCCCATTCCAAATCTCATGGTTAACGCGCAATATACGGTGCAAGAATCACTGGTGACATTGGTTGATTAAGTCCTAGATATTATGTTTCATTACCACTGGAACTGTAATAGTAGGTTATTACCATTTGGTAAATAACCCATAATCATTTTATTATGAAAATAGTGTTTTCTGACCTTTTCGAAATGCAGGTGATGACAATATTTGATTTGCAAATACTTGATAGAAAATAACCAAAGGACATGAGAAAGTATGATCTTGCCTTTTGTGATCACACGATTATGCAATCACGGTCTTCGAAACGATATAGTATTCAATATCAAAAACAGCAGCATTGGTCCGGTAAGGACTAATATTTAAAGATGCAATATGCAATTATGCATAAGTAATGTAATGCATTTTGTAAAATTCCGAGATAATTCCCCAATAACGTGAATGAGCTAAATTTATGTGGTGCTTTTAAGATTTAGTTATTTTCAAGTTTACTTCGAAAGCAAAAATATATAGACAAGAAACTTCAGACTAACATGCATACTACAAAAGTAAGCATAACAACATCACATGATTAGGGTTAATGGATATCATGTAACTATTATGAAATTCCATGCTTAAGGTTGATAAGAGTTGAAATATTCATTATAAGGTTGTTGTTTGAAGTGGCAAAACGAATAGCTTTTGAAGAAGATATTGTTTATAAGAAGTGTATCAATCTTGAAGAATTCTAGTATTAAGGTTATGGTTTCTTATAGTTACCATTGATGGTGAGTTATCATACTTTTGGGTTGGTTTTGTCTGAGATCAAAGTTAATTATAAAAGTAAAGATAAATTCTTAAATCTTGATGTTTAAGGAATTTTAGACCAAAAATTAAATATAAAAATATAAATACTTTAAGGTGTAATGGTATAGATTATTACCATGTTTTAAATTTTTTATGATTATGATTAAGAGTGTGAGATCATTCACTTCCAATTTAAGTGAATGATGAGTTTTAAATGTGATTTGCTTTTATGAAGATAATTTAACTTATTAAGGAAAACAAATTTGGATGATTTTATTAATCTATTAGAGTTTGAAGTTAGGTTAAGAATTGTTAAAAGATAAAGAGCACTCACGTTTATCATAAGTGAATGATGTTTAATATTTACTTAAAATGGTTGGTTTAGTTTGAATTTATGATTTTGAAAGAGTTTGATAAGGTTAATAGGTAACACTAAAGTTTTATTATAGAACCAAGTTATTGTTTTAGAATTAGTATTTAGATGTAAAGGACTTAAGGTTTCATATTAGAATTGTGAGTTTCTTACTTAAGAAATGTTTTTAAAGAAATTACAAAATATGTATTTTATAAAATAGATAAGGATTTATTACTTTAAAATCTTAAAAACCTTTGTGATACTATATTTAATATTTTTATAGTAAATATCTTTATTCAAGATCTTAAAAATGATTTTTTATTGGTTTTTAAGTATTATTTGTATTTTTATAAAATTCCACAAAGGATTGAATGTTCTTGAATGTTTACTTCAATTTTTATTTGTAAAAAAATCAAATTAGTATTTTTATAAAATAGTAGATGTATTTTCATATGCAGAAAATATTTTTTATTCATTTTAGAACTTTTCCTTATTTTAGGAAATTTCACTTAGGATTTAATGGTGTTAATATTTATCATTTTATTTAACTCAAACAAGTAATGTTATATTTTTCTTAGGTAGATGTTATTTTTGGTCGTCTTTTTGGTATATTATATATATATTTAGGATTTTTTATATTTTTCTAAGGCTAAAATGAGTTCAGGGGCATTTTGGTAATTTCTCTATTTTATTTTTTATTTTATTTTTAAGTTGGCTTGTTTGGTTGGGCAACATGGCCGGCCCGGCCCAGTCATACCTAGCTCGGGGTCAACACGGCCCCGGCCCCCCTCACCCCTCTCGCACAACGCACACGAGCACAACTTGTGCTTCTCTCTCGCAGCGCTCTCCGCCGCCGCCCGCTGAATTCCGAGTACACCGATTGTTGCGGCCACCTCTGCCAGCCGAACGTAGCTCCGCCTAACTCAGATCTACGCCTCCACCAAATTTGATTTGAGGATGGAGTCGTATTGAACTCGCCCCCTTCAATTCTCTAGCTCTAGGGTTTTCGGCTGTTGATGCCGATGTGCTCCGGTGACCACCAGGTGGTGTACTGGTGATCTTCCTCGACCCCAGGTGTGGATGGTACTGATTACAACTCCCAGGTGCTGTTGCGACTCTGTTCACGAGGGTGTGGTACTGTAGCAGCTGATGTGGCCTACTCCAATCCCTGATGCCGGAGGCACGGTGTTGTGGCACAACCCCGGTGTCATCAATTGGTCGCCTATGCCTCATCGATGGCAACCAAGACTCATTGATGTTGCCCTCCTCTCCTTTGCTACAACTCCCAGGTGTGGATGGTACTGATTACATCCTCACGCAAACGACTTGGTACGGTGGGGCCTGGCAGTTCCGACGATGGGTGGTCATGCTACCATTTTAGTGGTTGAGCTGGCGGGTTGGTTTTTCTTGTTCATCGACATCATCCCCTCTCTGGACCTCAACCACTTATAGGCCACTCTCTCGGTATGTTTTCCTTCTGTGACCGTCCATCCGACCGATGAACTGTGCCAGGTGGGGAACTATGGAGGTGATAATCTGTTGGTTGTGAGCTCAAGATTGTGGTGGTGGTGTTAGTTGGATCTAAATAGGGTTGACTATTCATTTGTAATCAAATTATATTTAGTCATTGCTTTATTTGTGAATATATGCTCTAATAGATATAGTTGAATATATCTTGTATACAGTAATATCAATTCGGATTAGCTTGTGTTATTGTTGTTCGAAATTCTGTGATTTTTGGATAGATTTCTGATGTGGTAGTATTGCACATGGTGTCCTTCTAGCATACTAATAAGAGCATATTCAGACTTAGCTAAACATTGTAGTATGCCTAAAATATACTTATATTCCTCTACGGCATTCTTTGCTTTAAGAAGAGGAAACTCTATATGGTTTATTAGATTAATAGAAATGGATTCCTGATGCATTCAGGTTAAAAGATGGTTATATGTATGTTGCTTGATGTATTCTACTTTTGAATAGTTGACTTGGCATATTAAGTGGCCATAAGATCATCTCCATGCTTTTGATAAATTGCAGATCAAACAAAAGGATTTGTTGATTGATTCCTAGTGCTTCTTGAGTATTGGAGCATGTGCATAATCTCAAAAATTACTTGCTAGACTACTCTACCTATTTCAATTATTGGGTAACCACAAATCCCTTTTAAATTTATAAGAAAAAATATTATCAGATGATTTCTATATATTGAAAGCTTGTAGTTTCATATGGTTTTATTGCTAGGTATAGATTATCCACTAATCATCTGATCCCCTAGATGTATTTCACACATAGGAGTGTATGGGGATGTACAAAGTGAACCCAACTGATTTCCTAGATAAGATCTAGATGATGATTAGTTGGTTTAGATTGCTTGTACTCTCTTTACAATCTTTTTATGTGTTTTACTATATCTCTCTTTCTCTGAACTGATAAGAACATATATTATACTTGATTTTCTTGGCTCGTCTTATGATGCAAAGGCTGAGGCCCTAACTTCATTGATAAGATAGATATTATTCCTTATATGAATGCCCTCTTTGGTGCAGCCAATTCCTATGGCTACTGCTAGTGCATCTGCCACTGTGATGCCTCCATTTGGAGTGTACACAATGGTAGCTATTATCTGGTAGTTGGATATTGGGATGAATTATCCAGACGACTCTAATTGGGCGGCCAATGATGTAGAGTCTGAGGCTAAAAATCTAAATAAGAACAAATGCTGCAAGTTTATTCACTTAATTGCTCCGTGATAAATAAACACACCATTTGTGTGCCATTATGAGAGCAACTTGCCCACTAAACCTTTATAGTTTGACTAATGTATGCCATGGCCAGAGTTTAAGTTTTTCTAGATAATAGCCTGCTATAGTAGAGTAGACAGATGGCTGGGAATGGTGTGGTGGTGGCTTTTGATCAGCTAGACCTTCTTATCTTAGTGCTTGAATTATTCCTCCTTGCTGAGCTTGTGCTGCTCCTGATTTGATTACTTGTGTGTACAAAATTTCCCTTCCTAGAGATGCTACTAGCCTTCTCCTTCTTGATCTGCCTAATCTTGATGAACCTGATCTTCTCTGTTGCTAACAGCCTGCTTCTCCTCAAGCTGCTGCTAATCTTGATCTTCCTTGCTGATTGCTTTATCAGCTCTTGGATGGCTTAACTAAGCAACTAGAGTTGTGGTGGTGATCTGAGCTAATATCTTGATTGGTGAGATATGGATGTATTGTGGTAAATATGATGATGAGTTCTCAGGAACAGTGAGTTCTTGATTTTTTGGTGTAGCGGTTGAATCGATCAGGACGTGTTGGTATTGTGGTGTTGTGAACTAAGAGTGTAATACTGTTTTGGCTAGCTGTTGCGGCTATCCTCTTCTATTTCCACTACTACTGCTTCTACTACTGTGTCGACATCACACCATTGTGCATGGTTGTGTGAGCAGCTTGTCTGCTTACCTCCAGCGAGTGGATCAGATCAAGTGAGACCTCATATTTTTGCCTAAAGTTTACCATTTGCCTTTTTACCTATTCTTGGTGAAAATTGCCCCTGGTCTGTTGTACCGAGGCCACTAACCTGATAAGAAAAGTTTGCTACCCTGGCCCCAGATTAACTACTCCATGATGAAATATTGGCTTAGCATCAGTAAGCCTATTCTGAGAGTAACACTAACCAAAACACTTCCTTTTTCTTTTCAACCGTTTTGTTTTATTGTTTTTGTTTACAAAAAACAGACTAGAGACGAGAGAAATATACAATACGAATAATAAGAAGGATGGAGGAATAAAAATTAGAGGATAGATAGGAAAATAGGTCTAGGTTCGCTAACTTATTCTTTCTACTTTGGACTTTGTAATTACTCTGTAATATTGTACTTTATTTAATAAAGTTATGACTATTTAATAGAGTTAGGACTTTCTCTTTTATTAATCAGTTGTAAAGATAGTGTAATTTATTATATTGTAATAAAGTTAATTTTTCTTATTTTTGGTGATTTGAATCAATTAAATATTTATATCTTATTTATAAATATGAATTCAATTCTTATTTATTATAAAGTATATATTGTTGATTCATAATTGTATTTCAATTATGAAATACTATGATTATCCCTAACACAATTTCAGTTAGTTTTAGATTCAACAAGTTATTAAATATTTCATATTTCAATTTGAGAATTTTCTAATTTCATTTGAATTCAAATTTGAAGTTCAAATACATATTTGAATTATTTTCCCTCTCAAAACACAAAGATTCAATAGAGGTCATGTCGAAATCCATCGCATCTACCCTGATGTTTCCATCATAACAAGAGATAACTCGATACCCTGATGTTTCCCCAGATTTTCTTATGCATGAATGTAATGCACACACATGTGATCTCTCTATTTCTAGGTGCTAATCCTGGGATGTTACAACTCTTGAATATGCGGCGGATTGGTTCTAGGCCATCTTTCTATCCTACGCACATGCTCGCTCGGCCACTCGCTGATGCAAGATTATTTTGTTGAGGTACCAACATACCCCCGCATCTCTTCCGTAGAAGGTTTCGAATGCGGCAAGAATTATTTATCAAAATCGTAGAAGCTTGCGAGGCCAATTGCACATACTTTCAGCGCCCTAGAGACGCAACCATGTTTCTTGGAGTTAGCATGTACCAAAAAATCTGCGCAGCCATGTGTGTGCCTGCATATAATATACCTGTAAATTATTATCATGAGTACCTTCGTATTGGTGAAGATACAACAATTGAATCTATGCGAAGGTGGTGGTGATTCGGCTGTTTGGTGAGGTGTATCTTCAAGCTCCCAACAAAGAAGATACTATCAGATTGGTGCAGATGAATGAAAAGAGAGGTTGGTTGAGCATTCTTGGGAGTGTCGAATGTTTGCACTAGAAGTGGAAGAATTGCCCAAAATCTTGGCAAGGGCAGTGCTGCGATAAAATTCACGATCCAACGATTGTGCTTGAGGTCATAGCATCCGAAGACGTGTGGATTTGGCATTGCTTATTTGGCTTACCGGGATCACTAAATGAAATCAATGTCTTGCATCGATCCCTTCTATTTGAAAAACTTGCCAATGGGAGATACTCCTGCTTGCAATTAGAAAGTCATGAATCATGCTACACAATGGGCTACTATCTATCCAATAGCATATATCTTGATTGGGAAACTCTAGCGAAGCCCATTCATGATTCACAATCAAGGAAAGGAGCTTCATTTAACAAGACACAAGAGGCAGCCCGAAAGGATATTGAGAGAACTTTTGGTGTTTTCCAAAATATATTACCTTTTGTGCGATGTCCTGTTCGTTTTTTGGGACATGAAAACTAAAAAATATCATGACATGTTGTGTCTTTCTTCACAACATGATCATCGAGGACGAGAGAGGGTTGGACTTAGAGTGTTTCTATAAAAAATATTGGGAACCAAGTGAAACCACAAAGGAATATCGATCGTCTCTCAGCTTTGCTTGATTCGTACAAGGCAATTGAACACGAGAGCACCAATCAGTAGCTCCAACAGGATCTCATCGGCCATCATTGGGCGAGGCATGGCCGCCAATGATCAACAATTCTTGATTCCATTTGTGTATGTGTGACATTAATAATTTATATTTAGCTTATGTTCAAACTATTTGTCCATGTATTTGATTGGAACGATTACTGTAATTTGATTTGGATTATATTGCAATGTGGATGATCATTTGACTCAATATATTTCTTGAATTTGTTAATTGAATCAAGGGTTATTTATTCATTTGCCACTTGAGGTGTCTATGTACTCAGTTTTGCCACTAGAGCCAAATCATCCTTAGTTTTACCACAACTTCGGGAACCCAAACTCGTTCCGTTGATGTTGCTGTTTCTGCTAGGTCAATGTTCTTGACTCAGCTGTTGCCGCCTGTGGGACCATGCGCGTGGGGCCAGGCGGAGACACATTTCAAGAATACGACTGTTGCCGCCTGTGGGACCGCGTAGAGAACTATTGGCTGCGCGTGTTAAAACTAGTGGAACACATCGGCGGAGATCGCAGCGTTGAGCAGGAATTGGAGGTGGGGGACGGGGGACGGGGTTAGAGGTGGGGGACGGGGTAGGAGCTCGAAGTGGTGAGCAGGAATCGATCCCCATGTCTTTCGCAAGCTCCTGTGCCACCTCGCGGATCGAGAATTCGGTGCGCGTGGAGATGCCGATATTCATCTGTTCGCGGTGCCGGGTGGGCGTTGATCGGAGGCTTTCGTGCACATCCAAGAACACCAATCGTCTATTCTATGTGTGCAACGCAAATGGGGTAAGAGACTAAAGCACATTTTTGCAATTTTTGTGATCAAGATCCTTGAGAAATACGGGGGTTGATCTGTTTAGCGTGCTTGCAAATGAAATGCTTCTTCCTTTGGGTCAATGTTCTGGTGCAGAAGCTAATGAAATGAGCTCGTCGAAGAGCATGAAGAATGATTGCCAATCCTAACACAGACGATAGAGGACGCAGCGCGAGCTCCGATAGAGGAGACAGAGGGTGGAGCACTCATTGATAGGGAGGTAGTTACTGAGCTAATTAGGATGAACCAGAAGATTAGGGAGCTCAAAGAGCAATCACAAATTTGCAATTACATTTGGGCATTTGTAGGTGGTATGGTAATTGCACTGGGTGTAATGTTGAAATTGTATGAAAAGGCATGAATTTGGGAGGAATTACCAAGCTTGAAATTGTATGAAAAATGCTTGAAATGAGAAAGGGCTTGTTATCATTTGTAAGTGAAAAGAAATGGAAAAAACTTTCTGTAAAAAAAGTATCCCATAGCCGAGAGGTCAGTGTCGTCTTGACTAATGGGCCAACTCCATCGAATTGGGCCCATTCGGAGTGGGCAAATGATAAGGGTTGGAAAATAAACAAAAAAGGTGGGGTGCGGCTAGGATTCAAACACACGACCGCGTGGTTTGGTAGTGTGAAGGGTTGCGCTGGTAACCACTGGGACAGATAGAAAGATGCTGAGAAATAAAGGGAAGAACGCTACCTATAGATAGTGCTTGGGTTTAGGGTTTAAAAACACATGTCGTGTTTGTGATTTTCACAAGCATGTTGTATTTTTATACACAGATAAATGATTTTTGGCCACTTTTCAACACACATAAAGATCATTTGGGCACAAATATTTTTCAACGCACCACTTATTTATCTTTGGGCACTTTAACACATTATTTATTTGAATAACTTGATGATGAGACTACCTTGGTAATAAAGGTAGTGTCTATTTGTAGACTAGCTTGGTAATAAAGGTAGTGTTTATTTGTAGACTAACTTGGTAACAAACGTCCTAACACATCCACTACTTGTTAGTTGTTACCCAACTTATAGACTAGTTTGGTAGCCATGTGAAAATTTTCAACACATAATGATGAGATCTTTGGGCATGAACAAGAACAACAAATGGTTACACAAGATAAATAAGACACAAATGCGACCACCATTACATAGATAAGTCCATGGACACGATACGACACACGACTTAGAAAAACACAATAAAAACGATGAAACTAAAAACTTGAGGGTAGCTTCACGAACATCGTCATCTTGCACTTTCTCTTCCACCTTGGCCACCTTCACCACTGCCGTATTCAACTTCACTCCTCCTCGTAGGGGAGGCAGTGCATCTGGTTTGGGGTCGGGAAGGTGTAGTCAATATTTATGAAGATGTTGTACGTCCTGACGAAGATTGACTCGCAACCACACCAAAAGACTTGGTCGAGCAGCGCGTACGCGTCGAATGGATTGGTGAAGGTGACCGTGAGCAGCTTGAGGGCGACGCCGTCATAAATTTTGTTGAGGCGATACATCACTGGTGAGCCCTATGGGAGGTGGGCAAAGATGGCGGTGAGGAAACCACGGGCGATCTCGACGGGGCCCCTCCAACACGACTGCACCCACACACGAAGTATGCTCTCCACGAGGACACCCGCTGGGTAGTGCAGCTCCGGCACGGTAGGCGGCCGGTGAAAGGTTGGTCCGTAGTACTGCATCTTTGGTGGTGCTTGGGGCGAGAGGATGGAGGGCTCACTTGGTGTTTGGAGTGGAGATTTCTGCTCTGGCTTGGGTTGTGTGTGGAAGAGTAAAAGGGTTGTATAAATAGGCTAGAAATAGTGGGTTAGGGTTAGGCAATGAAACGATGGGCGTATAAACGCGTGTGTATTCGTGCATCTGAATCGAGGAGGCGGCAGCGCGTGGAGCTGAATCGAGCAGGAGGCGGCGCGTGGAACTGCATCGACGAGGTGGCTGAGTCACTGCGGTGAGGCGCGCATGCATGCGGACGGCGCATCTGAATCGACTTAGTGGCTCTGTTGTGACGAATCGTTGTGGTGACGCGCGCATGCATGGAAACGTCCTTGCTTCCCGCACATGCATGGCCACGTCGTCGCTTCCCGCGCATGCCTGGAAAGGCTAAGACCTCGCATGCCCACGCATTGCATAATGGACACGAGCACAAACCGCGACACGACCCAACGGTCCATCTAGCGTGCCCGCTCGGAACGCTCATCTGTTTTGAGAAAAAAGCGTCCAGCCAATCAGATAGCAGGATGAGCTTCTCGCGGGTCGCCCAAACCTTCCCATAGATTCCTTCTAGAAGGATAATTGGATGGCTACAGTTCAGCCTTAGGGTTATATCAACAGTCATTGTTCAGCGCTAGGGTTAGATCGTTCAGGGTTTCTAAGCGAGTTTGACTAGGGTTTGACCAAATACTCAAATGAGTTTGAAATAGTTTTAAGTTTCAGAAAACACACCAAAGCTTCATTTTGGAGTGACTAAGAAGGATCTAGGCTTAGTTTTTCATTTTATTTTCAAAAACTTGTTTAAATATTGGTCAAAGTTAGGTTTCACCAAATAGTCAAATGAGCATAAAAAATTCAAAAAAATCAAAAAAAAAAATGAAAAACCTGCGCACATAGTCTTCTTATGTCATATACTAAGGATTCAAGTCGATAACTAAGGTCTACATAGTTTCAAACAGAAGGTTCATGTACAATATGCGATATCTCGAACTTTGTTGTACGAAGTCAAGGGTGAAGAGTAGGGTTTAGGTTTGGATCATGAAAAGTTTCAAAAACCACACCAAAGCTTCATTTTGGAGTGACTAAGAAGGATCTAGGCTTAGTTTTTCATTTTCTTTTGAAAAACTTGTTTAAATGTTGGTCAAAGTTAGGTTTGACAAAATAGTCAAATGAGCATAAAAAATTCAAAAAAATAAAAAACCTGCGCACATAGTCTTCTTATGTCATATACTAAGGATTCAAGTCGATAAACAAGGTCTACATAGTTTCAAACATAAGGTTCATGTACAATATGCGATATCTCGAACTCTGTTGTACGAAGTAAAGGGTGAAGAGAAGGGGTTTAGGTTCGGATCATGAAAAGTTTCAAAAACCACACCAAAGCTTCATTTTGGAGTGACTAAGAAGGATCTAGGCTTAGTTTTTCATTTTCTTTTGAAAAACTTGTTTAAATGTTGGTTAAACTTAGGTTTGACCAAATAGTCAAATGAGAGTGACATGGGTATACCCTACAGGTAATCGAGCTTGGTATATACGGCCTGCATACGTAGAGGCCCACAGTGTCGCCAGAGCCCAAACGAAGGACTCGAGTAACCTACGGACTCTCGATTGCTTGAAGAACAAGAAGAAGCTAAAGATAGAAAGTTAAAAGGGGAAAACCCTAACATCTAACCGACTCGACCTACTACCCGAGACCTAGCCTATCTATATAAATGCTAGGAGGGGGCGGCGAGGAGGACACACGCAACCCTAGTTTCCACAACCCTCGCCAGATCACATCTGCGCACCATTGTAATCTTTGATTCCTTCGATAATTCCACGAGCAGACAACAGGAGTAGGGACCTCTATGAGGCCTGAACCTGGGTAAATCTTCGAGTCCCATGTGTGCTTGTTTGCTAGCCGATAGATGTCTCTAGCGCTCCCTCCTTCTCCAAAACCCAAGTCCATAACAATGGGCATTGATGAGTTAAACCCTCGTCAATTGGCGCCGTCTGTGGGAATTGGGAGTGCTGATGTTGCGGTTTCTTCGGCCCCATCAACCGCGATCTACAACTCCGCAACAGAGAGATTCACCAGCTCTTCGGCGTGTTCGACTTCACCGTCCACACGCCAGCTACTCGCCCAGCCTTCGAATCCGTGGGCGATGGGATCAGCCTGGCGATCGGAAGCTTTCGCTTCCAAGTTGGTTAGATGGGCACGCTTCGCATGCCTGACCAGCCGTCGGTGCCATCGATTGCCCCAACATCATGGTTGCCTCCACTGATCAGCACCCTCAGTGAGCTCAACGCCCCGACAACAGTCGAGAACACGGCCAGCGACAGCAGTCGCAACTCCGATCTGAGCGATCTGGCCACACAAGATGGGGCCTACGGCTCCGGATCTGAAAGTTGCAGGAGCAGCAGCTTCCCCAACCACTTCATGTGCGCCATCATCAACGCGGGTGACACCTCCGCCAACCGTGGCAACACGGGCAACCGTGGCAACGAAACCGACCCGCCTAACGGCGGCATACCCAATAGTGGACCAACGCCTAACGGCGGAAATGGCGGCAATCGCGTCCCCGTCGACAACGGAGGAACAGTCGAACCACCAACCATAATAAACGATCAAACCGGCGAACGCGTCGTGATCAGGCTCAATGAGCAAGAATGGGCTCGCTGCCGCGAGGCCCTGCGAGGCACTCCTCTACCCTTCGGATCGGCGCAAGAACTACTGATGGGCTACCACTGGCTCCTGAAGGAAGAATTCAAGCGCCAAGTACAAACACTCGCGCAGCTCGAAGCGCGTAAAAAGGCGGCGGACGAGTTGAGCCTTCGTCGTGCTGGGCTCTCCTCCCACGGAGGATCCTCCTCAAAGGGCAAGGAATACATCGCCAAAAAGAGGCAATCTCGGATGGCCCACCTTACCGAGCAAGAACGCATAGAAGCTGTGAAAGTCCTCAACTTCAGCTCTATGACAGTCGATACACAGGGCAACGTGGTCCCCAAGACGCCACAAGCTGCGGTGACAGCAGCCACCATGTACCTCATCAACAAATAGCCACCAGCTGGAGATCCCCGAGCCGCCATGCACCGATCTATGATCGCGGACTTGGGACTAATCGAGGCTGCTCTCGAAAAAGAGACAACACCTGAGCCGAAAAAGGGCAAAGCGCTAGCAAAGCGCCACTCCTCGCCCTCATCCAGCGCTGAGAGTCACGACATGTCTCGACGTTGCCGCTCACGGCGACACGACCGCGGCTATGATATGCACGATGACCTCACGCAGCGCAAGATCGACAAATCAAGGGCGCGACGTGCCCGGTCGACTGACTCAGAAGAGGAAGATGTGGAGCTCTGCGGCGCCAGATGCTTCAGTAGATCCATCAGGCAAAAGCGAATGCCTAAAGGATTGAAACTTCCATCAGAGAACCCGAAGTTTGACGGCCTACGGGACCCGAAGATCTGGCTGGAGGACCACATCTCCTACGTCAGGCTCCACGGCGGCAGTCGAAGCACGGCCATGCAATGCTTATAGCTACAGCTGCAAGGCACCGCTCGAGCATGGCTCAACAACCTCCCGCGTGGATCCATTCGCAGCTGGGATGAGCTGGTTTACAACTTCGTGCGCAACTTTAAGGGCACATACAAGCGGCCCGCATCAATCGAAGAGCTGAGGTGCTGCCAACAAAGATCGGGCGAATCGCTACGCTCCTACATCCAAAGGTGGTCCATCATCAAGAACTTCGCAGAGAACATCTCGGAGGATCACGCGATTGACACGTTCAACGGCGGCATTCGCCGCCTAGAGCTCAAGGAGGATCTAAGCCGCTCAAAGCCCCAAACCAATGACCACCTGATGGAAATCGCGAATCGGTGGGCCGATGGAGAAGATTCGGTGAAGAATCGCGTTCACTCCGACGAGGAGGCAGAACTCGAGCGCAGACGCGACCGCCGAGGCAAACGCCGCATGCGCATCTACGACGATCGCGATGACGTCAACATGGTCATAGCTGGCTACGCCGACATACGCGACGATAACCGCAACAACGGATACCGTAGCGGCGGATACCGCGATTCTGGGAAAACTACGCAAGTGTGGCAATGCCACAATCGCGATGAAGCACCCACGACATCCATTGAGGAAAAACTGTCCGGGCCATGTACGGTACACTTCTACATCGACAAGCATGATGGAAAGAAGAAGTCTAGCCACCTCCTCAAGGATTGTCGCGAGTTCCTCAAGCTACACGAGGGATTGGTTCGGATGAACCGCAACACAGTCGAAAGAGGCTACGGAGCCGCCCCAGGCGCCGTGGCACATGGCGCTCCGCCACCACCACCTGGGCCACCCCCGAATGCAGCTGCATCGGACCAGCACCATGGAGGCGAACCGTACCCTCGAGCTATGGGCACCATGATGATCCAAAAGGGATGCCCCTCGAATCGGGTGTAGAAGGCCATCACTCGCCAAGTTAACTTGGCCACACACTCGCCACCACCCACTACTAAGTACCTCAGCGGCAGCGAGTCCTGCATCACCTTCGACAAACGCGATCATCTGCCTCAACTACCCCGTCCAGGCCATTGCCCCCTCGTACTCGAGGCGTAGATCAGAGGTTTCGACATGAGCTGCGTCTTCATGGACGGCGGAGTGGCATCAACCTTATATTCGCGAGTACCTTGCGAGCAATGAGGATCCCTCTAACTTGCCTAGAGGCCTCGGACACAACATTCCACGGCATCGTCCCAGGGAAAGGCGTATACCTCCTGGGCAAAATCAACCTCGACGTCATCTTCGGCACACCGAAGAACTTCTGGCGCGAGCGCATCGACTTTGAGGTCGTCGACTGGCCCTCACAGTACCACTGCATCCTCGGGCGCGTCGCGTTCGCTAGGTTCATGGCAGTGCCCCACAATGCCTACCTGCAGATGAAAATGCCAGGTCCCAATGGCGTCATCACGATCAATGGGAGCTTCGAGAGATCCGACAGTTGCGACATGGAATTCAACAGAATCTCCTAGTCCTTCGGCATGCAGGAGGAACTTGCGAGACTAAAGGAGTCGACAGACAACAGTCTGCCTCCCCTGAGCCGGCGAAGTTCACCTGATATCTCCTTCGACTCATCGGTGCACACAAAGAAAGTGCAGGTCCACCCATCGGATCCTGCCAAGATGGCCCTCATCGCCAACAACTTGAGTCCCGCATAGGAACTCGCGCTCGTCGAATTCCTCCATGTGATGGGTTCGTAGCATGGAAAACAAAAAAATTCTACCGCAAGAACGAACAAAATCCAGATCTAATCTAGATAAAAGCCAAGATCTAATCTATTAGACATGTGCAACGAGATAGATCGGTACTAACCCTTGTAGATCCGAAAGCGTTACGAGATTGGATCTCGTGGTTGATGTAGTCGATCACTTGCCGATCTCAAGATCGAGTGGACGATCCTTCCGGCGCCGCATTCCGGCAGCGCTTCCGCAGTCGGTCACACGTGCGGAGTCGAAGCAGACCTTCCTCTCCCCGTTCCAGCGAGCAGCGGAGGTAGTAGATCTTCTCCACGGAATCCCAGCAGCACGATGGTGTGGTGGTGGTGGTGGAGTAGAGAATTCTGCAGGGCTTCGCCTAAGCCGGAGCAGAGGGAAGGAGGAGGAGAGATGCGGCGGCTAGAGCTTGTTATGAGAGAGAGCTAGGAGGGGGCGCCCCTCCCCTTTATTTAAAGGAGGGAGGCGCCTTGGGAGGGGGAGTCCTAGTAGGACTCCCCTCCCTCCTTGGGCCGGCGGGTTGGGAAGGGGGGAGGTGTCCACCTCCCCCACGAATCCGTGTCTAGCCCCCACAAGGTTTCCTTGACCCTTTCTTGGTTTTCAAGCAAACACCAAGAATTCTTCTAGAACCTTCCAGAACATTCCGAAACCTTCTAGAATCCCCATACAAACACTCCGGAACATTTCCTAAATTAGAAAATGATCCCCAATATATGAATCTTATTCTCCGGACCATTCCGGATCTCCTCGTGATGTCCCGGATCCAATCCGAGACTCCGAACAACATTCGGTCTCCAACGCACATTCCATATCTACTTAAAACAACTTCGAACCTTAAGTGTGTCACCCTACGGTTCGTGAATATGCAGACATGATGAAGACACCTCTCCGATCAATAACCATCAGCGGGATCTGGAGATCCATAACGGCTCCCACATACTCAACGATGACTTCGTGATTGATAGAACCATTAACATACGAAACCAATTCCCTTTGTCACGCGATATTCTACTTATCCGAGGTTTGATCGTCGGTATCTCCATACCTAGTTCTACCTCGTTACTGATAAGTACTCTTTACTCGTTCAGTGATATGTCATCCCTTGTGACCTAGTCACATGCTTGCAAGCTAACTAGATGACATTCCACCGAGAGGGCCCAGAGCATATCTATACGTCATATGGATGGACAAATCCCAATCTTGGTCCATGCGCTTCAACACATACTTTCAGAATATCCAATGACACCTTTATAACCACCCAGTTACGAAGCGGTGTTTGATGTCATCAAAGTACCCATCCGGTGATGGTGATTAACATAACCTCATGGTCGAAGGATTAGGTTACTATGCTTTTGAAAGCTTATAGCAATACGAACTTAATGACTTGATCTTATGCTACGCTTACTATGGGTGTGTGTCCATCACATCATTCTCCTAATGATATGATCTTGTTATTAACCACATCCAATGTCCATGATCAGGAAACCATGATCATCTATTAATCAACAAGCTAGTTCAACAAGAGGCTTACTAGGGACTCTTTTATGTTTACAAAACACACATGTATTAATGTTTCCAGTTAATACAATTATAGCATGGGATGTAAACATTTATCATAAACATAAAGATATAAACAGTCTCCCACTTGCACTAGAGTCAATAATCTAGTTAAAAACTTGTGCATTCAACACTTATGGCTTTCTAGTGTTGTATAGACACTATTGCTAGTGGTAAACATAATCTTCGGATCTAACACTTCCAGGTCCGTGTGTATTTGCATGTCCTTGCGTCTCTACGCATTACTCATTCTCCAATGAGATGGCACTGTATAAATTTGGTCCTTTGGTGAGACCTTTAGTTCCTTGGGATTAAATCATGTTGATACAATTGTCGTACAATGTATCTTCATAGTATTATCCCGCTATGAACCACGCCTAGTTTGATAACAAACTACTTAACACAAATGCCCTCCTTTGCTGCTACTATAGCAGTTATATACTTAGCCTTTTGTTGTAGTATCCGTCACAATATCTCAACTTTGGAACTCATCCAAATCCATCATGGAACATCCTTTCCATTATATTGTGCCACCCATAGTCTAAATTGAGATAAATTTAATTTGTGTCTTGTGACAAAACTAGTATCAATGTAATACTTTACAATGAACTACCTTTAATTATTTGTCACTTATACATGATATATTCTTAGTTCTTCCAAAGCTAATAAGAATATCTTTACTATTGTCCAATGATCATCTTATGAATCATTCTGGTATATGCTCATAACATTTAGAGCATAGGACATATCTGGATGTGTACATCCCAAAGAATGATTGGTCAAAATATTCTTGTGATTCACCAAGTGTCAAAACACTTGAATCTTGTGTCAACACACTTGAATCTTGATTCAGTCCTTTCCGTGCGTCAAGAACCTTTCTTGTTGTTTCCATATTGAACTCCTTCAACATCTTATCTATGTACATTTGGCAAAACCATATTAGCGCCTCAATCTATCCATATAGCCATTGATGCCTAATTCTTGGGTTATGCCTAAGTCTTTCATCGAAATCTTATTTTAATGAAATTCTTAACCTGTGTCAATACAAGATACATCATTTCCAATCAACAATATGTCCTCTACATAATGTATGAGAAATATGTCTCAGCGCTCCCACTTAATTTCTTGCAAAATGCAAACATCTTCATCGTCTCTGATGAAATTAAACCTTTTAACGGTTTCATCACGGTGAAGATTCCAACTCCTCGATGCTCACTTCAACCATTGAAGTTTTGCATACTCTTTTAGCATCCTTTGAATTAACAAAACCCTTTGGATCGTGTCATGTACACGTCCTAGGTAACCATTCTATTAGAAGAACTTGTTTTGTTTGTTCAACTACCATATACCAAAATATATGTAGTGGTTGCTACATTAATCCGTCCAGACTAAATATTGCTATGAAAGATCAAATCTTATCATAGTTAATTCCTTGAACATTGTCGTAAACTCTTTCCGACATGTCGACTATTTCATAGATTTGAAACATCCATGTCTATTTCCTTATAGATCCAAACACGACCGATAGGCTTCACGCCTTTCTGGAGGGTCTTCTAAGTTTAGAAACTTGATTTCTCGTGTATGGATACTATCACGGATTCCATGACTTCTAGTCATTTTATGGAGTCAGGGCCCATCATCGCTTCTTTGCATGTAATCGGTTCATCATTGTCAAAACAATAACGACTTTCTTATCAAATCTTACTATTTGATTCTTACCGACCAACACGGTTCTATAGGAACTCTAATCTCCGAGATCACACCTTTTGTAATCACGAGAGCCATGAGCATTGTGGCCGCCACCGGGACACTTTCCGGCGCTGCGCTACTTAGCACATATAGCTAAGGTTCAACAACCTTATCAAAGTTCTATTGTCCTCCCACTTAACTTTTCACGAAAAAATCCTTCTCAAGAAACTTGACGTTCCAAGTAACAAACTCTTTTGTCCTCAGTGTTATGGAGAAATTCCCAACAAATTCTTTGGGATAACCTACAAAGACGTGCTTATCCGACTTTGGTTGTAAACATTTTACTTATGCATAACATACCAAAATTTAAGAAAAGACAATTCGGGTTTTATCCAAACCATGACTTATATGGTGTCATTTCAACGGATCACGATGGAGCTCTTTTCAGTGTAAAAGCGGTAGTCACTAAAGCTTTAATTTTTAAAATATAATGGCAGTTTTATAAATGACACCCTTGATCTTACCATTTCAAACATGGTTTGATTTCATCTCTCGAATATGCCATACTCCTATGGTTTATCGGGAAACACAAATCATGCAACAATTTCTCAAGTCTTAGGTGTTTTTGCTAAACATGTAACTCAAATATCTTCCTTTATGATCGAATCATAAACTCTTTATTTTCTTGTTACAATGATTTTCAACTTCATCTTGAAAGTCTTTGAACAGCTTTCAAATGTTTCATACTTCCTCCTTATTGAGTAAGTATATACATATACTCACTCAAATCTTCGGAGAAAGCATATGAAGTTGAAATCCATCGCTCACGACTACACATAATGTACTATATACATCAATATGTACAAATTCCAATCAGTTAGTCGTCCGTTCCTCTTTTGGCCTACGAACGGAGTTTTAATTATCTCCAGGAAAGTATCACAAGCGTCATTTGATCCAAATCAAAGACTCCAAAAATTCCATCAACATGGAGTTTCTTCATGTTTTCTTTCAAATATAATTTAAATAGCGATGTTACTTCATAAGTGATCTTTCAATCATTTGTCTTGCGACATTTTAGCATTAGTTTTATGGTCGTTATTTCTCCAACCAGACTTGTATATTATCCATCTATTATGGAATACGGTAATTATTTGAACAACCTTTTGTCGTCATAATACCTGATCAAAATAACAATTATGGAAACAAATCTTGAAGGCAAGCTTTGATGTTAACGAGCAACACAACAACCCTTTGTTTGTTTTCGATGAACATCATCTCATTTTCTCTTGCTAGTTACTTAGGCCATTGTAGTTCATGAATTGTGTTGTCCTGTATGACACTTCATACCAACCAATTCGGTATCCAATACCGGTATTCAATACCTAAGAACCACATTGTTTAACAAGCAAGGAATACAACCATAACATGTATATCTTCTATATGCCTAAGTTGGACATCTCCAACCTTTTATTTCCTGCCAAATATTTTATAGATTCTCTTTCAGCAATTCCTTTTCTTTTAAAAGAATCTATCAACATCAATAGTGGTGTCATCAACATGACACATGGTACAAAGCGTATATAGTCAACTACTAATACCTTTGGACTTGCACTTTGAGGTGGATCACCATCATCAAATGTTTGGTGTTCTTTCAAAAATCCATTCTTTAGTAATCTTTTAGTGTAGTAAACATTTTACTTACATCTTCTATTCATCCTTATCATGACAACTTTCATGATCAAGCTGCTATAGCTTATAAAGGTGAATTGCGAGTATAATGTTTCTTTTTCAAAACCTTTTGGAGGATTAGGACGACTAGCGTCTCCAACCTTCACAAATTCTCATCAAATATGAGGATGTGTACTCTATCATGTTGTAACCAACACATTGTTTTAGATATCGCAATACCTTTCACATATGATGGTTTCTGAAACATTGCTTTCAGCTCTTAGATAAACTTGATATTAAAAAAACAATCTTTTGAAATATCAAGAATCATGGAGGCAAACATGATACATTAGATACTAACACTGGAATTGTTACTCTTGATTTAATACTACTTATTAAACTTCATGGAGCAAATAGAGTTTGCTGAAAGTTTGCAATAGGACTTATAAACTTTAAATTGACATTCAAAACAATACGATACCCGTTCATAAAGTAAATATCCAGAATTTCTATAGTTCCACTATCTCAACTATAACTAAGCGTAAGGTGGTGAACGGATGCCAGTGACTACAACAAACTACGCAAATTCACTTTGATTGTGTTTATTATAAATTGAGTTCGACTGATCCAAATTACAAATGAACTCCCACTCAAAACAACATCCCTCGAGTTGTTTTAGTGATTACACGAACCAAATCCACTACACCAAGTCCGATCATCACGTGAGATGATGTAGCTTTAAAGGCGAACAATCAACATGTTCATCATATCATCCATATGACTCATGCTTTACCTTTCGGTATTCCGTGTTCCGAGACCATGTCTGTACATGCTAGGCTCGTCAAGGTTAACCTTAGTTTCCGCATGTGCAAATCTGGCTTGCACCCGTTGTATGCACACGTAGAGTCTATCACACCCGATTATCACGAGATGCTTCGAAACAACGAGTCTTAGCAACGGTGCCAACTAAGGACGAACACTTTATTACTTGATATTTAGTGAGAGGGATCATCTTATAATGCTACCGTCGCGATCTAAGCAATACAAGATGCATAAAGGATTAACATCACAGGCAATTCATAATATGTGATATGATATGGCCTTTCTTCTTGTGCCTATGATCTCCATCTTCAAAGCATGGACATGAACTCCATCATCACCAGCGTGGCGTCAAGGTCCGTGGCGCCGCTTCATGGTTGTCCATCACCAACAGCAACTATTACAACTACTTGGAATAAAGCTATTACATGATGAATAGACACGCAGGTCTTAAACAAAATTTAAAGACAACCATTAGGCTCCTGCCGGTTGCCATATTACAATAAGGATCATTGCATACATCAAATATAATCACAATCACATAATGGCCATATCACATCACAAAACCCCTGCAAAAACAAGTTAGACGCCTCTAATTTTCTTTGCATGTTTTACGTGGTTTGGGGCTTTTGCATCAGACCGATCTTACCTATGAACAAGGACCACAACGTTGATACAAGTGTTGTCAGATGCTCATTGTAAATTGAATCTTAACTATGGTGGGAGAGACAGACACCCGCAAAGCCACTTGTGCAAAGCAAGTTGCACGTTAAGCGTGGAGCAAGTCTCATGTGCGATGACATGTAATGTTAGCCCGAGCCGCTTCATCCCACCATGCCGCAAGATGCAAAGTACACGCTAAGACACCGACAACAAAAGCATCAACGCCCACAAAAACATTGTGTTCTACTCGTGCAACAGATCTACGCATAGATACGGCTCTGATACCACTGATGGGTTAGCATGGAAAACAAAAAATTTCTACCGCAAGAACGAACAAAACCCAGATCTAATCTAGATAAAAGCCAAGATCTAATCTATTAGACATGTGCAACGAGATAGATCGATACAAACCCTTGTAGATCCGAAAGCGTTACGAGATTGGATCTCGTGGTTGATGTAGTCGATCACTTGCCGATCTCAAGATCGAGTGGACGATCCTTCCGGCGCCGCGTTCAGCGCTTCCGCAGTCGGTCACATGTGCGGAGTCGAAGCAGACCTTCCTCTCCCCGTTCCAGCGAGCAGCGGAGGTAGTAGATCTTCTCCACGGAATCCCAGCAGCACGACGGTGTGGTGGTGGTGGTGGAGTAGAGAATTCTGTAGGGCGTCGCCTAAGCCAGAGCAGAGGGAAGGAGGAGGAGAGAGGCGGCGGCTAGAGCTTGTTA
This sequence comes from Avena eriantha, assembly GCA_910589775.1. Lineage (NCBI taxonomy): Eukaryota > Viridiplantae > Streptophyta > Magnoliopsida > Poales > Poaceae > Avena > Avena eriantha. Next base: position 42,766,721 of record OU342744.1, read on the forward strand.
TGAGAGAGAGCTAGGAGGGGGCGCCCCCTCCCCTTTATTTAAAGGAGGGAGGCGCCTTGGGAGGGGGAGTCCTAGTAGGACTCCCCTCCCTCCTTGGGCCGGCGGGTTGGGAAGGGGGGAGGTGTCCTCCTCCCCCACGAATCCGTGTCTAGCCCCCACAAGGTTTCCTTGACCCTTTCTTGGTTTTCAAGCAAACACCAAGAACCCTTCTAGAACCTTCCAGAACATTCCGAAACCTTCTAGAATCCCCATACAAACACTCCGGAACATTTCCTAACTTAGAAAATGATCCCCAATATATGAATCTTATTCTCCGGACCATTCCGGATCTCCTCGTGATGTCCCGGATCCAATCCGAGACTCCGAACAACATTCGGTCTCCAACGCACATTCCATATCTACTTAAAACAACTTCGAACCTTAAGTGTGTCACCCTACGGTTCGTGAATATGCAGACATGATGAAGACACCTCTCCGATCAATAACCATCAGCGGGATATGGAGATCCATAACGGCTCCCACATACTCAAGATGACTTCGTGATCGATAGAACCATTAACATACGAAACCAATTCCCTTTGTCACGCGATATTCTACTTATCCGAGGTTTGATCATCGGTATCTCCATACCTAGTTCTACCTCGTTACTGATAAGTACTCTTTACTCGTTCCGTGATATGTCATCCCTTGTGACCTAGTCACATGCCTGCAAGCTAACTAGATGACATTCCACCAAGAGGGCCCAGAGCATATCTATCCGTCATATGGATGGACAAATCCCAATCTTGGTCCATGCGCTTCAACACATACTTTCAGAATACCCAATGACACCTTTATACCCACCCAGTTACGAAGCGGTGTTTGATGTCATCAAAGTACCCATCCGGTGATGGTGATTAACATAAGCTCATGGTCGAAGGATTAGGTTACTATGCTTTTGAAAGCTTATAGCAATACGAACTTAATGACTTGATCTTATGCTACGCTTACTATGGGTGTGTGTCCATCACATCATTCTCCTAATGATATGATCTTGTTATTAACGACATCCAATGTCCATGATCAGGAAACCATGATCATCTATTAATCAACAAGCTAGTTCAACAAGAGGCTTACTAGGGACTCTTTTATGTTTACAAAACACACATGTATTAATGTTTCCAGTTAATACAATTATAGCATGGGATGTAAACATTTATCATAAACATAAAGATATAATAATAACCACTTTATTATTGCCTCTTGGGCATATCTCCAACACCGTGAGCACTGGGAAATCTTTGCCTGGTGTCCAGCGGACATGCCAGGAGTTCCCAGGGAATTCGCCGAGCACGCACTCAATGTCAATCCAGACGCAAGGCCAGTCAAGCAAACAATACGGCGATTATCTGAGCCAAGAGCAAAGGCAGTCGGGATGGAGATCAACAGACACCTCGACGCCAAATTCATACGCGAGATCAAGGAAAGCACTTGGCTCGCTAATACGGTGCTAGTACCCAAAAAGGACACAGACATCCTGCGGATGTGCGTGGACTTCACCTCTTTAAATAAGCACTGTCCAAAGGATCACTTCCAGCTACCGAGAATCGATCAGATCATCGAATCCACCGCAGGATGCGAACGCCTCTGCTTCCTCGACGCCTACTCAGGCTATAATCAGATCGAATGAAGGAGGAAGATCAAGAAAAAACAGCATTTACAGCGCCCTTTGGTGTGTTCTGCTACAATACAATGCCCTTTGGGCTAAAAAACGCAGGAGCCACCTATCAGCAGTGCATGCAGGCTTGTCTCAAGGAGAAACTCGGTTGCAACATTCAAGTCTATGTCGACGACATAGTAATCAAGACCAAGGAGGAAGCCTCCCTAATCGATGATTTGCGCGAAACCTTCGCCAACCTCGACCGCTACCGGATCAAGCTCAATCCGGACAAATGTGCCTTTGGCGTACCATGTGGGAAACTACTCGGGTATCTCATCTCCGTGAGGGGAATCGAGGCGAACCCGAAGAAAATAAAAGCCATACTGGCCATGGAGAAGCTGAAAAACATAAGGGGCGTCCAGCAGCTGGCTGGGCGAATCGCGGCCCTCAGTCGATTCATCAGCCGGATGGGAGAAAAGGCACTGCCCTTCTACCAGCTCCTCCGCAAAGCTGAAAAATTCCAGTGGACCAATGAAGCGCAAGAAGCATTCGAAGATCTCAAGCGTCTGCTGTCCACTTCGCCAGTACTAGTGAGCCCACGAGAAAGGGAACCACTATTGTTGTATATCTCCGCCACCAACCAAGTGGTCAGCACCGTACTCGTGGTCGAACGAGCCGAGGAAAACAAGGTCCACGGAGTACAACACCCAGTTTACTACCTCAGCGAGGTCCTCACACCAACAAAACAGCGGTACCCGCACTACCAGAAGCTAGCGTACGGCGTCTTCATGACCGCCCGGCGACTGCGCCATTACTTCCAGGAGCACCCAATCGTGGTGGTCAACGACGCCCCATTGGGGCACATCCTCAATAACCCCGACGCCACGAGACGAGTCGTGCTTTGGAGAATAGAATTGTCTCCACGAGACATTACATACGAAAAGCGTGACGCAATCAAGTCACAAGTTCTCCCTGACTTCCTCGTGCACTGGATGGAGAACCAGCTCCCTGACAAACCAGATATGTCCTACATCTAGACAATGCACTTCGATGGATCCAAGCGGAAGGACGGAGCAGGTGCTAGTGTCATACTGACATCACCTCAAGGGGACAAGCTGAAATACATCTTGCGAATGTAGTTCACCACCTCCAACAACGAAGCTGAGTATGAAGCCCTTCTGCACGGGATGAGGATGGCAAAAGCCTGCGGCACCAAGAGGCTCATTATATATGGCGACTCCAAGTTGGTCGTCAACCAAACGATGCATGAGTGCGACATAGTGCATGACAACATGATCGCGTACCGCGACCTCTACGACACACTCGAAGGAGACTTCGACGGTTGCGAGCTGCGGCACGTAGGTCGCGAAAGAAACGAAGAGGCGGACGCACTCGGCAACATAGGCTCTACCTGTGCCCCCATACCACCTGGGGTATTTCTCGAGCGCATCTGCGAATGCTCCATCAAGCCAAAGGTCGTAGAGAAGAAAACAAGCACCACAACGAACTCGGGGGCTATGCCGCCCAATGAGTCAATGGCACTCGATGACTTGGAGCTGGACACAGGACTCAAGGAACCAATGAGCGTCATGATGATTGAACAATCCTGGACGCAACCGTACATCACGTACCTCCTCAGCAAAAGGCTACCGGACGATCCGACTGATGCACGACACATCGCGTGGCGGTCCAAGGCATTCGCTGTTATCAACGGTGAACTGTATAAACGCAGCATCACAGGAGTACTCCAACGATGCGTCTCCATAGCCGATGGAAGAGTCGTTCTCCTCGACATCCATGAGGGGACCTGCGGGCACCACGCCGACAGTCGTGCCCTCGTTGCCAAAGCTCTACGAGCTGGATTCTATTGGCCTACGACCATGCGCGATGCCAAGGAAATCATCCAAAAATGCAGCGCTTGCCAGTGATTCGCGGACAAGCCGCACGCACCTGGCATAGAGCTCCGGCCAATTCCATTGGCTGGCCCTTCGTGCAATGGGGACTCGACATGATTGGCAAACTCCCAAGGTCCTCACGAGGAGGCTACGTCTACCTCTTGGTCGCAGTTGACAAATTCACCAAGTGGATTGAGGCCCTGCCAATGACCAACCAATCAGGACACAGCACAGTCAAGTTCTTCGAATCCATCGTCTACTGCTTCGGAGTACCGCACAACATCATCACCGACAATGGGACGAACTTCACATCCAAGGAGTTCCAAGAATTCTGGGAGAATCTGGGGATCAACATCAGCTACGCCTCGGTAGCACACCCACAGACCAACGGTCAGGTGGAAAAAGCAAACGGGCTCGTCTGTGGCGGCATCAAGAAGCGACTCCTCCGGCCACTCGAGCAAGCCGTGGGTTGCTGGCCAGACAAACTGCAATCAGTACTCTAGAGCCTATGCACAACTCCAAACAGTGCTACGCGCTACACCCCGTTCTTCATGGTACACGGAGCCGAGGCAGTACTACCCGCCAAGGTACGGTACAAGGCGCCACGCGTGGTTGCCTACAGCGAACAAGAGTCATCTCTCGCACTTGAAGACTCAGCCGACTGATGGCTCAATGCACGGCGCCCAGAAAATTGCTTGATGGCGGTGTTGATGTAGAGCTCGTTGGGAACCCCAAGAGGAAGGTATGAAGAGCACAACAGCAAGTTTCCCCCAGTTATGAAACCAAGGTTTAATCGAACCAGTAGGAGCAAGGAAACACCTCAAAGGTGTTACTAGCTGAGCTTTGGCAGGGCGCACTACCAGTGCTAGTAGCAACGTGGAGACCTGCACAACACAACCACAAAACTTTGTCCCCAACTTGCGATGAGGTTGTCAATCTCACCGTGTTTTGTGGAAAACAAAGGATTAAACGTATCGAATGGAAAGAAGTAAAAGTTTGCAGAAAGTAAACACAAAGCAGTAAAAGATTGTAGATTGTATGTAAAGTAAAAGGACCGGGATCCATAGTTCACTAGAGGTGGCTCTCCTTAGATGGATAACATGCCGGGTGAACAAATTACAGCGGGGCAATTGACAAACACCGAGAAAGCAATACATGCATATACTAATCATCTTGACTCCTCTGAGACTTGATTGGGCATTACAACATAATACATAGACCGCCATCCAACTGCATCTATGACTAATAATCCACCTTCAGGTTATCATTCGAACCCCCTCTAGTATTAAGTTGCAAGCAACAGATTATTGCTTTACGAACTGCGTGTAAAGTAAACAATACGATTGTTCTATGAACAAAGGATTGTTGTTTTCTCCCTAGTAGCAACAACACATCTAGTACCTTAGAGATTTCTGTCACTTCCCCAGATTACCAGAGGCATGAATCCACTATCAAGCATAAATACTAACTCTTGGAGTTGCTAGCATCTACTTGGCCAAGATAGCTACTAACAACGGAAAGCATGCAAGATCTCAAATAACAAAGACATGATAGAATCAATAATCAATCTGAAATAGCATCTCAATATCCATCAGATCCCCACAAACACAACATGCAGAATTACAAATAGATGATCTTTATCATGAACGGAGCTCACAAGATCTAAACATGAAAGCACAAAGGAGGAGAACCATCCATCTAGCCACTACATGGATCCGTAGTCCAAGGGTGAACTACTCACGCATCACACTGGAGGCTTGCATGGTGATGAAGAAGGCCTCCAGGGTGAATTCCCCTTTCCGGCAGGGTGCCGGGAAGAGCTTCAGATCCCTCCCGATCTAGGGATGGATATGACGGCGGCTACGGACTCTTTCATAGATTTTTGATCGAGTACTTAGGGTTTACGTCCCGAGGGCATCTTATAGTCGGAAGGGGAGGCCGAGGGGGTGCCAGGGGCAACCACACCACCCCCTGGCGCGGGCCAAGCCTGGCCGCACGGCCAGGTGGTGTGGCCGGCCTATGGCCCTTCTCTGTCTCGTATTCTGGCACTTGATGACTTCCGGAAAAATAGGCACTTTGGCTTTTGTCCCGTCCAATTCCGAGAATATTCGTTTCCTGACTTTCCTGGAACCAAAAACAGCAGAAAACAGGCAGCTAGCACTATGGCTCTTGTTAATAGGTTAGTCCTAGAAATCACATGAAAAGTACTCCAAAGTTGGAACCAAACACAAGAAAGTGGATAAAACCAAGCATGGAACATCAAAAATTATAGATACATTTGCATTGTATCAACATCCCCAAGCTTAACTCCTGCTCGTCCTCGAGTAGGTAAGTGATAAAAAGAAAGAATAATTTTTGAGGTGACATGCACCATCAAAGACTTGATCAAAGTATTTGCCAAACATTCAAAGTTGGGATCATAGTACTTCAATCATAGCATGAAAGACAAAGTTCTAGCAATAAGCAAAGAAACTATGATGCAACATGAAAAGGCACAAACAAAAGATTCATGAATAACAATGCTTTGCAAGACGTTTGTTTGTTTCACATAAAAAACATAGCATAATAGTATTCAGATTGTCCCTCAATAGAGTAGGAAATATAAATGCATAGGACACCTTCAAAGTTCATAAGAGTGACTAGATACAATAGTTTAAAACAAGTGATACATTGCAAATGTATCTATAATTTTTGATGTTCCATGCTTGGTTTTATCCACTTTCTTGTGTTTTGTGCCAACTTTGGAGTACTTTTCATATGATTTCTTGGACTAACCTATTAACAAGAGCCACAGTGCCAGCTACCTGTTTTCTGCTGTTTTTGGTTCCAGGAAAGTCAGAAAATGAATATTCTCGGAATTGGACGAGACAAAAGCCAAAGTGCCTATTTTTCCGGAAAGGATCAAGTGCCAGAATACGAGACGGAGAAGGGCCAGGGGCCGGCCACACCACCTGGTCGCGCGGCCAGGCCTGGCCCGTGCCAGGGGGTGGTGTGGTGGCTCCCGGCACCCCCTTGGCCTCTCCTTCCGCCTATAAGTAGCCCTCGAGACGAAAACCCTATGTACCCGATCAAAAATCCATGAAAGAGTCTGTAGCCACCGTCATATCCATCCCTAGACCGGGAGGGATCTGAAGCTCTTTCCGGCACCCTATCGGAGAGGGGAATTCACCCTGGAGGCCTTCTTCATCACCATGCAAGCCTCCAGTGTGATGCGTGAGTAGTTCTTCCTTGGATTATGGATCCATGTAGTAGCTAGATGGCTGGTTTCTCCTCCTTTGTGCTTTCATGTTTAGATCTTGTGAGCTCCGTTCATGATCAAGATCGTCTATTTGTAATTCATACATGTTGTGTTTGCGGGGATCCGATGGATATTGAGATGCTATTTCAGATTGATTATTGATTCTATCATGTCTTTGTTATTTGAGATCTTGCATGCTTTCCGTTGTTAGTAGCTATCTTGGCCAAGTAGATGCTAGCAACTCCAAGAGTTAGTATTTATGCTCGATAGTGGGTTCATGCCTCTGGTAATCTGGGGAAGCGACAGAAATCTCTAAGGTACTAGATGTGCTGTTGCTACTAGGGAGAAAACAACAATCCTTTGTTCATAGAACAATCGTATTGTTTACTTTACACGCAGTTCGTAAAGCAATAATCTGTTGCTTGCAACTTAATACTAGAGGGGGTTCGGATGATAACCTGAAGGTGGATTATTAGTCATAGATGCAGTTGGATGGCGGTCTATGTATTATGTTGTAATGCCCAATCAAGTCTCAGAGGAGTCAAGATGATTAGTATATGCATGTATTGCTTTCTCGGTGTTTGTCAATTGCCCCGCTGTAATTTGTTCACCCGGCATGTTATCTATCTAAGGAGAGCCACCTCTAGTGAACTATGGATCCCGGTCCTTTTACTTTACATACAATCTACAATCTTTTACTGCTTTGTGTTTACTTTCTGCAAACTTTTACTTCTTTCCATTCAATACGTTTAATCCTTTGTTTTCTGCAAAATACGGTGAGATTGACAACCTCATCGCAAGTTGGGGACAAAGTTATGTGGTTGTGTTGTGCAAGTATCCTCGTTGCTACTAGCACCGGTAGTGCGCCCTGCCAAAGCTCAGCTAGTAACACCTTTGGGGTGTTTCCTTGCTCCTACTGGTTTGATTAAACCTTGGTCTCATAACTGAGGGAAAACTCGCTGCTATGCTCATTGTACCTTCCTCTTGGGGTTCCCAACGGGCTCTACATCAACCACGAGCTAGCAACAAGCAATATCAAAGTATGCATCAATCAACTAGTCTTGGGACAATGCACATAGAACTAAGAATGGCCACTATGCTCTCAAAGTAGGTGCATAAAGATAGAAGGTGAAGACTCAATATAATGGTGGGAGAAAAGCCTTTATAAAAGGAAGTAGGGATTCAAGTATCATAAAAAGCTGCCAAAAATTATGGTACTTATAGCTTTCAGCTCTCATTGCCCCTATCATAAGCATCTTTAAGGTGATTAAGGTTAAAGTGACACAACTAAGAGGATATGCTTGACAAGTTATAAACCGAAATCTCATGCCCCTTACTTACGAAGACCGATCCTCATGCTACTCAACTTTAGTCAAGAGTAAGCTCTTGTCATTGTAAGTATGTGTGTATCATTAAGAACCGCCAACAGGGTACCCCTTGCACATGATACAGGAGCTATCCCATAATCAAAATGACAAGGCAAGCAGACAATGAGCATCTCAGCGATCTTTTTATTTGCTATTTGCATAGGTTTTTATTGAGGATGCTTCATAGAGTGCTGATTATGGTGATACTGCAACTTTCCACCATGATTAGGAATGGCTTAGGCTAGCGGCCCAGGTGTTTCTCTAACACACATACAAACTCCATGATCTTACAAGTTCCACTTTTATTTCACACCGTCGGGACCCATAAGCAAAACAACATGATATCAACGGGGTACAAAGTACAAGTGCAATGTTGAAAGCGTTCCCCATGATACATGGTTCTGCTAATTTCAACTTATAAAGCGCAAGCATATACACAACATAGATGGACACAATGGTTCAAGTTTATTAGATGCAAAAAAGTAAGGTGTGCCATCAAGTTCGTGAGAGCTTTAATCACTAGTTTTCTCATAACAAGTTTAATTTGGAAGGAAAGCAAAAGCATGAATATACTTGGAATACCATAAGCTAGTAGGTAGGTATGGTGGACTCTTTGGAATAACTTGGTTTAGGGAGTTGGATGCATGAGTAGAACTCATACTTGGTTGTGGAGGCTAGCAAAAGATTGGGAGCGACAAACTAAGAGAGCAATAATGGCCATAATCATGCAGAGCGACAAAACATCATTGATCAAAGCATAAAGTGATACTACAAGTTGAAAACAAAAGTATCATAAAGGCTATGGTGACTTGAGATAGTCATAACATGGTGTGAGCATGTGCCAAGTCAACCCAAATAAAGCATCAAAGGAGAATACCACTATACTATGCTTTAATATGTTAAAAAACGCATGATTCATCCAAGGAACATTAAGCAATCTCAATTGTTTATAACAAGTCATGCTACAGCAAATAATACTAAGCATAAAGCCAAAACAATATCAAGCATGGCATGACAAAGCATAGGCCACAGTCAAAAACGAGCTCTTTTTACCACATAAGTATGAACTTTCCTACTTTTTTCCAAACCAAACCAAACTATTTGCAAACCAATGTATGAAAGAGGGGGTCCAACCAATTTATTCAGAAAAATAAGCAAACCAAGAAAACTAAAAACCAAAACAAAAACGAAAAAGAAGATGCTCCAAGAACAACACAAGTGTGCATGAAACAATAAAAATGAAGCGTTTGGAAGAAACCTGGGATTTTTATTGATGAAGAAGGGGATGCCTTGGGCATCCCCAAGCTTTGACGCTTGTAATTCTTGGATATTTCTTGGGGTGACACGCGTGGCATCCCCAAGCTTGAGCTTTAGTCTATCCTTCATCTCATTACTCATTCCTTCCATACACCTTAAATGTTTCCTTCATACAAAACATTAGTGCATTCAAGATAAAAGGTCTTAAGATTCAGTTCTAACACCAAATAAACTTCCATTAGAATACTAGCTACTGTAGCAATTCCCTCAAAAATCTCAATTCCCCAAAAGAACTCAAGAAGGAACCAACAAGAAGCAAATGGAGAAAATGGCAGAAATCTGTCAAAACAGACCAGCAGGTAAAGACGAATTTTTTAGAAGACCTTCTGTTGCTCAAATCAAAAAGTGTTGAACTAACTAAAGTTATATAACAACTGTGGGCAGAATCACAAACAATTACAGCTCAATCCGACATACAGAGCTCTCTCACGAAGTTTTACGGTGAAGCACAAAAATCTGTTTCGGGACAGCAACTTTCCCAATCATTACTTCTCTCTCATTAGAGGTTATTCTTGGCACAAAAAGCAAATAAAAAGGATAAGGAGAGGTTATTACAGAGGTAATAACTTCCAAGACTCATCTAAAACTTTTGGGTTATCTCCCAATAATTACTTTTCTTTAACGCCTTTAAGTGAGGCATAAGAAACAAAGAAAGAATCAAGTGTTCTCAAATGAAGAAGCATTAAGAACAAATTTTGTTTTCATAGGAGAAGCAAAAGAAATATTTTCTCTCTTTTTAGAGAAGTGCATACCTTCCTTGAGTGGGAGTTGATATTTAATGGTGCCTTCTTTCATATCAATGATGTCACCAACAGTTCTAAGAAAAGGTCTTCCCAAAGTAATAGGACAGGAAGCATTGTATTCAACATCCAAAACATAGAAATCAACGGGGACATAGGAATTGTTAACCATAATAAGAACATCATTAAGACTCCCCATGAGTTTCTTTTTAACATTATCATCACGTGGGACATTCAATTAGCAATCTTCAAGAGGAGGCAAATCAAGCATATCATAAATCCTTCTAGGCATAATAGAAACACTACTATCAAGATCACACAAAGCTTTGAAATCAAAGTCATTCACCTTCATATTAATGATGGGTTCCCAACCATCCTCTTATTTTATAGGAATAGAAGCTTTATGTTTCATCTTTTCTTTTTAATCTTTATGAGAGCATCAGTAATGTGTTTTGTAAAAGCCATGTTCATAGCACTAGCATTAGGACTTTTAGCAAGCTTTTGTAGGAACTTAATAACTTCAGAGATATTGCAACCATCAAGATCAAAATCAAACTTATCTTCTAAAGTAGTAGAACTATTACTAGCCTCAACACTAGTGGTGGTAATAGTAGAAACACTATTGTTTCTAGCAATTTCATCTTCTCTTTTCCACTTAGCATGTAATTCAGCTAATAGTCTAATATTTTCATCAATTCTTACTTGTATGGCATTAGTAGCTGCAAAGGAATTCTCATTAATTTCAGGTTTAGCAGCCATTTTATTAATCAATGAAGATTGAGCTTCAGACAAAGATGATATATTTCTTTCAGCATTAGAGAGTTTCGATTGTAAACTAGGAATTTCCCTATTTAGAATCTCAAGTTGATGGCTAATGTTCTTCAAGATGATAGATTGTTCCTCCATAGTTTTAGTGAATAGTTTATTTTGCTCATATTGCATTTGCATGAAGTTTTTAGTGGCTCTTTCAACTTCTAAAATTCTTCCTTCACTAGGTAATCCAGGTTTACCATTATAGCCATAAGTATTACTAGGAGGGTAGGCCCTATAATTGTTATTACCATAAGCATTGTTGCCAAAATTGTTATTTCTTATGAAGTTCACATCAACTTGCTCTTCTTGAGCAACCAAAGAGGCTAAAGGAACATTATTTGGATCAATATGGGCTCTCCCATTAACAAGCATAGACATAATAATATCAATCTTATCACTCAAGGAGGAGGTTTCCTCAATAGAATTTACCTTCTTACCTTGTGGAGCTCTCTCAGTATGCCATTCAGAATAATTAACCATCATATTGTCCAAAAGTTTTGTTGCAGCACCCAAAGTGATGGTCATAAAGGTACCTCCAGCAGCAGAATCCAATAGGTTCCTTGAAGAATAGTTCAATCCTGCATAAAAAGTTTGGATGATCATCCAAGCAGTCAGTCCATGAGTGGGACAATTCTTTACCAAAGATTTCATTCTTTCCCAAGCTTGAGCAACATGCTCATTATCAAGTTGTTTAAACTTCATTATTTCACTTCTCATGGATATAATATTAGCAGGAGGATAGTATTTTCCAATGAAAGCATCTTTGCACTTAGTCCAAGAATCAATAATATTCCTAGTTAAGGAATTCAACCGTTCTTTAGCTTTTCCTCTGAAAGAGAAAGGAAACAATTTCAGTTTAATAATATCACCATCTATATCCCTATGCTTTTGCATCTCACAAAGTTCAACAAAGTTATTTAGATGGGAAGCATCATCTTCATTACCAATACCAGAAAATTGTTCTCTCATAACAAGATTGAGCAAAGCAGGTTTTATCTCAAAGAAAGTATTTTCAGCCATAGGTGGAGCAATAGGAGTGCTCATAAAATCATTGTTGTTGGTGCTAGTGAAGTCACACAACTTAGTGTTTTCAAGAGTAGTCATTTTTTTGGGTTTTAAAATAAGAAAGCAAACAAGTAAAACTATTTTTTGTGTTTTTGAAAAGAAAGCAAACTAGTAAAACTAATTTTTTGTGTTTTTGAAGAAAGAAAACAAGCAAACAAAGCAAAAAAGAAAACAAGCAAAACAAAAACAACAAAGTAAAGAGATTGGTTATGAGGGACTCCCCTTGTGAAGATGTCCTTGACTCCCCGGCAACGGCACCAGAAAATCGCTTGATGGCTCAATGCACGGCGCCCAGAAAATTCCTTGATGGCGGTGTTGATGTAGAGCTCGTTGGGAACCCCAAGAGGAAGGTATGATGAGCACAGCAGCAAGTTTCCCTCAATTATGAAACCAAGGTTTAATCGAACCAGTAGGAGCAAGGAAACACCTCAAAGGTGTTACTAGCTGAGCTTTGGCAGGGCGCACTACCGGTGCTAGTAGCAACGTGGAGACCTGCACAACACAACCACATAACCTTGTCCGCAACTTGCGATGAGGTTGTCAATCTCACCGTGTTTTGTGGAAAACAAAGGATTAAACGTATCGAATGGAAAGAAGTAAAAAGTTTGCAGAAAGTAAACTTAAAGCAGTAAAACATTGTAGATTGTATGTAAAAGAAAAGAGGACCGGGATCCATAGTTCACTAGAGGTGGATCTCCTTAAGATAGATAACATGCTGGGTGAACAAATTACAGGGGGGAATTGACAAACACCGAGAAAGCAATACATGCATATACTAATCATCTTGACTCCTCTGAGACTTGATTGTGCATTACAACATTATACATAGACCGCCATCCAACTACATCTATGACTAATAATCCACCTTCAGGTTATCATCCGAACCCCCTCCAGTATTAAGTTGCAAGCAATATATTATTGCTTTACGAACTAAGTGTAAAGTCAACAATACGATTGTTCTATGAACAAAGGATTGTTGTTTTCTCCCTAGTAGCAACAGCACATCTAGTACCTTAGAGATTTCTGTCACTTCCCCAGATTACCAAAGGCATGAACCCACTATCGAGCATAAATACTAACTCTTGGAGTTGCTAGCATCTACTTGGCCAAGATAGCTACTAACAACAGAAAGCATGCAAGATCTCAAATAACAAATACATGATAGAATCAATAATCAATCTGAAATAGCATCTCAATATCCATCAGATCCCCGCAAACACAACATGCAGAATTACAAATAGATGATCTTGATCATGAACGGAGCTCACAAGATCTAAACATGAAAGCACAAAGGAGGAGAACCAGCCATCTAGCTACTACATGGATCCGTAGTCCAAGGATGAACTACTCACGCATCACACCTGAGGCTTGCATGGTGATGCAGAAGGCGTCCAGGGTGAATTTCCCTCTCCGGCAGGGTGCCTGGAAGAGCTTCAGATCCCTCCCGATCTAGGGATGGATATGACGGCGGCTACGGACTCATTCATGGATTTTTGATTGGGTACTTAGGGTTTACCCCCTGAGGGCATCTTATAGTCGGAAGGGGAGGCCGAGGGGGTGCCAGGGGCCACCACACCACCCCTAGCGCGGGTCAAGCCTGGCCGCACGGCCAGGTGGTGTGGGCGGCCTCTGGCCCTTCTCCGTCTCGTATTCTGGCACTTGATGACTTCCAAAAAATAGGCACTTTGGCTTCTGTCCCGTCCAATTCCGAGAATATTCATTTTCTGACTTTCCTGGAACCAAAAATAGCAGAAAACAGACAGCTGGTACTGTGGCTCTTGTTAATAGGTTAGTCCAAGAAATCACATGAAAAGTATTCCAAAGTTGGAACAAAACACAAGAAAGTGGATAAAACCAAGCATGGAACATCAAAAATTATAGATACATTTGCAATGTATCATCGACCTCCTTGACGAGGCATGGGAAATCGCCGTAGAAAGATCAATGATCTATCAGCAGAACCTGCGAAACTACCACAGTAGGAGGCTACGCCCCAGATCCTTCGTCGAAGGCGTCCTAGTCCTGCGACTAAAGCAGCAAGGACATCTCAAGGTCGAATCCCCCTGGGAGGGACCATACGTGATTACAGAAGTAATCCTAGGTGGCGCCTATCGCCTTCAAGATTTAGAGACAGGAGTCGCATACTCCAACCCCTAGAACGTCGCACAACTGCGACGCTTCTACCCTTAGTCATTTTTATTTTACATCACCAATTAGGCACTTAGCCAAGGCTACTTAGCCACACATTGTACTTCGTACTGTCCCTTGAATAAATAAAGCTAAGTGCCCGAAAACTCTCTGTTTTCTTCTTTATTTTTCCACAATTTATCTACTCGGGAGCCGTGCCACCCTATACACATATGTTCTACGAACTAAAAAGCGATATCCTGAGTAGCTGGCACATCAATCGAAACCCTTGACGCAAACACCAACCCAGTTGCAACGCAGCTGACAGGTTGACAAAGGGACTGAGATAAAACCACATGGCCAGGCTAACGAAAAGGAATCGCATAGTGCCACGCACTCACACGCTAACAAGCTCTTCATAAATAATCTATAGTCAGTTATACACCGTATATACGAACTTTACAACACGGGTATGCTTATGTGCAGGATACAAATCAAGCTACTACTACAACAAAAGAACATTGGTTTGTTCCTCAAAGAAGTCGACAATCTCTTCTGCTGGGCGATCCACCGCCTGGTAGTGCGACACCATATTCTAGGCAGAACCTGCTGGTGGCGCAGGTGGCCCAGCCGCAATTGCCGCAACGTCTACGTCAGGCCTATGTAGTCGCACCAGCAATAGAGCGGCCTTGGCACCAGCCACCAACTGTTGCCTCACGCACTCGCGAACCGCGGTCAGGTCTTGAAACTTGGCAAGGAGGGCCAGCAAGCTTGATGGAGCAACATCCAACGGAAACATCATCCGATAAATGTTCTTCAAGCATGACTGCGACTTCTTCAGAAAGTGTAGCACTCGCGACGCATGATCCTGCAGGGTTGCTAGCGCAATCGCATGATCATGATCTACCCAGAAGTATCCACTCGCTTGCAGTTGCTCCTGGGTAAAATCATGCATACAAATGGCAATTCTATCCTTCTCATCCTATGGATGACGCGCGCTGACAACTACACGAAGCAGCAACAAAAGCATAAGGACAGCACACTATAGCGAGCGACTACAAGGAAAAGATAAGAGCAACCAAACTAACACTTGAATTGGTCGCCCAGCTGCGTCACCTCGCCAAGAAGATACTGCTCTCGGGCGGCGGCTTTCTCCGCCTTTTACTTCCATACATCCACTACTGCGGAGCACGGGCAACTCACGCTCCAGCTGCTTCACGCGGTCACGCAGTCGCGAAAGCAGCGACAGCTCACCTACCCTGGAGCACGGCAGTGTCAAAGTATCATCAAGAGGCAGCGAGTCCTGAGTTTCCCTCAAAGGATCACTTGATGTACCCTACCACAAGCCAAGATAGAAACAAATAAGACGACCAAATCAACACAAAGACAAAATATTCAAGTGCATTCAAGACTAGCAAAAGTATCAGCAGATACACTCGCCAGCAGGCATGTTCTTAACAAAGGACATAAACTAGTTAACTATTACAAATCTACTGAGGAGCGACTTGCTTCTTCGACTTCGACGGCTTCGGGGGATTCATCGAGTCCGTGGCAGTGTCCGATGCCACTGACTTTCCGCCAGCCCCTGATGCCATAGCCTTTGCCGCCTTCTTGGCGCGTTGCAGCTCCTCAGACCACTTCGCAACCGTGTTTATCAGCTGCGGCCCATATTTGCCACAGGCAGTCGCGAAAGGAGCAAAGACTACCTGCTGGTCGTCCGTGCTAACGGGCATCGCCTTCGACATTGCGGCAGGATCGACCTCGACTCCGTGGGCCTGCACCATGGCAAGTGACATGGACGCGCCAGCTGCACGGAGGGAGTTATTAAAACTCGAAGGAACACCCCCCGGCGAGAGACTCCACCAGCTTGTCCATGTTCTCGGTTACCTCAGCCTTGGGCATCAACTCCTCCCGGAGGTGACTAAGAATGCCCTTGGCAGGAAAGCGTATCTTGAATGGCAGCGCTGCGGTCCTCGACTGCTGAAAGCGCACCCGCCAAAGCGTCGTCGCGGCGGAGGGCCTGCGGATTGAAGCTCAAACGGCTAGCATCTGTACACAAACCAACACATGGATATAAACATCAACGCCAACGATAAAACACCGAACAAGAGAACAACAATGATATCCAACCAAGGTACCTGAGAGGGATTTGGCAATCGAGAAAAGCTGTTCTTCGAACAACTTCTCCCTAGCTGCAATAGAGGCACGAAGGCCCTCTTCATGCTTCTGCGCCTCGTCACGCGCCACAGTTGCCTCATCACGGCTCTTCACAGCCGCGGCGAGTGTATTTTCCATGGCGGCAACGTCACAAAGAAGGGCATTATGTTTAGCTGCAAGACAACACAAAAGGGACTGGCTATCAATCGACTACATGACAACGATGTAGAAGAATGGGAAGGAAAGGTACTTACTTTCCACCACGCGATATCACGTATCTAGCATTGCATGCTGGCGACCCATCACAAGCACTTTCCGCCAGATGAGAAGATTCCTTCATAAGGAGCTATCGCAACAAAGAAAACAACAAAGTTAGCAGATGCCATAAGCAGCATCGACTGCAGCACGAGGAGAAGAAATACTGCACTTACATGATCCTCCAATGACTCCGAAGTTGTCTGATGTGCCGTCATCCGGGCAACTATTCGATGCTCCCCCTCATGCGGAGAGCTGGAAGAGTTGTGCCCGGAGTGGGCCGCCAATGGAGGAGAAGGAGCACGCTCAACCTCTTTCTTGGCACCGAAGGTTGCGACTCCAGATTCTTTCAGAAATTGGACATCGCCAGAAGATGACGATGCCTGCTGACTGCAAGATAAAATCAACATCAATAAAAGACAACTGGAAAGAAGAACCAAAAAGAAAGATTCAAATACTTACCAATCAAGATTATCAAAGTCAAAGGTTGGTTCCCCCGACTCCGACGAGGACTCCTTTGGCAGTCGCATCTTCTTGCGAGAAGAAGGAGCCACGACACTCACGGGAATGGCAGGGATCAGCGACTCTGCACCAACGCCTACACCTTCTGGAGTCGAAGTAGACGATGCATCGGAATCCTCGCTACACGAAATTTTGCGAGTATCCGGACTACCGGACTCGGGGGCTTCCTCCTCCACATCAGATGGGACGGTCGACTCCGACTCGTCCTCCTCCAAGACTTCACGAGGGATAATCCCCTCAGGAAGAGGGGGCATGCAGGGTGACACAGCCCAATCCTGCATACAGACAACAATTTAGCGCAAAGACAAGAAAACAACAAAGAAACAATCGACAAACTAAGCTACTGCGTAGCATAGACTATACCTCAGGAGGAGGGTTAGCATCATCAAACGGAGGAACAACTGGCTCACTGGGGAGCACATCCTTGACGGTGTACTTGGTGACCAGTCGAACCCTTTTATCCACTTCACTCGCGGGCATGCCATCGGCAGACACGTGAGTGACATCGTCAGCGCCAGCCCACTGAAACATGGGGTGGACTCTGGCCTGCAGGGGCTGGACACGATGGCGCAGCCATGTGCGAATGAGGGTGCAACCTCTCTCCTCTTTGCTTATGCGACTCTCGAGGTCGCAGACGCGCTCGTACAACACATCTGTCTCCGCGGACTCGCTAGGCATGATCACATTCTTCCAGGAGCGCCTCCTCTTGCACGGCGTTGCAGGATCAAAGGGCGCGAGTCCGAAGTGCTCTCCATCGGCCTTCTCGTCGCGGATGTAGAACCATTTATCCCTCCACCCTTGGACAGACGCCGTGAGCTTGATGTCGAAATAGGTGGCGGATGGGTCGACATGGATTCCGCAGCCACCTACATTGTAAACTAAAGAGCCAGACGCAGATTGGCACTTCAACTTGAAGAGGCGCTTGAAGAGGCCGAAGTGCGGCTCGATTCCGAGCCAGCACTCGTAGAGGGTGATGAAGCAAGAGATATGGAGGATAGAGTTCAGGGACAGCTGATGGAGCTGAAGCCCGTAAAAACAAAGGAGGCCCCTGAAGAAAGGATGCAGGGGCAAAGAAAGGCCGCGAATGATGAAAGCCAAGAACATCACTTGAAAACCAGCGGGAGGAGAAGGAATTATCTCACCGCCAGGGACGCGCGCGTCGGCGACTGCGGCAGACAGCACTCCGTCTTGGCGAAGAAGACGGAGATCCGAAGATTTGATGATGGAAGGACGCCACGCACCATTCGTGACGTGGGTGCCCGCGCCCTTCTTCTTCCCGCCAGTGGCGGTACTAGTACCCACGACGGCGGAGCCGCCCTTCTTCTTCACCATAGCAGCGGTAGCCGCGGAATCAGCCGCAGCACCTCCCTTCTTCTTCCCCATTGCGCGACGGTGATGTGATCGAAGAAAATAGCTGGGAAATGTGCGGAGATGGTCCAACGCCGCGGAAGAAAAGATAGCAGAGAAAGCAATGGAGCAACGGCAATGGCGATGAGGGAAGAAGATGAGCGAAAAGCAGATGTGAATTTTACCGTCGCAAACGTCACTACTTAACCCCTGGAAGATGCAATCTAACGGCTCAGAAAAACCCTACTGGACGCGTGGCAAGCATCGTGCGACACGTGGAGGAGCGGAAACGCGAACCGTCCCCCCACTGCTCCCATTACACGCGAAAATCGAGGAGGCACAGTTAAAATAAAAATTACGCATGCCCGGTCAAATCAAAGTCAGGGGTAGGACCCACTGCTCGTCACGTCCCGTCAAACTCGCTCACGTGGGCAACTGAGGTCATGAAATCGTCAGCACTGACGTCATCAAAGCTACGCAACAGAAGACTTCGACTACTTTAGTCCTTGCTTGAGTCTTCGACTCCACCAAGCACTCGGGGGCTACTCCCATAGGGAGCGCTGGTCGCGCACCCTACGATTTTTTTCTTTTCTTTTGCAGGAACATGGACAATAAAGGCAAACCCAAACACTCGAAACACGGTTCGACTATGGACATGGGTTACTCTCATAGGGAGTGTCGGAAATAAATTCGACTGAAAACAAGCAAACAAAAGACGACAGTAGTCGCAAAAGTTCTTTAGTCCCTGTCTGAGTCTTCGACTCAACCAGGCACTCGGGGGCTACTCCCATAGGGAGCGTTGGTCGTGCACCCTATGATTTTTGTACAAAGTATTCTGTGTTAATAACATCCACACTCGAAGTTTATGGCGACACCGCCTCATAGTTTTTCCCTACAAAGAGACTACGTCTCCTGGGTCACCCGAATCGTCTCCACGATGATAAATTTTGGATGCCGCGCTTACAACGTGAAGGTAAGACCTGAATAAGGCATGGCAATGCATTTGCTGCGCACTACCAGAAACATATCCGTGCCTACAAGTACGATGAATATGCCTTGATGGACGCGTCAAGTGCTCACACCCATATAACTGGAATTCGACTCCTGTAAGACCTCCGTGGCTTGAGTCGAATTACGCCATAACTTTTTCGGATTCGAGTCCGGGGACTCAAGTTCGAGTAGATTGCGTTTTTTTACCCTAAGGTAGTTAACTAACACCGATACATCGGTTAAATCAGGCACGCATATCAACAATCCCTATGACACAAACAAAGCAGTCGAAAAACATACTCAGTCATGCACTCGAAAGGCTTCATAAAGTCTCCAGTCAAATCTGCGATTCCACTGGACACTCGGGGGCTACTGACATGGGTATACCCTACATGTACTCGAGCTTGGTATATACGGCCTGCATACGTAGAGGCCCACAGTGTCGCCAGAGCCCAAACGAAGGACTCGAGTAACCTACGGACTCTCGATTGCTTGAAGAACAAGAAGAAGCTAAAGATAGAATGTTAAAAGGGGAAACCCTAACATGTAACCGACTCGACCTACTACCCGAGACCTAGCCTATCTATATAAAGGCTAGGAGGGGGCGGCGAGGAGGACACATGCAACCCTAATTTCCACAACCATCGCCAGATCACATCTGCGCACCATTGTAATCTTCGATTTCTTTGATAATTCCACGAGCAGACAAGCAGGAGTAGGGACCTCTACGAGGCCTGAACCTAGGTAAATCTTCGAGTCCCCTGTGTGCTTGTTTGCTAGCCGATAGATGTCTCCAGCGCTCCCTCCTTCTCCAAAACCCAAGTCCATAGCAACGGGCATTGATGAGTTAAACCCTCGTCAGAGAGCATAATTTTTTTTAAAAATCAAGAAATGAAAAACCCTGCGCACATAGTCTTCTTATGTCATATACTAAGGATTCAAGTTGATAAACAAGGTCTACATAGTTTCAAACATAAGGTTCATTTACAATATGCGATATCTCGAACTCTGTTGTACGAAATGAAGGGTGAAGAGAAGGGGTTTAGGTTTGGATCAAGACAAGTTTCAAAAACCACATCAAAGCTTCATTTTGGAGTGACTAAGAAGGATTCAGGCTTAGTTTTTTATTTTCTTTTGAAAAACTTGTTTAAATGTTGGTCAAAGTTAGGTTTGACCAAATAGTCAAATGAGTATAAAAATTTCAAAAAAAAAATCAAAAAATGAAAAACCTGCGCACATAGTCTTCTTATGTCATATACTAAGGATTCAAGTCGATAAACAAGGTCTACATAGTTTCAAACAGAAGATTCATTTACAATATGCGATATCTCGAACTCTCTTGTACGAAATCAAGGGTGAAGAGAAGGGGTTTAGGTTTGGATCAGGACAAGTTTCAAAAACCACACCAAAGCTTCATTTTGGAGTGACTAAGAAGGATCCAAGCTTAGTTTTTCATTTTCTTTTGAAAAACTTGTTTAAATATTGGTCAAAGTTAGGTTTGACCAAATAGTCAAATGAGCATAAAATTTTCAAAAAAATCAAAAAAATGAAAAACCTGCGCACATAGTCTTCTTATGTCATATACTAAGGATTCAAGTCGATAAACAAGGTTTACATAGTTTCAAACAGAAGGTTCATATACAATATGCGATATCTCGAACTCTGTTGTACGAAATCAAGGGTGAAGAGAAGGGGTTTAGGTTTGGAATAGTTTTAAGTTTCAAAAACCACACCAAAGCTTCATTTTGGAGTGACTAAGAAGGATGTAGGCTTAGTTTTTCATTTT
The DNA here is from genome assembly GCA_910589775.1 of Avena eriantha. Lineage (NCBI taxonomy): Eukaryota > Viridiplantae > Streptophyta > Magnoliopsida > Poales > Poaceae > Avena > Avena eriantha. The sequence continues at coordinate 42,787,979 of OU342744.1, forward strand.
CTTTTGAAAAGCTTGTTTAAATGTTGATCAAAGTTAGGTTTGACCAAATAGTCAAATGAGCTTAAAAATTCAAAAAAACGAAAAACCTTGGTCATATAAACAAAGTTAGGTTTGACCAAATAGTCTTCTTATGTCATATAAACAAAGTCTACATACTTGGAAATAGAAATACAACAACATTGGTCCAAATAAGCATTGCAACATCCAAATAACATAGGTCCAACATTATTCAACACAAATACAACAAGATTCATAATGTTTCAAACATTATACTTGGTTCTTGCCACCACTTTGCTCCTTGTGTTTCTTGCCACCACTTTGCTCCTTGTGATCATTGTGCTTATTGCCACCACTTCCCCCTTGTGCTCCTTGTGCTCTTCTCTTGTACTCTTCTCCTCTTTGTTGGAGGTACCTCAAGTACCTTAGAGCTCACCGCCACCACTTTGTTTGAACCTACCACAGAGTTGTACAACCCAAACATAAAGGGTTGTGCGATCATGTCAAGTGATAAATGTAAAATAGTATTGGCAAGATTTACATACCAAGCAGAACTCACAACCACAGAAGCTTGGTCACCATCATTTGGAGCCTCAGTTGGAGCATTATTTTGCTCATCATTTTGATCATCATTTGCAGCCTCAATTTGATCATCATTTGGATCCTCAATTTGATCATCATTTTGATCATCATTTGGAGCCTCAATTTGATCATCGGTTTGATCATCATCTGAAGCCTCATTTTGATCATCATTTTGATCACCATATGGAGCCTCATTTTAATCATCGTATGCGACCGGCTGCTGACCATCATTTTCATCGTTGAAACACTCTCTGAACGCTGGATCTACTGCATTATCACAATACTTTGTGAATTGACCAGACCCACCACACCTTGTTCACTTACGCTTCCTTGCTCCAAGTCCAACTCCTTCGCTGTGAGGCCTTATTCGACTCTTCCTCTGTCTACCTGCTGCTCTCTTCAAAACTAGAGCACAAAGTTTGAAACCAGGGTCCACTATGTCCCATTGTTGTTTTCCCTCCAGAGCATGTAAGGGATGTGCATATGTAGCTTTGAACCTTGCAATAGAGTAGTATTCATGCACATACTGGTGTATGTTCCCTGCTTGACCAGAGAGAGTTGTGATGAAAAACAAGGCATGGATGCATGACAACCCAGTTATCTGCCATTCCCTACAACTGCAAGTTATAGCTTCTAAATCCACTGGATATCTCCATTCCCTCTTCTCCTTATCCAAAAATGACACCTCTGCTATGGTGGCCGAGCAAAGAGTCATGTCCATTTCTAAGCCTCTTGTTTTGTGCTTCAATTCATTCATCACGGAAGGGATCATAATGTGGCCCATGAATTTTGCCGCGGCTATTCCTACACGAACATGAAACTTCTTAATGTATTCTATCCTTATCTTGTCAAGTAAATCCACCAAATAAAGACCATTTAGTTTCTGGATCGTTGCGTTGAAAGACTCTGCAAGATTATTGCGCACATATTCAACTTTGCTCAGTTCACTGAATTGGTTTCTGGCCCATAACTTGGAGTGGTGTGTTTCCAAGTATTCCTTCACTTTGTCATTCTTGTATAGATGCCTCATGTGGTAGTTGTGCTTCTTCACACTATAAGTCAAAGATGCTGGCCACAAATTGTCGGCATACACCTTTCCTTTGAATTTCTTCCCAAAATTTGCAGCAAGGTGACACGTGCATTCCCTATGCTCTACTCCAGGGAACACATTTTCCACGGCCACTTCTAAACCCTTGAAGGCATATGTATGAAGGAATTACCAACCCATTGGGATGTGTAATAGCTAATAGGATGGCGCAGATTCTGCAAAAACCAAGTCCAGCTCTCCTCAGACTCTGTCTCCAGCACACCGTACGCAACTAGAAAATGCAAAATTGTGTCCATCAACTGCACAAGCTGCTACTAACTGTCCTTTAAACCTCCCTGTGAGGAAAGTTGCATCAATACCTAAATAAGGCCCACAGCCTTTCAAAAAAACCCGACGACAAACCTCAAAGCAGACAAAAACCCTCGTGAAGCATTCCTTGGTCATTGTCACTCCCCTCAATGTGTACTCCACGGAGTGGTGGTCAATATCTACAATACTACCTGGGTTAGTCCTCTCCACTTCACCTTTGAATGAATACAACATTTTAAAACTTTCCTGCCAGTTACCATAAATAGATTCCGTAGCATGTTGTTTACCATTGAACACCCTCATGTATGGTATCTCTATCTTGAACTTTTCTTTGAGGTTCTCTCCAACTCCTTTGTACCCACTTGATGGTTTTCTGTCACCCACCGCTTTACTTCATCAGCCACCCATCTTGACTTGGCTCTACCGATTGTTTCCTTTATAAGGGTTGATTCTAGGCATGTGTGCCTAAAAGGGTTCACTTTGACCTAAATATTCGTGCTATTTCGTGTTTTAGATACGTGCATCTCCATAGACAATCATCAGTCAAACAGTGCACTTTGTAACGAACAGTATCGCTATGGTCAACTACGAATGTACGTTCTGCTTTGATGCAGTATGTCACAAGTGCATTTCTAGACTCACTTATGGATGAAAAAATAGAACCTTCTTCCATCTAAGGGTTCTCAGGGTCCCACTGAACATGTGGAAGGTCTTCCTGCTCACCCTCCTCGTCATCAATTACAGAAGCATCATTGTCAGCCTCATCTTGTTTTTCAGCATGACATGCTAGTCGTAAATTCTGAACAACATCAGAATATAGCCTCTCTTCATCATCTATGTAGTCAGGCTCCACTTATCGGGGGACCCTAATGCTAGTGCCCACGCTTGTCGAGCCACCACGTCTTTGTGCACTAACTAACGGTCTCCTAACTAAACTGTTTTGGCTAGAGCTACCATTACGATGACATGATTCTGCCCGAGAAGGTCCAAGTGCTGGCACAACCACGTCATTTTGCGGCCTCACATGAAATTTCCCTTTCTCCTTATGCTTAGAAAACATGGTAGCGAGCTCTGCATCGTTGCTAACTTTCACCCATTCAGTTCCTCCATCATAGTATCTGAATTCCAGTTCATCATGCAAACCCCAAGGATATGGACTACAAATTACCTCCCCAAACTATCTAAAACTCCAATTACAATCCATTGGCAACGGATAATCGAACCCTCGGAATTTCTTCTTATCATTTGCATCCACGATGTACCGGTCCCTTCGAATGTTCACCAAGAAAGCAAACCACAACTCCATCCTAACCCACGAAAAACAGAGAGACAATTAGCACACCAATACCAAAATCAACCACAAAACTAATTAAACCATGTGGAATCGAATGGTGCAATGCACAAAAAAGCTCAACGGTAACAATACTTACCCCTCGGGAACCCAGTCGTGGACGCGGAGGGTCTCCGACCCGACCCTTGCCTCGTCAAGGTCGTCGCTGCCGCTCGCCATTTCGTCGAGCATGTGGCGGGCGCACTGGCGGAACGAGCGCCCTATCGGTGGCGTCTCAAGGCGGCGGCGGCGGCGGAGCAGGTGGCGGCGGAGCAGCGGGGGGTGGGGCAGGTGGACACGCCGGACGGCCGTGGCGGCGCAGGTGGCGGTGCTGGTGGTGGCGGGAGCAAGGGTGGTTCGAGAGCGAGAACAGGTGGCGATGGTGCCCGTGGTCCCATGTAAGATCAGGGGGCGAGAAAAGGGGCAGGAGCACCGTTGCGCGGTCCCACCTATAAGATCTGGACCCACCCGGCCACTAACGGCAGGAGATGGAATCGGGCCAAAACTGGCCGTTTGGCCTCGCCAGAGCAGATGTGCCCGAGCCGAGCCAGTGGTAAAACTGAGTACGATTTGGCTCTAGTGGCAAAACTGAGTAGATAGAAGCTTCAAGTGGCAAACGAATAAATTACCCTTGAATCAACTTGCATATGCTTTGACATGTGAAATACTGAAATCATATTTTTTTACCATTCGAAAACAACTCGCCGAGGGTCGAGTTTGGGAGCTCTTTTTTTTTTGAGGTGTTGGGGGCTCCGTTGTGCGTGAGCTATTTTCGAACTGTAAAAGTAGGCCGTTGTCTCTCAAAACAACAACCAGAGATGTACGTGGTCTGACGTGACACCGAACTAAATACGTTGGCAGGTCGTTTCGCGCGTGATTGCGGCGTCCGTGCGCACGTACCAAATGCGCACCTCGGGCACGTGTGCTGCTGTGTCCGGCAGCAGCGCCTTGGCGTCGCTCCTAGCTTGCAATTGCCGAAACCCAACAGACCGAACGGGATTGACTCGTCGGGTGGCGAACTTCATTTTCTTCCTCTTGCTTAAGCCTCGAGTGATCATGCATGGAATCACATGATTATGCTGCAGGCATCTCTGACATATTAATCGAGCGATGTTCGTACGGAGCTCGACGGCAGGGAAAAGCCTATCGCGCAGCTGCGCTGAAGTACTACCACCGCGCAAGAGTAATAATAATAAAGGGAAGAAATGGAAGAAGATGTTCGTTCTAGTTTTGAGACGACAGCAAAAGGCTATATCTGTCAGCGATCTACACCTGGGTAGCCGCTGGGTCACTTTTTATCCTATGTCGAAGGTGAGATAGGAAACGACGAGCCGTATGTATGGTTGACGCGCAACGCGGTGCACGTTTCGCGTTCGTGTGAAACACACTGCGCTCCGATCAAACGATCCCATCACGCCCAATAAAAAACCAATTCGCGACGAGACAAAGCACCTGGATTCTTCTCTTATACTGGTATACTACAATATACTGTACTACATATACGGTGGATGCTAACGAAGCAAAGAGTAAGGAAGAGGGACACAGCGCGGCCTAATTGGTCCTGCGGATTGTCGTATGTTGCTTCAGCATGTCATGGCACAGGTCGCGATGGTTTTCATGTTGGGTTTGTTTTGGTTAGTGCTTGTCTTGTTTTTTTAGATGAAAGCCTCGACTACATAGATGCATTTGTAGAACATCCACACACGAAAATCACATAGTAAAAAAAGGTAACGATGCAACTGTGTCCAATCGGTAAAAACCGGATCAATGATTTTCATCTGGACATGATGAGTTTCAGCCACCATCTTGCGATCGAGTAGATCTTCCGAGAAACGCGTCATCCAATACTCCACGCCACATGAAACAACGATGGCGCCCTCCAGGGAAAAATGTGGTACATTAGTGTGTATTAACCCCAACCGAAAAATTGTAGGAACCACTGATCCAAATGAGCACACTCGGGGAGGGGAGGGGACAGGCAGACGGTGGCTAGGGTTTGTCGCTAGAGCCCTAAGATGACGTGTGTCGGGAGTTGTTTCCTCTCAAGGTTCCTATGTTGGTGGGGTTTCAAATATCCTGAGTTTGTCATCGGTTATTACCACTACGAGACATTTTGAAGATTATTGGAAAACTAAATTATCACGATAAAAATAGTACCCTCACGGATGACATAGGTTGCGTGCATCCACGGATGCAAAGGCGGAGAGCGCACTTGCGGAGCACAACCGTTTCGATTCTTCTTCATAAATCTGTGCCCTGCCGGACCCTGGAACAGTAACCCCGGTTCAGCCAAAATTTGTACTAGCTCAGCGCAGCAGCTGTTATTTCTCAAAATAAATAAAAAGCTGATGCACGTCGACACTGGAATAAATACATTGGCAGGTCGTTATGCGCGTGATCGCGAGCGTCCGTGCGCACGTACGAAATGTGCACCTCGGGCACGCGTGTTGTTTTGTCTGCCAGCAGAGAGCAGACTTGGCGTTGCTTCGAGTACTAGCTTGCAATTGCCGTAACCCAGGTACCCAACCGAACGAACGGGATTGACTCTGGTCGAGCTTCATTTTCTTCTTCTTCTTGTTTATTTAAGTCCCGAATCATCATGCAACCATAGGCTGATCATGACGGGATTGATCAGCCTATGTTGTTCGTACGGAGCTCGATCAGGCGGCCTCAGTGGCAGCAAAAGCCTACCGAACATAGCCAGACGGAAGTATACCGGACAAGCGTAAATAAACGTTGGAGAATTAAAGAAACTGCGCGCGCGGTTCCTTCGAATGTTGAGACGACCGAAGAAAAAGGCTATGATGATCTCATCGATCTACACCTCTTTATTTTTTTATTTTTGAGAAAATAAACATTGATCTACTACACCCGAGTCGTCGCCGTGTCAGGTCACTTTTTATCCAATCTTGAAGGTGCGAGGAAACGAGCCGTGTATGGTAGACACGCAACGCGATGCACGTTTCGTGTCCTGTGAAACACACTACACTCAGTTATGGATCACACCCAAGCAACATCATTGTTCACGACGAGACAAAGCACTTGGATTCTTCGCTTATACTACTACTCCCTCAAAATAAATAGAGATTTATCAAAATTTAGATAAATCTACACACTATTTATAGTATATAAATACATTCATATCTTAAGTAATTTCAGTAATTTCTAACATCTATTTTAAGACAGAGGGAGTAGTAAACTTTGGACGGTAGATGCTAACGAAGTACTTTGGCATGGCGAAGTAAACTTTGAATGGTGGATGTTAAGAGACTAAGAGCATCTTCACTAGCATTTCCAGGCCGTCTTTTCGTCCGGACGGGAAAAAATCGTCCAGTCATGTTCCCAGGCGCTCACTTTTCGCCGGATACGGTCCATTTTACATCCGAGGTTCGTAGACCGACCCCAGGACACAGGAAACCGCCTGGGAATGCCGGATAAAGCGAAAACAGGGTGGGTCAACCCTGTCGGCGACACAACTCATTCCCCACCATGATTCGGCTCTCCCTCGGCGCAGAGCTTTCCCCCAACTCCCCTTCGCCGCTATGTCGCTGTCGGCGAAGCACCGTCCCGCCCAGCCGAAACCAGACATATAGAAATGCCCACCACGATCGCCGCATCCCTTCCCCTCGGCCTAGACATTGTTTCGCCTCTTCTAGCCTCCGTCGTAGCTCGGCTTCGTTCCGAGCTCCCGCCCACCTCGCGCACGAAGTGTTCGGTGTTTTGCCGGTTCGGCCATGGACTCCGACGACGAGGAGATATTCGCCCTTGCTGGAGGAAGAGACCGTCGACCGCGGAAGATGAAGAGCACATGCAGATCCTCCCCTCCTTGACCCGATTGTGCACGCATACTGCAACGCCGAAGCATCACGGCTAGGCAAACGGTCGCCGGAAGTGCAAAGCAAGGTAGCGGGTGGAGGGCTACTGCATACTGTATGCCGACTAATTTGGTAACGAGCCACCCCACGAAGAGGCCGTGTTTCGACGTCATTTCAGTATGAGCTAGAAACTCTTCCTCGAGAACATGCCTGCCATCCGGGAGTACGACCCTATTTCATATGCAAGAAGGACTGCACCAGCATGATAGGGTTTTCCACATTGTAGAAGTGCACGTAAGAATATTGCTCTTCTCGGTAAATGAATTTTTAAACAACTTACAGAAGAAGGTGTTTGGCAAACCATTCGGTGGAGAAAATATATTGGCTTGAAAGCTGTGTCTCAAGTGGTATGTAAAATCGGCGATTCACACTTTTGGGTTGAACTTATGGCTTCCAAAAAACATTTCTTTCGATTTCGTGCTTTCAATATCAAGGATGGATCACGGATACGCTTCTAGGAGGATAGGTGGCTTCGTCACACTACCCTTCGCGAGCAGTGTCCAACTCTGTATTCTGTTGTGATACATAAAGGGGATACACTCTCCATTGTAATGGAATCAAATCCTCTGAATGTGTCCTTTAGAAAAGACCTCGTGGCTCTGATTAGTATCTTGTAATAATCTATTATTAAGATTGTTCATGATACATTTGTCTGAATGTGTGAATGAGTTTAAATGGAAATTACGAGAAAATGGTAAATTTTCTGTTGACTCAATGTATAGAGCTTAGACAATAGAAAAATATGGAAGATGAAGATACCACTAAAGACAAAAATATTTGCATGATATCTTCGTGAAGGGGTTGTTAGAGATATGCCCAAAAGGCAATAATAAAAGTGATTATTATTATATCTTTGTGTTTATGATGAATGTTTACATCACATGCTATAATTGTATTATTAGGAAACACTAATACTTGTGTGTTTTGTAAACATAAGAGAGTCCCTAATAAGCCTCTTGTTGAACTAGCTTGTTGATTAATTGATGATCATGGTTTCCTGATCATGGACATTAGGATGTGATTAATAACAAGGTTATATCATTAGGAGAATGATGTGATGGACGCACACCCATAGTAAGCGTAGCATAAGATCAAGTCATTAAGTTCGTATTGCTGTAAGCTTTCAAATACATAGTAACCTATTCCTTTGACCATGAGGTTATGTTAATCACCATCACCGGATGGATACTTTGATGACATCAAACGCCGCTTCGTAACTGGGTGGTTATAAAAGTGTCATTGGGTATTCTGAAAGTATGTGTTGAAGCGCATGAACCAAGATTGGGATTTATCCATCCATATGACGGATAGATATGCTCTGGGCCCTCTCGGTGAAATGTCATCTAGTTAGCTTGCAAGCATGTGACTAGGTCACAAGGGATGACATATCACGGAACGAGTAAAGAATACTTATCAGTAACGAGGTAGAACTAGGTATGGAGATACCGACGATCAAACCTCGGATAAGTATAGTGTCGCGAGACAAAGGGAATTAGTTTCATATGTAAGTGGTTCAATCGATCGCGAAGTCATCGTTGAGTATGTGGGAGCCATTATGGATCTCCAGGTCCCGCTGATGGTTATTGATAGGAGATGTGTCTCTATCATGTCTACATATTCACGAACCATAGGGTGACACACTTAAGGTTCGAAGTTGTTTTAAGTAGATATGGACTGTGCGTCGGAGACCGAATGTTGTTCGGAGTCTCGGATTGGATTCGGGACATCACGAGGAGATCCGAAATGGTCCGGAGAATAAGATTCATATATAGGGGATCATTTTCTAAGTTAGGAAATGTTCCAGAGTGTTTGTATGAGGATTCTAGAAGGTTTCGGAATGTTTCGGAAGGTTCTAGAAGATATCTTGGAGTTTGCTTGAAAATCAAGATAGGGATCAAGGAGTCCTGGTAGGTCAAGATACGGAGTCGTGGGGGAGGAGGACTCCTCCCCCCACCTCCAATCCGCCGGCCTACAAGGGAGGGGAGTCCTACAAGGACTCCCCCTCCCTAGGCGCCTCCCTTCTTTAAATAGAGGGGCAGGGGCACCCCCTCCTCCCCTGCTCCCATAACACCCAATCTCTGCCGCCTCTGTCCTCCACCATCTTATGCACAGGCATAGGTGAAGCCCTGCAGAATTCTCTACTCCACCACCATCACCACGCCATCGTGCTGCTGGGATTCCGTGGAGAAGATCTACTACCTCCGATGCTCGCTGGAATGGGGAGAGGAAGGTCTACTTCGACTCCGCACGTGTGACCGACTGCGGAAGCGCTGCCGAATCGCGGCGCCGGAAGGATCGTCCACTTGACCGACTGCGGAAGCGCTGCTGGAACGCGACGCCGGAAGGATCGTCCACACGATCTTGAGATCGGCAAGTGATCGACTACATCAACCACGAGATCTAATCTCGTTAACGCTTTCGGATCTACGAGGGTTAGTTCCTATCTATCTCGTTGCTCATGTCTAATAGATTAGATCTTGGCTTTTATCTAGATTAGATCTAGGTTTTGTTCGTTCTTGCGGTAGAAATTTTTTGTTTTCCATGCTACGAACCCATCAGGGGTTATTCTCATAAAAGATAATCTTGTAAAGAGGAATTGGTATAGAAGTACACAATGTGTTTTTTGTCACCAGAGGAGACTTAGGTATTTATTTTTCCATTGTAAATTCGCTTGTTCTATATGTTCAATCATCCAAGTAGCTTCTGCTTTATCTCCTCCACGCTCAGTTGCCAACGCATTTGGTAACTGGTTGTATGAGATCCATGATAAATGCAGGACTTAGTTTAGGGTGGCATCGCTTGCCATTATTTAGTCGCTATGTCTATGTAGAAATGACTTGATTTTTAATAATAAATTGTCTTCTAACTTGCAGATTATCTAACGGAGCACGGCTACTCTTTGTTTATGAGCTTCTCTACAAAGTGTGGAGTTTCGAGATTTGTATACACTCTTGGAGGATATGGCGAGGAATATTTTTTTCCTGACATGGATGGGCGCTGATGTGCAGATTGATCCTCCATAGGTCTAGGCATATTACTAAGCAGAGCTTGATGTAATGGTGGCCTAGTTCATTCATTGTTTACTTTTGTTTTTTATCAGTTGTGTGCATCCTAATTATGCAGATGCCGGATGTAAACGTTAATAAAGTGTCCATTTTTTTAAAAAGCAAGCAAAAACACGGATATCCGTCCCTAAACATTGTGATTTTTCTGAATTCGACTCATTCTCGAAAATAACAAATCTAGGGATACAATACTGTAGAAGGATAGAGAGATTGGCGGAATATATTGGATATATTATTGAGCCTCGTAGGCAAGTATATATAGACGTACATAGGATTATCTTGGAGTACGAGTCAAGTTAGGCTAGAGTCCTAACTATCCTAAACTAGCATAATAACCATGTCTGTATCATACTCTGACATCCCAGCAGTCGTAGCGATAGCATCGACTGGAACGTCGCGGACGGTTAGACTAGAGATAACCAAAGTAGCATCCAATAGGCTAACATCCCCCCGCAGTAGGAGCGGGAATGTCGTGGACGGTGTCGCGTCGCGGTAGCTTGGACTATAGAGGAAGCTGATGATGCTCAAGCAAGGAGGGATCCAAGAGCGTTGGGCGGTGCCGTAGTTGAAGTAGCCATGCGAGGGGTCGCTATGGTCGATGTCGTGGTTGAGGATGCCGGTGTCAAGGTAGCCGCACATGAAGCCGCATGCGTATAGTGCACGAGGAGGATGACGGAGACGCGTCAACGCAGTCATCGAGGGCGTCGATGCCGAAGCCGATGCAGTGCGAGCCATCGAGGACAAGGTGCGGCCATAGTTTTTCTAGAACTAGGCGCACGTCGGGGACGAATGCACACTCCGGTTTTGCTAGAACCGAGTATGCAAAGAAGAACTTGTCGGTGATGCGGTCAAGGCAGTCGTAGAGGGGTTGATGCCGAAGAAGACGTTGTCGAAACCGATGAAGACGAGGCGCAGATTCGAGCTTGCAATACTCGGGAACGCGTCGGGGATGAAGGCACTCCCGGTGTTGCCAGTATCAGACGTGCGGGGGCAGGGATCATCATGAACTTGTCGCCATGTCAGAAAGACTAGCAGAGGAAGCCTCTAGAGTGGTTGCGATGCGCAGAGCGGCAAAGGGAGAAATGTTGGCGTTGTTCGCGGTTGTCGGAGTAGAGTAGCAGGTGGTGTAGTCATGGATGAGGCGATGACGCTGGCGGCGAAGTTGTAGTGGACAAAGACGTAGAAGGCGGCGAAAATAGCAGCGACCTGGGGTAGTCATGCTAGATGCCTGGAGTGGCGATGGGGTAGTCGGTGGGACCTGCGACAGCGTGAGATCGCCCTGCAGGTTACCTTGTGAAGTGCGGCGACGGTTCTCTAAGTAGGCGAGGAAGAAACCCGACGACGTGATGAAGACCATGTGCAGACGGCAGCGATCTTCGCCTGTAGGAGATGACACGGTGAAAGCCGAGGACGTCGATGCACCGGAACGGCGAAGTAAACTGCGTGCAACGATGCTACGATCCGAGGGGCGGCATAGCTGCATGGTGCAAGTTGGTGCAGTGGCTGGGGTCTGGCTGCCGATTCCTGGAAGGAAGCGGCTAGGTCGAGCCGTCCTCTCCTGGTGATAGTGGGAGGAGCGCAACGACATAGGGAACCGGGACGGTGTGTTCGACGGGTGATTTCTTACAGGTTCATCGGGTTTGGGTGATTTCTTACAGGTTCATGGGGTTTGGACGCGCTATGAACCTGCTGCTGGTGGAGGCCACGGGTGGAGGCCGTAGTTCAACGACCTTGAGTTATGTGAATTTCTTCCAGCGGAAGCGAGCTCTCTCCTCTCCTTCCCATTATCCTGGTCCTGTGGAAAAATTATTTTAAGCAGGTCCTGCTACTCGCGGTGGAGTGTTGGTCAGAGTGAATTAAATTTATTTGCTTTGTGTTTTATGGATAAACTGGCCGAAAAACCGATACAACACAACACAACACCACACGCCAGCCCTGAGGCTGCGCTTCACACGTGTCGACGACCAAACAGGTCGACACCACACTTCATCGCAACAAGCGGAAGCGAAAGACCAGAGCCACCGCTCCAAACTACTATGCCAGCCCCAGGGTCGCGCCCCACCTGGCCGAAGACGAACTGGCCTTCGCCAAAAAACCACCAAAACACACCACAGGTCCCTCAGTCCGGTGGACGTCCAAAGCAAGGCTCCAAGAGGCAAAGCGACACAAGAGCGCCGCTCACGCCCGATCCCGCGAGGGATCTAGGGTTTCCCCCAGAGAGCCCGGGCAGAGGAACAAGAAACATTCGCTTCGACGACGACTTATAGAAGGATGTGGCGTCCACGTGCGTCACCATCGTCAGACCCGGCCACCGTCGGGACAAGGCTTTCGCCCAGCTAAGAGTCTTGAACCTCACACCCGCCCAACAAGGACCGGCACAACCACCATACCTCCCCTCCCCCACCAAGCTTCTAACGATCATCAAGCATCCCTTCCGCCGCCACGCCTAGGTTCCCCGTCGTCGCGACGAATGCCGCCGTCCGGATCATCACCGCTGCCTGCGAGATAGTTGCCGAAAAACAACCAGAGCGAACCCGGGCAGCCGCCACCGCGAAAGGGACCGAAGATCACCGCCACCATGAAACCTCCCTGGCGGCCCAGATCGAGCCTCGGAGGAGCCCGCGCCGCCACGACGAGCCCTCCGTCCACGCGTTGCCTGCCAAGCACCACCGTCCTCCGACCGCACACACCGCCGCGCCCCCGCCGTGCAAAAACATCCCCCCGCGCCGTCACCACCCGTCGGAGCGGCCGCCCGCTCAAGCCCATCTAGGCCTCACCACCGAACGCAGCCACCAGTCGTCCGACGGGGGCTCTGAGCGCCGCCATGGCTTCCACTCGCCGATCCGCGCCGCGCTGCCCACGTGAGGACTCGCCGCCAGCATCGCTCCCTGCCGAGAAACGCCGGCCCACGCCGCCAAACCTCACAGGAGCGAGAGAGCCTGAGACCCCGCCGCCACCGACGCCACACGGGAGTTTCCCGGCGGCGGCGAGGGGAGAGGGGAGGGGAGGGGGCCTGCACCAGTGCAAGGGGGGCCTCCGGGGTCGCCCACGGGAGCGACCTGGGAGACGAAGCGAGTCGGGTCCTGTTCGCCGCGGAAAATAAAAGAATTGTGTATATACTTTAGTTGACTTTAGGGTAAACTTTTGGCCGCTTCAGTTTCTCATCAAAACTTTTTTTCTTCCGGTGGAACGCACGGGCTCGTTTCCTAGTATTGGATAATGCATATGTACACTCTTTTATTGGAAATAAATATCCTTATATATTAAATTTGTGGATGTGTCTCGTGCTTCAATCTCTTTATTATTTTAATGTTGTGAAGCATCATAATAAATTATTTGATTGAGCGCGTGAGTGATTTATTAAATGAATGTATATTCCATATATTGGTACCTAAATTTGTGTTTAATAATAATATAAACACATTAATTATATTGCGGTAATAATAATATAGTGTTACTATCACTGTTACTATGATGAAAAAATGTGTTACTCGATTATAAATTGTAGTGTTACAAGATTTGGATATTATGTTACTAATTGCATCGTAAGACTAAAAAATGTTACTAATTATGTTACTGTAGTTACAAAAATGTTACCCCAACTTTCTACGGCTATGAAAATATGTTACTACTAGTGTTACTATAGTTAAAAACGTGTTACTAATGCATCTAGTAACATGCAATATGCATGTTACTACAATATAAATTGTAACACAATATTTGACATATGGTAACAATTATGATGTGTGATCGGGAAAACCACTTAGTAACACGGCCTAATGGAACACATGCCACAATCTGTTACTGGAAGGGCCAGTAACACTATTTTGGACCTGTGGTAACACAAGACGGTGTTACACAAGCCGTGTCCTGTTGTAGTGTATTTTACTGAATATTACTTTGAAAGCTATCATTAAAAACCTTATTATGTTTGAACTCCTGCAAATTTTTAACTATTCTTTGACCAAGAACAAAGTTTTCCATTACCAATTATGATTTACTTTGTGTATCTTTATTATGTTTCTTTTACTTATTGCAAGTTAAGTTATATAATAGTGAGTTGTTTTCTATTATGATGTGTGTATTGATGAATGTGATGCTTTTTGTCCGTATTCTCTTTATCGACACTTCACTCCATAAACCTGTGGACATGTTTATTGAGCTCAGTTTTCGCTTTGAGACAGGTGAAGTCTAAGCTTGGGGGGAGTTGATACATCCATTTTGCATCACTATTCTATATCATAATTTACTGTTATTCATTGATACATTTCATATTAAGAGAAGATACTTATGTTATTTCATGGTTATGACTTTTGGAGGATGGACCACTGAATTCAGGATTCTGATGGAAAAGGCACTGTTTGGAGGCAAAATGCGCGAATATCAGAAAATCCCGGAAAATATATGGAAAATCCTTTTTTCCAAACGACAAAGAAAGCCAGAAGGAGAAGTGGAGATGGGCCACAGGGGACCCACACCACCCCCTGGCGTGGGCCAGCCCTGGCCACGCAACCAGGTGGTGTGGCCACCCTGGCCCACCTCTGGCATCGCCCTATGACGCATATAATCCCCTCGAAACCCTAAGACTCGGGGAGTGACCACAAAAAGATCTCGTCGCCTCTGCGGGGCGGAAACTACAGAGAGAGAAAGAGCTCTCCGATAGGTAGAAATCTGCCGGGAAAATTCCTCCCGGAGAGGGGAGATCGTCGCCATCAACACCACCATCAAGTTGGACTTCATCGGGATCATCATCATCTCCACCAGCACCATCATCACCACTACATACCTCTGTAACAATTAGTTTGAATCTTGCATAGTTCTTAGGGGAAACTTTCCGGTGTTGATTACTTGTTGTAGTTGATGCTATTGAGTGGAACCATTAAAATATTGTTATGTTCAGATTGTTACTTATCATTATTTCATCTTTGATTTTGATTCTGTCTCGTGAGTAGTTCTTTTAGTTCTTGAGGACATGGAAGAAGTCATGTTGTTAGTAGTGGAATTGTGTCAAGAGAGATTCAATGGTTTGATAATTAAGTTGTGGTGTTATTCTTCTACTGGTGTCATGTGAACGTCGACTACATGATACTTCACCTTGTGGGCCTAGGGGAATGCATTATGTATTTGGCTACTAATCGTGGGATTGCCGGAGTGACAGAAACCTGAACCCCCGTTAGAAAACCTTTGCATAAGGGAGTGTAGGATCTCAAAGTTTAAGGTCGTGGTTAGGTTTTTATCTTAATTACTTTCTTGTAGTTGCGGATGCTTGCAAGGAGTATAATCACAGATATGTATTAGTCCTAGAAATGTCAGTACATTAGCATAGGTTCACCCACACAACACTTATCCAACCAGAGAAGATTAATCAACTATGTGAAGCGAAAGCACTTGACAGTATTCCCATGTGTCCTCGAGAACGTTTGGTCATCTTAAGTAATACAACCGGCTTGTCCTTTGCTAAAGAAAGGATTGGGCCACTTGCTGCAATTATTATTATTGTCTTTTATTTATTCGCACTTTATTTATCTGCATTATCAAAAACCCCTAAATTCCGTTTGCTAAGTATTTACAGAGAATTCCTGATCCAAGCCACTCGTCAACATCTTCTGCTCCTTGTTGGGTTCGACACTCTTACTTATCGAAAATACTGCGATGCACCCCCTATACTTGTGGGTCATCACGCGCCAAGGAAGGCGCGTTCGAAGCCGGTAGCATGGACCAAAGGCGACGGCGCTGCGGCCCGAGGAGGCGACGCAGCGGCAGCCCATAGTTCGATCGGTGGTAGGCGCGTTCTTGGGGACGTGCTTGGCGTAGATAGGCGCGAGATCGGTTGATCAGACTAACGGTGCGCCGTATGCGCCAGTGCGTGGACGAAGCGTAGATCGGAGTCGATGGCGGCGTTGTCGGTGAAGTCCCGGACGATGACGACGAAGATGATCCGAGGGAGGGCGGTCGCGGTAGCTTTCCAAGGAAGGGGTAGTAGCCGTCTGCGGTGCGTGCCAGCCTGCCGAGGCAGGCGCAACAGCGGGGAGGGGGGGCAGGCGTACAGATGCGTTGTAGATCCTCGATGATGATGGTCGGAGTAGAGGCACGGCGATGACGACGGCGGTGGGCGACTCAATCTGATCTAAGATCGGTAAACCAAACAATAAAACCGATCAAGAGATCAGACTTACAGGGCAGCCGATCACGGATCGGCAAACAAACCCTGCGTACGGGTTGCGCAGCCCCTGACGGAGATCATGGAGATCGACCTCCCCGAGGGCGGCGCGACGGAAGCGTGTTGCTCGGCTAGCGTGGCGCCATGGCGGACGACGACGCTAGGGTTTGAGAAATGGCGGCGGCGAAGCTAGGTGGATGTGGCTAGGTCAAGGGTCTTGCCGCTCTGATACCATGTAGAACGATAGAGAGAGATTAGCGGAATATGTTGGATATATTATTGAGCCTCATGTACGAGTATATATAGTCGTATAAAGGATTATTTTGGAGTACGAGTCAAGTTAGGCTAAAGTCCTAATTATCCTAAACTATCATAATAACCGTGTCTGTATCATACTCTAACAAAGACCGCTGCCATAAACCTTTTATAGGGTGACTCCAATAAAACCTGGGTGGGTGGGACAGGCCTGTGCCACAACTAAAATCCAAATGGCTGGACTAAAAACGGTTTTGGACAGGCCCAGAAACATCACACGGAAATAAACAACTAAGCACTTCAAACTGATAAGACTCGAGCGGCTCAAAATCTGACCTAATGAAAACTCGACTTTTAATTAAGGAAGCAACTCGAGTAGGGAAGAGAGACAACGCAGCCCAATTGGTCTTGCGGATTGTCGTATGGTGCTTCAGCATGGCAGTGGTACCGGTCGCGATGGTTCTGTTTTTTTTTTTTGAGAAACACAATACAAACATAGACGCTCACAATACGTACATATATTCACCCCTACGAACACGCACGCACACCTTATCCTTATGAGTATAGCCGAGGGTTTGTATTCTTTGTAACAATAATCGTAGGTTGTGTGCATCAATCAATGGGTGCAGTGCAGAAGCGGAGAGTGACAAACCAAATAATGGACCCCGGAACAGTAGTAATCCTGCTTCGGACAAAATTTGTAGCTCAGCGCAGCCGCGCGCGAGTTGATTGTGGCTCGCTCGTGTACTATAAATGAGCATCTACGCTGTTATTTCTCAAAACAATAAAAAAACAGATGCACGCTGTCTGACACGACAGCCAACTAAATGTTGGCAGGTCGTCGTGCGCGTGATTGCGGCGTCCGTGCGCTCGTACGAAATGTACACCTCGGGCACGTGTGTTGTTGTGTCTGCCAGCACCCTTTTGGCGTTGCTCCTATAGCTTGCAATTGCCGAAACCCAATCGAACGAACGGGATTGACTCTGGTCGAACTTCATTTTTCTTCCGTTGTTTTAAGTCTCGAGTCATCATGCAATCACATGATGCAGCTTTGACATATATTACCCGCAAATAAAAAAACTTTGACATATAAGGCGCGATCAGCATCACCTAGCGGCAGCAAAAGCCTATCGAACGCAACCGCACCGAGGAAGTACCGAACTAGCGTAGATAGACGTTAAGAACGAAAGAAACTGCGCGACGCGAGCGGAAATCCAATTCGGTTCACGCCTACAAATGAACATATTGTTGAAAAACATATTTCAAAATATAAAAAACATACGCATGTATATCTATAATTATATGTTCGTACACAAATTTTCCCGAAAAAAGAAAATAATTTATGTCCCACGAAAAAGACAAATTTCGGTGCTACAACATGACTATTCACGAACATTTATTTTGTCTTTTATACACAAGCCACATAAAATATTCGTTTAAAAAAAACTTTTGTATCAACATAAAATATTCAGATGTACATACGATTTTTTTTAACATTTTAAATTTTGCTTTTATACAATTTTCATATTTCATAATATGTATATTTACACCCGTGAGACAAAACACCACCTCGCACGAGCGCGGTTCCTTCTCATATCGAGACGACAGAGAGAGAGAAAAAAGGCGATGATCTCATCGATATGCACCTTTTCTTTCTTTGAGAAAACATCAATCTACGCCTGAGTCAGCCCTCAGGTCACTCTATATCCTATCTTGAAGGTGAGAGGAAACGAGCCGTGTATGGCTGACAAGCAACCGCAACGCAGGTTTCGTGTCCTGTGAAACACACTACACCCCGATCAAACGATCCCATCAATTGCCGATCACGCCCGATTTAAAAACAGCAATACTCGCGACGACGAGACAAAGCACTTGGATTCTTCGCTTATACTAGTACTACTAGTAGTAGTGAACTTTTAAATTTTAATGGTGGATGTATGTTAACGAAGTAACGAGTAAGGAGGAGGGCTTTGCGGATTTTGGTATGGTGTTTCAGTCCGGCATGGCACCGCTCACGGCCGGTGATTGCGATGTTGAGTTTGTTTTGGTTAGTGTGGATGTCTTGTGTTGTTTTTTTATTTTATTTCCTCCGTTCAGAAATATAAGACGTTTTAGTATTATCCTAAATGTTATCCCGCAACCGAGTTGTTAGTATAAAACCACCATATTTGTACCTAAATATTGACTTTCTTACCGCACTACGTTTGGCAGATAGGAATCTACCGCATTTTCCACCGTTGTCTAAAAAAAGTATTCCAAAATAACAAGTGGGACCCAATTGTTAGGGGCTATATGCTCGCATGGATTAGGTTCCATATGTTAGACCAATCAAAAAGTAAAATATATTTAAATATTCAAAAAATAAAATTAGGAACACACTCCAATATATGCTGCGAGTGGACGGTTGAGGGACGGCACCGCCCCGGCCTACCCTCCCCCGCCGCTACGTAGTCCAGCAACGTTGATCCCCTTTGCTTGATGTCGCGCCTGCACCGCCTTGCCCCTGCATGCGCCCAACACCGCCTTGCCCCTGCTCGCCAACACTAGTGCCTCGCCTCTTCCTGCTCGTGGCCACCCTCCCCTTCCTCCCCGACCTCAAAAGTGCGGTCGGCGAGTAGGATCAGGAGCTCACGCGTGAGGGCCCATCTGGTGCTCGGAGGAGGTCAACGGGCGTTGAGGGGAGCTCGAGCTAGAGTGGACGGAGTGGTCTGCGTCGTCCACGCCACCCAAGCGCGGTAGCGCCGCCCTGCATGTGCGCGACGGTGGCGGTGTCGTTGCCGAAGGCGGTGCCGTGAGCCAAACAACCTTTATTTATTTATTTCTCTGTTATTATTTTGGATATTATGATTTTTTAATTGGGAAAAAGAAGAAGAAGGCCTGATCTAGCACGAACTAACTCTATCAAGCAAGTGTGGAACCGCAGTTGGAATTTAGCTACAAATACGGTGGTTTTATGTTAGGGCATCTCCACTGGGCCAACCATTTCGGTCACAGGATGTGTCCAGATCGATCCGTTTGGCTCGGCCCGCATACAAAAAACAGGCCATTTTGGCCTCTGTCGGTTTGGGTCGGGGTGCCCTCAGAGGGCGCGACCCACTTTTTTTCCAAACATGAGCATTTAAAAAAACTTACATATATATTGCGCAAAGAGGTGACATAATTAAAATAAACCCTAACTACAACTAGGGATTCTGGCGGCCGACACAGTGGCAGTGGCAACCATGGCCCTGATAGATAGTACGCTGGTGTTGCTGCTGGTGCGGCAACATCATGGGGGCGGGTGGGTGCCGCGTCGGCGCCTTGAGGTCTCACTAGGAGGGATGGGCGATGGATCATAGAGGCCCCACTCATCTTCGAGAGAGCGGAAGATCGCCCTTTCCATATCCAACTCTTCCTGAGATCGGTCGAGGCGAGCACGCAGGGCTGGGTCTCCGGGGTTGGCACAAGAGGCGCGCAAATCTCTGTCGGTGTCGCCGGCACCGACGCCGTGACGTCTGTGGGCGCCAACTTCCTTGTGCAGGGTGTCGGGTGTCCCCTCCCATTCCCCTCCATGTACCGAGAGAAATCCTATGACTTGTCCGGGCAGCAGCGTCGTCATCGTCGCACCCCTTCTTGAATATGTTTCTTGGTACACGACGATCCGAAGGCGTAGGAGTGTGGTAGGAATCCTCCGGAGGACACATCGGTTACGAGTCATCAACGCTTTTGTCGATCCGGCATTGTCGGTATTTATTTCTCTTTTCTTTCTCTTGTTTTTTCTTTTTGGGCTTAGTTGTGTTGTCTGCTCTGGTAGTGATCTTGTGATTGTACCGATTTGTGCTAGTTGCTATATTAATATAGCGGGACGAAAGGATGATTCGGAGCGCCCACCACGGCACAGCGGGATCACCTAGGACTGAAATAAAAATGGAAAATGGGACTGTGTTGGCCACGGGAGAGATTGGGAGAAGAAGATGATTATGACACCCGCGGCTCCACTGTTAGCGAGAGTAGGTGCAACCCAGTTACGGATCATTGCTTCCCGGTGCATCGTAGTCCAATATAGGCTGGGATGCAAATACTTTAGGCTGCGGACCATTGGGTTTTTGACTTTAGGATTCGATCGGTCTAAATTCTACGAGTTCAACCTTTTTTTTTACGTATGTACGCGTTCAAGGTTTGACATTGACTATTTTCGCCACAAAGCAATGTTGGTGTTGTTTCAGTTCCTCCAAACAAAGACTAGCCGAGTGTTAGTAGAACGCAAGTCGTGGTGCGCGTGATTGCCGCGTCCGTGCACGTACGTACTCACGGCGCACGTGCTGTGTTGGCCATTAAAATTTGGCGTCGCTACCTTGCAATTGCCAACCCAACCGAACATGATTGACCTACTTACATTAGGTCGAATTCATTTTTCTTCCTCTCTTGAAGCTTCGAGTGGCTCATGCAGTATGTCCATCACATAACGCCGGCAGGCAGGTAGGCAGCTTTGACATCTCGAGCCACAGCTTGAACGGAGGCCAACAGCAGGAACACAAACAACTTCCATCCACTGAGGTAGTACTAGTACTGCGCAAGCGTGTAATGATAACGGGACAGAAAGCTAGCGCTATACTAGAAAGGAAGCCATGTTCCATCAAAAATTTGAGAGGAGTGGAGAAGGAAGGTCTCATCTAGTAGTACACCTGTAGCAGCTAGCTAGCTGTCCAGTCGTTCTCTTTTCATCCTGATTGAAGTTGAAAGACATCGAACCGGCTGGATGTATGCATGGATGAGTAGTTCAGTACCCACAATGCAATCCATGTTTCGTGTCCATCTCGTCTAATAATAAATTCGTAAAATACCAATGTTGTTGCTCCAACATATCCAATCCATGCACGCACCTGGACTAGATCCTTCACTTGCACTCGTACGATCCTGGTCCCCCGAGGCTTAGAATTAGATAGGATGGCTAAATCACTGTCCGCGACGATGTGAAATCGAAGGGAGGCGCGTTGTTCCATTCCAGTTAGATAGGGTGTGCAGGCAGGGAACCATGCATTAGACTCGCTCACCGGGACCTCTATCTCTGCTTAGCTTTGCTGCTTGTTCTTGCTCCAGGGGCCTGTCCCACGACTTCCGAGAATTCATAATGTTTGCTTCTGATGCAAACTTGCTGCTACCGTGTGTCCAAACTGAAGCAACAGCAATGCTGCTGTTTCAGCTTTCGAAGGAGGGGGAAAAGCACGACGTCGCTGGTTCATGTATCGTGAATTTGGGTGTGGCGTTCGTCTAGCTTCCCATCCTAAACTCGAACTGACAGGAACCAAAGCCAGTGGGGGAGCACACAAGAACCTTGGCGGGCGCGGCGTTCAGCAACTGCGCCTTTTTATGTTCTTCCTCTTCTTTCATTCATTCTGAACGCAAGATAGAAGCCACGCCCCCGACCCGACTGTGAGAGTCGCGCCGTCCCACGACTATGGACGTGCCCACTGTGATCCTATAGAATCGCGTCGCGTGCTGAGCAACCGAACGGAAACAGATAACCGTATTTTAGCGGACAATCCGACTGTCTAACTGAAGAAGAAAACGCTTACTGACGAAACTGTATGTCGAGCAGCAGCAGCCGCTGCTTTGGTTATTCAAATTCAAGATATCCGCTGAAAGCCGTACTCGAATCGACGCGGTGCTCGTTGTTCGTTGGACAGGCGATGGAGGTGGATGACCACTGACAATCTCGTGGTGGCGCTGTGGCCAGGCCGCCGGGGCCGGACGTCAGGGATGGCGAAGGAGCATTGACAGGGTGGGGCTCGAAAAATGAAGGTTGGGAACATACAGAGTGTCAGGAATTCCAATAACGACACAAACACGAAAGCACACCATCGGAGCAAGTGGCGCCATTAAACGTCAGCGATCGTGCTAACGATCAGTGGACTTTGACTTCGTCGCAACAGCACCATGCTCGCTCCAACTCTGTCAAGTCGATCACGTGAATCACTAGCTTGTTCGTCAGCTTCAGCAACACCGGAGAGAGAAGACATGTCCGAAGGGAGGCGGCATGTGCTGCTCCCGTCTCGAGAAGACGAAAAATAGGGCTCATCCACCGGCGCCAACATGTTAAGGATGCTCATGCCGCCACCACCATCGGCCAGACCCCGCATGACCCAGCACTACAGACTCCACGATCATCCCGCCATCGACGGTGTCTGGACAACCGCTCGACTACAAACCGGGTGCTCCCACCAAAAGATCTTGTTTTCGAAGCGAAGCTTTCATCAAAGTAGTGATGTTGAGGACACCACCATCGCCAATCCAATAAATGGATCTCGGTTTTCACCGGAAAACAAGATCGGAGGATGAGATTAGTGATGGATCTCCTCGGTGACGCCTTCAACAAAGAAAACGACACCCGAAGGTGTTGTCATCATCGGCATTGATAGATGTGGAGAAGGACTTTCGTCCAGAGAAACCGCACCTAAGCCAGGAACATCATCGACACACCTTAGGCATCAGAGCCACATCGAGCAACACATGTATCTTGTCGGAGCACCACTAGGGCGGCCATATGTGCCACCGCTACGTGCGAGGCCGAGGTCACGGTGGAGGCCGTGGCGGAAGCGGAAGAGTAGCTACCGCCAGGGGTGGCGGTGGAAGCAGTGGAGGGGGAGGCGGCGGAGGAGGAGGACGACCCGCTGGTGGCCTCCTCTTTGGCCTAGAACGAGGCAGCCGTGCACGTGTGGTCGAATTTGGATGAGGAATGGATCGTCCGGACACGTGTGGTCGAATGAGTCATACCGCTGGGGCTAGTTTTTCCCTGCCGCCTGTCCGCGCGGATGGATTGAGACATCCGTGGTCGATTGGGACAGCCCTATGTGGAGATGCCCTTATCCCGGATATGTACGGTTGCTTTTCACGTGCATGCAATATCTTAGCCTCCGGACCATAGGGATTTTGACTTCATGATTCAATCTGTGTGGATTCTACTAGCTAGTTCAATGTTTGATCTGGACTATTTTTGGCCATAAAGCAGTGTTTGTGTTATTTCAGTTCCTCTCCTCCAAACAAAGACTAACTGAATGTTGGGCACGCGCAGGTCGTGGTGCGCGTGATTGCGGCGTCCGTGCACTCACACACGGCGCACGTGCCGTGTTCGCCAGCGAGAGCCCTTTAAAATTGGGCGTGGCTACCTACCTTGCAATTGCCGAAACCCAACCGAACATGATTGACTTACTACTTAAGTCGATTTTTTCTTCGTTTCTGAACTCTCGGGTGACAACGCATGCAGTAAGTCCATCACATAACGCCGGCAGGCAGGCAGGCAGCTTTGACATCTCAGGCGCCACAGCTTGTACGGAGGCCAACAGCAGGAACACACACAACTTCGAGCCACTAAAGCAGTACCTCGCAAGCGTAATGATAACGTGACAGAAAGTTAGCTACTCCCTCCGTTTCAAAATATAATGTTTTAGTTTTGTGAAAGGAGTGTATCTAGGTCCCTTTTAGTGTCTAGGTTCACTCCAAATCTAGATGAATCTAGATACTAAAAGGGTCTAGATACATTTTAATTCATAAAGCTAAAACATCTTATATTATGAAACGGAGGGAGTAGAAAGAAAGCCATGTTCCATCAAAATTTCGAGACGAGTGGAGAAGGATGGTCTCACTCTCATATAGTACACCTGACTAGCAGCTAGCTAGCTAGCCAGTCGCATCCCAGTCCAGCTATGCGCATCGATCAGTACCCACAACGCACTGAACATCGGCTGTCCATCTCGTCCAATATTACTGGTCCAACACCCGCAAGCCACACACGCGCACCTGGACTGGATATGATCCTTCACTTCTACCCATACATACTCCGTAGGAGATACTAGGATGGAAGAGAGACTTAGCAGTTAAATCACTGTCTGGACGATGGGAAATCGAAGAGAAAAGCAGGCAGGCTATACATAAGTGGATAGATGCAACAGGCAGGCTGGTAAACAGGCAGGAGGGCGTCACCGGGACCTCTAGGCATGGCTGTCTCCGTTTATCCGCTGCTTGTTTGTTGCTCCAGGGGTCGCTGTTGGATAATAAATAGTGCCTGTCAAGAACGCGTAACGTTTGCTTCTGATGCAAACTTGTTGGTGCTGGCTGGCTGCCTGCGCACTGCACGTTGCACGGTCGTCGGTGTTGTGGCCAAACTGAAGCAACAACAATGTTGTTCCAGACTTGTCAAGGCGGGACCGGACGATCGATCTTGCTAATCGTCCCGAGCTTCTGGAGGGGGCGACGGAGGTAGGCCAGACCCAAGAGGAAGAGGTCGTGGTGGTGGTGTGACGGGAGCTTGACGTTGGCGCGCGGCGGCAATTCAAAGGAGCATCAACGGAGGTCACTGGTATGGCTCGAAACGACGGTGGGAGAGCACCCGCATGTCGACAAACTGTTAGACATGTAATTTTGTCCACCATGTCGACTTTCTTTTTTCTTTCGTTTCTGAAGTCTCGAGTGACTCGTGCAGTATGTCTGTCTATCACATAACGCCGGCAGGCAGGCAACTTTGACATCCCGGTCCGTTTGGGGGGTACCGGTGCCCCAGCAGGCCGACCCATTTGATATGCCCCACTGCACCATCATCGTCATTACCGGTTCTAATGGCGATCATTCTCGAGGTGATAATGACGATCAATATCCCTCGACCGCCGCCGTCTAGGCTTCCCGACCGGCAGGCCGAGGTTTTCCCACGTGCGGCAAAGTCAGACGCGCGCAGGGCAACGTTTGGGCTCCCACCCTGCCGTGGAGCTATATATGCGGCAAAGTCAGGCGCGCACAGGGCAAAATTTGGGCTCCCACCCCGCCGTGGAGCTATATAGGTAGCCGGCGCGGCGAGGGGGACGACCAACCCCAAAGCCACCCACATACCAACAATGGCTTGCCACAAGATCACCACCTGGGCAAGGATAGGAATGTTGTCGCAGCCGCTACACCAAGTGGGGCGAGGGCCGCCTTGCTGGAGCGGGAGGAGGCGGTGATTGCGGCGAAGGAGGAGCTAGCAGCGATTGTGGCGGAGGCCGTGCACGAAGAGGAGATTGCGCGAGGTCGATGCCGCGCTAAACGCATCGCGCCGACGACGCGTGCGACGGGGCGGTCACGGAGATGCTAGCGGTGGCTCGCGCATTGCAAGAGGAGGTGGCAGTGATGGACAATGTAGCATCGGCGGCCATGGAGGCGTCGGACGTCGACACGGTGGTCGTGAACGAGAACGACGATGACAATGATGCCTAGTTGGAGGAGATCGATGACAAGATCGCCGTGCCGGACATCAGCGACGAGCAACGGATTCTGCTCGCCTCTTTTGCCACCGCCAAGCACGACCCGACGATCGCGCGTTCATGGTGGACAAGCGGGAGGTCCTAGCGGTCATCCTAGAGGCCAGGGTGGCCACACGCGCCGCCACTACGCCTGTGGCCTAGGACACCGAGGAGGCCACCCTAGAGGCCACGGTGGAGGTGGAAGAGTAGCTGCCGCCAGAGGAGGTAGTGGAAGCCATGGAGGAGGAGGCAGAGGACGATGACAACTCGCTGGTGGTCTTCGCTTTGTCCCAGGCCGAGGCAGAGGCAGCGAAGGCGACAACCGAGACGACCGCGCAGTAGAACGCCGAGTTGGAGTGAGCGCTAGCGCAGCGCTGCCGGGAGGGGGTGGGAGGATCCAGAGAGAGGAGTCGGCCCCGCACAACCGTCAAGCGGAAGGCCTTGCAGGCCGGGATTGAAGCGACAGGGCGGTCATCCAGAAGGCGTGCTAAGATGGCGCCGGACCGTATCGCCAAGCTAAGAAAGGCAGATAGTGAGGACACCGTCGACGCTGACCAGTGGATGTCGGAACCAGACATCGTTCGGTGCCACCGCCGTAGGGCATGGGAGGCAAGCAACTTTTTGATCGCCGCCGTCGTAGGTAGTAGGACAGGACAACATGCAGGTTTTTGGGTCACCACCATCCTTGTCTGTGTCGTTGTAATCATTGGAACAGTTAATTAACGACCTAGTATTTTATTAGAAATTAATGCGCCACTGCCATGCCAGGCCGCTCAACCGACGCGCGGACATAATCGTACGCACTCTTTGTTCGCGGCGACACATTCCCAGCTCATTTAGGCGAAAAATGGGTCGACTTGGACACGCGTAGTCGAATGGGTCACGCCAGCTGGGGCGAGTTTTTCCATGCCGCACGTCCGCCCAGACCGATTGGGATAACCCGAGGTCGAATGGATAAGCTTAGTGGAGATTCCCTTGTCCCGGGTATGTAAGGGGCATCTCCACTGGCACGACCAGACCGGTCCGCTGGCATCCGAATATGTTCGGACGGACTCGTGCAGCGTGCGTGGCTCTCTAGTGAGGCGACCCATTCTGGAACGACTCGTTCGGTCCGACCCATTGGCACACCAAATTTGGACAATATTTGAGTCGGCCTGGACAGCGCTTAGACCGCGCGGATGTCTGTGCGGGTGTTCTTCAGTCGGCCGCTCGGACCCATATGTAAGTGAAACATTAATGAAAATTTGTTTTCCATTAGATTTGGCCCTACCCATTATAAAAAGACACATTTGAACCAAAAAAAAGATTAATGCTATTACTGGAGGAGGACGTCCCTGCGGCTACTCGTCGTCGTTTCCATGGCCTCCATTGCCACTGCCGCTGGCCCCATCGATCGCCACCCTCATTGCCTAGATGGCATGCTGCTAGAGGCGTTCACATCGACGTAGGCCAGGATCCGCCGCCTTGCTCGCCGCCTTCTAGCGGTCCACATCTCGGTTGGCCAGGCCCTCTCCATCTCAGCCATCCACTGGTCCCTCGCCTTCTGGTCGGCTTGAGCCATCTCTAGCGCCTCTCCCCTGAGGACCTCCGTCGTCGACCTCACTGCCGCCTCCGCTAGCCGATCATCGGCGACGCGATGTACCTGCTCCTCCCGGTGGGCGTGGTCTTTCGCTGCCTCCCTGCGATGCGACCTCTCGGCAGGGGTCGCCCTCACCGGAGCCTGCACGTTCTGCAGGGGGACGGCGATCGCCTCCTCTTCCTCCACCACCTCCGCCTCCTCTTCGTCGTCCTTCTCCCCCTCCGTCTCATCCCCATCGACGATAACCCACGCGCTCCTCCTCTGCCACCGCGTCGGCGGCGTACTCGCGCTCCTTCTGTGCTTCCGCTGCCCTGCTTGCGACGGCGGCGTGGCGAAGCTCCCGCATGGCGACCTTGGTGGCCTCTCTGGCCACCTCCTCCGGCGTGGTCACGCCTCGTGGTGGATCGCGCGGACGGCCGCTGACGGCCCCTGTCCACCGCCTCCACCGCCTCTTTGGCGGCGACGAGGTGAATTTCGTGCACTGCCTATTGGGCGGCCTCCCTTGAAGCCGCCTCCACCACCTCCTACAGCGTCTCCTCGACCACAAGGCCTTCATCCTCGAAGGCGGCCACCTCCTCCTCGGCCTTGCGTTGGGCCATTGATGGTCTGAAGCTCGACACCGTCGTAGGAGCACTACGGGAAGCGACTACTGCACAACTCTCTAATCTTGGTCTAGTTGGCAATCTTGCGGCGAGGCATGGCTGGCGGTGGTTGGCGGTTTTTTCGGCGGTGTTTGCTCTTGCTTGGCTTATTGTCTCCGCCGCGCCGGTGGCCGTCTCTTATAGAGCGTGGCGAATGCGGGAAACGGCTGGCTAGGCGCGGGAAGTTTTCTGGCGCAGGCTGAAGGCGCGCGAGGGAAACCGAACCCAACGGTGGCGGGAAAAGCCAATGGCGCGGGAAGCCAACGGCGCTGATAGCATACGTCGTGTCGCCATTAATGTCCCATCGCCGAGGGCGTCAAGCAGTGACAGCGGGGGAGACGTACAAGATGCATCGGGCCACTGTGTGTGGCCCCTCGAATAGAGCGGACCACAACCAAATCCCACTGCGGCCTAACCCATCCAGACCAAAACGGATGTTTCGGATCGGCCGATGAAGATACCCTAACGTTGCTTTCTACGTGCACCAAACAGCTTCAGAGTCCAATCTAGGCCGGCATGCAATATCTTAGCCTGCGGACCATAGGGATCTTGACTTCATCATTCAATCTGTCTGAATTCTACGAGTTCAATGTTTGATCTTGACCATTTTTTGGCCATAAAGCAATGTTGGTGTTATTTCAGTTCCTCTCCTCCAAACCGAGACTAACTGAATGTTGGGCACGCAGGGTCGTGGTGCGCGTGATTGCGGCGTCCGTGCACTCACACACGGCGCACGTGCCGTGTTCGCCAGAAAAGCCATTTTAGGAAAAGCCCTTTAAAATGGACGTCCCTACCTTGCAATTGCCGAACCCGACCGAACATGTTTGACTTACGTACTAAGTCGAAATTCTTTTTTCTTCGATTTCTTGAAGTCTCGTGGTGACTCGTGCAGTGTGTCCATCACATAACGCCGGCAGGCAGGCAGCCTTGACATCTCGGGCCACAGCTCGTCCGGAGCCATATTCCACCCACAACTCCGTCCACTGAAAGTAGTACCTCTGCGCAAGCGTAATGAATAATGATAATGGGACAGAAAGCTAGCTAGCTACTAGAAAGGAAGCCATGTTCCATCAAAAATTAGAGACGAGTGGAGAAGGATGGTCTCATCTAGATCTAGTACACCTGAGTAGCAGCTTAGCTAGCTAGCTGTCCCGTCGCTCACTTTTCATCTTGAACTGAAGTTGAAGGAGATCGAACCAGCTGGATGTATGCATGGATCAGGTAGATCAGTCCCCACAACGACGATGGCAAGCGGCACCCGCATAACAAATCCGCGAAGCAAAATATAGATAAGAAGGGATCTCGAAAGTTAATACAGTAAAATTTAAGAAGGATTAGTGAAAAAGTTGTGCCGTAACCTGTCCAGTTGACACCCTATCCACAACCCAATCCATGTTTCGTGTCCATCTCGTCCAATAAATTCGTAAAATACGTACCAATGTTATTGCTCGAACATATCCGAGCCACGCACGCATCTGGACCGGATTCTTCACTTGCACTCTCGTACGATCCTGGTCCCCGCGGGAGGCTTAGATAGGATGGCGAAATCACCGTCTGCGACGATGTGAAATCGAAGGGAAGCGGGTTGTTCCATCCCGTTGTATGGACCAGGGTGCAGGCAGGGAACCATGCATTAGACTCGCTCACCGTCCCCGGAGCCTTAGATAGGATGAACCATATCTCTGCTTAGCTTTGCTGCTTGGTGTTGCTCCATGGGTCCCTGTTGAATAATCAATACTGCTGCGCCCGAGAATGCATAATGTTTGCTTCCGATGCAAACCTGCTGGGTGCTGCGGCTGCCTGCCTGCGCGTTGCACGGTCGGTGTTGTGGCCGAACTGAAGCAACAGCAATGGTTGCTGGTCCCAGCTTTCGAAGGAACGGGGGGGGGGGGGGGGGGGGGGGGGGGGGGGGGGGGGGGAAACACGATGATGCTAGGTCACGTATCGTGAAATTGGGTGTGGCAATCGTCTAGCTTGCCAGCCTAAAATCGAACTGACATAGAGGGGGAGAGAGGGAGCACACGAGAACCTTGGCGGACGCGGCGTTCAACGTCTGCTGCTTTTTTTTTTGTTCTTCCTCTTCTTTTATTCTGAACGCAAGATAGAAGCCACGCCCCCAACTGACCAAGTCGCGCCATTCGAGGACTCGGGGCGTGCCCACGGTGATCCTCCTATAGAATCGGTGGCGTCGCACGGATCGCGTGCTGAGCAACCGAGCGGAAACGGCTAACTGTATTTTAGCGGAGACTCCGACTGTCTAACTGAAGACGAAAACCTCTTACTGACGAAACTGAATGTCAACAATCAGCAGCAGCCCCTTTTGTTATTCAAATTCAGCGTAGCTGCTGACGGTCGTCCTCGAATTGACGCGATGCTCGTTGCGCGTTGGACAGGCGATGGAGGTGGGCGACCAATGACAAGGTGGTATGGCGAAGAAGAAGCATCGACGGAGGCCGTTGGTGGGGCTCGGAACGAAGGTCGGGAGACCACCACGTCCACCATAACGACGGCACAGAATCGGGCCGCTTGCGGTGCTAAACCTCAGATTTTCGCATTTCATTAGACGGGGTGTGTGGTAGCGCTGCAGGCCTGCGGTGCTCCGCAAATATACGAGGACGTACGGTCAATTCAAGCAGACTCCAGGAGCATACTGTTGTAATTCATGCAGGCTTGTACTAGATTTTTGTTTTGTTTTGAACACAGGGAGCCCCCCGAAGGGGCGAGAAGCCTTATCTTCGTACCATGCAGTGGGTGTACGGATATTTTACAGAGAACCCCATAAAACAGGAATTAACACACGGGTTCCTAAAAAATGCAGAAAGGACCTTGCTAAAAGATGATAAATTACAATCTGGTCCTTCTCTTTCCCCACCGACGAGCCGGAGGAAGCCAGACTTGCCGTCGTCAAACACCGCCGCGGAGACTTCGCCACTTGCTTCGATGCCAACCAGAACCACCGCAACAGTTGGCTTCAAAAGGGGCCTCCGAACGGAGGTTAAACAAGGGTTGGAGCATACCAGCAGTTTCCACAGGTCGCCATGGACCAACAAGGATGTGCTCGAGAAATTAAAGGCTTCAACTCTCCGCCACCGACGACATCCAGATCAAAACCTAGCAACCCTTCTTGCAACAGCAGCTCCACCAAGGAGAGGAGAAGAGTAGAGCGTAGCTTTTATCTCCATCTGAACACCACTGGTGACAGAAGGCCTCTGGCCACCGCACGAAGAAAGCAAATCTGCCAACAAATCTTGAGCTCCCGCCACGAGTCAAGGGAGGCACGTGAAGAGAATATGTGCCACAACCAACGACCAGGAGCCGGACTGGAGCATCAGATCTTGCAGCCCCTACCACTGCCTACCACCAGCACGACCAGCACAAGGGCGAAGGACCCCCCACTGAGCTCCACCGGACTCCACAAAACCCACACCTTCCTGCAGACATCACCCCTTCTCCTGCAGCATCCCACCTCCCCCGGCCACCACGGTCGGCCAGAGAGAGGGGAGGCATACAACAACGCATCCCCAACTCCCCCCGCCGCCATGGCCGGCCAGAGCAAAGAATGGCCACAACAAGATCTTGGGTGCATCACATGATGCAACTTTATTAATGGAGACATCGACTCTCCCCGCCGTCTTCCAATCGCACCTCGCAAAGAGAAGCAGGAGAGGGAGGAAAGCCTCGAGATCTCGCTGCACAGAATCGAGGAACAACTCCACAACACAGGCAAATTGCCTGACATAAGCCTAAGGCCGAACCTACCACTATCAGGAACATGGCAAGCTTCTCCTCTTTCCATCCTCCAGACGGCGGCGCCGCTGGATTTGGGTCGGAGGAGAGGTCGCTGCTCTATAGCGACTCTCAAGGAGGAAGAGAGAGGAGAGACAGCCGCGTGTCTAGGAGAGAGTCACCCAGGCTTGTATTAGGTGAGATCGATCAGACAACACATGAATTTCTCCGCGCTCATCTCACGCATCTGGCCACGGCTTCCCTCCCCACCAGCCGACGACCTATTGCTTATGGAGCTTGACCGAGACACCTTCTCCTGCCGGAGCCCAGCACCTCGTCCCCTGCTCGGCGCCCATGTGGCCCCGATGAATAGGCTCGTGCAGGCAAGCAGACTTTGGGCTGGAGCCCAGCGATCATGGTGCTATGCTTTCAGCAGACTGAGATTCACAACGTAACAATCCATTTCTGCTACTACTAGTTACTACTTTAATCCATTCCATAGTTTTGCTAGAATGTTCTAAGCTACGAACGAAGGCAGCAAATTTGGCTCTGAATTGATTGACACTATGTTTTGTACCTATATCTGCTTATGATTCTTCCTTCCATGCCTTAATTAGTTTTCATACTTAGTTCGTAACTATAAGATGTCTAAGATTAGTCAAAAGTCAAATCCTATTAATTTTGAAGAACATTTAAGAAAAAAATATAAATATACACTATGCAATTCACTAATAGTAAAAAAAATCAAGAAGGCGCGTTTTTTTTTTTTCATTTTCACATATGAAGTGGTTATGTATCTTGTTAAGAGCGATATCATAGAAAGGAAAAAATATGTTTGCACAACTCAAATATATTTTCAATGATTGCAAATATATAACGAAAAACACAATAAAAAATATTATTGTATGGTTAACAATCCTAACTAAGTAATATACAACATATATTTGTTAAAACCAATATATGTGTAGAAACTATTGAAATAAGCATAAAAAAATAGTATAAATATATAATACAGAAATTATTTGCGCGTCCCAAATTTGCTCCTTCATAATTCTTACGTTGCTTATGGAACTCGATCGAAACACTCCCTCCTACCAGAGCCTAGCACCTTCTCCGTCGAGCACCCAACACCTTGTCCCCGGCGGTGCCCGTCTGGCCCCGATGAACAGGCCCATGTAGGCAAGCAGAAGCCAGGTGCGGGTGGTAGCACGTCGCTCATTAAAAGTGGTGCAATGCTTTCGGCAAATTGAGATTCAGAGTGTAGCAACTCATTTTCTACTAGTACTAGCTACTACTTAGTCTGTTCCATGCGTAGTTTGCTAAAACGTTCTACGTTATGAACAGAGAGTAGTTTCGGTTATGGATTGACACTATGTTTTACTCATGTCTGCTCTATGATTCTTTCTTTCGTGCCATAATTAATTTTTTAGACTTAGCTTGCCAGAACGTTCTACATTATGAAACAGAGGTAATAGTTTTGGTTGTGAATTGATTGACACTGTTTTCTACCGATGTCTGCTCTATGATTCTGCCTTTCGTGCCTTAATTTATTTTTAGAAGTTGTAATTCTCCTGGTAGTGCACTAGATTTAGAACCCAGTGTCAAAGTTATAGGCTTAATTGGCTGCTGTCAAGGGGTACCATTGTGGCCGTGATGATAGTTAACGTATTGAGAAGTAATAAGATCAACTCGATGCCATGCCTTCGTCATTGTTTTAACGGTTACCATTTCTTATTTGTTGTCACTTCGGTCAATTTGTTGGTCTCTCTGCAGCATCTTGGTGTTGTAAAGAAGCGCATGTCCCTCTGAAATTTGTCATCGTATCTCGATTTAGCCTTTGTTGGCAGGATGTGCATTATCCAATGTCTAACAATTATCAGTTTCGTATTATGTGTGCGCTTTATAATTTTCTTAACACATATCTACCTGATTTGTGAACCGATGCATAGCCCGGATGATTGGCTGGTGCTGATACCTGTCCTACCCGTGAGGTCTTGAGTTCGAGTGCTCATGCCCGCTCCCTCGCCGTACACCAAAAAAACTTCTATTGGACTGCTTGGAGGGCCTCTTGCTACCACCCAAGTCGCATTGTTTTATATCTACCTGATTTTCTACTTGTAAATTGTCATTCATATGGTATCTTCACTCATCTATGTCATATAACAGATTCAAGGACAACAGAAACATTAGACATGTCGTAAGCCCAAAAGAAATACTATAATAACTGGTTATAGGAACTTCCCTCTTCACCGCAGCTTATCCCCACCAAATCCCATAAGATTGCTAAGCCCAAAAGAAATGACCCTTAGTCTCCGTCCGTGTGTTGCAACTTATGGCCATCCGTTTAATTTCCTTGGCAAGAATTTCGCAGTCGAATATCCATCGAGAAAATATTTACCTTGTTGTGCTTCCACCAGTTTCAATGTTCAATCATACAGCTCTAGGTATAGAGTAAGAAGAACAACCACATCAACAATATATATTAAAGAACTATAGAAGGGAGATAATATGATGTTATCGCTAGAGAGTAAGGTTCAAGACCGAACGAGTTTGCAAAAGAGCATCATATCCGGGAGATAATAATAATAATAATAATAAGTAGAAGAGCAAAGAAAAGCCTTGCAACGTCGTCGGTGGACTTGGTCACTTGAGGTGTAGCACAACGCGAGAGCCAGATGGCACCACCGGCGCAACGTACCTCGAGATGGCATGCTGAGAGCAACTTCAACAGACGCGCTAAAACCTGGCGCTGTAAAAATAATCGTCGATATAGCGTGCGCGAGGCACCTTTTCGTCCTCCAGCAGGCGCGCTGTAAAAATAATCGGGGCGCGCGTCAATTTGCCCACCCGCGCGCCTCAAATTTGTTGCCCGGTCGCCAACGCACTCTATCTCTTCCGCTCGCGCGCGAAGAACCAACCGCCGCTGAAATTTCCGACCCGCGCCACGATTTCTTCCTCGCCTGCACGCACGCCGGCGACTTTCCGCCGATGGATCCGTCCAACTCGCCGCAGTACTTGGTCCCCGGCGGAGGCGCCGTCGGCGCGGAAGTTCTGGCGGCAGCGGCGAACCCTAACCCTACCGCGGGCGTAGCCGCCGACGCCACCGCGAGCTCCAGCGCTCGCCAGCTCTTCAACTTCGTTCCGCCGCGCGCGACCACGACTATAGCCGCCACAAGCGCTGCTGCGCCTCCACCACCGAAAGGAAAGGCAAACACCGGCAAGCGCGCAGCCACGGCCATGGTAGGCGGCGCCGGCAAGCCGGCAAAACGGGTCAACTCGCGGCGTCCTCCCGCAGCCGCGCGCGCACAGGCGCCTGTGCTAGCTCCCCGCCAGCAGCCACCGCCACCACATCCGCCAGCGCTTGCTGGCTCGTGATTAATGTAGAGCTCGTTGGGAACCCCAAAAGGAAGGTACGATGAGCACAACAGTAAGTTTTCCCTCAGTTATGATACTAATGTTTAATCGAACTAGTAGGAGCAAGGAAACACCCCAAAGGTGTTACTAGCTGAGCTTTGGCAGGGCACACTACTGGTCCTAGTAGCAACGTGGAGACCTGCACAACACAACCATAGAATTTTGTCCCCAACTTGCGATGAGGTTGTCAATCTCACCGTGTTTTATGGAAAACAAAGGATTAAACGTATCGAATGAAAAGAAGTAAAAGTTTGCAGAAAGTAAACACAAAGCAGTAAAAGATTGTAGATTGTATGTAAAATAAAAGGACCGGGATCCATAGTTCACTAAAGGTGGCTCTCCTTAGATAGATAACATGCTGGGTGAACAAATTACAGCGGTGGAATTGACAAACACCGAGAAAGTAATACATGCATATATTAATCATCTTGACTCCTCTGAGACTTGATTGGGCATTACAATATAATACATAGACCGCCATCCAACTGCATCTATAACTAATAATCCACCTTCAGGTTATCATCCGAACCCCCTCCAGTATTAAGTTGCAAGCAACAGATTATTGCTTTACGAACTACGTGTAAAGTAAACAATACGATTGTTCTATGAACAAAGGATTGTTGTTTTCTCCCTAGTAGCAACAGCACATCTAGTACCTTAGAGATTTCTTACACTTCCCCAGATTACCAGAGGCATGAACCCACTATCGAGCATAAATACTAACTCTTAGAGTTTCTAGCATCTACTTGGCCAAGATAGCTACTAACAACGGAAAGCATTAAAGATCTCAAATAACAAAGACATGATAGAATCAATAATCAATCTGAAATAGCATCTCAATATCCATCAGATCCCCGCAAACACAACATGTATGGATTACAAAAAGATGATCTTGATCATGAATGGAGCTCAGAAGATCTAAACATGAAAGCACGAAGGAGGAGAAACCAGCCATCTAGCTACTACATGTATCCGTAGTCCAAGGATGAACTACTCACGCATCACACCGGAGGCTTGCATGGTGATGAAGAAGGCCTCCAGGGTGAATTCCCCTCTCCGGCAGGGTGCCGGGAAGAGCTTCAGATCCCTCCCGATCTAGGGATGGAGATGACGGCGACTACATACTCTTTCTTGGATTTTTGATCGGGCACTTAGGGTTTTCGTCCCGAGGGCAACTTATAGGCGGAAGGAGAGGCCGAGGGGGTGCCGGGAGCCACCACACCATCCCCTGGCGCGGGCCCAGCCTGGCCGCGCGGCCAGGTGGTGTGGCCGGCCCCTGGCCCTTCTCCGTCTCGTATTCTGGCACTTGATCCCTTCCGAAAAAATAGGCACTTATGCTTTTGTCCTGTCCAATTCTGAGAATATTCATTTTCTGACTTTCCTGAAACCAACAACAGCCAAAAACAGGCAGCTGTCACTGTGGCTCTTGTTAATAGGTTAGTCCAAGAAATCATATGAAAAGTACTCCAAAGTTGGAACAAAACACAAGAAAGTGGATAAAACCAAGCATGGAACATCAAAAATTATAGATACATTTGCAATGTATCAGCGCTGGCTCTACAGATGAGCGCGCGCCAACTGCTCGATACAGTGACAACAAGGTAAAAAACTCGTCTTATCGGTGTGGTCGATGCATTTTTCATAAATTCTAGCGTTGCTATATTCATATGTGGTCACTTTACATTATAGTGTTGACGATGAGACATTCATGGCACACATGGATGTTGGCTCATCTTTTACCGCCGAGCATGAAAATGGCGATGGATAAGAAGATTATGTGGTGGACGAGCATGGTGAAGGTTTGATTGAGCCACCGTTGGTAGGACGGTCAATTACACCGCCGAGGAGGATAGGTTGCTATGCAAAGCATGGTTGGCAGTTGCCATGGACCCGGTGGTTGGCACCAATCGATCAAGAGGCATGTATTGGGTGAGAATGAAGGAGTTCTTCGATGCATGCAACACTAGTGGCAATGAGCGCACTGATTGTTCTCTTTGGTCCCGGTGGTCGATCATAAACACCGATTGTCAAAAATGGGCCAGTGCTTTGGTGGCGGTCGATAAAATCAATCGAAGTGGCACGGCTTTGGATGATAGGGTAAATTCATTGGGTGATTCTATGTCATGTTTATGCGCATATGTTTGTTCATATCTGTGACTCATTCTTCTCTTTATGTCCACTATGTAGAACAACATTGCCTAAAATTTGTTCAAGGATCAAGGGAGGAAAGACAAGAAGGGGAAGACGATTATGGGAAAGTCATTTGTGCTCCACCATTGCTTTGACGAGCTGACGAATGAGGAGGAGTGGAGAAGCCGTGATGGGTTGGATGTGCACAACTTAGGGATGAATGCCACCGAAGCAAAAGCCACCACAATCATAGATGATGCATCAAGTGATGACAACAAGAAAAGAAGCTCCACTCCTCACTCGGTTGCATTCACAAAGAGGCCCGTGCTTAGAAGGAAGGCCTCCAAGGAGTTGATGAGGGGGAAGAAGGCCGGTGATGATGACATAGCAAAAGCTATGGATACGATGGCCAATGCAAGGTTGGAGTACAACGAAGATAAAAAGGTGGCAAGGACATTGAAGGCCGAGGCGGAGGCGCGTAGGGTAGCTTTGGAGGAGAGGATTGAGGCGGCCGAGGAGAGGAAGTTGGCTTTAGACGAGAAGAAGGTGGCCACCGCCAAGCAGGCGCGCCTATTGGATGAAGAGAGAAAGCTATTTACCATTAACACGTCCAACATGGATGAAAGGCAAAAGGAGTACATAAACCTTGCCCGTGATGAAGTGTTGGCAAAAAATGAATGGCGGCAAACCACTTGAAGGTCCAAAGTGAAGGAATAAATGCATTTGGAGGTATGGGTGGCTTTGGAGGCTTTGGAGGCATGGGAGCAACACCGGGGGTTTTGGAGGTTATGGTGGCATGGGGCTCGGAAACACGGGAGGCTTCGGTGGTATGAGTGGCTTCGGTGGCATGGGAGCAACACCGGGGGATTCATAGCCTCCATGGTAAATCCATCACCTAGGATTCATGTGGATGTCTATGGCATGGCCTTCATGGGAAATTCATCACCTTCTATCAATGTTGATGGTTACGGAGATTCGTCACATGCCAACACCACCCACACCACCATCCAAGTCTCCCAAGAAGCACAAGATGGAAGTGGTAATGGCTATGTTGATATTGACAAATGATGTGACAACATGTAGTCTTGAACTTGGTTGTGTGAACTTATTATTTTCATTTGAACTATGTCCTTAATTTGTGTTGAACTTGGTTGTGTGAGACAAGCATTTGGTGATTATTGAGAGTCCTTTGTTTTTATATTTATTTTGTTTTGTTTGATCTTGTTGATGCGCTGTGAAGTTGGTGACATCTGTTTGCGCTGGTGCGCGTGCTGCATTTTAGCGCATCTGGTGG
The DNA here is from genome assembly GCA_910589775.1 of Avena eriantha. NCBI lineage: Eukaryota > Viridiplantae > Streptophyta > Magnoliopsida > Poales > Poaceae > Avena > Avena eriantha. Next base: position 42,826,632 of record OU342744.1, read on the forward strand.
AGGGGCATGTGTCGTTCTATTTTAGCGTGCGAGTTTTAGCGTCTCCGGCGGAGGAGAAATAGCTGTCGCGCACTAAACAAGAATTGCGCGTGCTGCAAAGCAATTTTACAGCGCCGAGATTTAGCGCGGCCGTTGGAGTTGCTCTGAATACGGCGTATCTTCTCAGAGTCGTTACGTGGAGGACCTCCCCGTCATCACTGCTCTTCCGAAATGGGTCCAGTGACATGCGCCAGGATGTGGCGCGTGAGCTCCAGGGAAGCATTGGGTGTAGGTTGGGTGTTCCTTGGACTATATCCTGATACTGTTTCAAGGAGAAAATCATTTTTCCTTTGTGGAAGTAAATTGTGAGTATTATTATCCCCTCCGAGCGACCAATTTTCACTAGTACTTCCCTTTTTTTCTTGTTAACATGATCTTTTATTCTTCATTGTGTTGTCGGTATATCATGTAGTATATGAGTCTCGGGTAGTATGTAGAGGAGATCGAATCCTGCTAAAAGTTCGAAATCCTATACACGAACATCTCATTTCAAATGCTCTATGCTGCTACAAGAGCGGTCATCCTCTGTCGGCATCTGCCAACATTCTTCAGACGGACTAATTCAGTCGGCGCACGACGGGAAGACCCAGACCGGCGGAGGCCATTTCCAGAGCAGGTCGCGCGCTGCTCCTCGCGGCGGCCTGTAGGTGCCGTCCGCGAGCTCGAGCATGCCTACGTCCCGCGCCACCTCGTGGCACCTGTCGTGCGACCACGGCCCGTCGTCGGTGAAGTACACGCAGTTGCCCTTCAGCTCAGGTTGGCAACCGTCCACCGGGACGCACAGCGACGCGTTCTTCCCCAAGAACAGCGCGTGCCCGGACAGGACGCCGGCGTTCTTCCCGTCCACCGGATTCCACCGGCCACCGTCCGTCCACTCGAAGAGCTCGGCATCGACGGTCGTGTACTCGACGCGCTCTGGCCGGGGCTCGTACCTGTACCGCGCGTGCGCCGCCTCCCTGAGACGGTGCACCTGGAGCAGGCGACCCGGCGAGAGTTCCACGAGGTACCTGCTGCATGTCCCCGACATGGAGCACGCGCGGCCCGAGCAGCAGCAGCACGCCGGCGCGACCGCCTCCCGTGTCGGCGTCGTGGCGTCCACGTCCCACGCCTCGACGCGCCCCGCGGAGTCCAAAGCGTACACCAGTTGCCGGCCGCCGGCGCCGACCGCGGACGAGGCGCGCACGGCGTCCACCCAGCGGCGCGAAGGCGTGTCGAGCAGTGTCCACCTTGAGTCGCCGGCTCGGGCGATGGCGAGGCGGGACAGAGGCTGGCAGATGAGCATGACGGCGTAGCCGTCGCAAGAGCCGATTTGCCTCTTCCTCGGCGCGGACACGAGTATGGCTTTCTCGTAGAGCTCGAACCGGAGCCTGTCCGGCGCGAAGGACTCCGACGGGACGACCACGGCCGCGTCGCCGTCGCCTCCGTTGCCATCGTCGTCGAAGCAGCACTGTATTGAATAGCTCACGACACGGCCGTCCGCGGCGTGGCGGGCGTGGACGAAGGGGAGCGTGGTTGGCGGCGGGAGCTGGACCTGCACGCGGGTGAGCGGGTTGAGAAGGTGGAGCTCGAAGGCAGCGTCTGCTGTGACGAGCCATCCGTCGGGCGACGAGCCAATGCAGAGGCGGTCTGACACCGCCGGCGCCGGCTGCGGCATGCCGTACGTCCTGCCGTCGTATAGGCTCAGGAACCGCGCCTCCGAGCACGTGCGGACGCTGGCGTTGCGCATCTGCCCGTGCGAGGTCGAGTTGAAGGGGAGCATCAGCCACGGGGATGGCACGTCCACGGTCTGGACGCGCGCGGCGCTGGCGGCGGCGGCCGACCGCCACGTGGTACAGACGGCTGGGAAGCGGAGGCGGTCCGGCACGGGGAGGCGGCCGAGGACAGACTCGAGGAGGTCGCCCGGTAGGTCCGACCAGACCGGTCCCGGCGCGCCGACGAGCTCTCTCATCGCCGTCATTAGCACAGCGAACTTACTTAGTTACTTGCAAGTTGGTAGTAGGACTCGATCGTACCAGGCCGGACGAGGACGAGTGGAAAGCGATTGCATTCTTGGGATCACCGAACACGAGGCGATCGGCAACTTATTGGCAATGCCATCGGACGTAGGTCAGAAACTGGCGGTCGTACCTGACCGGTTTGGCGGCAGTCGCATGGGAGAACGGTGAACCGAAATCCGTGCACGGCGCGACGGCGACGGCGCGGACACGGTGGGCGCTAGTGGTAAGGTCTGGCCGGGGCGGTCAGAGATTAGAATACTGTTTTTGCAGGAGATAGTTTCTCTCTTTCGGAGCGTGTGATACGGATGAGAAACTGAGACGTCTGTGGAGGTAGCTATTCGGCTCAAATTTGCACCTATAGTGAGAAAGCATATTTTAAAATATTAAAAAAATTAAAAATGTCTATACATACGTTCGAATATTTTATATTCGTTTGCTAATTTTTGGGATGAAAAAATATTTCACATGTCCCATAAAAAAGATAAAAAATGTCATTAAATAGTCCTATTCACGTGACATTTTTATCTTTTTAATACATGATACATAAAATATTTTTTTATCCTGAAAACTCGTGAACGAGCATAAATTATTCTAATGTATACGTAGACATTTGTTTTTGAATTTTTTAACATTCCGAAACATGTTTTCTCACAATGAGTGCAAATGAACCCGTGAGTCAAAAAGGATTTCCGGACGTCTGTGCACAGCTCACCGATGACACGCAGATTTGGTAGTATTTCCCAGGAACGGAACTTGAAAATCATATTTACAAATTTCAAAAAATTCTGAGAAAAAATGGATATAGTCAACGAGCAGGCCTGGCTCTGGCCCATAGCGACCTGGTGACGGCCGAGGGTCCATGAATACATACTGCTCTTTATGTTTACCCTACAGTTCTGTTTGGAAAAAATTAACAAAGGCCCAGCGCACACACTCGATCCAGAGATAGATCCTGGAGCGCACGGCACGACCGCACGACCCTGCGTTCCCTAAAAAAAGGCATGACCCAGCACACGCACTCCATCGATGGCGATCGATCTCCTGAGTCATGACTCTCCGTCTCTCTGTGCGATCCCATCGTCAGTCGTCCGATCGATCGCCCCGCTGATTGGAGTCGCAGCTCTGGCCTGCTGCAGGCCTGTAGCGCGTATGCCCTCTGGACCTGGTATAGTGGTATATTCTATTCAATCTTGGCCTTGCTTGCAGGATAGTATTAGGTTTAAATTCTATAAGTAATATAGTCAGTTCCTTTGCAAACTTAGGTGATATGGTGCCTAAATATAAATCCGGTACTACGAAAGAAGAATAAAATAAAACGAGAGATTGAACTTAATGTGAGTGGAGTAGTTTGAATTATTCCTTTGCATATAGAAATGCCTGAAAAGCCTTTTTTTGAAGCATTGAAGCATTATTGTCTCGTAGGAATTATTTCTTATCCGAGGTAATCAAACTAGTAAAAATATTACTTGTCATAATTTGAGTCTAAAAGTATGTCTTTGGATGTTAACTTTTAGTCTTTTGTAAGTAAAAATAGATACATATTTGTCCATGTTTCTAGATATGTGTATATATACATTAGCTTTAGGGTCAACCTTGCACAAGGGTTCCGCAAAACACAGAGCCGGTCCTGTCAACGAGGTATCATAAATGTTAGAGTACTATACGTATAGGTCTAGTATTGTAGTTTAGGAAAGTTAGAATTCTAGCCTAACTTGACTTGTACTCCAAGATGATCCTTATACTCCTATATATACCCGCTCATGAGACTCAATAATACATTCAACATATTACGCCAATCTCATACTCTTACATGGTATCAGCCTAAATTCGAGCCGCCGCCGACATGCTTTCGCCGCGCCGCCCTCGGCGGGATCGATCTCCATGATCTCCGCTGGGAGCCACGCGATCCGTCACAGGGCTTGTCCGCCGATCCGTGATCGGCTACCCTGGTGAGTCTTTTCCGATCTCTTGATCAGTTTTTCTCTCCGCCGGTCGTTCGACCGGTATTTTATTTTTGGTTTACTGATCATAGATCGGATTGAGTCGCCCTCCACCGTCATCGCCGCGCCTCTACTCCGACCATCGATACCGACGATCTACACCGCGCTCGTGCGCTTGCCACCTTCGCCCCTCAAGGCAGGCTGCCGCGCACCGCGGCCGGCTGCTACGCCTTCCTCAGGAGGCTGTCGCGGCCGTCCCCTGCGGATTGTCTATGTCATCATCGTCCGAGACTTCACCGACAACGCTGCCATCGACTCTGGTCTACGCGTCGTTCACGCCATGGCGCATACGGCGCACCGTTGGTCTGATCAACCGATCCCACGCTCGTCTACGCCAAGCACGTCCTCGAGCACGCGTCTATCAGCGATCGTGCTACGGGCTGCCGCAGCGTCGTTGCCTTGGTCTTCGCCCACTGGCTGCCAACGCGCCTCACAAGCGCGTACGCGCCGGTGGCCTCAGCCTGCTGCACCAACTCGCGTCCCGCAGCCACGCCATCACCTCATCGTCGTCTCCGCGCACTGACGTCCCTGGCTACATCGCGCTGCCTTCCTAGGCGCAGATCATTGCCGTCCGTGCATGGTCTTCGTCACGTCACTGAGTTCTTCTTCGCCTACTTTGAGTACTGCCGCCACGCCTCTCTAGGCGTCCAACATGACAACTTCAGGTCATCGTTGGTTTCACCGTCTTCTATGTCTTCTCCACATCGAACTCGTCGGCATCGTCATGCGATACTGGCGCACAGGTTCATGATGGCAACTACCCATGCACGCCTGGTACTGGCAACACCGGTGCGTGCCTTCGTCCTCGACGCGTTCCCAAGTTTGGCAAACTCGCGCCGGACGCCTCATCTTTGTCGGCATGATAACGTCTTCTTCGGCATCGACACCTTCCTCTACGACTATTTCCACCGCATCAGCGACGCATTCTTCTTGGCATACTAGGTTCTGGCAGAACCAAGATGTTCCTTCGTCCCCGACGTGCGCCTAGTTCTTGCAAAACTTTGGCGCCGATCGTACCCGACGGCTGGGACTGCATCGACTCCGGCATTGATCGACACCTTCGACCTGCCTCGACGCGTCACCGTCATTCTCTTCGCGCACTATGCGCTTGCGGCTTCATGTGCGGCTACATCGACATTGGCAACCCTGACCACGACATCGACCACGACGACCCTTCGCACGGCTACATCGACCTCGGCACCGCTCCACGCTCTCCGCTCCCTCGACATCGGCACAAGGGCTTCCACCTCGCTTGAGCATCATCAACCGCTTCTACAGTCCAAGCATCCGCGCCGCGACATCGTCTATGACACTCCCATTGCGACTGCAGGGTGATGTCACCCTACTGGTCTACTTCGGCACTCCAGTCTGACCGTTTGTGACGTTCCTGTTGTTCACGATGCTACCGCTACGACTGCGAGGAAGTGTTAGAGTATATACTTATTGGTCTAGTATTGTAGTTTAGAAAAGTTAGAATTCTAGCCTAACTTGACTTATTCCAAGATGATCCTTGTACTCCTATATATACTCACCCATAAGACTCAATAATACGTCCAACATATTACGCCAATCTCATATTCTATACAAAATCATTATAAGATTCTTTATATTTTACGGTACACAAAACCGATAAAATCAGACAAATTATATTGTTTTGAAATGTGCACAGTTCACTATATAGTCTGAACGTGTATCACTCCGTTCCACGTAAGTGTAGTAAGCGACGACACATACATAATGTGGAATGGAAGAAGTATACTTTTATAACTTTTGTGTAGTCTAACATACAACGCAAACCCCTTTCTATACCCGGGTGCATATGCATCCTGGTATAAAAAATATTATTCAAAATGTTGAAAATTTTGAATTTTTTTTTATTATGTGTAGTTTTATGTTTAAGGTGCACGCGAAGTCATTCCACCGAAATCAATATGTTTTGTGTGTTGTGTAAAAAAGACAAACTTTTGTGTCGTGGAGCACGTTACTTTAGCATCAATTTTTTTTGTACAAGCCATCCAAAATATTCATTTTTTAGCAACTTTGCGCGCACCTAAAACTTGACGTTCTACGAGCACATTTTTTTTGAATTTTTTTAGCATTTCAAATTTTGAAAAAAATCAAATTCAAATAAAAGGTGCATATGCACCCAGGAGCAAAAAAAAAGCCACGTCTACATACAAAGTATTTTGTGTTAAGTTTTTGAATGCTTGTATTATACGCAGTTAAATACACCAAGGATTTTCTTTGGAGAAAACATAACTTTTCGAAACAGGCTTTCGTCCGTTTTATAAATAAAGTCGCAAACGGTCGAACTAATACAATGTGGAGATCCTCTTACACAACAAATCTAAAATAGACAAAACAAAGTATAAGGAGAAGCAAAACTTACCACCGACATCGGAACGAGACCGAAGGGAATCGGAACTTCACGACGACGCCCTCAAGAGGGCAATGACACACCACGCCACCAACATCAAGACCATAGTCAAGGGTTTTCACCTAGAGACGTAACACGGAGAAGGTACACAATAACGTCCCAAGAGGTTTACGACACCCGCAGGCATCGCCACCATTAGCGTCAAAACATAGAGCTTTCAGCCGAAAAAACCTTCACATACGCTTGATAGTTCGAACATCCCATAGTCCCCCAAGCGAGGCCTCTAGAACGCAATCCGGGAGCTGTCAATGTCGAAGCACCATTAACACCACCAGGATCCCCTGCCACCTGCTACCCACTATCCTAATGAACAAATAGCAAAGCCACCACCACCGCCACATTGCTCGTTGTACAGACACTGGTGAATGCATTTTGAAGCATATTTACTTTATGTTTTTACATGAGTAGCGGTAGGTTTTTGGTATTTTACGCTGCTCGCGCGCAACTTTTATACATGTTTTCACAGGATCCCAAAATATTAAGCCATTGATGAATATATCACTTTGAGCTACCATATTGGACAAAATATGATATTTCTGAAGAAATAAGTCATTACTATGATTTATCACGCACCTGAGAGAAAACCTATCACCGAGAGAAGCTATTGAAGCATTAATGAGCGTTGGTACGGGTGGACCTCTCATGTACCGCGCACCCGTACCATGTGGCGGATGCTTCATCTCGTCAAATTCTCTCACCTGGCGCAAACGGGTCTGAGATCCGACATTCAGAGCCACTAAAAAACGCAAAAAACTCACCTTCAAAAGGGATCTGGAGGGAACTTGCATAGGGCATCATCCTTGTTGCTGCACGGATCATTGGAGGCCAAAGCATCATCCCATCATCATCAACCGCTGCATCTTCATCACCATTACCATTTCCATCTCAATCATCCCCATCTTGTTGTAATCTAATTGCTATTATGGATTTACACTTGTTATCATCCATCTACTCGTATTCAATTCATATATTCATGTTATTGATTGCCTCTATGCGTGAGTAGTTTACTCTGTTCTTGGGGAGATGGAGAAACCCTAGCAATATTATAATGTGAAATAAAGATGATCTATAATTTCAGATCATGAGCATGTATTAGTTATCTCTCTGGATATTATGTGAAGTGCACCATGTAATATTTGTCTCTGGTACTAGAGAGGGAACTACCGTTGGTCATATGGTAGTACGTATGGTGCTAAGTGACATAACATGTCATCGTGCTATTCATGTGGGTAACGGGGATTAGATGGGATTCACTAAGCTCATATCAAAACCCCTAAGTTTGATGGATTGGAGTGTCTTGCTTATGATCGTTGCTGTGATTATTTGTAATAAAATAATGGATGCCTTTTTGTGATCATCTTATTGTGGAGATCTTCCCATATATACGCATGAAGGACGATGTAGATTTAGCCTAATCATAAATAATAGAAATTCTAGTGGTAGATCATACAGTCCCTAAGAACTCTTTATCTCTAATGCAGTTTCATAACATACTATATCGTGTTTGTCTCTTGTTTGCATACTTTAGTTTTAATCTTTAATCTTTTACACACAACTCTCTTAAAACACCTCAGCCTGGAATCAAAGACAACTTCCAAGTATTTTTTGGTAAAAGGTAACGAGAGGCATAAAGACCTCTACCAATAGCTCTCTGTGGTTCGATACTCTTACTTCGAAAACTATCTACATTGTGCCTGTGATATTGTAGTCATCAAGCTATTTTCTGGAGCTGTTGTAGGGGAGCTAAGCACTTTTGGTATTTATCTTTAGTTGCTTTATTATTTATCATTGTTGTACTAAAAGTTGTTTACTAGTTACAGATAAACATCATGGTAGAATATCAACATATAATACAACTTGAAGTTATGAAGAACTCGGACCACCAATCAACACCTATCTTAAAACAAGACACTGCGTCAACCCTGATGGGTATGATATTAATCCTATGCTGCTGGATCTTCTGCATGCTAAAAGGTTTGTAGGGGACGGTACGGAAGATCCATATGAGAATTTGGAATTCTTTAAAGACATCCATGAAACTTTCTACTTTAATGTTTTCACTAAGGAAGAGGTAAAATTTAGACTTTTTGGTCAAACTCTTATTGATAAAGTTCGTTCTTGGTATGATGATTGTCCTCTATAAATTACTGATACTTGGGAGGAATTATCCTTTGTGTTTTTGACCAATTTCTTTCCAGAAATCAGGTCTCTGGGAGCAAGGCTTATGATAACCAACTACAAGAGCCTCCCATAAAAAGACTTCTACGCATGCTACTCAAGGTTCAGGGACATTCTAAATGACTGCTGAAAAGGGAAAAGGACGTCGCCTAGAGGGGGGGGGGGGAGGGGGTGAATAGGCGATTTAAAATTATTACTAGGCTCTAATAAATGCGGAATAAAACTTAACGTTTAATTTATCAAGTCAAAACCTATATCCACTAGTTTCACTAAGTGCACCAACAACCTATGCTAAGCAAGACAAGCAACAAGGTGATAGCAAGATATAGTACTTCAAGCACGATGGCTATCACAATGTAAATTGCATAAATAAAGGGCTCGGTTGACAGATAACCGATGGACGCGGAGACGATGATTTGTTTCCCGAAGTTCACTTCCAAAGAAGCTACGTCTCCGTTGGAGAGGTGCGAGGGCGCAATATACTTCGAACGCCATAAGTGGCTCACCTCGAGGTGTGGTGGCTCGATGCTCACCCAATGCCACACAAGGCCTCACCCCAAGATGCGAAGGCACACAACCAACCGACGCCACAACAGGCTCACCCTATTCTCCCATGAGCTCGCCACAAATGCCTACTCACGTTTCACTATGGGACACTTGAGGGCGGTCACCGAACCCGTACAAGATTGGGGCAATCTTCACAACTCAATTGGAGGCTCCCAACAACAATGCCACAAAGGCTACAAAGCCACAAAAGGCAACAAGGCCACAAAAGGCTACAAGACCACAAAAGGTCAACAATCTAACCACACAACCGTCTAGGGTTCCAAGAACCCAAGAGAAACAAGCCCAAGGGCTTGAACTCGCCGAATCTCCGAGGAGAACTCAAACCTATGCACCAAATGCAAGAGACAAGTCCTTCTTTCTCAAATTCCACCAAAGCTACAAAAGCTATTGGGGGAATAAGAGAGGAAGAACACAAGAGGAGAACACAAAACTCTCCAAGATCTAGATCCCAAGGACTCCTTCACAAAGAAGGGATTTGGTTTGGTGGGGATTGTAGATCTAGATCTCCTCTCTCAAATCCCTCAAAGAGATGCAAGAATCATGGGAGGGAGAAGGGAAGAGGGCAAACTTTTGAAGGTCAACAATAGAAGAGAGAGAGTGGAAGAGCTAGCAAAAATGACCTCCAAAGTTGGGGAAACTTTTGGGAAGAGGGGGCCCTTAAATAGGGCAAGAGAAATCTGCCCGTTTGGGCCATATTCGCGCCCCACCGGAACTACCGGTGCCCCACCGGTACTACCTCTAAATAGAAACACAAGATACAGAAGAAAAACGAGATTTTACCGGAACTTTGGCCGGAACTTGGACCGGTACTACCGCTCAAGCAAAAACGCTGGACAACATTGCACGAAAACTTCAATAACTTTTGACTCCGGACTCCGATTTCGATGATCTTGGGCTCATTTTGAAGAGAACAAAAATCTCTAAAATATTATGTAAAGAAACATCATAGTACAAAAATATAGGATAAAAATAAAATGGAGAAAGGTATGACCTCTCAGAAGCGACGAACTGGTAAAACGTCTAGAACCCAAAACACAAGAAGTTGAGCTTGGAAACTCCAATTGGGATGAAACCAATTTTATTGGAAAGATAATAAAGATTAGAATCCAACAAAAGGTGAAATATTGGGTATCACCAAGGGAGAAAATACCATAAATATATATGTGAGATACCTCCCAAGGTGTGGAGCCGGAAAAACCCGCAAGATCAAAAACACAATAAGATATGCAAGGAAAAATCCATTTTTGACGAACTAGAGCTTGTTATGAAGATAACCACAAGCTCTAGATCCTCACATGGACAAGAACCAAACAACAACCAAGAAATATGATGCTATGTATGCAAAGATTTGAGCTCTCTTCGAAAGATACGAACGAGTCACCCACTCGAGAGCCCCTTTTGATAGTACGGCAATCTATCCAAAACCCAGTCTCCCAACACTATAAGAACACTACAAGAGACCGGTAAAATAGAAACCCTATCAAGATCATACCTTTGCTTTGAGCATCCCACTTGAGCTTGATGTAGACCGTCTTGTCCTTCTCAAGATGGAACACCTTTCTTGATTGCTATTGCATGGTCTTGTTTGATGTAGACTTGCGAATGGCTCCCCCATACTCCATGAGGAAACCTCTTCTTTGACCTTGTCTTCATCACTCCATGAACACCGAGGATGGCAAGCTCCAAGCATGATATCTTCTAGAGATGGCGCATCGTGAGCTTGCACATCAAATCTTGATGATGATGTCTTGAAGAAAGCCATGAGGAACTCCATCTTCTTCTTCTTCATGGCATATTTGATCTTCTTCTTCTACTTGATTCCAATAGGCACAAAGCCCTTGGACAATGCTTCTTCTTTTTCATCCTTGAAACCAACAGATGGTCCAAGCGATGCCAATGGACAAACCTACAAGTGAAACTCAATTTGCACATTAGTCCATAGGGATTGTCATTAATTACCAAAACCACACATGGGGGCATACATGCCCTTTCAATCTCCCCCATTTTGGTAATTGATGACAATCCTTTTGAGAGGGTTTAAATATGGAATTTAACGAACAAAATGGTTGCCCCAACATCAAATACTACACAAGTATGTGATGTTGGTATAACCACAATATATAGAGCAAACTCCCCCACAATCTATGCATGTATGATGAACTTGAATTTCATTGCATAGATTGCCAACCATTACGGGTGGTTGAGTTTCCTCTATATATTAAACATGCAAAGCAACAACAAAGATGCAAGAGCATGCAATGCTAATGCTTAAGAACCAACTCAAAGAATAAACCAACTTCCCTTAAACCCTCCAAAACTTCTTCCCCATTGGCATCGATTGCCAAAATGGGTGAAAAGTTCTAGACGACCAATATAGTGAGAATTCCTCCAAAGGTGTGCATATGCACATATCCAATGATGGATCCTTAGGAGGAAGCAAGACTATATTGAGGACCCAAAGGTTGCAAAAAAATAAAAGGAAATGAAAGAAGCTTCAACAAATGAAGCAAGCAATCAAAAGATCCAAAAATACCAATGGACAACATCAATTGATACCAAAACAACACAAGACAAAATGATACGAACATGAGTGTTTATATGTAATAGGGAAGCTCCCCAATCTTTGTGCACAAATTAGAATCATTTATTTGACTACATCATGCACAAATATGGAATCCTCACTCCCCCATAGACATTTAAACCTCAAACAACGAGAAAGGCAAATTACCATTCTTAAGTGAGTTAGAGAAGCTCCCCAAGGATTATGCACCAACGATAATAATTATATTTGGAAACAAAGTGCATAATCATGGAATCCTCACTACTACAAACTCATTTAACAATACACGACAAGAGAGAGCAAATTATGAGTGCCCTAAGATGCAAACAAAAGGGACAAGCACTCATAAGAAAATAAAATTTGGAAGCCACCGAAGGATCACTAAGAAATAAAGGGTGGTCTCCAAGGAAAACAAAAACAACTGAAGATTTATCTTCTCTTGTGTGTATACATTTCTAGGTGGAAAATATCACAAAGACATATGCCCACAAAGAAACATGCACACACAAAATAGATACACAAGAAAGGACATGAACAACAAAATGAAGTCATATAATGTACAAATAGGATTTTTGCTTGAAAGCATGGCCAAAGGCTCAAATATATCTTATTGTACATTAATGAGCTTCAAACACGAACACTCTACATACATTACAACAATTACCAAGGTAAGAAGGGAATAGTTGGAATATATGGAGAAAAGCAACAAGTATCACAAATAGAAATCAACTATGCAAAATACTCACTATTGCACATGAGAGAAAATTTAGGAAAGGATAGGCAATATAATTGTTAGATTGACATATTTGGGATAAGTGGATCATGGTCATGATTTTGTATAGTCCCCATATATGCACTCATCTCAACATACTCTCATTTGCAATAGAGAGCACTCCTAAAAACCAACAAAAGAAACACAACATATGCAAAAACACAAACTCATGCCAACAAGCAACCTACAAAAGGTTGGAAGCAAGATGTGTATGCACGAGAGAGATACTTGTTGCCGAGATATAATAGGTAGGATGTAGAGGATAAGAATTTGTTGATCATCCTAGCTTGCCTCCAATTGACATGTAAGCACCACTTCTTACCAATTGATGAGACATGCATCCAATATATCTCCAATGTACCTACACAAAAATAAGTACACTATGCTCCCAAACAAATTGGGACCAAAGTAGTTAGTGCAACTACAATATATAGGAGAAGCTCCAAATAAATATGTGCATATTAATATGAAATTGAATTTCATGCACATCTTAGCCAATAGGATTCGGTGGAGTTTCCCTTGTACATTGGATCATAGAAAGAAAGCATGCCATAATAAATACAAGAAGTAAATATGCATGCACAAGACTCTCAAGAACCAAAAATGAGATACAATTTGAACTAAAACACTAAGTAAACCAAGAAGTAGCACACAAGAGTGTGACACGACAAAAGGTGTCCAAATTGTATCAAAGAGCCAAATCAACACATGAAAGGACACAAATTCAACAAATGAACAAGGCAAAAGCCAAAGAGCAAAAAATGCACAAAACACACAATGCTCAAGGATTTATCTCATCCTAAAAGATCAAACAAGTAAAGAGGATGAGACAAAACCAACTCCCAAATAGAGCAAGGTTCTAACACATAAACCAAACTCTCTACACTTTTCATGATGGCACAAAGTACCAAAAGAAAAGATCAAGCATCCAAGCACAAGAAACATGATATGGATCAACACAAGAAGCATAAAAGGAGTGTTCTAGATAATATAGGAGAGCTCCCCCATGAATGGTGCATTATATTTAATTTTGCTTTTGAATGCAAAATGCACACAAAATAGATCATCACTACTAGCTACATTAAATAAAACACAAGAGAATACACATAAACTAAAATGATCCACAAGAGGCAAGGAAGACATGGGAGAAAAATAAAACAAATTCTCGGCCAAAGAAAGGATAAATAAAAGCAAAGGCCAAAGTGAACATGATCAATAAATCCTACCATATATGGAGTGTCACTTGTCCAAGGACAAGAATTGGGGAAAATTTTCCCGAGGTAGTTTGCAAGGAAATCATGATCATATTCACACAAAGAAGCATGTAACAAGATATACCAATTATGCTTGATGCTTCGAGAGAGATTCTTGATAGCTCCAAATAGTCACACAATCACTAGTGACTAGAGTAACTTGAATCAAAATGGTTTCCATGTAGGATATGGAGGTCCAAATAAGAGGAAACACATATCAAGAAAATCTCTCACAAACAAGATTCAAAAGATGAACAATAAAAGAAACAAAGCAAATTAGAACTTGTTTGAGCTAAATGTGCCACATAGGAGCTAGATAATTCTCAATATCAATTCTAAGTGGCACTACCTCAAATGTTCACATTTTCTAGGTTTGTAATATGCACCAAGCATATGACTCCCCCATAATGTGATAAATCACAAAAAATCAACAAGAGGTAAAAACATTCAAATATAGATGATTAATGGTCATTATGGAACTTAAATTTATCATGAGAAAGACATACCACATAGAGACTAGATAAAATTGTAATATGCATACTAAGTGGTATTCCTAATGTACACACATTTTAGGATTGTGGAATGCCCAAGCATAACACTCCCCCAAAATGGGATAGTCCATTAATCTCTCGCAAGAGCCAATAAAGATACCAAATAAATTCAACAAAGGCTCAAACACAAGAACACAAATACATGATGTGCCAACCAACATACACAAATATACTAGACAACTCAATATAGATATGAGGGAAGCACAACATGTACAAACACATATAATGGTACAAAACCAACACATGCACAAGGGAGCAAGTAACTTTCAAAGTAAAGGAGTTGAGCACATGTTACCGCAAGGAGGAACATTGGATATGAGATAGAGGCAAGATAATCCAATTGGCTTGACTTGTCAAAAATAAATGGTGAAGATCCCTCAATTCTTCATGAAGTAGCCAAGCCTCCAATGCCCTCCAACAACACATATTGATCAAGTTTTAGCTTGTTGGTCCCCAACCAAGTTGGGTCCTAAGAAGTTAGTCACAATAGGCTTGGCCACCCAAATGGTTCTTTTCTTGACACCACCTTGGGCACCAACATATTTGGCAAACACATTGCCCACCTCATCCTTACCAAGAGAATATGCATCATATATCAAGATAGGATTGGATGAGGAGTTACCCATGGTACATGAGGAAGAGAGGTGCCCCTTCTCGCAGCATATGTAGCAAGTTCTTCTCTTGCCATCTTTCTTCTTGGAAGATGCCACCCCGTGAGGAAGAGCTTGAGTCTTGGGAGGAGGCCCGCTTCTAGCTTGAGGTGGATCTTGAGGTGGAGCTTGAGGCCGCTTCCCTTGTTGCTTCTTCTTCAATGGGAAACATCTCACATGATGGCCTTCTTCCTTGCACTTGAAGCACACAATGTTGGCCGGATTCTTCACTTGACCTTGGCCATTCTTCTTGTTGCCCTTGTGCTTCAACATGTTGGTGGGCTTGTTCTTGATGTTGGAGTTATATCCAAGCCCACTCTTGTCATTTGGGGATCTTCGCACACCCAAGATGTTCTTGAGTGTGGTCTTCCCTTCATGACACTTCTTCAAGTCATTCTTCAAAGAATTGACTTGAGCCTTGAGCTTCTTGTTTTCCTCTACATGGTTAGTATCAACAACAATACTAGAGGAAGTAGATGCTACGTTGTTAGAGCAACAAGGCAAGGAATGCAATTCATCACAAGATATAGCAATAGCATGAGTGGATGAATTACAAGGACTAGCATATGGCAATATGATACTAGGAGTAGATGTAGTGCTAATGTCCACATGAGGCTCACTATATGTTACCTTTGACATAGTAGCCTCATGAGCCTACTTTAGCCTACCATGGGAAACTAGAAGATCCTCATGCGAGCTTGAGAGCTCAGCATGACTCTCTTCCAATTTCCCATAGTTGCTAGTTAGCAAAGCAAGTTGAGCATGTAGCTCAACATTCTCCTTCACAATAGATGCTTCACAAGAGATAGAGTTAGTAGCACAAGCATCATCAATAGTAGTAAGAGGTGAGGGCAACTTGGAAAGCTCTTTCGAGTATGAAGCTTTAAGTTGCTCATGTGACTCAGTGAGTTTGATGAGCTCCCCCTTTATGACCCTAGAGCCATTGTTGAGGTGCTCAAAATCCTCAAGGAGTTTAGCATAGGCAACTTTAAGCTCATCATTTTTAATTTGGAGGTCACTTGCCACCTCAAGATCTCTATCATGATATTTCTTCACCCTAGATAGCTCTAGGGCAAAGGTCTCCTCAATAGATTCCTTGGTGGTTTGTTCCTCTTCAAGAGATTCATTTAAGTTTGCAATGTCATTAGCATACTCACGCTCAAGACTACCCATTTTGTCAATTGTGTCCTCATGCTCATAAATTAGTTGCTTACTTTCAATGGCAAAGTTCAAGATTTCAATGAAAGTAGAGCAAGCATTTTTATCATTGTGTAGAGCACGAAGGACTAGCTCCCCTTCCCTTTTAAAGAAGCAACATCATCTTCTACTTCTAAGTCAACATTCACATCATCATTAGGTGCAATGGGATCCAAAGGAGAAGTTACCTTTGATTCCTTAGCCATGAGGCATACGTGAATGTTGGTAGAAGGTGATGATGGGGGAACCCTTGAAGCTCCAATAACAACCTTGCATTGGCCCACACATTCTTCGATTTCCTCTACATGGTTAGCAACACAAGTACTAGAGGAAATAGAAGTACATTTATCATGGAAACAAGGCAAAGCAAGCATATCATCATGAGAAATATTCAATCCATTTCTACATGATATGCAAGGGCAATCAACACTAGGATGTAAATCACATATAGTCCTACAAGTGTTCATGCCCAAAGATACAACATTGCAATGAGATATATATGAAGAATCATGAATGCCAAGCTCACTATCCACATTACAAGTTCTATCACCACTCACCATATCATTACCTTGTGACAACTCACAAGTTGGTGTAGTGGAAGAAGATGAGAACTCATCACGGCCGGAGGTGGAGGGAACACAATCATCCTCATTAAGCTTGGACCCATCATATTTTGCTTGAAGCTTGGTACAAATATCATGAGCATTCCGAAAAGGCATGATTGAGGAAAGAACTACAAAGCTCACAACATTAACAAGCACATTAGATGCTTGAGCTTCGAGATAAGAGTTTGTCTCCTCCTCCAAAGATAGATTTTGGGGATCCTTAGGAGGAGACAAGCCCATATCTAGAATTCTCTCAATATTTGGGTCAATGACCCAGAAATGACTAAGCATGCGAATATGCCAAACATCATAATTTGTGCCATCAAATGTAAATGTGTGAGAGTGCACTAAACCCCTCGGAGACATCCTTACTCTCGAGGCGGTGAAGCCAAAGAAGCGAGAGACCTTGTTCTGATACCAATTGAAAAGGGAAAAGGACGTCGCCTAGAGGGGGGGGGGGGGGGGGTGAATAGGCGATTTAAAATTATTATGGTTTAGGCTCTAATAAATGTAGAATAAAACTTAACGTTTAATTTATCAAGCCAAAACCTATATCCACTAGTTTCACTAAGTGCACCAACAACCTATGCTAAGCAAGACAAGCAACAAGGTGATAGAAAGATATAGTACTTCAAGCACGAGGACTATCACAATGTAAATTGCATAAATAAAGGGCTCGGTTGAGAGATAACCGATGGACGCTGAGACGATGATTTGTTTCCCGAAGTTCACTTCCAAAGAAGCTATGTCTCCATTGGAGAGGTGCGGGGGCGGAATGTACTTCGAACGCCACAAGTGGCTCACCTCGAGGTGTGGTGGCTCGATACTCACCCAACGCCACACAAGGCCTCACCCCAAGATGCAAAGGCACGCAACCAACCGACGCCACAACAGGCTCACCCTATTCTCCCGTGAGCTCGCCACAAAGGCCTACTCATGTTCCACTACGGGACACTTGAGGGCAGTCACCGAACCCGTACAAGATTGGGGCAATCTTCACAACTCAATTGGAGGCCCCCAACAACAATGCCACAAAGGCTACAAAGCCACAAAAGGCAACAAGGCCACAAAAGTCTACAAGACCACAAAAGGTCAACAATCTAACCACACAACCGTCTAGGGTTCCAAGAACCCAAGAGAAACAAGCCCAAGGGCTTGAACTCGCCGAATCTCCGAGGAGAACTCAAACCTATGCACCAAATGCAAGAGGCAAGTCCTTCTCTCGCAAATTCCACCAAAGCTACAAAAGCTATTGGGGGAATAAGAGAGGAAGAACACAAGAATAGAACACAAAACTCTCCAAGATCTAGATCCCAAGGATTCCTTCACAAAGAAGAGATTTGGTTTGGTGGGGATTGTTGATCTAGATCTCCTCTCTCAAATCCCTCAAAGAGATGCACGAATCATGAGAGGGAGAAGGGAAGAGGGCAAGCTTTTTAAGGTCAACAATGGAGGAGAGAGTGGAAGAGCTAGCAAAAATGACCTCCAAAGTTGGGGAAACTTTTGGGAAGAGGGGGCCCTTAAATAGTGCAAGAGAAATCTGCCCGTTTGGGCCAGATTCGCGCCCCACGGAACTACCGGTGCCCCACCGGTACTACCTCTGAATAGAAACACAAGATATAGCAGAAAAACGAGATTTACCGGAACTTTGGCCGGAACTTGGGCCGGTACTACCGCTCAAGCAAAAACGCTGGACAACATTGCACGAAAATTTTAATAACTTTTGACTCCGGACTCCGATTTCGATGATCTTGGGCTCGTTTTGAAGAGAACAAAAATCTCTACAGTATTATGCAAAGAAACATCATAGTACAAAAAGATAGGATAAAAATAAAATGGATAAAGGTATGACCTCTCAGAAGCAACGAACTGGTAAAACGTCTAGAACCCAAAACACAAGAAGTTGAGCTTGGAAACTCTAATTGGGATGAAACCAATTTTGTTGGAAAGATAATAAAGATTAGAATCCAACAAAAGGTGAAATATTGGGTATCACCAAGGGAGAAAATACCATAAATATATATGTGAGATACCTCCCAAGGTGTGGAGCCGGAAAAACCCGCAAGGTCAAAAACGCAATAAGATATGTAAGGAAAATCCATTTTTGACGAACTAGAGCTTGTTATGAAGATAACCACAAGCTCTAGATACTCACATGGATAAGAACCAAACAACAACCAAGAAAGATGATGCTATGTATGCAAAGGTTTGAGCTCTCTTCGAAAGATACGAACAAGTCACCCACTCGAGAGCCCCTCTTGATAGTACGACAATCTATCCTAAACCCAGTCTCCCAACACTACAAGAACACTACACGAGACCGGTAAAATAGAAACCCTGTCAAGATCATACCTTTGCCTTGAGCATCCCACTTGAGCTTGATGTAGACCGTCTTGTCCTTCTCAAGATGGAACACCTTTCTTGATTGCTATTGTATGGTCTTGTTTGATGTAGACTTGCGAATGGCTCCCCCATACTCCATGAGGAAACCTCTTCTTTGACCTTGTCTTCATCACTCCATGAACACCGAGGATGGCAAGCTCCAAGCATGATATCTTCTAGAGATGGCGCACCGTGAGCTTGCACATCAAATCTTGATGATGATGTCTTGAAGAAAGCCATGAGGAACTCCATCTTCTTCTTCTTCTTCAAGGCATACTTGATCTTCTTCTTCTTCTTCTACTTGATTCCAATAGGCACAAAGCCCTTGGACAATGCTTCTTCTATTTCATCCTTGAAACCAACACATGTTCCAAGCGATGCCAATGGACAAACCTACAAGTGAAACTCAATTTGCACATTAGTCCATAGGGATTATCATTAATTACCAAAACCACACATGGGGGCATACATGCCCTTTCAACTGCCCTACCATGAATTCCCAGTTTGATTAATTATTCTCAATTTTTTATGTTGGTCTTAGTGCAAAGAATAGAAATGAATTATCCTATATTTGTGAAGGAGCCTTTACTGAGTTTTGTGTTAATAGAGTTTGGGATGTATTAGAAACTATCTATAAAGTAAGGAAGATTTCGACAGTATGAAATTAAACATGGAAGAAACACCCATAGAACATGATTGCATTAGAAAGTTCCTACAATCTGGTAAATTTAAAGTGTTGTTGGAAATTTTAAAATTGATCCTGACATGATTGCATAAATTGTTAGAACATATTCTGAGCATTTGCAGCTACCAAAGGATTGAGATCATTATGAGCCACCAAGTACTAAAAGAATTACGAAGATAATTCTGAAGACCAAGGAAATACAAGAGAAAAATAAGCAATTTTCTAATGATAATCACTTTTATCGAAAGGTGATTGTGACAATAAAAGAAGACTCCATTAGATCCAACATTGATATTGTAAAGGAGATACTAGAACCTGAATATATTGAAAATGAAGTGGTGTAATTATCAACCCATAATTGTATCGGTTAATCGAGCGCAAGACTAAAGGTAAGGGTGACGGTAAGCCAAGAATCCTATTCCGCATAGGCGAAATAGATTATTTGGGATTGTGTGATCTCAATTCCACGATAAATATTATGATATATTCTATTTACGAGGGAATTTGTTATTCTCTTAATGATCCAGATCTTGAACCAACTGATACTACTATAATGCTTTCAAATAGGACTTTTCAGAGTTTCCACGGTATCCTACGAGATGCTTATATTTCAGTTGGACCATTTGTTTATCCTATTGATTTTCATATTATTGGTATGCATGTAGATCTCTTTTGTCCAATTATTTTAGGCAGACCTTTCTATGTTGCTACTAAAGTCAATATTGACAACAAGAAAGAGACCATGTCCTTGCAAGTTGCAGGAGAAGAAGTGGAGTTTGATCTCAAACAATTCAAGAAGTTTCCTTACAAGAAGAAACCAGAAATAAAAGAAGAAAGCACTATTGCAGAGTTGGTGGCTATTTATTTTAGCACCCCACAAGATGAATTAGAAAGAAGCTTAATCAATGATTATTCAATTCCCAATGATGAAGAGATAGAAGAATTATATTATATTTCAGACTCCGCTCCTGGAGTAGAGAGTCTTTTCAGTAACCAATATGAAGAATTGGAAAGAAGGGGAGATAAAGAACCACCGCCACTCGAACTAAAACCCCATCTAGAAGGTGTAAGGTATGAATTTATATATGATGAAGGTAAGTGCCCAGTTATTGTTGATGATAAACTTCCCGAGGAAGAAAGTAGGAAATTATTAAATGTGCTCATCGAACAACAAGAAGCTTTTGGTTACACTCGTAGTGATATTAAAGGAATAGATATTTCTATAGTTACTCACAATATACCTATGGATGGAGATTCCAAACCTTTTGTTGATACTCAAAAGAGGTTTAACCCTAGAATGAAAGAAGTAGTAAGAAAAGAAGTAATTTTTTTGTTAGACACATGCATTATTTATCCTATTTATGATAGCAAGTGGATGAGTTCTGCTCATTGCATACCTAAGAAAGGTAGTATCAATGTTATCAATAATGATGATGATGATGATGAGATCATTACTACTAGGACGATTACCAGATACAAAATGTGCATTGACTTCAAGAAGTTAAATAAAGAAAAAAATAAAGAATCATAAACCTTTACTTAGAAAGATTAACTAATAACTCTTAACTATTGTTTCCTAGATGGTTATTCTCAAATTGCCATCTAACCTAAAGATCAAGAGAAAAATACTTTCACTTGTACCTATGGTACTTATGCTTATAGATTGATGCCTTTTGATTTGTGTAATGTTATTGCTACTTTTTAGGAATGCATTCTGAAATTTTTGTGATAACCTCGTTGAGAACGCCATGGAGGTCTTTATGGATGACTTTGTCTTTTATGGAACTGCAAAATACCAATGTCTCTACAACCTTAATAAAGTTTTACAGCGATGTAGGCAAACAAACTTGGTCCTCAGTTGCGAACGATGTCACTTCATGGTAATAGAAGGTATAGTTTTTGGTCACAGGTTTTGTTAGAACTGTATTAAAGTTGATGATTCTAGAGTTACTGCTTTAGAAAGACTACATAGACTTCAAGATGTTAAGGGGGTAAAGAATTTTCTTGAGTATGTAGGGTTTCTATAGACGCTTTATTAAAAACTTTGCTAAACTAGTTGCACTCTTGACCAATCTGTTAGGAAAAGATACTCATTTTTTCTTTGATAATGAATGTATTGCATCTTTTTAAAAATTAAAACAAGCCTTAGTGTCAGCACCTATTATTCAACCACCCAAATGGGATGAACCCTTTGAGATAATGTGTGATGCTAGTGATTATCTAGGAGGTGATGTGCTTGGACAATATGACGGTATTAATTTAAATGTTATTTGATATGATAGTAATGTTTTTAATGAGGATTAAAAGAATTGTGTCACTACTAAAAAGCAATTTCATGCTGTTATTTTTACATGTGATAAATTTATACCTTACATAGCGAATTCTAAAGTGATACTACACACTAGTCATCAAGCTTTGAGACACCTTCTAGCAAAGAAGGATGCAAAACCATGTTTGATTAAGTGGGTACTACTAGTTGAGAAATATGACTTGAAAATTGTAGATAGAACAGATAAAGATAATCTTGTAGCTGACCACCTAGCACGTATGAAAGGTATAGTTGATGATCTGGTTCCTATTAATGAATCATTTCTCAGAGAATATCTAGCCACTATAAATTCTTGGTAGGAAATATTTTACCAAAACATTTTAATCGTAATCAAAGAAAGATTGTTTTAGTGATTTGAGACATTACTTTTTGAATGATCCTTATTTATATAGACATGGACCTGATGGAATGATTAGAAAATGTGTGCCCGATCACGAGATATGTGCCATTATAAAGGCTTGCCATGATAGCCCATATGGGGGCATCACGTTGGTGAACGTACGGCTCCAAAAGTATTCCAATCAGGTTTTTACTGGTCGACCCTATTTAAAGATGCACATAAATATGTTGAAAAATATGATGCTTGCCAACACATGAGTAATATAGGTAAGAGACAAGAAATGGTTATAAATTATAATCTTATAATAGAACCTTTTGATGTATGGGGAATGGACTATATGAGTGGGTTGTTGACTATGTTACCAAGTGGGTTGACTATGTTACCAAGTGGGTTGACTATGTTATAATAGAACCTTCTAATGGTTACACTCATATTCTTCTTGTTGTTGACTATGTTACCAAGTGGGTTGAATAAATACCCAGAGCCCATGATGATGCAGCTACTTCCATGAAGATGATAAAAGACAATAGACTTTCCAGGTTTGGAGTACCTAGATTTTTAATTAGTGATGGTGGATCTCATTTTATGAAAGGAACCTTCCGAAAGATCCTCCATAAGTACAGGGTAACGCATCGAGTTGCTTCACCATATCATCCACAAACAAGTGGACAAGTTGAGCTCTCCAACTGGGAAATAAAGAAGATACTTCATAAGACCGTGTAAAAATCAAGGAAGGATTAGCCCATGAAGTTAAATGACTCATTTTGGACATACTACACTGCATACAAGAATCCTATGGAAATGGCACCATATAAAATGGTCTATGGTAAAGTGTGTCATATACCATTAGAATTAGAATATAAAGCTTGTTGGACTATTAAAACTTTGAATTATGATCTTAAAACCGCATAACGCCTGCTTGATATCCATTCTTTAGATGAATTTAGAAGTGAAGCTGATGATAATGCCAGAATCTTTAAAGAAAAGACAAGGAATTTAAATCAGGATATAAGATGTTACTTTATATCTCTCATCTTAAGCAGTTTGCGGGCAAGTTGAGATCCAAAAGGGAAGGACCGTATGAGGTGGATGAAACCTATCCTACGGGGATGTGAAACTAAAAGGCCAAACACCTTCTTAGTCATGGATCGTTAATGGGAAACGCTTGAAGCACTATCAAGCTGATGAGGTAAATACCGTGGAACTCATCTATGTAATGTCTGCAGAAGAATGCATCCAAAAATGGTATGTGGAAGAAGAAACTCTCTAAATACTTCTTCCTCATGTTTTGTATTTTAGAAACTCTTGCTGCCCTTTTATTCATTTTATCTTTGTTCCTCTTATTTTTCGAGCGACCGGGTTGTTTTTGTATCCGGTACGAGTGGACCATACGATCAGATGCACCCGTATCGACGGTCGTTAAACCCTTTGGCGTTTTTTTTTCCCTTTGGGACTCGGTATGACCGGATCGTACGGGTATATATGTCCATACCAATGGTTGTTGGCCTCCCAGTACATTTCTTCCTTTTTGTTTATTTGTTCATCTGTAAAAAAAAGTACGTCGGTTTCCCCCGTATGGCCGTACGGCACAGGCGCATAACGCTAGTAGCAAAGGTCAGTACGGTTGGTAGATTCCTTATTTCAACCATTTTACCTTTTCCCCTATCTCTTATATTATTTTTTCTCAAGGTTTTCTCCATGAAAATTAGGGTTTGTCCCTTGATCTTACTTTATTCCTCTCGAGTTTGAAGCATCTAATCTCACTTGATCAACCAAGAGCCATGCAACCTTTCATATCAAGCAGATCGAGATGAAGAAGGGAGAGGAACCAGTAAGTAGGATCTAGAAGAAGGAACCTAAAGGAGGTTATTTGTCATCATCAACTCCTGAGTTGGTACAGGTAGTTTCACTTACCAACTGGGAGGATATGTTCCCACGGAAGCTGGAGATGATGAGGCATATAGAGCAAAGGAGGAACAAGGATGAGTACCCACCAAATCCTTACAGGTATAACCTTCATGGATCTTCTCTCAAATCTCCTTATGGTTTGTCACCTCCCAATCGAAAGAAGGTACAACCAGATGAGATCAGGGAGAGGATTGCTGAGCTCGAACAAGTATCCAAAACATGTGTTGAAACTATAAGTGAGGGGGTTGATTTCTACTAGATCATGGGCAAAGATCTTGAGAAAAAGGTCGACGACATTAATGGTAGGGTTGAAATCCTAGCTAAAATTATTATTCAGATGGTTGATGACAAAAAGCTACTCCTGAAGCTGACATTACAAAGCTATCCACTCGATTTTCATGTATCTATGGTGACCCAGTACCACTGCAAGTGTAGTACACTATAGTCGTTGACATGACATCCAGAAAATACCGTTCCGTAAATATCACATCCATCAGAGTGATACAACAGAAACATTGCGGGTCCATATTACAAACATACACACTTCATTATTATTACAATACTAGAAGTTTGAGACTTCAAGTGATTCAAACTTACAAACCATATAACTTATTTAGTAAGTTCAATGGAAAAACGAAAGACACAACGATAAGAAAGACGTGAGCTCAACAACTTATTCTACAAGGTTCGTGCTGCTCGGCTCCACCTAGGTAACTATGCTCCGTCCTGACAACTACCCTGACTTGTTGTCTTCAGATCCATAGTGTATACCATAGTCCACCCCTTCGATTCCACCGGACAGGTCTGGCTCTTCATAGTAGACATTGTTTTGGACCTTTGTAGCATACACCTGGTCATCCTTCTGGCCCTCAAAGTCTAGGAAGTGTTCAAAGGAAAGAGTGACTAACATCGTTACCCAGCAAGTTCACTATATGCAAGGTGGGAAGTTTGATGCTCTAGCTACCATCTCGGACTATAAGTCCTTGGTACTATGTAGTTTTAGTAAACATTTCTTCAAAGATTGATTTTATTATAAAAAATATGCCATCAGCCTTCACAGGTTGACCAGAACTTCATGGAGTTCCTTTCCTGCCACGTTCGTAGCTCCTTCCTGGAACAGGGAGTAACATGTCACAGTTCTTACACTCTACAGAGGTGCGTTGCTTTACCCATAAGAGATCAACTCCTTGTTGCACAACCGGGCATACTTTCACATCCACAATTCCGTGATGTGGGGCCCAGTAGGTGATCCAAGCCAATCACTGCCCCCTTCGTGACCCCACATGTCCCCTTGGTGTACGCCATGCCCACATCTTGAAGTAGGGCAATGGTTGGTATAGACTATTCAGATGCTAGAACTATCGTGGGACGTTGAGGGTTCCCACCCATATGCTGCACATCCTCTACGAATTACCAATTAATGCACGCTATGACGATAACAGCCATGACCTGCGCATCCGGATACATGCGAGAGGAAGAAGATACAGCTGACTTCTCCGTCCCATTCCAAATCTCATGGTTAACACGTATTATATGGTGCTAGAATCACTGATGTCATGGGTTATTAAGCTCTAGTTGTTCAGCAACTGGAATCCTTGATTCCATTGTCATTCTTAGAATTTATCATCACTTAGGATGATAATAGTATTCATTTGTTTGGGAAAATATTTATTTTCTGTCTCTTTTAGAACATAGGTGATAACACACGATTTTCAAATACTTTCATAAAGACTCGTCAAAGGACATGAGCCAGTGATAAACTTGCCTTGTGACTGCAAGGTAGTGAAGTCAGATACTTCCACTTGACCTTGAGCTCCAGTTTCTACAGAAGACCATTATTGCCCGATAAGGACAATATTTAAAGAATCAATATGCAAGGCATAGTAATGTCATGCAATGATTTATTATCTTTCTTCTTTGCGTGTTTTACCCACCTTATAAAGGTTTATGTTTCTTTTAATTAATAAAAGAAAAGTATTACTCAAGAACCATTAAATTCATATAATTTTATATTTAGTATTATTATGATAACTAGTATTATTCTAAGAGTTTAAAATTGAATTTATTGAATTTTTAACTCTTTTAAATATTTAACTAAAATTCCTTTGAGGAAATAAGACTTTCTTTTTTATCACACTTTATTTACTTTAAAAAAATACACACTAGTATTTTTCTATAATAGTACTCCCTTTTAGGATCTTAAAAATGAAATTTATTCAATTTTAAGTCTTTTGTATATTTTTATAAAATTCCAAAAGGAGTATATACATCCATAATAATAGTTCTAAATTTAATTACCTAAAATTGTCTCTATTATTATTTTTGAATAGAGGATACTTTTGTGAGTTCATTGGTATCTTATTTATATTTTTAGGATTTATATTTTATTTTTTTAGAACCTTTAAAGTCCTAGGGGTATTTGGGTCTTTTGATAAATGCCTTAGACTTTTCTTTTAAACATCTGGACCTAGCCCACTGGGCTGGCCCAGCCTTGACTCGGCCCACCTGGGCTGGTCAAACCCTCTCCTCTGAGGGGTATTGACCGACACCGGCCCAGTACGCACCCCTCATCTCTCTCGCTCTCTTGTGTTCCTCCGCACCCCGCTCCAGCGGAATGTCACTGGCACTGTTGCCGCTTGATTACCGCCTCCTTGGGTATCCCCGATCGCCGCCGTGGTGCATGGCGAGGTAGTCGACGCCACTTCGTCGACTGGTCCTGTTCGATTTGGCTTTGGACCCCTCTCCCTTGCAGGTTGACTCCACCCCGAACCCTAGGGTTTGATGGTTGTTGGCGATGTGGGGTTTCGTCGTCCCGTGGTGCTGTACCGTGGATCTAGTGGTCCTATGATGTCGCCGTTGCTACTTGTGTAGCTATGGCCACTGCTCCATGGTCTGGCGCGGGTTGCAGCGCCCTCGGGTGCTCCCCGTGTCGATGTGTGTGCTCGTCGGCCCCTCTGCTTCCTCTTCTAAACTTCAATGAGGACCTCGGCTAAGTTACTCTCCTCTCTCCTTCATTTGGTCTCTGGCCTACCCTTCTAGCTCTAGTGTGCTTGCAGTCTGCGAGCCCTGATTATGATTATCCATTACTTTAGGGTTCATCCCTCTGTGTTAGGCTTCATACCTTGATATTATGTGGTTCTGAGATGGTTATTTATTGGTCCTAGAAGTGTGGATTTCATTACTGTTTAGTGTTAGTAGTGTTGACAGTGGTTCGGTCAATAGTTGTTAACTGAACCTTTACATATACTGGCATGTATTAATAAGTTCAGATTGGATTTGAATTTCTACTCTGATGATTCTTTGATAATTCTGGTTGATAGAATGTTTATATGTAAAAATGATTCCTGTTATTAGTTCCAGGAAAATGATTGAGTAAGGAAGTTAATTTATATAGCTTGTTTGCTTGGATTGCTTATCAAACAGATTGTTGTGACACCATCCTGGGATTGGTAGACACTTCATGTTTCTGAATAGGCTTTTCTTGAGCTTTGCTAAGAATTAGCTTTGTTGGTAATAAGCTAGAAACGATTTCTGTTATCTTAAACTATATTGAGAAAATAGCTTAGTCTATGATGCTGGTATGAGACTATGCTAGATAGAAACTGAGGTTTTTATCTGTTGTTTCCCTCTCAGGTGTGCCTTGATAATCAGTTTAAGACAATGATTCTTATAGATCTTAAGAAAATGATTTTATAGAAATGCTATTTAATATAGATCTTTAAGATGAAATAGTTTTTACGGTGCTACTATTATAAGATGATATATTGCTGCTGATATATTTGGATGTAGAAATATGAATTTATACCCAAGATCTATGATGCATAGGCTGAGATCTTGGTGTGTTTTTCAAAGAGTGATTGTTGGCTTTGTTTAACTCCTTCTGTGATGGATACACTCCACTTGGGTGCTTTCTGAGAAAATTCATATAAAACAACACATGCTCCGATAATCAAAGATGATTTGATCATGTGATGGTTTTATGTGTACTCACCACACAAATTGATTATTGGTGATGATGTTATTTTGCTGGTTGATCTTGCTGGCTTGTTCTTGCTAGCTTGATCTTACTATGCACCTCCTGGTGCTGTTCTTCCTCCTCCTAGGTCCTGTGATCTTGGACTTGGCATTGCTATCCACCTGCACCACCCCCTCCTTATGTCACCATTCTGTGGTGGTTTGATGGTTGATTTGGTAAGCTATCTGGTGGATTGATCCAAGAAGTGGACAAACTTGTTGTGTTCTGGCAGTGTGTTTAAGAAGAGAAAATGAGCTTCCTAGTAGCTGTGCTACGGTAGTGAACTCCTTTTGACTACCTGTGCCGTTGCTGCTGTTTGGACAACACACCACATGCATTTAAGTGACTAAGCTGGCTTGCTTCTTGGTTCTTTGTGGATCAGATCAAGTGAATTGACTTTCACTTCTTATCTTTTTACTGGCCTAGTGAAACTTGTCCCTTTCTCTATACTCAAGGATGTAATAACAAACAGTGCACCACACTGCTCAGCACTGAGAGTAATAATAATCAACTAAACTTTTATTTCTTTTTGAGTTGTATCTTATTTTGCAGGAACAAGATCTGGATTGTCAATTCTTAGTATATGAGTACATAGGTTTTCATTGTAATCTTCTTCTTATCGTTTTGTAAAGAATCTTGTAAAGATATTCTTATAAGTTAATAAAGTTTTATTTCATTAGATTCTATTCCTTGTAATATTTTGTTTTGGTGTATTGATCTCAATTGTGATATTATTATGGAATAAAGAAAAGAAATAAGAATTCATTTGTTATTTATGTTTCCTTGTCTTAAGTTCCTATTATGGTTCAATATACCTTTAATATAATCAAGCAATATTACTAAATCATTTTGGAAAACAATGTAATATTACTCACTTCTATTTTCCAAACGATTTAAATTTCAAATTTGAATTCAAATAATTTCCCCCCAAAACACATTAATTCCTAAGGGTCATGTCAAAAGTTTATAGCAATCACCAGAAAGAGCTATTCCTACCTCTTGTTAGTGAGAGAAACTCTGACCCCTTTAGGCTTTTGTTTGGCGAAAAATTTACCCGAATTTTACAGTTGAATGCATTCACATGCGCAGATTCCTATTTCTAGCCTTCTTTGGTTCCTAAATGTCGGGGTGTTACAGACTTCCCCCCTTAAATTAAACTCCGTCCCGAAGTTTGCTGATGTGTACCATAATAGTTCTGGATATGCTTCTTTTAAGTCATCATCTTTCTCCCATGTGGCTTCTCGCTCAGGGTGATGTTCCCATTGTACTTTGTAGTATTTGATTGACCTGTTTCTCAACCTTTTCCAGTTCTCTTCTAGAATTTTACAGGGTTTCTCAACATAAGTCAAATCTGCTTGTAACTCAATTTCTTGATGTGTAATTGCATCATCGAGAACTTCAAGACATTTCTGTAGTTGTGACACATGGAAAACATTATGAACTTGAGCCAGCGTTTTTGGTAACTCAAGAGCATAAGCTATTGTTCTATTCTGACTCAGTATATTGAATGGTCCGATATATCTTGGACTTAGTTTTCCTTTGACTCTGAATCTCTTAACTCCCTTCATTGGACTTACCTTGAGATATACCATATCCCCTACTTCTGGATGCCATGATCTCCGACTTTGATCAACATAACTTTTCTGTCGACTTTGAGCTATCTTCAATTGATCCTTAATAATATTGATGATATCTTGCTTCTCTTTGATATAGTCTGGTGTAAATTCCTTGCTACTACCAGGTTCTTACTGAAGGAAATATGCCCGAGAGGCAATAATAAAGTGGCTATTATCTTATTCCTTGTTTATGATAAATGTTTATTTTGCATGCTATAATTGTATTAATTGGAAACGTTAATACATGTGGTTTAATAAACAAAATACAAAGTTCCTAGTAATGCCTCTCATATAAACTAGCTCATTTATTAACAAGATGATCAAGGTTTCCTGATCATGGACATTGGATGTTGTTAATAACGAGGTCACAACATTGATGGAATGATGTGATGAACATTCATCCGAAGTATAGCATTACGATCAAAGTCATTATGTTTATATTGCTATAACATCATACTGTTGGGTCCGCAGCATAGAAAACAAAAAATTTCCTACGATGAGAACTATACGCCAAGATCTATCTATTAGATACAGAGCAACGGGTGGACATACATCCATGGAGAACTTACCCTCGAAGACAACGAGTTTTGTTAACGAGTAGGAACTCATGGTTGATGTAGTCGTACGCTTGTCGATCTCAAGATCGTGTGGAAGTCCGAGCGCCACAAATCAGCAGCGCATCCGTCCTCGCACACACGTTCAAGCCACCGGACAACCTCCACCTCCTCGCTCCAGCGAATCAGCGGAAGCAGCAACTCCTTCCAGACGCAAGGCCACCGGGAACATGTATCTCGCTAATCTGAGACCATGGGGGAATATCTAGAGGGGGAGAGAGATCCTTCACGAGGAGGTGTGTTTTGTGAGAGGGGGGCTTTATATAGGAAGGAGGGAGACCCCTCCCCTCCCATAGCTGGCGCATGAGGGGGGGGACTCCTCCCCTCCTTCATTCATGTGGTGAACCTCCACTCACATAAACATGGCCTCCACCCAAAATCCCACTCACATGTATTTAATTTCCACCAAATTAAATGCAACTCTCAATTAATAAAACTCTTTTATTTATTTTATTCAGAATTTTTTTAATTACTTTAATTAACAAACATTCACATAAAACCCCTTGCAACATTTCAATATCACATGCAGAACCACTTTCTGCAATTTCACTCGAAACAATTCTGGTTTCTATCAAAACAATTCCTGTTTCTATCGAAACATTTCCGGCGCTTTGCAAACCTTTTGTATGGAACATATGTGCTCCTAAATGGTGTCCGGCAACCCTTAAGTGTGTCACCCTACGGTTCGCGAATAATGCAGACATGATTGAGACTCCTCTCAGATCAATAATCAGAAGCGAGACCTGGAGATCCATACTGACTCCTGCATATTCAACGATGACTTCTGTGATCGTGAGAACCTTTAACGTCAGCAATTTAATCCCTTTGTCTCATGATATAATACATATCCGAGATTCGATCATCGGTATCCAAATACCTAGTTTGATCTCGTTACCGACATGCACTCTTTTCTCGTTCCCGTGATATAACATTCTAGTGATCACATCACTTGCTTGCAAGCTATCTTAATGTGATATCACCGAGAGGGCCCAGAGTATATCTATCCGTCATCGGGATTGACAAATTCCACTCTTGATCCATGTGCCTCCACATAACACCTTCATAGCACTGAACCCACCTTTATGGTCACCCTGTTACGGTGTGACGTTTGATGTTATCAAGATACTCTTCCGGTGTTAGCAATTAACATGATCTCATGGTCTAAGGACTAAGACTACTTTGTATGATGTTATAGCAATATAAACATAATGACTTGATCGTAATGCTATACTTCGGATGAATGTTCGTCACATCATTTCACAAATGCTGTGACCTTATTATTAACAACATCCAATGTCCATGATCAGGAAACCTTGATCATCTTGTTAATCAACAAGCTAGTTTACAAGAGAGGCATAACTAGGAACCCTTTTTGTTTACTAAACACACATGTATTGATTTTTCCTCTCAATACAATTATAGCATGCAAAATAAACATCTATCATATACAAGGAATATATAATAACAACTTTATTATTGCCTCTCAGGGCATATTTCCTTCAGTCTCCCACTTGCACTAGAGACAATAATCTAGTTCACATAGTGATAAATCTAACACCCATGGAGTTCTGGTGTTGATCATGTTTTGCCCTAGGGAGTACTTTAGTCAACGGATCTGCTACATTCAGATCCGTGTGCACTTTACAAATCTTTATATCTCCATCCTTGACATGCTCGCGGATGGAGTGAAACCGACGCTTAATATGTTTGGAATTCTTGTGAGACCTTGGTTCCTTGGCGTTGGCTATGGCTCCATTGTTGTCACAATAGATCACCATTGGGTCCAATGCACTAGGAACCACACCTAGTTCAGTTATGAACTCCTTCATCCAAACCGCTTCCTGTGCCGCTTCTGAAGCAGCAACATATTCCGCCTCCGTCGTTGATCCAGCCACCACAGGTTGTTTGGAGCTCCTCCAACTAACCGCTGCTCCATTCAATAGAAATACGTATCCGGATTGAGACTTAGAGTCATCCGGATCAGTGTCAAAGCTAGCATCGACATAACACTTGGCGACTAGCTCTTCTTCACCTCTGTATACAAGAAACATATCCTTAGTTCTTCTCAAGTACTTAAGGATATTCTTGACCGCTATCTAGTCTTCCGAACCTGGATCAGATTGGTACCTACTAGTCAAACTAATAGCATGTGCCACATCCGGTCTTGTACATAGCATGGCATACATTATAGAGCCTATGGCTGATGCATAGGGGATCTTATCCATTATCTCTCTTTCTTCCGCCATAGCCGAACTTTGAGTCTTACTCAATGTCTTGCCTTGCAGCAGAGGTAAGTACCCCTTCTTACTTCTGCCCATATTAAACTTCTTTAATATCTTATCAAGGTATGTACTCTGCGATAGCCCAATTAGGCGTCTTGATCTATCTCTATAGATTTGAATGCCTAATATGTATGAAGCTTCACCAAGGTCCTTCATCGAAAATTTGCTGTTTAGATAACCTTTAACACTGTTTAAAAGATCTATATCATTTCCAATCAATAATATGTCATCCACATATAATATCAGAAATGCCACATTGCTCCCACTCACTTTCTTGTAAATACAAGCCTCTCCATAAGTTTGGACAAATCCAAACTCTTTGATCACCTCATCAAAGAAGAGATTCCAACTCCGGGATGCTTGCTTCAGTCCATAGATGGATCGCTGAAGTTTGCACACCTTATCAGCATCCTTAGGATCGACAAAACCCTTAGGTTGTATCATATACAACTCTTCTTCAATATTACCATTGAGGAAACACAGTTTTGACATCCATCTGCCATATTTCATAATCGAAATATGCAGCAATTGCTAACATAATCCTAACCGACTTAAGCATCGCTACGGGAGAGAATGTCTCATCGTAGTCAACTCCTTGAATTTGTCGAAACCCTTTGCGACAAGTCGAGCCTTATAAATGGTTACATTACCATTAGCATCAGTTTTTCTTTTGAAAAATCCATTTATTCTCAACGGCCTTTCGATCGTGAGGTAAGTCCACCAAGGTCCAAACCTGGTTTTCGTACATGGATTCCATTTCAGATTTCATGGCTTCTAGCCATTTGTTGGAACCAGGGCTCATCATCGCTTCTTCATACATCGCAGGGTCGTCTATTTCATGAATCATGAAATTCATAACAGGATTGCCGTACAGTTCAGGAGCTGCACGTGTCCTGCTTGACCTGTGAGGTTCGGTAGTGTCCTCTTTCGGAGTTTCATGATCAATATCATTAGCTCTCTCTTCATTAGGTGAAGTCAACTCCGAAACAACTTCCGGTGCTGCGCTACTCGCCATTTCATGAAGAGAAGGTTCAATAACCTCTTCGAGTTCTACCTTCTGACTACTCACACCTTTCGCGAGAAACTCCTTCTCAAGAAAGGATCCATTCTTGGCAACAAAGACCTTGCCCTCGGATTTGTGATAGAAGGTATACCCAATCGTTTCCTTAGGGTATCCTATGAAGACGCATTTTTCCGCTTTGGGTTCGAGTTTATCCGGTTGAAGTTTCTTCACATAAACATCGCATCCCCAAACTTTAAGAAATGACAGCTTAGGTTTGTTTCCAAACCATAATTCATACGGTGTCTTTTCAACGGATTTAGATGGTGCCCTATTTAAAGTGAATGTAGCGGTTTCCAGTGCATAACCCCAAAATGATAGTGGCAAGTCAGTCAGAGACATCATAGATCGAACCATATCCAATAAAGTACGATTACGGCGTTCTGACACACCATTACGTTGTGGTGTTCCGGCAGGCGTGAGTTGTGAAACTATTCCACAGTCTTTCATATGTGTGCTAAAGTCGTAACTAAGATATTCTCCGCCACGGTCGGACCGCAGAAATTTAATCTTTCTGTTACGATGATTTTCCACTTCATTCTGAAACCTTTGAACTTTTCAAAGGTTTCAGACTTATGTTTCATCAAATAGATATACCCGTATCTACTCAAATCATCCGTGAAAGTAACAAAATAACGATATCCACCTCGCGCCGACACACTCATTGGTCCACACACATCAGTATGTATGATTTCCAATAAATCTGTCGCCCGTTGCATTGAACCAGAAACGGCGTTCTAGTCATCTTGCCCATAAGGCATGGCTCACATGTATCAAATGATTCAAAATCAAGTGATTCCAAAAGTCCATCAGAATGGAGTTTCTTCATGCGTTTAACGCCAATATGACCTAGACGGCAGTGCCACATATATGCAGATATATCATTATCAAGTTTAATCCTTTTAGCATCAACATTATGAATATGCGTAATACTACTATCGAGATCCAACAGAAATAAACCATTCAACATAGGTGCATGACCATAAAAGATATTATTCATATAAATCGAACAACCATTGTTTTCAGACTTAAACGAATAATCACTTTGCATCAAACATGATCCGGATACAATGTTAATGCTCAGTGCAGGCACCAAATAACAATTATTCAGGTTTATAACTAATCCCGACGGCATATGGAGAGGCAGTGTTCCGACGGGGCGATCACATCAACTCTTGATCCATTGCCGACCCACATCGTGACCTCATCCCTTGCTAGTTGTCGCTTTTTCCGCAGCCCCTGAACCGAGTTACATATATTAGCAACCGATCCCGTATCAAATACCCAGGTGCTACTGCGAGTACTAGTCAAGTACACATCAATAACATGTATATCACATATACCTTTGTTTGCCTTGCCGGCCTGCTTGTCCGCCAAATACTTGGGGCAGTTGCGCTTCCAATGGCCAGTCCCCTTGCAATAATAGCACTCGGTGTCAGACTTAGGACCAGCTTGGGGTTTCTTTTCAGGTGCGGCAACAGATTTGCCGCCCTTCTTTCCCTTCTGCTTGCCTCTCTTGTCCTTCTTGAAACTGGTGGTCTTATTGATCATCAACACTTGATGTTCTTTCCTAATCTCCACTTCTGCAGTCTTAAGAATTGACAGAAGCTCAGGAAG
Organism: Avena eriantha; assembly: GCA_910589775.1. Lineage (NCBI taxonomy): Eukaryota > Viridiplantae > Streptophyta > Magnoliopsida > Poales > Poaceae > Avena > Avena eriantha. Next base: position 42,862,286 of record OU342744.1, read on the forward strand.
AGACTTCTTCATGCCCTGCATATTATAGTTCATCACGAAGCTCTTGTAGCTAGGTGGTAGAGATTGGAGAACACGATGTATGCCTAAGTCATTGGGAATCATTATTCCCAAGGACACAAGCTTATCGGCGTACCCATACATTTTGAGTACGTGCTCACTAACGGAGCTGTTCTCTTCCATCATGTAGCTAAAGAACTTTTCAGAAGCATTATAACTCTCTACGGCAGCATGGGTATCGAAAATCATTTTCAATTCTCCCATGGTATCAAAAGCATTGCCATTTTCGAAACGTTTTCGAAGTTCTGGCTCTAGCCCATACAGTATGCCGCAATGAACTAAGTTGTGGTCCTCCTAACGAGTTATATAGACATTCTTTTCCTCGTCAGGGGCATCAGGAGCTGGTGGGGGGCCTAGCGACGCCTCTAGCACATATTGCTTTTGTGCAGCAGTGAGGAGAATCCTCAAATTCATAGCCCAGTTGGTGAAGTTGCTACCATTCGCAGCAAGCTTCTCTTTCTCCATGAACACATTGAAATTAAAAGCAGGTGGTGTCATCTACAACAGAATTTGTAAAATATATTTAGGCTAAGTTTATGATAGATTGAGTTCAACTAATCCAAATATACCACTGTTGGGTCCGCAGCATAGAAAACAAAAAATTTCCTACGATGAGAACTATACGCCAAGATCTATCTATTAGATACAGAGCAACGGGTGGACATACATCCATGGAGAACTTACCCTCGAAGACAACGAGTTTTGTTAACGAGTAGGAACTCGTGGTTGATGTAGTCGTACGCTTGCCGATCTCAAGATCGTGTGGAAGTCCGAGCGCCGCAAATCAGCAGCGCATCCGTCCTCGCACACACGTTCAAGCCACCGGACAACCTCCACCTCCTCGCTCCAGCGAATCAGCGGAAGCAGCAACTCCTTCCAGACGCAAGGCCACCGGGAACATGTATCTCGCTAATCCGAGACCATGGGGGAATATCTAGAGGGGGAGAGAGATCCTTCACGAGGAGGTGTGTTTTGTGAGAGGGGAGAGGGGGGCTTTATATAGGAGGGAGGGAGACCCCTCCCCTCCCATAGCCGGCGCATGAGGGGGGGGGGGGGACTCCTCCCCTCCTTCATTCATGTGGTGAACCTCCACTCACATAAACATGGCCTCCACCCAAAATCCCACTCACATGTATTTAATTTCCACCAAATTAAATGCAACTCTCAATTAATAAAACTCTTTTATTTATTTTATTCAGAATTTTGTTAATTACTTTAATTAACAAACATTCACATAAAACCCCTTGCAACATTTCAATATCACATGCAGAACCACTTTCTGCAATTTCACCCGAAACAATTCCGGTTTCTATCGAAACAATTCCTGCTTCTATCGAAACATTTCCTACGCTTTGCAAACCTTTTGTCTAGAACATATGTGCTCCTAAATGGTGTCCAGTAACCCTTAAGTGTGTCACACTACGGTTCGCGAATAATGCAGACATGATTGAGACTCCTCTCAGATCAATAATCAGAAGCGGGACCTGGAGATCCATACTGACTCCTGCATATTCAACGATGACTTCTGTGATCGTGAGAACCTTTAACGTCAGCAATTTAATCCCTTTGTCTCATGATATAATACATGTCCGAGATTCGATCATCGGTATCCAAATACCTAGTTTGATCTCGTTACCGACATGCACTCTTTTCTCGTTCCCATGATATAACATTCTAGTGATCACATCACTTGCTTGCAAGCTATCTTAATGTGATATCACCGAGAGGGCCCAGAGTATATCTATCCGTCATCGGGATTGACAAATTCTACTCTTGATCCATGTGCCTCAACATAACACCTTCATAGCACTGAACCCACCTTTATGGTCACCCTGTTATGGTGTGACGTTTGATGTTATCAAGATACTCTTCCGGTGTTAGCAATTAACATGATCTCATGGTCTAAGGACTAAGACTACTTTGTATGATGTTATAGCAATATAAACATAATGACTTGATCGTAATGCTATACTTCGGATGAATGTTCATCACATCATTTCACAAATGCTGTGACCTTGTTATTAACAACATCCAATGTCCATGATCAGGAAACCTTGATCATCTTGTTAATCAACAAGCTAGTTTATAAGAGAGGCATAACTAGGAACCCTTTTTGTTTATTAAACACACATGTATTGATGTTTCCTCCAATACAATTATAGCATGCAAAATAAACATCTATCATATACAAGGAATATATAATAACAACTTTATTATTGCCTCTCAGGGCATATTTCCTTCACATACAAAGTAATCTTAGTCCTTAGACCATGAGATCATGTTAATCACTAACACCGGAAGAGTACTTGATAACATCAAACATCACACCATAACATGGTGAATATAAAGGTGGGTTCAGTGCTACGAAGGTGTTATGTTGAGGCTCATGGATCAAGAGTGGGATTTTTCCATCCCGATGATGGATAGATATACTCTGGGCCCTCTCAGTGATATCACATTGAAATAGCTTGCAAGCAAGTGATGTGATCACTAGAATGTTATATCACAGGAACGAGAAAAGAGTGCATGTCGGTAACAATATCAAACTAGGTATTTGGATGCAGATGATCGAATCTCGGACATGTAATACATCATGAGACAAAGGGATTTAGTTATGAGTTAAAGGTTCACACGATCACAAGGGTCATCCTTGAATGTGTGGGAGTCAGTACGGATCTCCAGGTCCCGCTGCTGATTATTGATCGGAGAGGGGTCTCGATCATGTCTGCATTATTCGCGAACCATAGGGTGACACACTTAAGGGATACCGACACTATTTAGGAGCAAATATGTTTCAGATAAAGATTAAGAAAGCGCTAGAATCATTTCTATGAAAACCGGAATTGTTTCGGGTGAAATTACTGAAACTGGTTCTGCATGTGATATTGAAATGTTGCAGGGGGTTTTATGTGAATGTTTGTTAATTAAAGTAATTAACAAAATTCTGAATACAATAAATAAAATAGTTTTATTTAATGAGAACTTGCATTAAATTTGGTGGAAATTTAATGCATGTGAGTGGAAGTGTGAGTGGAGGCATATTTATGTGAGTGGAGCATCCACCACATGAATGATGGAAGAGGTGGGGGCACCACCATGGCTGCCACGCCATGGCCCTTGGGTTCCCCCCTCTTCCCTATAAAAGGCCCCCCCTCTCCTCCTCAGAACACACACCTCCTCGTGAAGGATCTCTCTCCCCTCTAGTTATTCCCCATGGTCTTGGATTAGCGAGATACATGTTCCTTGTGGCTTTATCTAGAAAGGAGTTGCTGCTTTCACTACTTTGCTGGAGCGAGGGACGGAGGTTGTCGAGGTACAGGATGTGTGTGTGATCACGGATGTGCCGCTGCTTTGCGGTGCTGGACGTGGTGGTGCTGGACTTGCTGGAGCTGGATCTGATGGACGTGCTGGAGCCGGACCTGCTAGACTTCATCACGATCTTGAGATCGGCAAGTGTATGACTGCATCATCCACGAGTTCCATCTCGTTAACAAAGCTCTGTTGTCTTCGAGGGTAAGTTCTCTATGGATGTATATCCACCCGTTGCTTGTATCTAGTAGATAGATCTTGGCGTATAGTTCCTATCGTAGGATTTTTTTTGTTTTCTATGCTGTGAACCCAATGGTGGTATTAGAGCCTGATCTATGTGTAGGTGCTTTGCACGGGTAGTACACATATGTTTATATGTGGCCGATGCTGATCATGTTATTTCATCTTCTATGTATTTTGGATATTGTTGGCATAATGGGATGAAGCGGCCCAGACCAACTTTACATGTGATCGCACATGAGACCGGTTCCATGACTGACATGCAACTAGTTTTGCATAAGTGGCTGGCGGGTGTCTGTCTCTCCTACTATAGTCAATATCTGATTTACAATGAGTTGCTAATAACTTAGTTATCATCGTTGTGGTTCATGTTCGTAGGTAAGACTGGTTCTATCTCCGAAAGCCTTAAGCCACATAAAACTTGCAATCGATAAATTAGAGGGTTCTAGTTTAGATTGTTGCTGGGCTAGTGTCATGATATGGTAATGTTGTAAGTTGATGTATGGAGATACCCTTACAACACACCTAATGTGTAAGTTCCATAGACCTTGGCCTTACGCACAAAGGAATGATAGAGATCATACCACGATACACATGACGATGATCAAATGCATGGACCATATCATTCCACTTTACACATTTGATGTTTGCATCTTTGATACATTGCAAACGTATCTATAATTTTTGATGTTCCATGCTTGGTTTTATCCACTTTCTTGTGTTTTGTCCACACTTTGGAGTACTTTTCGTATGATTTCTTGGACTAACCTATTAACAAGAGCCACAGTGCCAGCTGCCTGTTTTCTGCTGTTTTTGGTTCCAAGAAAGTCAGAAAATGAATATTCTCGGAATTGGACGGGACAAAAGCCAAAGTGCCTATTTTTCCGGAAGTCATCAAATGCCAGAATACGAGACGGAGAGGGGCCAGAGGCCGACCACACCACCTGGCCGCGCGGCCAGGCTGGGCCCGCGCCAGGGGGTGGTGTGGTGGCCCCTGGCACCCCCTCGGCCTCCCCTTCCGCCTATAAGATGCCATCGGGATGAAAACCCTAAGGGCCTGATCAAAAATCCACGAAAGAGTCTGTAGCCACCGTCATCTCCATCCCTAGATCGGGAGAGATCTGAAGCTCTTCCCGGCACCCTACCGGAGAGGGGAATTCACCCTGGAGGCCTTCTTCATCACCATGCAAGCCTCCGGTGTGATGCGTGAGTAGTTCATCCTTGGACTACGGATCCATGTAGTAGCTAGATGGCTTGTTCTCCTCCTTTGAGCTTTCATGTTTAGATCTTGTGAGCTCCGTTCATGATCAAGATCATCTATTTGTAATTTTGCATGTTGTGTTTGCGAGGATCCGATGGATATTGAGATGCTATTTCAGATTGATTATTGATTCTATCATGTCTTTGTTATTTGTGATCTTGCTTGCTTTCCGTTGTTAGTAGCTATCTTGGCCAAGTAGATGCTAGCAACTCCAAGAGTTAGGATTTATGCTCGATAGTGGGTTCATGCCTCTGGTAATCTGGGGAAGTGACAAAAATCTCTAAGGTACTAGATGTGCTGTTGCTACTAGGGAGAAAACAACAATCCTTTGTTCATAGAACAATCGTATTGTTTACTTTACACGCAGTTCATAAAGCAATAATCTGTTGCTTGCAACTTAATACTGGAGGGGGTTCGGATGCTAACCTGAAGGTGGATTATTAGTCATAGATGCAGTTGGATGGCGGTCTATGTATAATGTTGTAATAGCCAATCAAGTCTCGAAGGAGTCAAGATGATTAGTATATGCATGTATTGCTTTCTCGATGTTTGTCAATTGCCCCACTGTAATTTGTTCACCCATCATGTTATATATCTCAAGGAGAGCCACCTCTAGTGAACTATGGATCCCGGTCCTTTTGTTTTACATACAATCTATAAACTTTTACTGCTTTGTATTTACATTCTGCAAACTATTACTTCTTTCCATTCGATACGTTTAATCCTTTGTTTTCCGCAAAACACGGTGAGATTGACAACCTCATCGCAAGTTGGGGACAAAGTTCTGTGGTTGTGTTGTGCAGGTATCCATGTTGCTACTAGCACCGGTAGTGCGCCCTGCCAAAGCTCAGCTAGTAACACCTTTAGGGTGTTTCCTTGCTCCTACTGATTCGATTAAACCTTGGTTTCATAACTGAGGGAAACTTGTTGCTGTGCTCATCATACCTTCCTCTTGGGGTTCCCAACGAGCTCAACATCCTCCCACCTAACGGACACTTAGCTAGCCCAGAATTAACTACTAGGGAGCTAGATAAACGCCCCTCCCGCTTCGACTACTAATTCAAGAAGTGGCATCGGCGCCTCTCCTGAAGTTGCCTTTACAAGGTCGATGGAAGATAATCACCTGCGGACGAAAGGTGCAGCGCCATCTCCCAGCGTCAACAAACGACCCCAATCAAGAAGGTAGTGTTGCTCTAAGGGGGAAAGACCGCGTCTTTCCCACCACAATTAAAGTAGCTCTTCGCCAGAAGCAAACTCAAGAGTCCCGACCATTGAATAGTTAAATAGGAGACGCTACGCCCCTAAGGAAGAGCCATGGATCCCTAGAGAAGGATACACCAGGTCGTAGATTCTATCCTCCTATGAATACTCTGTGAAGCCCATCATCAAGATAGTTTGCTCAGTCTAAGCCCTCGATGATATAGAGTCCGGAAGGAAAAGAAGGTCATCTCTCAAAATCAAGACTGGACTCTGCTCAACTCTCAGTGCATCCCCGAAGACTGAAGCTCAACTTCATCGACAGAGGAGTCACCTTCTAAGACGGAGTCTGTAAGATAGTACGCTTGAAACCAGTAGCGCTACCTTTGACTCAAAAATCCCCTAGCTTTACTCTCCGGAATCTCGGGACGAGATTCTTTTAAGGGGGAAAGATCTGTAACATCCCAATTTTAGTAACCCTGATTAGTTGTCTAGAATGCAAAAATCAGGGGGAACAAAAACTTTTTCTTTCTTAATGCTGAAGTGTTTGCTTGTTGTTTGGATATTCTTATGCATATGAATGTGTATTAGATGGTATACTCCCCTTACCTTAACACTAGTTGACAAAAGCTACTTCCCCAAAACAGTCTTGGCTTAATTTCTATACTCCCAAATGTTCCGGCATTTCAAAACATGAGCCAAGAGGCTTATGTAACCAAAACTATTTTAGTAGCTTCGATTGACCAAACTATGGAGAGCTATATAATATAATCTCCTTATGTTTTCAAGACAGAACCTTCAACTACTCTTACCTCTAGGCTCTCCAAAAACCATTTTGTAAGCTTTTGGATTCTACTCTTGGTAAAGATACCAAGGACCTTACCTTGTTCAAGCTCCAAACTATTTCAAAATACCCCTCCTTACCTCAAGCTAAGCTTGGTGGTAACCCCAATAGTAGTTGAATTGTCTGTAAGATGAGTTGCCTTGATCTGCTGTTTGAATTGTCTACTTAGGAGATAGTATGAGCTACTCTAGGAGCTCATCACTAGGATCAGGCTGTCTCCAAATCTTCCCACCCTAAGCAAGATTACAATCTGGATCTGATCCCTAGCTTCTCAGCAGTCATCTAAAAACCTTAACCAGATCATTTCTGTAGTGATCTATTCTAGAAGCTTCCAAGTCAATGAAGCCCAATATCCAGCATGGATCCCTTCCATTCAATCTACTCTCCAATATCATCCACTTGATGATGCTTGGGTACTTTGCAACCCATAAAAATCATCGCCACCAACATTCTAGACAAAAACCCTAAATCTGCCAAATTTGGCTAAGTCTGGAAATCTGTTTCCAACATCACCTTTTTGAATGCGTCCTTTTCTCAACCCTTGTGCATTTTTGGAAATGCATATGAACCATATTGCTAACCCTCCTAAGGAATACCAAGGCCCACTCTTTCCCTTGGTTAGATCATCCTCCTACCCACTTGTTCTTGATGGTTTTGCAGGCAAGAAAATAACTTTTCCTACAAATCTAGTCAACATGCCTACTTTGCTAGAAGCTCACACCATAATCCAACCTTCTATGGACCAAATATTCGCATGGTTGTGTTCTAATCATATAGGTCTATCAATATCTACTTCACTTGTTCCAATTGGATCCTTGAGCTATTTACACCCACAAGGTTTTGAAGGCTAGTTGACAATCTGCCTTGGCAGGCTTATTTTATTCAAAGTTTGAAAGCCTGTCTTGGTGAGCTCAAGCAAGATAAATCTCAAACCCCTACACCATTGCAATATAAATCACTTGGTATATCCATCCATGTGCCCAATTACCCAAGGGGAGCTCTGAGCTCCAAGATCCAACCTGGTTTTAAGGGTATGAATTTAACATCACCCTAGATCCTTAATCTAGGGTATTCCACCAAAATCAACTTGGATTCTCCAATCCCAAGGTTGCAAATGCTTGCTACACCTTGTCTACATCATAAACCTTGATCATCAAAATTTATCAAATATTACCCATAATTATTTTGGCTCCAAGTCAATTTAATTCTTTATTAGACAAATTCTTCAAAACCTCTTCCATAAAGGGAAAGTTTGGATTTTTCCAAAACACTTCCCCAACTTTTTGCTCATTTGAGATCCATATATCGCACCCTATCTTCCCACTTCAAAAATAAATATTTTTGAAGAGTTTTATTATTTCTTTTTGCCTATTTTCTTAAATGGCACAAATGGAATAATAATTGTTTTAAATACTTTTAATGCCCAATAAATCTTGGGAAAATTCTCCTAAGTGTGTATTCACATTTGGGACCATCTCACATCAAAATCTCCACTTGTCCAATGTAAAAATATCAAATGAGCTCCAATACTTCACTTCTGCAGTTTTTGAGTAAATGGATTGAAAGGGACTTATAATCTTTTGAAAAATCACAAATAATTCCTGGAGGTGTGTCTTGACCTCATCTATCCACCAGTACACTTGTCTCATCTCATCCATGCCAACTTAATTGACTCTCTTCATGAGCATTTCCCATGATCAAAGTGGACATTAATTAAATCCTTGAGCAAAATCAAATCAAAACTCCATCCAATCTTCTCCAACAATCCTCCACAGCACCACCCCTCTCCCTCTGGTCGAAAACACTGTTCATGCACTGTAGCACAGCCCTGTCCTTGTCCTTTTGTGTTTAGATGGAGAGGAGACAAAGGCAAGGCCACTTCCTTGGCTTGCACACTTCCTACAGCTGTTGTCCTCCTTCTCTCTGCCCTCCTATAGCCCCACAGAGCTCCATCACGAGCCTAGGACCGCCCCAGAAAACCCTCCCCTGGTTTCACTCCTCCCTCCCATGCCCAATGGAACAAGTCCACCATAGGCCTCCCCTTCGGTATTAAGGGCCAGAGGCCACCCCATCTCCCCCTCTCTAGCTCATTTGCCTCTCCACACTCCCAACCAGAGCCTCCTCTCCCTCTCCCCTGCTCTTTCTGCTCGAGAGAGAGTGAAGAAAGCTTCGGCCTCCTCCCTCTTTTCAAGCTAGGCATCCTCCTCACTGCCTCTCTCCCTCTACATGCCACCATGCTGTGCTCCCCTCCTTTCCCTCTCTCTGACACAGTTGTTTTGGTGGCCAGGGACTGCCCTATCGTCGTCGCCGTCGAAGCTCCGATGAGTCGCTCTCGGGCGTCCCCGCGTGAGCCAGGTCCCGGCGGCAAAACCAACCTCGCCGCCCATCATCGGGACCATCGTCGAGCGCCGCGTCGCCCGGGACCATCCCCTACCTCCCCCGAGCCCCTGGTGAGCTCCCTGACTCCGGCGCCGCCTCCCCTAGGGTTCCGACCATCTGTCGCCGGCGCGAGGTAGGAGACGGCCCACGTCCGTCGATCCTGACTAGATCGAACGACCGACGATGCCCGATACCCCTTCGCCTGCTCTGTCCCGCTGACGACCGGGCCCCTCCGTCAGCAATTTGAATGACGCTCCCGCCGTGGCCGCGGTCCTTGATGGGCCGGCCTGCACCGCGCGGCCCAGCTGCCTCTCAGATCTCGGCCCAGCGCGGCCCCCTTTCTCTCTTTCTTTTAATAGCCCTTTTAAATCCAGAAGTTGGTCTTTAGATTAAATCATTTAAAAAATGCAAATCAACTTCAAATTTTCCAGATCTAAATTTTTATACGTTCTATGGAGTATTCCCTACCACCCAGAGCTAGTATCATACCAATATCTATCTTAGTGTTTTGCTAGAACTAAAAATACTAAAATGTGTCATTTACACTAAATAAATTCCTCAGTTATCCACACATCTCAAAAATGGATGAAACCAAGTTCCTTTGAAAGTATGCCAATAGGCCTACCATCTAAAATTTATCTCATGCCAAGGTAAAGAATATTTTGGCCCTGGTAAAAATAACAAAAACCCTTAGTTTCTGACTTTAGGAATTTCTCTGGGTCAAACCAATATAGTTATTGATCCAAGTCCAACTCTCTGTGATGTGGTACACTAATGGCATATCCAAATCCAGGAGCTCAAGATTTATTGAGCCTTGGATATTTCTCTATGAATTAAACCCTTCTGTGCATGGTTTATTCACCTCTAAATTCACTACAGAAGCTATACAGCTCCAAAAAGGGTGATTCAAATTTCTGCAGAAAGGTATTCTAAATACCTATAATATGTTCTTGGATTCACCTCAAAAGATTCTGTAGATTAAATCTGGTGAAAAAGACAAGTTGTCTACATAACTGTCTTTGGGAATTTCCTGAGGGCATTCTGGTAATTAGTTTGGAGTGATTCCAACTCTCAGCGAACCAGTACTTTAGGCTCTCTCTAACCATCCAAGGAAATAAGTTTTGGAGCTCCAGAACTCTTCTGGTGAATTATTCCCTAATACTAGAAGTTATTTCACTAGAAAAATCATAACTAAATAAAGAAAAGTGATAAAATAGTGAAACCACTTTTGTTGGTTTCATCTTATCTATACCCATCTGTTGGTATCATGTTTTTACAATGGTACCATACAGAATATGGTCTTGCTCCAAAATCCATCTCTTAGGTATTTCTAGACTATAAATCCTAAGGGATTTTCATCCCTTTCTCCAAGGCCATCTCAAGCTCCTAAATCCAATCCTCTCAAAACCTACTAATTTGATTAATGAGTGGTATGTTGTCTGCTATATTGTATTGATGCTTGCCTTGCTTTATGTTGATTGTGGCCTTGTTTGCTTGCATGTGTTGTCTGGACGGCGATAGTTGCGAGGAAATCGGAGAGCAGAAGAAGTGGTATTTATACTTGGAATTGGTATTATGGGGTTATCTAAAGAAGAAGTCCAGGGACATTTATGCCATATTTCAGATCATCAGGCAAGCCACCTTCTTGCTCATAAGCCTTGTCCTACTATTTTACTTATGCATGCTTTATCAACTGTTTATTAAAATTGCATTGCTTTGCTATATATGGATATATATATATAGATATGGTAATGATTTGGCTCCTCCAAATCATTACTCAATAGTACTACTAAGTACAACCCTCTTGATGATACCTACTTGCCCCTAGTATGGTAGATGGTGGATTACACCATGCCCCTTTGGAGACCCCGTTTTAGCCGAAGCCAAACTAGAGGATGGGAAGACCCCACAAAAAGATTTTTACCAAATGTTTTCTGATAAAATGTTGGTGAGGTGGGACGTCCCCAAGAGATGTTGAAAAAGGAAGAAGGTTTTGTTTTGCAAAATGCTGGAGAAAAACTGGAGGAAAAAGGTTTACGAAAACGCACCTGGTTCTTTGAAGTCTAGCTATAACAACTTAACCCTGTGCAACCACATTACTCTAGAATGGGGCAGGGCTGGATTTGATGGTTGTCTATTCCGGTATAAGCTGCCTCGCAACAACTACAGGGGATCGGGATCCCTGGAGGGTGGGCCTTCTCCGATAAAGGTGGGACCTGGAGAAGGAACAAAGGGTCGACAGGCCTCCACGCGTTACTATGGGCCCCTCATTGAAAGCGCACACTCTCGAGGAGTGGAAAAAGCGCTCTGGTTGGTCCTCGCCCGACGTCCCGGTGTTGAGGGGATTAACACCCATAGGGTAGGCACTTATATTGGAGTGGGCTTCCGGAGAGTCTTGATCGGTTACTCGACTCACGATCGGTGAAGATCAGGGTAGAGTTCCCGGATGGTGTGGGTAAAGTGTATAACCTCTGAAGAGTGTAAATCTATTCGAATAGCCGTGTCCACAGTTAAGGATGGGTTGGACAAACTTCTGGAGAGCGCTGCTGGTTTTGTTTTCGAAAAGGATTTCGGAAAAGCAAAGGCTTTAAAAAGGTTTTGGCCATGGGATGGTCGAGAAGGATTCCGGTTTTGACCATGGGATGGTCGGAACAGAATGGAAGGAGTTTGGTCATGGGATGACCCGAAGGAGGAACAAATGGGTGACCCAGTCCTAATATTTTTCCACAACTTTTCAAAACGGTTTCCAAAATGTTTACAGAAGTTTTCAACAAAGATATGTAGATGCTATATCTACAAGAGAAACTTTTTGCGAAAAGAATCTCTCTTGGAGCCCTCCTACTACCACAACCAAAATGCATATCTTCCTGTTATTATTAATATCTTAAGGTGGTTTGCGAGTACATTCAATGTACTCACTGGCATTGTCCCTGGCTATTAACTTGGCCAGATTTCAAGAAGAAGACGAGGATGGCGACTATGCGAGCTAGGACGTTCTCCCAGTCAGTTGCCTGTAGGTTAAGGCATGGCTCAGGCTCTATGCTTGATGAAGATCCGCTGCTGTTCATTGATGTAGCCATAACGGCATTTATGTAAGTATTGTAATTCAGTATATTCTCGGATGTTGTAATGATACTGGTCGGTTATGTGCCACGACTAACTGATCATGGGATCGTGGTTGTATGCATAACATGGATTCTCAGAGGATTAATCCGGGGGCCCCACAGACTTGGTATCAGAGCCATCCTGACTGTAGGAGAACCTTAGTTAGCATGGTCACTAGACAGGAACATTATTTTGAAAACCCTGGCTTTCTAAAACTAGTTTCCCAATGAGTTTCAAAAGGTTCTATTTCTTCCCTTACTCTAAGTAAATGCCTTCGAAAATGGTTTACTCCAACTCTTGTCCCCAAACTTCAAACCTCCGGATTTTTAATTAACTAGGATCTAGCACCCGGTGAAGACAATGAGAACAAGATGAAGACCAACAACTACCGGCAAACACAAGGAGACTACAATATCACTCTACCTGCGGAATCCTCCCACTCAGAATACCTCAGGTGTTGCCCTATCAAGAAGCGTCCAAGATACGATGACGGCTTCATCTGCAAGATAGTGACTTCGACTTGAAGAAAGACGGTATCTAGGGTCAATAGTCCTAAGAATAGGGTTCCCCTACATCGCGAGTAGTTAACTCCTTGGTCCTTAGAGTTGAACGTGTTTGCTTGCCTAGGTGCCACATGTGTTGTTTGATGTGTGATTGTTTGCCGAGGAAATTGCGATTCCCTCGCCCTGTTCGCCTTGTGTGTATGTTCTGGTTTGATTTGACCGCCTTGTTGGTGTATCTCGACGCTACCCCCCCTCACAACCCCATAGTTGGAAACCTCTCCTCCGCAGGATGGCCACAAGTGAAATCTCCGACAACCCCTATCCGCGCCTAGTTCTAATCGCCTGCTCCAAGCACCACATTGAGAATCGTCTTAGGAACCCCCAAAGCCATACCCGTGTCCCATACTAACTGTATTCCTCATGGTTTCCTCTTTACCAAATATCCAAGACTCATCTATTACCATAATTTACCCCTATAGCGGAAGGATTATCACCCCGATATCTCCCCAGTTTGGCCATGAAGCTAGAAGGCCCGAAGAAAGCCTGCAGCCGCTGCGGAGACGAAGGACATCAAGCTAGTCAATGCATTGGCAACTGCCCAAACTGTGGAGCCTTCCATCCTCCCGCGGTTTGTCCAACACAGCTAGTCACGTGTTTCCTCTGTGAAGGCCAAGACCATGTCCCGGCCGAGTGCCCCTTATACCTCCTAATTGGCAAAGCCGTCAACTCCCATGCGTCAATTTTGGGAAGACAGCAAAGTCGAAATACTCCAAGAAGGGTACCTGCTACTCATGTGATCAACCAAGTCATTACAGCCGAGAGTGCCCCAGCATGGTCTCGACAACTCTCCTACAAAGGCACAGACTAAAGTATTCGCTACTCCCTTAAAGTTCCCAAAGCTAGCCCCAGGAGGATCCCGAAGTCAAGCAAAGCATATGTTACACCTGCGGAAATCCGGGCCACTTCTCCTACAAATGTCCAGACACATACTGGATGTCGTCAACACAAGAAGCTCCGGCACCTAAAAAGAGCAAGAAACCACAAGTCCCTCCAGCCAGAAGAATCAGGAAGCCACTATCCCCCGAACCTCCCCTTCCTCCAAGAAGGCATTTCCTGAGGAGAAACCTCCAACCTCAGAACGGTGACAAGACTCCGGATGTTCTCCCGAAGTAGTTTTCGCACCCAGGAACTCACCTATCTCAACATAGGTAGAGTTATGTATCGCCCCTGCATCTGTCTTGTAAAACTCGAAATGCCCCGACACCTGGTAGCCCAGATATTCTTCTGTATTGCTCAAGTATCCTCACCAATGGTTGGCTTAGACATGTTAATCCCTGTGTGAACTCCTTTTTGATATGCGAGTCTGGGCCTCATGTCTATGTGTTTTACCCATGGCGATGCATCATACTCAACCCGGGATGACCCCATCCTATCAGACTGCATCTCATGCCGTCAACCCTAAACATCATCCTCCCACCTAACGGACACTTAGCTAGCCCAAAATTAACTACTAGGGAGCTAGATAAACGCCCCTCCCGCTTCGACTACTAATTCAAGAAGTGGCATCGACGCCTCTCCCGAAGTTGCCTTTACAAGGTCGATGGAAGATAATCACCTGCGGACGAAAGGTGCAGCGCCATCTCCCAGCGTCAACAAACGACCCCAATCAAGAAGGTAGTGTCGCTCTAAGGGGGAAAGACCGCGTCTTTCCCACCACAATTAGAGTAGCTCTTCGCCAGAAGCAAACTCAAGAGTCCCGACCATAGAATCGTTAAATAGGAGACGTTACACCCCTAAGGAAGAGCCATGAATCCCTAGAGAAGGATACACCAGGTCGTAGATTCTACCCTCCGATGAATACTCCGTGAAGCCCAGCATCAAGATAGTTTGCTCAGTCTAAGCCCTCGATGGTATAGAGTCAGGAAGGAAAAGAAGGTCATCTCTCAAAATCAAGATTGGACTCTGCTCAACTCTTAGTGCATCCCTGAAGACTGAAGCTCAACTTCATCGACAGAGGAGTCACCTTCTAAGACGGAGTCTGTAAGATAGTATGCTTGAAACCAGTAGCGCTACCTTTGACTCAAAAATCCCCTAGCTTTACTCTCCAGAATCTCGGGACGAGATTCTTTTAAGGGGGAAAGATCTGTAACATCCCAATTTTAGCAACCCTGATTAGTTATCCAGAATGCAAAAATCAGGGGGAACAAAAACTTTTTCTTGCTTAATGCTGAAGTGTTTGCTTGTTTGGATATGCTTATGCATATGAATGTGTATTAGATGGTATACTCCCCTTACCTTAACACCAGTTGACAAAAGCTACTTCCCCAGACAGTCTTGGCTTAATTTCTATACTCTCAAATGTTCTGGCATTTCAAAACATGGGCCAAGATGCTTATGTAACCAAAACTATTTTAGTAGCTTCGATTGACCAAACTATGGAGAGCTATATAATATAATCTCCTTATGTTTTCAAGACAGAACCTTCAACTACTCTTACCTCTAGGCTCTCCAAAAACCTTTTTGTAAGCTTTTGGATTCTACTCTTGGTAAAGATACCAAGGACCTTACCTTGTTCAAACTCCAACCTATTTCAAAATACCCCTCCTTACCTCAAGCTAAGCTTGGTGGTAACCCCAATAGTAGTTGAATTGTCTGTAAGATGAGTTGCCTTGATCTGTTATTTGAATTGTCTACTTAGGAGATAGTATGAGCTACTCTAGGAGCTCATCACTAGGATCAGGCTGTCTCCAAATCTTCCCACCCTAACAAAGATTACAATCTGGATCTGATCCCTAGCTTCTCAGCAGTCATCTAAAAACCTTAACCAGATCATTTCTGTAGTGATCTATTCTAGAAGCTTCCAAGTCAATGAAGCCCAATATCCAGCATGGATCCCTTCCATTCAATCTACTCTCCAATATCATCCACTTGATGATGCTTGGGTACTTTGCAACCCATAAAAATCATCGCCACCAACATTCTAGACAAAAACCCTAAATCTGCCAAATTTGGCTAAGTCTGGAAATCTGTTTCCAACATCACCTTTTTGAATGCGTCCTTTTCTCAACCCTTGTGCATTTTTGGAAATTCATATGAACCATATTGCTAACCCTCCTAAGGAATACCAAGGCCCACTCTTTCCCTTGGTTAGATCATCCTCCTACCCACTTGTTCTTGATGGTTTTGCAGGCAAGAAAATAACTTTTCCTACAAATCTAGTCAACATGCCTACTTTGCTAGAAGCTCACACCATAATCCAACCTTCTATGGACCAAATATTCGCATGGTTGTGTTCTAATCATATAGGTCTATCAATATCTACTTCACTTGTTCCAATTGGATCCTTGAGCTATTTACACCCACAAGGTTTTGAAGGCTAGTTGACAATCTGCCTTGGCAGGCTTATTTTATTCAAAGTTTGAAAGCCTGTCTTGGTGAGCTCAAGCAAGATAAATCTCAAACCCCTACACCATTGCAATATAAATCACTTGGTATATCCATCCATGTGCCCAATTACCCAAGGGGAGCTCTGAGCTCCAAGATCCAACCTGGTTTTAAGGGTATGAATTTAACATCACCCTAGATCCTTAATCTAGGGTATTCCACCAAAATCAACTTGGATTCTCCAATCCCAAGGTTGCAAATGCTTGCTACACCTTGTCTACATCATAAACCTTGATCATCAAAATTTATCAAATATTACCCATAATTATTTTGGCTCCAAGTCAATTTAATTCTTTATTAGACAAATTCTTCAAAACCTCTTCCATAAAGGGAAAGTTTGGATTTTTCCAAAACACTTCCCCAACTTTTTGCTCATTTGAGATCCATATATCGCACCCTATCTTCCCACTTCAAAAATAAATATTTTTGAAGAGTTTTATTATTTCTTTTTGCCTATTTTCTTAAATGGCACAAATGGAATAATAATTGTTTTAAATACTTTTAATGCCCAATAAATCTTGGGAAAATTCTCCTAAGTGTGTATTCACATTTGGGACCATCTCACATCAAAATCTCCACTTGTCCAATGTAAAAATATCAAATGAGCTCCAATACTTCACTTCTGCAGTTTTTGAGTAAATGGATTGAAAGGGACTTATAATCTTTTGAAAAATCACAAATAATTCCTGGAGGTGTGTCTTGACCTCATCTATCCACCAGTACACTTGTCTCATCTCATCCATGCCAACTTAATTGACTCTCTTCATGAGCATTTCCCATGATCAAAGTGGACATTAATTAAATCCTTGAGCAAAATCAAATCAAAACTCCATCCAATCTTCTCCAACAATCCTCCACAGCACCACCCCTCTCCCTCTGGTCGAAAACACTGTTCATGCACTGTAGCACAGCCCTGTCCTTGTCCTTTTGTGTTTAGATGGAGAGGAGACAAAGGCAAGGCCACTTCCTTGGCTTGCACACTTCCTACAGCTGTTGTCCTCCTTCTCTCTGCCCTCCTATAGCCCCACAGAGCTCCAGCACGCGCCTAGGACCGCCCCCAGAAAACCCTCCACTGGTTTCACTCCTCCCTCCCATGCCCAATGGAACAAGTCCACCATAGGCCTCCCCTTCGGTATTAAGGGCCAGAGGCCACCCCATCTCCCCCTCTCTGGCTCATTTGCCTCTCCACACTCCCAACCAGAGCCTCCTCTCCCTCTCCCCTACTCTTTCTGCTCGAGAGAGAGAGAGAGAAGAAAGCTTCGGCCTCCTCCCTCTTTTCAAGCTAGGCATCCTCCTCACTGCCTCTCTCCCTCTGCATGCCACCATGTTGTGCTCCCATCATTTCCCTCTCTCTGACACAGTTGTTTTGGTGGCCAGGGACTGCCCCTATCGTCGTCACTATCGAAGCTCTAACGAGTCGCTCTCGGGCGTCCCCGCGTGAGCCAGGTCCTGGCAGCAAAACCAACCTCGCCGCCCATCGTCGGAACCGTCGTCCAGCGCCGCGTCGCCCGGGACCATCCCCTACCTCCCCGAGCCCCTGGTGAGCTCCCTGACTCCGGTGCCGCCTCCCCTAGGGTTCCGACCATCTGTCGCCGGTGCGAGGTAGGAGACGGCCCACGGCCGTCGATCCTGACTAGATCGAATGGCCGACGGTGCCTGATACCCCTTCGCCCGCTCTGTCCCGTTGACGACCGGGCCCCTCCGTCAGCAATTTGAATGATGCTCCCGCCGTGGCCGTGGTCCTTGTTGGGCCAGCCTGCGCCGCGCGGCCCAGCTGCCTCTCAGATCTCGGCCCAGCGCGGCCCCCTTTCTCTCTTTATTTTAATAGCCCTTTTAAATCCAGAAGTTGGTCTTTAGATTAAATCATTTCAAAAATGCAAATCAACTTCAAATTTTCAAGATCTAAATTTTTATACGTTCTATGGAGTATTCCCTACCACCTAGAGCTAGTATCATACCAATATCTATCTTAGTTTTTTGCTAGAATTAAATATACTAAAATGTGTCATTTACACTAAATAAATTCCTCAGTGATCCACACATCTCAAAAATGGATGATACCAAGTTCCTTTGAAAGTATACCCATAGGCCTACCATCTAAAATTTATCTCATGCCAAGGTGAACAATATTTTGGCCCTGGTAAAAATAACAAAAACCCTTAGTTTCTGACTTTAGGAATTTCTCTGGGTCAAACCAATATACTTATTGATCCAATTCCAACTCTCTGTGATGTGGTACACTAATGGCCTATCCAAATCCAGGAGCTCAAGATTTATTGAGCCTTGGATCTTTCTCTGTGAATTAAACCCTTCTGTGCATGGTTTATTCACCTCTAAATTCACTACAGTAGCTATACAGGTCCAAAAAGGGTGATTCAAATTTCTGGAGGAAGGTATTCTAAATACCTATAATGTGTCCTTGGATTCACCTCAAAAGATTTTGTAGATTAAATCTGATGAAAAAGACAAGTTGTCTACATAACTGCCTTTGGGAATTTCCTGAGGGCATTCTGGTAATTAGTTTGGAGTGATTCCAACTCTCAGAGAACCAGTACTTTAAGGTATATCTAACCATCCAATAAAATAAGTTTTGGAGCTCCAGAACTCTTCTGGTGAATTATTCCCTAATACTAGAAGTTATTTCACTAGAAAAATCATAACTAAATAAAGAAAAGTGATAAAATAGTGAAACCACTTTTGTTGGTTTCATCTTATCTATACCCATCTGTTGGTATCATGTTTTTACAATGGTATCATACAGAATATGGTCTTGATCCAAAATCCATCTCTTAGGTATTTCTAGACTATAAATCCTAAGGGATTTTCATCCCTTTCTCCAAGGCCATCTCAAGCTCCTAAATCCAATCCTCTTAAAACCTACTGATTTGAGTAATGAGTGGTATGTTGTTTGCTTGGGTACACAGGAGAGATACGCGGGGCAGAAGAACCAACTTGAATCGCGGAGAACAGGTAGCTCCGGCATGTGAACTTGTCGAACCATTCAACTATACTGTATATCGATTGGCCACATCAACGATTGACCCAATTCTGGATCATCTTCTGGAATCGTATAACTGTCAAAAGTGAGTGACTGTTCATCTATTGTATTGATGCTTGCCTTGCTTTATGTTGATTGTGGCCTTGTTTGCTTGCATGTGCTGTCTGGACGGCGATAGTTGCGAGGAAATCGGAGAGCAGAAGAAGTGGTATTTATACTTGGAATTGGTATTATGGGGTTGTATAAAGAAGAAGTCCAGGGACATTTATGCCATATTGCTGATCATCAGGTAAGCCACCTTCTTGCTCATAATCCTTGTCCTACTATTTTACTTATGCATGCTTTATCAATTGTTTATTAAAATTGCATTGTTTTGCTATATATGGATATATATATAGATATGGTAATGATTTGGCTCCTCCAAATCATTACTCAATAGTACTACTAAGTACAACCCTCTTGATGATACCTACTTGCCCCTAGTATGGTAGATGGTGGATTACACCATGCCCCTTTGGAGACCCCGTTTTAGCCGAAGCCAAACTAGAGGATGGGAAGACCCCGCAAAAAGATTTTTACCAAATGTTTTCTGATAAAACCTTGGTGAGGTGAGACCTCCCCAAGAGATGTTGAAAAAGGAAGAAGGTTTTGTTTTACAAAATGCTGGAGAAAAACCAGAGGAAAAAGGTTTACGAAAACGCACCTGGTTCTTTGAAGTCTAGCTATAACAACTTAACCCTGTGCAACCACATTACTCTGGAATGGGACAGGGCTGGATTTGATGGTTGTCTATTCCGATATAAGCTGCCTCGCAACAACTATAGGGGATCGGGGATCCCTGGAGGGTGGGCCTTCTCCGATAAAGGTGGGACCTGGAGAAGGAACAAAGGGTCGACAGGCCTCCACGCGTTACTATGGGCCCCTCATTGAAAGCGCACACTCTCGAGGAGTGGAAAAAGCGCTCTGGTTGGTCCTCGCCCGACGTCCCGGTGTTGAGGGGATTAACACCCATAGGGTAGGCACTTATATTGGAGTGGGCTTCCGGAGAGTCTTTATCGGTTACTCGACTCACGATCGGTGAAGATCAGGGTAGGGTACCCGGATGGTGTGGGTAAATTGTACAACCTGTGCAGAGTGTAAATCTATTCGAATAGCCGTGTTCGCGGTTAAGGATGGGTTGGACAAACTTCTATAGAGCGGTGCTGGTTTTGTTTTCATAAAGGATTTCGGAAAAGCAAAGGCTTTAAAAAGGTTTTGGCCATGGGATGGTCGGGAAGGATTCCGGTTTTGACCATGGGATGGTCGGAATGGAATGGAAGAAGTTTGGTCATGGGATGACCCGAAGGAGGAACAAATGGGTGACCCAGTCCTAATATTTTTCCAAAACTTTTCAAAATGGTTTCCAAAATGTTTACAAAAGTTTTCAACAAAGATATGTAGATGCTATATCTACAAGAGAAACTTTTTGCGAAAAGAATCTCTCTTGGAGCCCTCCTACTACCATAGCCAAAATGCATATCTTCCCGTTATTATTAATATCTTAAGGTGGTTTGCGAGTACATTCAATGTACTCACTGGCATTGTCCATGGCTATTAACTTGGCCAGATTTCAAGAAGAAGACGAGGATGGCGACTATGCCAGCTAGGACGTTCTCCCAGTCAGTTGCCTGTAGGTTAAGGCATGGCTCGGGCTCTACGCTTGATGAAGATCCCGCTGCTGTTCATTGATGTAGCCATAACGGCATTTATGTAAGTATTGTAATTCGGTATATTCTCAGATGTTGTAATGATACTGGTCGGTTATGTGCCATGACTAACTGATCATGGGATCGTGGTTGTATGCATAACAGGGATTCTTGGAGGATTAATCCGGGGGCCCCACAATTACAAGGAAGAAAATGGCTATATTCTTGAATACCTTAATAGATGCTCTCCACCAGCAGAAGAAACTAATGCCTTGCAGGAGCCTATGGAAGAAGAAATTGTTGAAACTGGAAGCTCATTGGATGAAAAAGAGGAGGAGAGTGATGATCAAGAGGAGGAAGAATGGATCAACCCATTCCTACCTTCTAATGAGAGTAACTCTTTACCCCTTACATTATTTAATTGTCCCCCATGCTTACCAAAGGAGGACGAATGTCATGTTCCTGAGGATTCTTTTGAAAATGTTTATAATAAAGCTCTAGTGTTTGTAGATCATGAAAAGCATGTTTTATGTGATAGTTATATTGTTGAGTTTATTCATGAGGCTACTGAAAATTATTATGAGAGAGGAAAATATGGTTATAGAAGTTTTCATGGTATTGAGACACCTCTCTATGTGCTGAAAGTTTTAAAGTTGCTCTTGTTTTATCTACCCATCCTTGTTACTATCTGCTTCTTTGATTTATTTTCTTACAAGATTCCTATGCATAGGAAGTGGGTTAGACTTAAATGTGTTTTGAATTTGCCTCTTGAAGCTCTCTTTTAATTCAATTCATATTTCTTATGTGAGCATCTTGTCAAACTAACATGCCTAACTTAAAGGCGTTAAAGAAAAGTACTTATTGGGAGATAACCTAAAAGTTTTAGATGAGTCTTGTAAGTTATTACCTCTGTAATAACCTCTTCTTATCCTTTTTATTTTCTTTTTTGGCCAAGAGTAACCTCTAATGAGAGAGAAGTAATGATTGGGAAAGTTGCTGTCCCGAAACAGATTTCTGTGCTTCACCGTAAAAATTCGTGTAAAATCTCTGAACGTCTTTTTGATGCCTGAATTTTTGAGCTTCTGCCCCAGGTTGTTATCTAACTTTCGTTAGTTCAACACTTTTTGATTTGAGCAACAGAAGGTCTTCGAAAAAATCCGTCTTTACCTGCTGGTCTGTTTTGACAGATTTCTGCTATTTTCTGCATTTGCTTCTTGTTGGTTCCTTTTTGAGTTCTTTTAGGGAATTGATCTTTTTGAGGGAAGTGCTACAGTATCTAGTGTTATAATGGAAGTTTATTTGGTGTTAGAACTGAACCTTAAGACTTATTTATCTTGAGTGCACTAATGTTGCTAATAAAGATTGTGTGAAGTTTTGTATGAAGGAAAATTTTCAGGTGTATGGAAGGAATGAGTAATGAGATGAAGGATGGACTAAAGCTCAAGCTTGGGGATGCCACGTGTGTCACCCCAAGA
The DNA here is from genome assembly GCA_910589775.1 of Avena eriantha. NCBI lineage: Eukaryota > Viridiplantae > Streptophyta > Magnoliopsida > Poales > Poaceae > Avena > Avena eriantha. The sequence continues at coordinate 42,884,783 of OU342744.1, forward strand.
AATATCCAAGAAGTACAAGCGTCAAATCTTGGGGATGCCCAAGGCATCCACTTCTTCATCAATAAAAATCCCAGATTTCTTCCAAACACTTCATTTTTATTGTTTCATGCACAGTTGTGTTTTTCTTGGAGCGTCTTCTTTTTCGTTTTCGTTTTGGTTTTTTGTTTGCTTGGTTTGTTTAGTTTTCTGAATAAATTGGTTTGACCCCCTCTTTCATATATTGGTTTGCAAATAGTTTGGTTTGGTTTGGAAAAGAGTAGGAAAGTTCATGCTTATGTGTTAAAAAGAGCTTGTTTCTGATTGTGGCCTATGCTTTGTCATGCCATGCTTGATATTGTTTTGGCTTTATGCTTAGTATTCTTTGCTATAGCATGACTTGTTATAAACAATTGATATTGCTTAATGTGCCTTGGATGAATCATGCATTGTTTTAGCATATTAAAGCATAGTATAGTGCGTTGTATTCTCCTTTGATGCTTTATTTGGGTTGACTTGGCGCATGCTCACACCATGTTATGACTATCTCAAGTCACCATAGCCTTTATGATCCTTTAGTTTTCAACTTGTAGTATCACTTTATGCTTTGATCAACGATGTTTTGTCGCTCTACATGATTATGGCCATTATTACTCTCTTAGTTTGTCGCTCCCAGTCTTTTGCTAGCCTCCACAACAAAGTATGAGTTCCACTCATGCATCCAACTCCCTAAACCAGGTTATTCCAAAGAGGCCACCATATCTACCTACTAGCTTATGCTATTCCAAGTATATTCATGCTTTTGTTTACCTTCCAAATTAAACTTGTGATGAGAAAACTAGTGATTAAAGCTCTCACGAACTTGATGTCACACTTTACTTTTCTTGCCCTTAATAAACTTGAACCATTGTGTCTTCTATGTTGTATATGCTTGCACTTATTTGTTGGGAATTAGCAGAACCATGCTTTCATGGGGAACGCTTTCAACATTGCACTTGGTACTTATACCTAGTTGATATCATGCTCTTTTGTATATAGATGTCGTTGGTGTGAAATGAAAGGGGAGCTTGTAAGTCCATGGAGTTATGTATATGTGTTAGAGAAATGCCTGGGCCGCTGGTCTAATCCATGCTGACTTGGTGGAAACCTGCAGCGTAACCATAATGAGCTATTTATGAAGCATTCTTCTTATAAAAAAGAGTCCTATATTGAGAAAAAAAAGAAAATAAAAAAAGAGATTATGAAAAGAGGAAAGAGAGAAAAAAGCACCATATTCCCATTGTAAATAAGAAGAATGCTGAGATGCTCGTTGTCTGTTTGCCTTGTCATTTTGATATGGGGATTCTTCCGTATCATCGGGCAAGGGGTACCCCGTTGGCGGTTCTCTATGATACACATGTACTTACAATGACAAGAACTTACCGGTGACTAAACTTGAGTAGCATGAGGAGCAGCCCTCGTATACAAGGGACATGAGATTTCTGACTTATACTTCGTCAAGCATGTACACCATAGTTTGTTCACTTTAACCTTAATCACTTCAAGATGCTTATGATAGGGGCAATGGGAGATGAAAGCTATAAGTACCATAATTTTTGGAAGCTCTTTATGAGATTTGAATCCCTACTTCCTTTTATAAAAAGTCTTTTCTTCCACCATTATATTGAGTCTCCACCTTCTATCTTTACGCACCTACTTTGAGAGCATAGTGGCCATTCTTAGTTCTATGTGCATTGTCCCAAGACTAGTTGATTGATGCATACTTTGATATTGCTTGTTTTAAACTATTGTATCTAGTCACTCTTATGAACTTTGAAGGTGTCCTATGCATTTATATTTGCTACTCTATTGAGGGACACGCTGAATACTTTTATGCTATGTTTTCTTTATGTGAAACAAACAAACGTCTTGCAAAGCATTGTTATTCATGAATATTTTGTTTGTGCCTTTTCATGTTGCATCATAGTTTCTTTGTCTTATTGCTAGAACTTTGTCTTTCATGTTATGCTTGAAGTACTATGATCCTAGCTTTGAATGTTTTGCAAATACTTTGATCAAGTCTTTGATGGTGCATGTCACCTCAAAAATTATTCTTTCTTATCACTTAACTACTCGAGGACGAGCAGGAGTTAAGCTTGGGGATGTTGATACATTGCAAATGTATCTATAATTTTTGATTTTCCATGCTTGGTTTTATCCACTTTCTTGTATTTTGTCCACACTTTGGAGTACTTTTCGTATGATTTCTTGGACTAACCTATTAACAAGAGCCACAGTGCTAGCTGCCTATTTTCTGCTGTTTTTGGTTCCAGGAAAGTCAGAAAATGAATATTCTCAGAATTGGATGGGACAAAAGCCAAAGTGCCTATTTTTCCGGAAGTCATCAGATGCCAGAATATGAGACGGAGAGGGGCCAGAGGCCGGCCACACCACCTGGCCATGCGGCCAGGCTAGGCCCGCGCTAGGGGGTGGTGTGGTGGCCCCTGGCACCCCCTCGGCCTCCCCTTCCGCCTATAAGATGCCCTCGGGATGAAAACCCTAAGGGCCCGATCAAAAATCCACGAACGAGTCTGTAGCCACCGTCATCTCCATCCCTAGATTGGGAGGGATCTGAAACTCTTCCCGGCACCCTGCCGGAGAGGGGAATTCACCCTGGAGGCCTTCTTCATCACCATGCAAGCCTCCGGTGTGATGCCTGAGTAGTTCATCCTTGGACTACGGATCCATGTAGTAGCTAGATGGCTGGTTCTCCTCCTTTGCGCCTTCATGTTTAGATCTTGTGAGCTCCATTCATGATCAAGATCATCTATTTGTAATTCTGCATGTTGTGTTTGCGGGGATCCGATGGATATTGAGATGCTACTTCAGATTGATTATTGATTCTTCATGTCTTTGTTATTTGTGATCTTGCATGCTTTCCGTTGTTAGTAGCTATCTTGGCCAAGTAGATGCTAGCAACTCCAAGAGTTAGTATTTATGCTCGATAGTGGGTTCATGCCTCTGGTAATCTGGGGAAGTGACAGAAATCTCTAAGGTACTAGATGTGTTGTTGCTACTAGGGAGCAAACAACAATCCTTTGTTCATAGAATAATCGTATTGTTTACTTTACATGCAGTTCGTAAAGCAATAATCTGTTGCTTGCAACTTAATACTGGAGGGGGATCGGATGATAACCTGAAGGTGGATTATTAGTCATAGATGCAGTTGGATGGCGGTCTATGTATAATGTTGTAATGCCCAATCAAGTCTCAAAGGAGTCAAGATGATTAGTATATGCATGTATTGCTTTCTCGATGTTTGTAAATTGCCCCGTTGTAATTTGTTCACCAACATGTTATCTATCTTAAGGAGAGCCACCTCTAGTGAACTATGGATCCGGGTCCTTTTCTTTTACATACAATCTATAAACTTTAACTGCTTTGTGTTTACTTTCTGCAAACTATTACTTCTTTCCATTTGATACGTTTAATCCTTTGTTTTCCACAAAACACGGTGAGATTGACAACCTCATCGCAAGTTGGGGACAAAGTTCTGTTGTTGTGTTGTGCAGGTCTCCATGTTGCAACTAGCACCAGTAGTGCGCCCTGCCAAAGCTCAGCTAGTAACACCTTTGGTGTGTTTCCTTGCTCCTACTGGTTCGATTAAACCTTGGTTTCATAACTGAGGGAAACTTGCTGCTGTGCTCATCATACCTTCCTCTTGGGGTTCCCAACGAGCTCTACATCAACCACGCACCAGCACTTTTCTGGGCGCCGTGCATTGAGCCATCAATCTTACATTGCTAGTTTGGCGTTTTAGTAGCATTATAAGATGATCCCTCATTTAAATATCAAGATAAAATGTGTTCTTCCTTAAGTATGCACCATTCTATGGATCGTGTTTTGAGACATCACGTGATGATCGGGTGTACTCGACTCTACGCTTTCATACAACGGGTGTAAGACAGTTTTATACACGCGATTACTAAGGTTCTTACTTGGCGAGCCTAGCATGTACAGACATGGCCTCGGAACACGGACCGAAAGGTTAAGCATGAGTCATATAGTTGATGTGATGCCCATATTGATGCTCGCCTTTGAAGCTACACCGACTCACGTGATGATCGGACTTGGTGTAGTGGATTTGGTTCATGTAATCACCAAAAAGGCACGAGGGATGTCGTTTTTGAGTGGGAGTTCATTTCTAATTTAGATTAGTCGAACTCAATTTGTCATAAACTAAATCGAAGTGAATTTGCATAATTTGTTGTAGTCATTGGCATCTGTTCACTACCTTATGCTTAGTTTTAGTTGAGATAATAGAACTATAGAATTCTGGATATTTACTTTACGAACTGGTATCGTATTGTTTTTGAATGTCAATTTAAAGTTTAGAAGTCCTATTGCAAACTTTCAACAAACTCTATTTACTCCATGAAGTTTAATAAGTAGTATTAAATCAAGAGTGAGAATTCCAATGTTAGTATCTAAAGTATCATGTTTGCCTCCATGATTATTGATATTCAAAAGTTGTTTTAATATCAAGATTATCTAGGAGCTGAAAAATTGTTTCAGAAACAATCATGTGTGGAAGATATTGTGATATCTGAAACAATGTTTTTGGTTGCATTATGATAGAGTATAATTTATCAAAACACATGTTCTCATATTGTATGAGAATTTGTGAAGGATGGAGATGCTAGGCATCCGGATCTCCCAAAAAGGTTTTGGGAACTAACATTATACTCGTGGTTCTTCCTTATAGGCTATAGTAGCTTGATCATGAAAGTTGTCATGATAAGGATGAATAGAAGATGTAAGTAAAATGTTTACTACACAAATAGATTACTAAAGAATGGATTTTTGAAAGAAGACCAAACATTTGATGATGGTGATCCACTTCAAAGTGCAAGTCCAAAGGTATTAGTATTTGACTATATACACTTTGTACTATGTGTCATGTGAATGACACCACTATTGATGTTGATGGATTCTTTTAAAAGAAAAGGAATTGTTGAAAGAGAATCTATAAAATATTTGGCAGAAAAGAAAAGGTTGGAGATGTCCAACTTAGGTATATAGAAGATATACATGTTATGGCTGTATTCCTTGCTTGTTAAACAATGTGGTTCTGAGGTATTGGATACCGGTATTTGATACGGAATTTGTTGGTGTTAAGTGTCATACAGAACAACACAATTCATGAAATGCAATGGCCTAAGCAACTGGCAAGAGAATACGTGATGATGTTCATCGAAAACAAATAAAGTGTTATTGTGTTTTCGTTGTCGTCAAACCTAGCCTTCAAGATTTGTTTTAATAATTGTTATTTTGTTCCGGTATTACGAGAACAATGGTTTTTCAAATAATTACCGCATTCCATAAAGGATGGATGAACTTTTACAAGTCTAGTTGGAGAAATCACATCCATAAACATTATTGATAAAATGTCATAAGACAAATGATTGGAAGATCAATTATGAAGTGAAATTGCTATTTGAATTATATTGGAATGTAAACATGAAGAAACTCCATGCTGATGTATTTTTGGAGTCTTTTGATTTTGATCAATTGACGCTTGTGAAACTTTCCTCGAGATAATTGAAACTCCGTCCATAGGCCAAAGAGCAAAGGACGACTAGCTTATTGGAAATTGTGCATGCTGATGTGCATAGTCCATTATGTGTAGCCATATGCGATGGATCTTTTTGCTTCATATGCTTTCTCCAGAAATTTGAGTGATTATATCTATATATTTACTTAATAAGGAAGAATTATGAAACATTTGAAAAAAATTCAAAGACTTTCAAGACAAGAAATAAAAGAGTTTATGATTTGATCATAAAGGAAGATAGTTGAGTTACAGGTTTAGCAAAACACCTAAGATTTCAGAAATTGTTCCATGAATTTGCATTTCCCGATAAACCACGGGAGTATGGTATGTTCGAGAGATCAAATCAAACCTTGTTTGACATGGTAAGATCAAAGGTGTCATTTATAAAACTGCCATTATGTTTTAAGGATTAAAGCTTTAGAGACTACCACTTTTACACTGAAAAGAGCACCATCGTGATCCATTGAAATGAAACCATATGAGTTATGGTTTGGGATAAACCCGAATTGTCTTTTCTTAAATTTTAGTATGCTATGCATAAGAAAAATGTTTACAACCAAAGTCGGATAAGCATGTCTTTGTAGGTTATCCCAAAGAATTTGTTGGGAATTCCTCCATAACACCGAGGACAAAAGAGTTTGTCGCTTGGAATGTCAAGTTTCTTGAGAAGGAATTTTCCGTGAAAAGTTAAGTGGGAGGACAATAGAACTTTGATAAGGTTGTTGAACCTTAGCTATATGTGCTAAGTAGCGCAGCGCCGGAAAGTGTCCCGGTGGCGGCCACAAAGCTCATGGCTCCCGTGATTACAAAGGGTGTGATGTTGGAGATTAGAGTTCCTATTGAACCATGTGGGTCGGTGACATGGGTATACCCTGCAGGTACTCGAGTTTGGTATATACGGCCTGGATATAGCAGAAGCCCACGGCGTTGCCAAGGCCCAAATGGAGAACTCGAGTAACCTACGGACTCTTGATGACTTGCGAGACAAGAAGAAGTCTAAAGATAGAAAGTTTAAAGGGAAAACCCTAACCTGTAACCGACTTGACCTGCTACCCGAGACCCAGCCTATCTATATAAAGGCTAGGAGGGGCGGAGAGGAGGACACACGCAACCCTAGTTTCCACAACCCTCGCCAGATTGCATGCGCGCACCATTGTAATCTTCGATTCCTTCGTTAACTCCAAGAGCAGACAAGCACGAGTAGGGACCTCTACAAGGCCTGAACCTAGGTAAACCTTGCGTCCCTCCTTCTCCAAAACCCAAGTCCATAACAATGGGCATTGATGAGTTAAACCCTCGTCAATTGGTACCGTCTGTGGGAATTGGGAGTGCTGATGTCGCGGCTTCTTCGGCCCCTCAACTGCGATCTACAACTCTGCCACATCAGAGATTTGCCAGCTCTTCGGCGCGTTCGACTTCACCGTCCACATGACAGCCACTCGCCCGGCTTTCGAGTCCGTGGGCGATGGAATTAGCCTGGCGATCGGGAGCTTCCGCTTCCAAGTTTGTCAGATGGGCATGCTTCACATGCCGGACCAGCCAACGACACCCGTGATTGCTCTAGCATCGTGGTTCCTGCCACCAATCGGCACCCTCAGCGAGATCAACACCTCAGCAGCGACTGAGAGCACGGACAGCGGCAGCAGCCGCGAATCCGATCTAGGTGACCTAGCAACGGAAGACGGAGTTTACGGCTCCGGATCTGAAAGTTGCGGAAGCAATAGCTTCCCCAACCACTTCATGTGCGCCGTCATCAACGCTGGCGAAACCAGCGCCAATCGCGAAAACGGTGGCAACGGACCTGATCCGCCCAACGGTAGCACACCTAATGGCGGACCACCCAACGGCAACGGTGGTAACGGCGCACCCATCAACAATGGAGGGGCAGTCGAACCGCCAACCATCATGAACGAGAACACCAGGGAGCGCGTAGTGATTAGGCTCAACGACAATGAGTGGGCCCACTGCCGAGAAGCCCTACGAGGCAATCCCCTGCCACTCGACTCCCCGCAGAACATGCTGATGGGCTACCATTGGCTGCTGAAGGAAGAATTTAGGTGCCAGATGCATGCAGTCGCACAACTCGAAGCGCGCAAAAAGGCGGCAGATGAGTCGAGTCTTCGACGTGCTTGGCTCTCCTCCCACGGAGGATCCTCCTCAAAGGGCAACGGGTACATCGCAAATAAGAGGCGATCTCGAATGGCCCATATCACCGAGCAAGAACGCATAGAAGTTGCAAAGGTCCTCGACTTCAGCTCTATGACAGTCGACACGCGGGGCAACGTGGTCCCCAAGACTCCGCAAGCTGCGGTGACAACAGCCACCATGTACCTCCTCAACAACCAGCCGCCAGCTGGAGATCCCCGAGCCACCATGCACCGATCTACGATCGCGGGCTTGGGATTAATCGAGGCTGCTCTCGACAAAGAGCCGACGCCGGAGCCAAAGAAAGGCAAGGCTCTGGCAAAACGCTATTCCTCACCCTCGTCCAGCGACGACAGTCACGATCTATCTCGACACCGTCGCTCATGGCGACGCGACCACGACTACGATGTGCGCGATGACCTCACGCGGCGCAAAATCGACAAGTAGAGGGCATGGCGTGCCCTCTCCACTGAATCAGATGACGAAGACGTAGAGCTCTGTGGCGCCAGATGCTTCAGTAGAGCTATCAGGCAGAAGCGAATGCCCAAGGGGTTCAAGATCCCATCAGAGAACGCCAAATTTGACGGACTACAGGACGCGAAATCTGGTTAGAGGACCACTTCTCATCCGTTAAGCTCCACGGCGGGAGTCAAAGCACGGCCATGCAATGCCTGCAGCTACAGCTGCAGGGCGCCGCCCGGGCATGGCTCAACAACCTCCCGCGTGGATCCAGTCGCAGCTAGGAAGAGCTAGTCTACAGCTTTGTGCGCAACTTCAAGGGGACTTACAAAAGGCCCGCATCAATCGAAGAACTAAGGAGCTGCCAACAAAGGTCGAGCGAATCGCTACGCTCGTACATCCAGAGATGGTCCATCATCAAAAACTCTGCAGAAAACATCTCGGAGGATCGCGCAATCGACGCATTCAACAACGGTGTTCACCGCATGGAGCTCAGAGAGGCGTTGGGTCGCTCGAAGCCCAAAACAATCGACCACCTGATGGAGATCACGAATCAGTGGGCGGACGGAGAAGATTCGGTGAGAAACCGCACCTACTCCGACGATGACGAAGACCTCAGGCGCAGATGCGACCGTCGAGGCAAACGGCGAATACGTGCCTACGACGACCGCGACGATGTCAACATGGTCGTAGCCGGCTACGCTGACAAACGCGATGATGGCCGCAATGGTGGCTATCATAGCGGTGGATACCGCGACTCCGTAAAAACCACACAAGTATGGCAGCGCCGGACTCTCGACGAGGCACCCGCAACATCCATTGAGGACAAGCTGTCCGAGTCATGCACCGTGCACTTCTACATCGACAAGCATGACGGCAAAAATAAATCCAGCCACCTCCTCAAGGACTACCGTGAATTCCTCAATCTCCATGAGGGCCTGGCTCGGATGAATCGCGATGCGGTCAACAGGGGCTATGGAGCCGCCCCAGGCGTTGTAGCACATGGAGATCCTCCACCACCACCTGGACCACCACCAACCGTAGCTACGCCTGACCAGCATCACGGAGGTGAGCCGTACCCACGGGCCATGGGCACCATGATGATCCAAAAGGGATGCCCCTCGAATCAGGTGCAGAAGGTCATCACTCGCCAAGTCAACTTCGCGACAAACTCCCATTATCCACCACTGAGTACCTCACTAGAAGCGACACCTGCATTACCTTCGACAAACGTGACCATCCGCCCCAAGTCCCTCGTCCAGGCCATTGTCCCCTCGTACTCGAGGCACATATCGGAGGCTTTGACATGAGTCGCGTATTCATGGATGGAGGAAGCGGCATCAACCTCATATTCGCAAGTACCTTACGTGCAATGAGGATCCCTCTGACATGTCTGGAGGTCTCAGATACGACATTCCAAAGCATCATCCCAGGCAAGGGCATATATCCCCTGGGCAAAATCAACCTCGACGTCATCTTCAGCACACCAAAAAACTTTCGGTGCGAACGCATCGACTTTGAGGTCGTCGACTGGCCTTCACAGTAGCACTGTATCCTCGGACGCGTCGCGTTCTCTAGGTTCATGGCGGTACCGCACTACGCCTATCTGCAGATGAAAATGCCAGGTCCTCACAGCGTCATCACATCAACGGGAGCTTCGAAAGATCTGACAGCTGCGACAGGGAATTTAACAGAATTTCCTAGTCCTTCAGCATGCAGGAGGAACTTGCAAGATTGAAGGAGTCAACGGACAACAGTCTGTCTCCCCTAAGCAGGCCAAGCTCACCCGACCTATCCTGCAACTCGTCGGTGCACACGAAGAAAGTCCAGGTCCACCAATGGACCCGACCAAGACGTCCCTCATCACCAACAACTTGAGTTCCGCATAGGAACTCGCGCTCGTCGAATTCCTCCGTGAGCACTGGGAAATCTTCGCCTGGTGTCCTGTGGACATGCCAGGAGTTCCTAGGGAATTCGCCGAGCACGCACTCAACATAAATCTAGATGCCAGACCAGTCAAGCAGACCATACGGCGACTGTTTGAACAATGAGCAAAAGCAGTCGGGATGGAGATCAACAGACTCCTCGACGCAAACTTTATACGCGAGATCAAGGAAAGCACTTGGCTCGCCAATACAGTGTTGGTGCCCAAAAAATACATGGATATCTTGCGGATGTGCGTGGACTTCACATCTTTGAATAAGCACTGCCCAAAGGATCAATTCCTGCTGCCACGAATCGACCAAATCATTGACTCCACCGTGGGATGTGAGCGCCTCTGCTTCCTCGATGCCTACTCAGGCTACAATCAGATTCGAATGAAGGAGGAAGACCAGGAGAAGACGGTGTTCACAACGCCCTTTGGTGTGTTCTTCTACAACACAATGCCCTTTGGGCTCAAAAACGCAGGAGCCACCTATCAGCGGTGCATGCAGGCTTGCCTCAAGAGCCAACTTGGTCGCAATATACAAGTCTACGTTGACGACATCGTCATAAAAACCAAGGAGGAAGCCTCGCTAATCGATGATCTCCGCGAAACCTTCGCCAACCTCTACCGCTACCGGATCAAGCTCAATCCGGAAAAATGCACCTCCGGCGTGCCATCTGGGCAACTACTCGGGTATCTCATCTCTGCAAGGGGGATTGAGGCAAACCCGGAGAAAATAAAAGCCATACTAACCATGGAGAATCCAAAGAATGTAAGAGGCATCCAACAGTTGGTTGGGTGAATCGCGGCGCTCAGTCGATTCATCGGTCGAATGGGCGAAAAGGCACTACCCTTCTACCAACTTCTCTGAAAAACTGACAAATTCGAGTGGACTGACGAGGCACAAGAAGCATTCGAAGATCTCAAGCGCCTGATGTCCACATCGCCAGTACTGGTGATGCCGCACGAAAAAGAAACACTACTGCTCTACATCTCCGCCACCAACCAGGTGGTCAGCACGGTACTCGTGGTGGAACATGCCGAAGAAAACAAAGTCCACGGGGTGCAGCGCCCAGTCTACTACCTCAGCGAGGTGCTCACGCCAACAAAGTAGCGGTACCTGCACTACCAGAAGATGGCTTATGGCATCTTCATGATAGCCAGGCGACTGCGCCACTACTTCCAGGAGCACCCAATCGTGGTGGTCAACGACACCCCGCTTGGACATATTCTCAACAACCCCGATGCCACGGGACGAGTCGCGCTTTGGGGAATCAAGTTGTCCCCACGAGACATTACATACGAGAAGCGCGACGCAATCAAGTCGCAAGTACTCCCTGATTTCCTTGTACACTGGATGGAGAACCAGCTCCCCGAAAAGCTAGATATGTCCTATCTCTGGACAATGCACTTCGATGGGTCCAAATGAAAGGATGGCGCTAGCGCATGTTTCATATTGACATCGCCCCAGGGAGACAAGCTGAAATACATTCTGCGAATGTAGTTCACGGCCTCCAACAATGAAGTTGAATACGAGGCTCTGTTGCACGGGATGCGGATGGCGAAAGCCTGCGGCGCCAAGCGACTCATCATCTACGGCGACTCCAAGCTGGTGGTCAATCAAACGAGCGCGACGCGCTAAACGACAACATGATTGCCTACCACGACCTCTACGACACACTCGAAGAGGACTTCGATGGCTGCGAGCTACGACACGTAGGCCGCGAAAGCAATGAAGAAGTAGACGCACTCGCCAATATTGGCTCCACCTGCGCCCCATACCACCTAGGGTATTTCTAGAGCGTATCTGCGAATGCTCCATCATGCCGAAGGCCACAGAGAAGAAAACAAGCACAACAACGGACTCGGGGGCTGCGCCACCCAATGAGCCAATGGAACTCGATGACCTGGAGCTTGACACATGACTCGAAGGACCAATGAGTGTCATGATGATCGAGCTATCTTGGACTCAACCGTACATCACATACCTTCTCAGCAAGAGGCTGCCGGACGACCCGACTGACGCATGCCACATCGCACGGTGGTCCAAGGCATTCGCTGTTATCAATGGCAAACTGTACAAACGTAACATAACAGGAGTGCTCCAACGATGTGTCTCCAACGAAGAGGGAAGAGATGTCCTCCTTGACATCCACGAAGGCACTTGCGGGCATCACGCTGGCAGTCGCACCCTCGTTGCCAAAGCCATATGGGCTGGATTCTACTGGCCCATGGCCATGCGCGATGCCAAGGACATTGTCCAGCGCTGCAACGCTTGCCAGCGATTTGCGGACAAACTACACGCACCAGGCGCGGAACTCCGGCCAATACCATTAGCTTGGCCCTTTGCACAATGGGGACTCGACATGGTCGGCAAGCTCCCAAGGTCCTCACGAGGAGGCTACGTCTATCTCTTAGTCGCAGTCGACAAGTTCACCAAGTGGATCGAGGCCATGCCGGTGACAAATCAATCAGGGAATAGCACCGTCAAATTCTTCGAGTCCATCGTCTACCGTTTCGGCGTGCCACATAGTATCATCACGGACAATAGGACGAACTTCACCTCCAAGGAGTTCCAGGAATTCTGTGAAAACCTGGGAATCAACATAAGCTACGCCTCGGTGGCTCACCCACAGACCAACGGTTAAGTCGAAAAGGCCAATGTCCTCGTCTGCGGCGGAATCAAGAAACGACTCCTCCGACCACTCGAGCAAGCTGCTGGATGCTGGCCGGACGAGCTGCAGTCCGTACTCTGGAGCCTGTGCATAACTCCCAACAGCGTCACGGGATACACCCTGTTCTTCATGGTGCACGGTGCCGAAGCAGTGTTACCTACCAAATTACGCTACAAAGCCCCATGGGTGGTCGCATACAGCGAGAAGGAGTCAACTCTCGCACTCGAAGACTCCGTCGACATCCTCGACGAGGCACGAGAAATTGCAGCGAAGAGATCCACAATCTACCAGCAAAACCTCCGCAACTACCACAGCAGAAGGCTACGCCCCAGGTCCTTTGTCGAAGGAGACTTGGTCCTACGACTAAAGCAACAAGGGCATCTCAAGATCGAGTCCCCCTGGGAGGGACCATACGTGATTACAGAAGTAATCCCAGATGGCGCCTATCGCCTTAAAGATTTCGAGACAAGAGTCGCATTCTCCAACCCCTGGAACATCGCGCAGTTGTGGCGCTACTACCCTTAGTTGTTTTTTCTGTTCTTTACATTAAAAATAAGGCTTTTCATCTAGGCTACTTAGCCACACATTGTACCTCGTACTGTCCTGCGAATAAATAAAGCTAAGTGCCCGAAACCCTATGTTTTTCCTATTACTTTTCACCATCTATTTACTCGGGGGCTCCGCCACCCTTTGCACATCTATTCTACGAACCAATCGCGATATCCTTAGTAGCTGACGCAATAATTGAACCCTTGACAAAACACCAACCCAGTTGCAACGCACCTGGCAAGTTGGCAAGGTGCTGAGATAAAACTACGTCAGGCTAACGAAAAGGAATCGCATAGTGCAACACACCTGCAAAACATATAAGCTAACAAGCTCAATATAAATCAATTACACTCAGCATATACATATGACCTTTACAACACTGGTATACTTCTGTGCAGGATACAAATTAAACTACTGCTGCAACAAAAGAACATTTGTCTGCTCCTCGAAGAAGTCGACAATTTCCTCAGCTGGGCGATCCACCGCCTGGTAATGAGGAACCATATTCCAGGTGGAGCCTGCTGGTGGCGCCGGTGGTCCAGCAGCAATCGCTACAACATCCACATTAGGCCTATGCAGTCGCACCAGCGATAGAGCAGCCTTGGCACTAGCCACTAACTGTTTCCGCACACACTCGCGGACTCCACTCAAGTATTGAAATTTAGCAAGAAGAGCCAGCAGGCTCGCGGGGGCGACGTCTAGCGGAAACATCGTCCGATAGATATTCCTTAAGCATGACTACAATTTCTTCAGAAAATGAAGCACTCGCGAGGCATGATCCTGCAGGGTCGCAAGTGCGATTGCGCGATCATGATCCACCCAGAAGTACCCACTCGCCTGAAGCTGTTCTTGGGTCAGGTCATTCATGCGAATGGCGATCCTGTCCTTCTCATCCTGCGGACGACGCGCGCTGACAACTATACCAAGCAAAGAGGCAAAAGTATGAAGACAACGAACTACCGTGAGCGGCTACATGAAAAGATAAGGAGGCAGAAAGCTAACACTTGAATTGGTCGCCCAGCTGCGCCACCTGTCCTAGTAAATATTGCTCTCGGGCGGTGGCCTTCTCCTCCCTCGACTTCCATACATCCGCGTTACCGCGGAGGACGGGCAGTTCGTGCTCTAGTTGCTTAACGCAATCACGTAGTCGTGAAAGCAGAGACAGCTCATCCACCCTTGAGCGCAACTGCGCTAAGGTATCAGCAGTGGACGAAGGATCCCAAGACTCACTCGGAGGACCACGCGAGGTACCCTATCACAAGCCAAGCAGGAAGATCATAAGAAAACCAAGCAACACATGAACAAAAACTCAAGTGCATTCAAGCATAACAAAGTATCAACAGATACACCCGCGGACAACATGTTCTAGACAAAAGGAGTCAAGCTATTAGCTATTACAAATATCACTACTGTGGAGCAGCCGGCTTCTTCAACTTAGACTTCGATTTCGGGGGCCTCATCGAGTCCGTGGCAGTATCAGACGCCACAGACTTCCCGCTGGCCCCTAATGCCGCAGCCTTCGCCGCCTTCTTGGCTCGCTGCAGCTCCTCAGAGTACTTGGCGACTGTGTTGATGAGTTACGGCCCGTACTTTCCACAGGCAGTTGCAAAAGGAGCAAAAACTACCTGTTGACCATCTGCGCCGACAGGCATCGCCTTGGAGACGGCAGCAGGATCCACTACCACACCATGGGCCTGAACCATCATGAGTGACATGGAGGCGCCAGCCGCACGAAGAGAGTTCTTGAAGCTTGCAGGAATACCTACAGCAAGGGACTCCACCAGGTCATCTACGTTCTCGATTAGCTCCGCTTTGGGCAGCAGCTCCTCGCGGAGGTGACTCAGGACACCCTTAGCTTTACTCAGCGTTCCCTGAATGGAGGCACTGCGGTCTTCGACTGCCGCGACGGCGCCTGCCAAAGCATCATCACGACGAAGTGCCTGGGTGTCAAAGCTCGGACCACCAGCATCTACATAGAGCAAAAATGTTAGCAAAAATCAGCATGACAACGAAGTCAAAAGAAAGCACACAACAGAAATCCAGACGATAGAATACCTGAAAGAGCCTTGGAAATCGAGAAGAGATGTTCTTCGTACAACTTCTCCCTAGCAGCAATGGAAGCGCGCAAATCCTGTTCGTGTTTTCGCGATTCATCAAGCGCAGCGATGGCCTCATTGCGACCCTTCACCACCATGGCGAGCGTCTTTTCAAGGGAAGCGGCTTCATGAAGAAGCGTGTTATGCTCAGCTGCAAAACATACAAAGATAGACTATCAATCGAGTACATAAAAATCACAAGGATGAAGAGGAAGTACAAAAATTCTCACTTTCAACCGCGCGATGGCGATTGTCCAGCAACGCGTGCTATCGATCCATTGCAACCACTTGCTCCGCCAAGCGAGTAGTTTCCTTCACAATAAGCTGCAACAAAAGGGAGAAACAAAGGATCAACAGATAACATGGATGATTAAATCGACTGCAAGTAAAAGCAACATCACACTTACGTGATCCTCTAGAGACTCCGAAGTTGATTGCCGTGCAGTCGTCCGGACAACCATCTGGTGCTCCACGGCGTGTGGAGAACTTGATGAATTATGCCTGGAGTGGGCCGCCAATGGAGGAGAAGGAGTTCGCTCAGCCACTTCCTTGTCCTTGGAGTCCACGACTCCAGATTCTTTCAAAAATTGGATGCCGCCAGAAGATGACGATGCCGGTTGACTACGGAACAAAACCAACATCAGGAAAATGCAACTCCAAAAATAAAAAAGAGGAGAATTGTATACTTACCAATCAAACTTATCAAAATCAAAGGTTTGGCCCTCCGACTTCGACGAATCCTTCGGCAGCCGCATCTTCTTGCGGGAAGACGGTGCCATGGAACTCACGGGAACAGCAGGAATCGGTGACTCTGCACCAACAGCTGGACCTTCTGGAGACGAAGGAGATGACGCATCTGAATCTTTGCTGCGCGCACGCTTGCGAGTGTCCGGACTGCTGGACTCGGGGGCTTCCTCCTCCTCCCCAGATGGGACGGTTGACTCCGACTCATCCTCTTCCAATGCCTCACGAGGAATAACCCCCTCAGGAAGAGGAGGCAAACTGGGAGACACCTTCCAATCCTACATGCAAAAAACAAGTTAGCACACGCCAAGAAATCAGAAGCATTCGACAAAATAAACCTACTTCGTAGCACCATCATACCTTAGGACGAGGGTTCGAAGCATCAAATGGGGGCACGACTGCTTCACTGGGAAGTACATCCTTTGCAGTATACTTAGTCACCAATCGCACCCTCTTATCTACTTCACTCGCGGAAATGCCATCGGCATGTACGCGAGTGACATCGTCTGCACCAGCCCATTGGAACATGGGGTGGACTCTGGCCTGCAGGGGCTGGATGCGACGACGCAACCATGTGTGAATGAGGGCGCAGCCTCCCTCCTCCTTGCCCGTGTGACTCTCGAGGTCGCAGACGCGCTCGTACAGCACCTCTGTCTCCTCAGACTCGCCGGGCATCACCATGTTCTTCCAAGAACGCTTCCTCTTGCACGACTTCGCGGGATCAAAGGGCGCGAGTCCGAAGTGGTCTCCATCGTCCTTTTGGTCGCGGATGTAGAACCACTTGTCCCTCCACCCTTGGACGGACTCCGTGAGTTTGATGTCGAAGTATGTGACGGAAGAGTCGACATGGATCCCGCAGCCTTCTACGTCATAGACTACGGAGCCAGATGTCGATTGACGCTTCACCTTGAAGAGCCGTTTGAAGAGACCAAAGTGTGGCTTGATTCCGAGCCAGCACTCGCAAAGCGTAATATAGCAAGCGACGTGGAGAATAGAGTTGGGGGACAGCCGATGCAGCTGGAGCCCATAGAAACAAAGGAGGCCCCTGAAGAAAGGATGCAAGGGGCAGAGATAGACCATGGATGATGAACGCTAGGAACATCACCCAGAAAACCAGCAGGAGGATAAAGAGTTACCTCACCTCCTGAGACTCGCGAGTCACTAACCGCGGAAGACAGCACTCCATCTTAGCACAGAAGACGGAGCTCGAACGATTTGATGATGGACGCGCGCCACGCTCCATTGGTCACACGGGTGCCTGCGCCCTTCTTCTTCCTGGCAACGGCGGTGCTAGTCCCTACAGCGGTGGAGCCACCCTTATTCTTGGCAGAAGCAATGGCGGCGACGGACTCAGAGGCGGCGCCTCCCTTCTTCTTCCCCATCATGTGATGGCGGTGTGAGCGGAGGAAGTAGCTCGGAAATACACGGAGCTAGTCCAGCGCTACGAAGAAGATGAACTCTAGAAAGCAGAGGAGCAGCGACAATGGTGATGGAGGCAAAGGCAGAGAAAAGAGCAGATGGGAAAAAGTTACCGCAACTACACTGCTACTTAACCCCTTGCAGATACAATCCAACGGCCAGCAAAAACCCTACTGGACGCGTGGCGCACATCGTCGTCGACGCGTGGAGAGGCCAAAATGCGAACCGTCCCCCACTATCTCCATTTCGCGTGGAAATCGAGGAGACATAGTTAAAACGGAAGATTACGAACGCTCGGTCAAATCGAAGTCAGAAAGTGGGACCTACCGCTCGTCACATCCCGTCAAAATCGCTCACGCGGGAAACTGGGGTCATCACATCATCAGCACTGACGTCATCAGCATCAGCAACTGAAGATTTTGACTGCTTTAGTCCTTGCTCGAATCTTCGACTCTACCAAGCACTCGGGGGCTACTCCCATAGGAAGCGCTGGTCGCGCACCCTACGATTTTATTTTCTGCATGAATATGGACATACCTAACCACTCGAATCCACGATTCGACTATGGACATGGGTTAATCCCATAGGGAGCACCAGAAACAAATTCGATTGCAAAAAGTAAACAAAATATGACAGCAGTCGCAAAAGTTCTTTAGTCCCTGCCTGAGTCTTCGACTCAACCAGGCACTCGGGGGCTACTCCCATAGGGAGCGCTGGTCACAAACCCTATGATTATTTGTACATCATATTGTGTGTTGATAAGATCAACACTCGAATGCTGTGGCGACTCCACCTCATACTTTCCCTACAAAGAGACTGGGTCTCCTGGGTCACCCGAATCATCTCCGTGATGACAAAATTTGGATGCCACGCTTACAGCGTGAAGGTAAGACCTGAATAAGGCCTAGCAACGCATATGTTGTGCACTACCAGAAACATATCCGTGCCTACTGGTACAATGAACATGCCTTGACGGACGCGTCGAGTGCTCACACACATACACTGGAATTTGACTCCTGTAAGACCTCTGTGGCCTGAGTCGAATTAACACCGGCACTTTTCCAAATTCGAGTCCGGGGACTCTAGTTCGAGTAGATTGTGTTGTTTTGCCCCAAGGCAGTTAACTGATACCGATACATCGGTTAAATGAGGCACGCATATCACAATCCCTATGACATAAACAGAACACTCGAAAATACTTTGTCATGCACTCGAAAGGCTTCATAAAGTCCCCAGTCGAATATGCGATTCCACTGGACACTCGGGGGCTAATGACATGGGTATACCCTGCAGGTACTCGAGTTTGGTATATACGTCCTAGATATAGCGGAAGCCCACGCCGTTGCCAAGACCCAAATGAAGAACTCGAGTAACCTACGGACTCTCGATGACTTGCGAGACAAGAAGAAGTCTAAAGATAGAAAGTTTAAAGGGAAAACCCTAACCTGTAACTGACTCAACATGCTACCTGAGACCCAGCCTATCTATATAAACGCTAGGAGGGGGCGGCGAGGAGGACACACGCAACCCTATTTTCCACAACCCTCGCCAGATTGCATCTGTGCACCATTGTAATCTTCGATTCCTTCGTTATTTCCAAGAGCAGACAAGCAGGAGTAGGGACCTCTACGAGGCCTGAACCTGGGTAAACCTTGCGTCCCTATGTGCTTGTTTGCTAGCTGATTAATGCTTCAAGCGCTCCCCCCTTCTCCAAAACCCAAGTGCATAACAATGGGCATTGATGAGTTAAACCCTCATCAGTCGGTAAGAATCAAATAGTAAGATTTGAAACAGAAGTTGTTATTGTTTTGACAACGATGAACCGACTGCATGCAAAGAAGCGGTGATGGGCCCTAACTCCATAAAATGACTAGAATTCATAGAATCCGTGATAGTATCCATACACGAGAAATCAAGTTTCTGAACTTGGAAGACCCTCCAGAAAGGCATGAAGCCTATCGGTTGTGTTTGGATCTATAAAAAAATAGACATGGATGTTTAACATCTATGAAATAGTCGACATGTCGGAAAGAAGTTTACGGCAATATTCAAGGAGTTGACTATGACAAGATTTGACCTTTCATAACGATATTTAGTCTTGACGGATTAATGTAGAAACCACTACATATAATTTGGTATATGGTAGTTGAATAAACAAAACAAGGTACTTCTAATAGAATGGTTACCTAGGACGTGTACATGACACGGACCAAAGGGTTTTGTTAATTCAAAGGGTGCTAAAAGGGCATGCAAACTTCAATAGTTGAAGTCAGCATAGCGGAGTTGGAATCTTCACCATGATGAAAATGTTAAAGGAGTTTAATTTCATCGGAAATGATGAAGATGCTTGCATTTGCAAGAAATTAAGTGGGAGCGCTGAGACAAATTTTCAATACATTATGCAGAGTACATATTGTTGATTGGAAATGAGGTATCTTTTATTGACACAAGTTAAGAATTTCATTAAAAGAGGTTTTGATGAAAGACTTGGGAAAAACCGGAATATTTGGCATCAATGTCTATATGGATAGATTGAGGCGCTAATATGGTTATGCCAGACGTACATATATGAGATATTGAAAGGGTTCAATATGGAAACAACAAGAAAAGTTTCTTGCTGCATGGAAATGATTGTATCAAGATTCAAGTGTTTCAACACTTGGTGAGTAAAATCACATGAAGATTTTGATCGATTATACCGTGATATGTATATATCTAGATATGTCCTATGCTCTAAATGTTATGAGCACATACCAGAATGATTCATAAGATGATCATTGGACGATAGTAAAGATATTTTTATGAGCCTTGGAAGAACTAAGAATATATCATGTATAAGTGACAAATAGTTAAAGGTAGTTCATTGTAAAGTGTTACATTGATACTAGTTTTGTCACAAGATACAAATTGAATTTATCTCAATTTAGACTATGGGTGGCACAATGTAATGGAAAGGATGTTCCATGATGGATTTGGATGAGTTCCAAAGTTGAGACATTGTGATGGATACTACAACAAAAGGCTAAGTATATGACTGCTATAGTAGCAACAAAGGAGGGCATTTGAGTTAAGTAGTTTGTTATCAAACTAGGTGTGGTTCAAAGTGGGCTAATACTATGAAGATATATTGTATGACAATAATATCAACATATTTTAACCCGAACGAACTAAAGGTCTCACCAAAGGACCAAATTTATACAATGCCATCTCATTTGAGAATGAATGATGCGTAGAGACGCAAAAACATGCAAATACACACGGACCTGAAACTGTCAGATCCGTAGATTATGTTAACCACTAGCAATCGCGTATATGCAACACCAGAAAGCCATAGGTGTTCAATACGAAAAGTTTTTCAAACTAGATTATTGACTCTAGTGCAAGTGGGAGACTGAAGGGAATATGCCCGAGAAGCAATAATAAAGTGGTTATTATCTTATTCCTTGTTTATGATAAATGTTTATTTTGCATGCTATAATTGTATTAATTGGAAACGTTAATACATGTGCGTTTAATAAACAAAATACAAAGTTCCTAGTAATGCCTCTCATATAAACTAGCTCGTTGATTAACAAGATGATCAAGGTTTCCTGATCATGGACATTGGATGTTGTTAATAACGAGGTCACAATATTGGTGGAATGATGTGATGAACATTCATCCGAAGTATAGCATTACGATCAAAGTCATTATGTCTATATTGCTATAACATCATACGAAGTAATCTTAGTCCTTAGACCATGAGATCATGTTAATTACTAACACTAGAAGAGTATCTTGATAACATCAAACGTCACACCATAACAGGGTGACTATAAAGGTGGGTTTAGTGCTACGAAGGTGTTATGTTGAGGCTCATGGATCAAGAGTGGTATTTGTCCATCCCGATGACAGATAGATATACTCTGGGCCCTCTCGGTGATATCACATTGAAATAGCTTGCAAGCAAGTGATGTGATCACTAGAATGTTATCTCACAGGAATGAGAAAAGAGTGCATGTCGGTAACGAGATCAAACTAGGTATTTGGATGGAGATGATCGAATCTTGGACATGTAATATATCACGAGACAAAGGGATTTAGTTACGACGTTAAAGGTTCACATGATCACAAGGGTCATCATTCAATGTGTGGGAGTCAGTATGGATCTCCAGGCCCCGCTGCTGATTATTGATCGGAGAGGGGTCTCGTTCATGTCTGCATTATTCGCGAACAGTAGGGTGACACACTTAAGTGATACCAACACTATTTAGGAGAAAATATGTTTCAGATAAAGATTAAGAAAGCGCTAGAATCATTTCGATGAAAACCGGAATTGTTTCGGGTGAAATTGCTGAAACTGGTTATGCATGTGATATTGAAATGTTGCAGGGGGTTTGATGTGAATGTTTGTTAATTAAAGTAATTAACCAAAATTCTGAATCAAATAAATAAAAATAGTTTTATTTAATGAGAACTTGCATTAAATTTGGTGGAAATTTAATGCATGTGAGTGGAAGTGTGAGTGGAGGCATATTTATGTGAGTGGAGCATCCACCACATGAATGATGGAAGAGGTGGGGACACCACCATGGCTGCCACGCCATGGCCCTTGGGTGCCCCCTCTTCCCTATAAAAGGTCCCCCTCTCCTCCTCACAACACACACCTCCTCGTGAAGGATCTCTCTCCCCTCTAGTTATTCCCCATGGTCTTGGATTAGCGAGATACATGTTCCTGGTGGCTTTATCTGGAAAGGAGTTGCTGCTTCCGCTGCTTTCCTGGAGCAAGGGACGGAGGTTGTCGGGGTACCGGACATGTGTGCGATCACGGATGCACCGCTGCTTTGCGGTGCTGGACGTGCTGGTGCTAGACTTATTGGAGCTGGATCTGATGGACGTGCTGGAGCCGGACCTGCTGGACTTCATCACGATCTTGAGATCGGCAAGTGTACGACTACATCATCCACGAGTTCCATCTCGTTAGCAAAGCTTTGTTGTCTTAGAGGGTAAGTTCTCTATGGATGTATATCCACCCGTTTCTTGTATCTAGTAGATAGATCTTGGCGTATAGTTCCCATCATAGGAATTTGTGTTTTCTATGCTGCGAACCCAACACATACCTACATATTGGTGATCTACATCTTCTCCCATAAAGTACTTGGTATGGTGTGGCTTTCAGACTACTTTGATAGCTATTGTTGTAGGAAAACTCTGCCAATGGTAGATGATTTTCCCACAAACCTCCAAAATCTAATGCACAAGCTCTAAGCATGTCCTCCAAGATTTGATTGGTTCTTTCTGTCTGGCCTCCAGTTTCTGGATGATAAGATGTGCTGAACTCCAACTTTGAGCCAAGTGCTTCATGTAATTGTTTCCAAAATGCTGAAGTAAACACAAATCCTCTATTTGATACAATTTTCTTGGGTACTCCGTGCTTACTTACTATATCTTTGACATAGATTTCCACTAACTTCTTGGCATTATCTTTTTGATTTACCAGAATAAAATGTGCACTTTTCATGAATCTATCCACAATCACCCATATCATATCCTTCCTTTTCGCGCTCATGGGTAATCTTGTGATAAAATCCATATCAATTTCTTCCCACTTCCATTCCATAATTTCTAAAGGTTGTAATGGTCCCGCTGGACTTTGATGTTCTGCCTTTACCCATTGACAAGTATGGCATTCAGACACATATTTTGCAATGTCCCTCTTCATGTTATTCCACTAGAACAATTCCTTAAGATCCATGTACATCTTCATACTCCCTGGATGAATTGAATATGGTGTCTCATGTGCTTCTTGGAGTATCACTTCTCTGATCTCGGTACATCTGGTACACAAAGACAGTTTTGGAACCATAAAGATCCATTATCTCCTAGGTGAAAAACTGATTTTTGTCCTTCGAAAATTCTTCTGATTTCTTCAGCAATGAATGGATCATCAAGTTGATGCTGATAGAGCTCATGACGAAGATCACTGCTTTGCTCTTCTACAACCCTCATGGTAGCTATGCCCACACGAACTTCTGTCCTTAGGAATTGTATTTCTAACCTTTCAAAATCCATTTGCAACTCTTTTGGTAGTTCTCTATTAATGGGTTGAGTATCCGTACTCTTCTGACTTAAAGCATCTGCTACTACATTGGCGTTTCCTAGAGAATAGTTAATTGTAAGGTCATAATGCTTAATCAACTCCAGCCATCTTTTTTGCCTCATATTTAGCTCCTTCTGAGTGAAGAAATATTTGAGACTTTTATGATCCGTGTATAGTTCACATATTGCTTCATAGAGAAAATGCCTCCATCCTTTTAAAGCAAAAACCACTACTGCTAACTCCAAATCATGTGTTGGGTAGTTGACTTCATGAGGTTTGAGTTGTCTAGACCCATAAGCAATTACCTTGCGATCTTGCATTAGCACACATCCTAGTCCTTCTTTGGATGCATCACAGTACACTGTGTAATCCTTTCCAGTTTCCGCTATAGCTAAGATTGGTGCGGTGGTTAGTCTGGTTTTCAATTCCTGAAAACTTGCTTCACAGTTCACACTTCTCATCCCATATGAATGGTGTATTCTTTCTTAGAAATTTGTACATTGGTCCAGCTATCTTGGAAGAATCTCCGATAATAACCAGCCATGCCTAAGAAACCTCGGATTTGTTTCACATTAGTTGGTGCATTCCATTCCAGTACTGATTGAACTTTGGATGGGTTTACTGCAATTCCATCTTTACTGATATCACATGACCAAGAAATTCTACCTTGTCCAACAAGAATTCACATTTTCTGAATTTAGCATATAACTTATGTTCTCTCAAGATTTGTAATGCTACCCTTAAATGATCTGTGTGTTCTTCTTCATCCTTAGAGTATATCAAAATATCATCAATGAACACTATGACAAACTTATCTAGATAAGGCATGAAGATTTTGTTCATCAAATTCATGAATATTGCTGGTGCGTTGGTCAATCCAAAAGGTACGACGAGGTACTCATGATGACCATATCTTGACACAAATGCTATTTTTGGAACATCTTCAGGTTTGATTTTTATCTAATGGTGATGTGGGGATACCCTACAGGTACTCGAGTTTGGTATATACGGCCCAGATATGACAGGAGCGCACGGCGTTACCAGGGCCCAATACGTTATTTTTCTTATACGTTACATCGTGTGTTGCTAAAATCCACACTCGAATGATATGGCAACTCCGCCCCATATTTTCCCTGCAAAGAGACTACGTCTCCTAGGTCACCCGAATCATCTCCGTGATGACCAAAGTTCGGCTGCCGCGCTTACAGCGTGAAGATAAGACATGAATAAGGCCTGGCAACGCACCTACTACGCACTACCAGAAATATATCCATGCCTATAGGTGCGATGAATATGCCTTGAAGGACGCGTCGAGTGCTCACATTTACATACTAGAATTCGACTACTGTAAGACCTCCGCGGCCTGAGTCGAATTACACTAGCACTTTTCCGAATTCGAGTCCGAAGACTCAAGTTTGAGTAGATTGCGTTGTTTTTCTCTAAGGCAGTTAACTCATACCGATACATCGGATAAATCAGGCATGTATATCAACAATCCCTATGACACAAACAAGGCACTCGAAATACGCTCAACTATGCACTCGATAGACTTCATAAAGTCTCCACACGAATCTACGATTCCACTAGACACTCGGGGGCTACTGACGTGGGCATACCCTACAGGTACTCGAGTTTGG
This sequence comes from Avena eriantha, assembly GCA_910589775.1. Lineage (NCBI taxonomy): Eukaryota > Viridiplantae > Streptophyta > Magnoliopsida > Poales > Poaceae > Avena > Avena eriantha. The sequence goes on from OU342744.1 coordinate 42,910,082, forward strand.
TATATACGGCCCAGATATGACAGGAGCGCACAGCGTTACCAGGGCCCAATACAGGATTTGGGTGACTCACGGAGTTGCTTGCAGCACAAGTCGAAGCTTAAGATAGAAAGTTTAAAGGGACAAACCCTAATCTATAACTGACTCGAATTGCTACCCGAGACCTAGCCTATCTATATAAAGTCTAGGAGTGGGCGGCGAGGAGGACAATCACAACCCTAGTTTCCACAACCTCGCCTGAATGCATTTGCGCACCCCCTGTAACTTTCGACTCCCTCGATAATTCCAAGAGAAGACAAGCAAGAGTAGGGACCTCTACGAGGCCTGAACCTAGGTAAACCTTGCGTCCCTGTGTGCTTGTTTGCTAGCCGATTGATGCCTCCAGCGCTCCCTCCTTCTCCAAAACCCAAGTCTATAACAATGGGCATTGACGAGTTAATCCCTCGTTAATTGGCGCTGTCTGTGGGAACTAGGAGTGCTGATGTTGGGATTCTTCGGCCCCATGAACCATGATCTACAACTCTGCAACAGCGGAGATTCACCAGCTCTTCGGCGCTTTCGACTTCACCATCCACATGCCGGCTACTTGCCCGGCTTTTGAGTCCGTGGGCGATGGGATCGGACTGGCGATCGGGAGTTTCCGCTTCCAGGTTGGTCAGTTGGGCACGCTTCGCCTTCCTGATCAGCCGACGACTCCTGCGATTGGTCCAGCATCGTGGTTTCCACCACCAATTGGCACCCTCAGCGAACTCAATGCCCCGACAATAGTTCGGAGCACTGACACTGATAGCAGTCGCGGGTCCGATCTGGGCGACTTGGCCACAGAAGATGGAGCCTACGGCTCTAGATCTGAAAGTTGCGGGAGCAACAGCTTCCCCAATCACTTCATGTGCACCAACATCAATGCAGGCTACACCGGTGTCACTCGCGACAACACCGGTACCGGGCCAACCAACAGCAAAAATGGTGGCCCCGCCGACGGCGCGCCCACCAACAGGACAGAGGGGAACCCAAACCTCACGACGAATGAGCACACCGAAGAGCGCATGCTGATCAAGCTCAACGACAACGACTAGGCTCGATGTCGAGAAGCTCTGCGGGGCAACCCTCTACCCCCCAACTCATCGCCGAAGTAATCGTGCAACTCAACACGCGCAGAAAGGCAGCGGACGAATCGAGTCTTCGACGGGCTCAACTCTCCTCCCATGGAGGATCCTCCTCCAAGGGCAATGACTACGTGGCTGCCAAACAACGATCTCAACTGGCCCACCTCACCGACAAGGAACGTGAGGAGGCCGCGCGAGTCCCCGACTTCTCATCCATGATGGTGGACACACGGGGCAACGTGCTCTCGAAGATGTTGCAAGCAACAGTAACTGCGGCTACCATGTACCTCCTCAACATCCAGCCTTCGGCTGGAGATCCGTGAGCCTCCATGCACCTATCTCGATGTTGCCGGTCACGACGGCACGACCATGACTATGGCGCGCGTGATGACATCACGCATCGCAAGGTCGATAGGATGCACGCAAGGCGCGCTTGTTCGACTGACTCGGAAGACGACGAGGTGGAACTCTACAGTGCTAGATGCTTCAGCAGAGCCATCAGGCAGAAGCGAATGCCTAAAGGGTTCAAGCTCCCATCAGAGAACCCAAAATTTGATGGTCTACAGGACCTAAAGATTTGGCTGGAAGATCACATCTCCTCCGTCAGGCTACATGGCGGAAGCCGAAGCACGGCCATGCAATGCCTACAGCTACAGTTGCAGGGCGCCGCTCGCGCATGGCTCAACAATCTCCTGCGCGGATCAATTCGCAGCTGGGAAGAGCTGGTCTACAGCTCCGTGCGCAACTTCAAGGGCACTTACAAAAGGCCCGCATCAATCGAAGAATTAAGAGGCTGCCACCAAAGATCTGGCGAGTCGTTGCACTCATACATCTAGAGATGGTCCATCATCAAGAACTCTACAGGAGACATCAACGAGGATCGAGCAAACGACGCGTTCAACGGCGGTGTACACCGTAGGGAGCTCAGGGAGGAGCTGGGCTGCTCAAAGCCCAAACCAATCGACCACTTGATGGAAATCATGAATCGGTGGGCCGACGGAGAGGACTCAGTGAAAAACCATACCTACTCCGATGACGACGACAACCTCGAGCGTAGACGCGACCGCCGAGGAAAACGGCGAATGCACATCTACGAGGACCACGATGAGGTTGACATGGTCGCAACCGGCTATGCCGACAAACGCGACAACAACCGCAACAACGGATACCGCAGCGGTGGATACCGCGATAGCGGGACAACCATGCAGGTGTGGTAGCGCCGCACTCGCGACGAAGCACCAGCAACGTCCATCCAGGCAAACTGTCCGGACCATGCAACGTGGACTTCTACATCGAAAAGCACAATGGCAAGAAAAAGTCCAGTCACCTCCTAAAGGACTGCCACGAGTTCCTCAAGCTCCACGAAGGCCTGGCCCAGATGAATCGTGACGCGATCAACCAAGGCTATGGAGCTGCCCTGGGCGTTGTGGCACATGGATCTCCTCCACCACCTATCGGACCACCACCACCCGCGGCTGCACCAGCCCATAACCATGGAGGCGAAGCATACCCCCGACCACTAGGAAACATGGGGATGATCCAAAAGGGCCGCCCCTCCAATCGAACAAAAAAGGCAATCACTCGCCAAGTCAACTTGGCGACGAACTCTCCGCCATCCACCATTGACTACCTCAATGGCAGTGAATCATGCATCACATTCGACAAAAGCGACCACCCGCGTCAAGAACCTCGCCTAGGCCAATGTCCCCTAGTACTCGAGGCATAGATCAGTGGATTCGAGATGAGTTGTGTCTCCATGGACGGTGGAAGCGGCATCAACCTTATGTTCGTGAGTACCTTGCGGGCAACGGGGATTCCTCTGACATGTCTGGAAGTGTCAGACACGACATTCCATGTCATCGTTCCAGGGAAGGGAGTATACCCCCTAGGCAAGGTCAACCTTGACGTCATCTTCGGCACGCCGCAAAAACTTCGGTGGGAGCGCATCGACTTTGAAGTCGTCGACTGGACCTCATAGTACCACTACATCCTCGGACATGTCGTGTTCGCGAGGTTCATGGCAGTGCCACACTATGCTGATGGCCCAAAATTTATCGAGCTCATTGGGGAAACCCAAGAGGAAGGTATGATGAGCACAGCAGCACGTTTTCCCTCAGTTATGAAACCAAGGTTATCAATCCAGTAGGAGCAAGGAAACACCCCAAAGGTGTTGCTAGCTGGATTTTGGTAGGGCGCACTACCGGCGCCAGCAGCAACGTGGAAACCTGCACAACACAACAACAGAACTTTGCCCCCAACTTACAGTGAGGTTGTCAATCTCACCGGTTTTGCTAAAAACAAAGGATTAAACGTATTGTGTGGAAGAAAGTAATAGTTTGCAGAAAGTAAACAGAAAGTAGTAAACACTTGATTGTAGATTGATGATAAAAGAAAGGACCGGGGTCCATAGTTCACTAGTGGTGGCTCTCCTTAAGGTAGATGACATGCTGGGTGAACAAATTACAGCGGGGCAATTGACAAACATCAGGAAAGCATACATGCATATACTAAACATCTTGACTCCTTTGAGATTTGATTGGGCATTACCACATTATACATAGACCATAATACAACTGCATCTATGACTAATAATCCACCTTCAGGTTAGCATCCGAACCCCCTCCAGTATTAAGTTGCAAGCAACAGATAATTGCATTAGGAATTGCGTGTAAAGTAAACAATACGATTGTTCTATGAACAAAGGATTGTTGTTTTCTCCCTAGTAGCAACATCACAGCTAGTACCTTACAGATTTCTGTCACTTCCCCAGATTACTAGAGGCATGAACCCACTATCGAGCATAAATACTAACTCTTGGAGTTGCTAGCATCTATTTAGCCAAGATAGCTACTAACAACGGAAAGCATGCAAGATCACAAATAACAAAGACATGATAGAATCAATAATCAATCTGAAATAGCATCTCAATATCCATCAGATCCCCGCAAACACAACATGTATGATTACAAATAGATGACCTTGATCATGAACAGAGCTCACAAGATCTAAACATGATAGCACAAAGGAGAAGAACCAGCCATCTAGCTACTATATGGACCCGTAGTCCAGAGATGAACTACTCACGCATCACACCGGAGGCTTGCATGATGATGAAGAAGGCCTCCAGGGTGAATTCCCCTCTCCGGCAGGGTGCCGGGAAGAGCTTCAGATCCCTCCCGATCTAGGGATGGAGATGATGACGACTACAAACTCTTTCGTGGAATTTTGATCGGGTACTTAGGGTTTCTGCATCGGAGGCATCTTATAGTCGGAAGGGGAGGCCGAGGGGGTGCCTGGGCTGGCCACACCACCCCCTGGCGCGGGTCAGGCCTGGCCATGTGGCAGGTGGTGTGGCCGCTCTCTGGCCCCACTTCGTCTCATATTCTGGCTCCGTGTGTCCCTCTGTGAAAAACTAACTTTGGCTTTTGTGTTGTCCAATTCCGAGAATATTCATTTTCTAACTTCCTGGAACCAAAAACAGCAGAAAACAGGCAGCTGGCACTATGGCATCTTGTTAATAGGTTATTCCAAGAAAGTGTATGAAAAGTACTCCAAAGTTGGAACAAAACATAAGAAAGTAGATAAAACCAAGCATGGAACATCAAAAATTATAGATACAACGTATCAACATCCCCAAGCTTAACTCCTGCTCGTCCTCGAGTAGGTAGGTGATAAAAAGAAAGAATAATTTTTGAGGTGACAGGCACCATCACAAACTTGATCAAAGTATTTGTAAAACATTGATAGCTGGGATCATAGTACTTCAACATAGCATGAAATATAAAGTTCTAGCAATAAGACAAAGCAACTATGTTGCAACATGAAAAGGTACAAACAAAAGATTCATGAATAACAATGCTTTGCAAGACGTTTGTTTATTTCACATAAAGAAAACATAGCATAATGGCATTCAGCTTGTCCCTCATAGAGTAGCAAACATAAATGCATAGGACACCTTCAAAGTTCATAAGAGTGACTAGATACAAGTAGTTTAAAACAAACAATACCAAAGTTATGCATCAATCAACAAGTCTTGGGACAATGCACATAGAACTAAGAATGGCCACTATGCTCTCAAAGTAGGTGCATAAAGATAGAAGGTGGGGACTTAACATAAAAGTAAAAGAAAGGCCTTCATAGAAGGAAGTAGGGATTCAAGTTTCATAAAGAGCTTCCAAAAATTATGGTACTTTTTAGCTTTCAGCTCTCATTGCCCCTATCATAAGCATCTTTAAGGTGATTAAGGTTAAAGTGACACAATTAAGAGGATATGCTTGACAAGTTATAAGTCGAAATCTCATGCCCCTTACTTACGAAGACCGATCCTCATGCTACTCAACTTTAGTCACGAGTAAGCTCTTGTCATTGTAAGTACATATGTATCATAAAGAACCGCCAACGGGGTTCCCCTTGTACATGATACAGGAGCTATCCCATAATCAAAATGACAAGGCAAGCAGACAATGAGCATCTCAGCGATCTTTTTATTTGCTATTTGCATAGGTTTTTATTGAGCATGATTCATGCAGTGCTCATTATGGTGATGCTGCAAATTTCCACCATGATGAGGCATGTCTTAGGCTAGCGGCCCAGGCGTTTCTCTAACACACATACAAACTCCATGATCTTACAAGTTCCACTTTTATTTCACACCGCCGGGATCCATAAGCAAAAGAACATGATATCAACGGGGTACAAAGTACAAGTGCAATGTTGAAAGCATTCCCCATGATACATGGTTCTGCTAATTTCAACTTATAAAGCGCAAGAATATACGCAACAAAGAAGGACCCAATGGTTCAAGTTTATTAAATGCAAGAAAAGTAAAGTGTGTCATCAAGTTCGTGAGAGCTTTAATCACTAATTTTCACATAACAAGTTTAATTTGGAAGGTAGATAAAAACATGAATATACTTGGAATACCAAATGATAATAGGTAGGTATGGTGGACTCTTTGGAATAACTTGGTTTAAGGAGTTGGATGCATGAGTGGAACTCATACTTGGTTACGGAGGCTAGCAAAAGACTGTGAGCGACACACTAAGAGAGCAATAATGGCCATAATCATGCAGAGCGACAAAACATCATTGATCAAAGCATAAAGTGATATTACAAGTTGAAAACTAAAGGATCATCAAGGCTATGGTGACTTTGGATAGTCATGACATGGTGTGAGCATGCGCCAAGTCAACCCAAATAAAGCATCAAAGGAGAATACCACAATACTATGCTTTAATATGCTAAAACAACGCATGATCCTTCCAAGGCACATTAAGTAATCTCAATTGTTTATAACATGTCATGCTACAGCAAATAATACTAAGCCTAAAGCCAAAACAATATCAAGCATGGCATGACAAAGCATAGGACACAGTCAAAAACAAGCTCTCTTTACCACTTAAGCATGAACTTTCCTACTCTTTTCCAATCCAAACCAAACTATTTGAAAACCAATGTATGAAAGAGGGGGTCCAACCAATTTATTCAGAAAACTAAGAAAACCAAGCAAACAAAAAACCAAAACGAAAATGAAAAAGAAGACGCTCCAAGAACAACATAATTGTGCATGAAACAATAAAAATGAAGCGTTTGGAAGAAACCTGGGATTTTTATTGATGAAGAAGGGGGTGCCTTGGGCATCCCAAGCTTTGACGCTTGTACTTCTTGGATATTTCTTGGGGTGACACGCGTGGCATCCCCAAGCTTTAGCTTTAGTCCATGCTTCATCTCATTACTCATTCCTTCCATACACCTGAATTTTTTCCTTCATGCAAAACTTCACACAATCTTTATTAGCAACATTAGTGCACACAAGATAATAATTCTTTGGGTTCAGTTTCAACACCAATAAAACACATGCTACTGTAGCACTTCCCTCAAAAATCTCAATTCCCCAAAAGAACTCAAAAAGGAACCAACAAGAAGCAAATGCAAATAATGGCAGAAATCTGTCAAAATAGACCAGCAGGTAAAGACGAATTTTTTACAAGACCTTCTGTTGCTCAAATAAAAAAGTGTTGAACTAATGAAAGTTAGATAACAACCTGGGGCAGAAGCACTAAAATTAACGCCTCAAAAGGACGAACACAGATTTTACACGAATTTTTGCGGTGAAGCACAGAAATCTGTTTGGGGAGAGCAACTTCCCCAATCATTACTTCTCTCTCATTAGAGGTTACTCTTGGCACGAAAAGCAAATAAAAAGGATAAGGAGAGGTTATTACAGAGGTAATAACTTCCAAGACTCATCTAAAACTTTTGGATTATCTCCCAATAAATACTTTTCTTTAACGCCTTTAAGTTAGGCATAAGAAGCAAGAAAAAGAATCAAGTGTTCTCAAATGAAGAAGCATTAAGAGCAAATTTTGTTTTCATAGGAGAGGCAAAAGAAATCTTCTCTCTTCTTAGGGAAGTGTTCTATACCTTTCTTGAGTGGGAGTTGATATTTAATGGTGCCTTCTTTCGTATCAATAATGGCTCCAACAGTTCTAAGAAAAGGTCTACCCAAAGTAATAGGACAAGAAGCATTGCATTCAACATCCAAAACATAGAAATCAATAGGGACATAGGCATTGTTAACTATAATAAGAACATAATTAAGACTCCCCATAAGTTTCTTTTTAGCATTGTCATCAAATGGGACATTTAAATAACAATCTTCCAAAGGTGGAAAATCAAGCATATCATAAATCCTTCTAGGCATAATAGAAACACTACTATCAAGATCACATAAAGCTTTGAAATCAAAGTCATTCACTTTCATATTAATGATGGTTTCCCAACCATCTTCTTGTTTTATAGGAATAGAAGCTTTATGCTTCATCTTTTCTTCTTTAATTTTTATGAGAGCATCAATAATGTGTTTTGTAAAGGCCATATTCATAGCACTAGCATTAGGACTTTTGGCAAGATTTTGTAGGAACTTAATAACTTCAGAGATATTGCAACCATCAAGATAAAAATCAAATTTATCCTCTAAAGTAGTAGAACTATTACTAGCTTCAGTATTAGTGGTAGTGATAGTAGAAACACAAATGTTTCTAGCAATTTCATCTTCTCTTTCCCACTTAGCATGCAATTCAGGTAATAGTCTAACATTTTCATCAATTCTAACTTGTATGGCATTAGTGGCAGCAAAGGGATTATCAATAGTTTCAGGTTTAGCAGCCATTTTATTCAGAGAAGATTGAGCTTCAGCCAAAGATGCTATATTTATTTCAGCATTAGAGAGTTTTTCCTCAATAGTTTTATTGAAAGCAATTTGTTTACTAACAAAGTCTTTAAGCATAACTTCAAGTTCAGAGGGAGCACTCCTATTATTGTTGTAGGAATTTCCATAAGCATTACCATTGTTGGGAGGATATGGCCTATAATTGTTGTTACCAAAATTATTCCTGTAGGCATTGTTGCTAAAATTGTTATTTCTTATAAAGTTCACATCAACTTGCTCTTATTGAGCAACCAAAGAGGCTAGGGGAACATTATTTGGATCAATATGGGCTTTCCCATTAACAAGCATAGACATAATAACATCAATTTTATCACTCAAGGAGGAGGTTTCCTCAACAGAATTTACCTTCTTACCTTGTGGAGCCCTTTCAGTATGCCATTCAGAATAGTTAACCATCATATTATCTAGAAGCTTTGTTGCAGCACCCAAAGTAATGGTCATAAAGGTACCTCCAGCAGCAGAATCCAATAGATTTCTTGAAGAATAGTTCAATCCTGCATAAAAGGTTTGGATAATCATACAAGCAGTCAGTCCATGAGTGGGACAATTCTTTACCAAAGATTTCATTCTTTCCCAAGCTTGAGCAACATGTTCATTATCAGATTGTTTAAACTTCATTATTTCACTTCTCATAGATATAATCTTAGCAGGAGGATAGTATTTTCCAATGAAAGCATCTTTGCATTTAGTCCAAGAATCAATACTATTCCTAGTTAGGGAATTCAACCATTCTTTAGCTTTTCCTCTCAAAGAGAAAGGAGAAAATCTGAGCTTAATAATATCCCCATCTATATCCCTATGCTTTTGCATCTCACAAATTTCAACAAACTTATTTAGATGAGCAGTAGGATCTTCATTACCAATACCAGAAAATTGTTCTCTCATAACAAGATTGAGTAAAGCAGGTTTTATTTCAAAGAAAGTAGCCTCAGGAACAGGTGGAGCAATAGGTGTGCTCATGAAATCATTGTTGTTGGTGCTAGTGAAGTCACACAACTTGGTATTTTCAAGAGTAGTCATTTTTTGTGTTTTTAATAAAGAAAGCAAACTTGTAAAATTAATTTTTTGTGTGTTTTTGATAAAGAAACAAGCAAACAAAACAGAAAAGAAACTAAGAAAAAAAAAAAAGTAAAGAGATTGGTTATGTGGGACTCCCCTTGTGAACATGGCCTTGACTCCCTGGCAACGGCGCCAGAAAAAGAGCTTGATGGCCCAAAATATATCGAGCTCGATTGGGAACCCCAAGAGGAAGGTATGATGAGCACATCACCAGGTTTTCCCTAAGTTATGAAACCAAGGTTATCAATCCAGTAAGAGCAAGGAAACACCCCAAAGGTGTTGCTAGCTAGACTTTGGCAGGCGCACTACCGGCGTCAGCAGCAACATGGAGACCTGCACAACACAACCACGGAACTCTGCCCCCAACTTGCGATGAGGTTGTCAATCTCACCAGTTTTGCTGAAAACAAAGGATTAAACGTATCGAGTGGAAGAAAGTAATAGTTTGTAGAAAGTAAACACAAAGTAGTAAACAATTGATGGAAGATTGATAGTAGAAGAAAGGACCGGGGTCCATAGTTCACTAGTGGTGGTTCTCCTTAAGATAGATAACATGTTGGGTAAACAAATTACAACGGTGCAATTGACAAACATCGAGAAAGCAATACATGCATATACTAATCATCTTGACTCCTTTGAGACTTGATTGGGCATTACAACATTATACATAGACTGCCATCCAACTGCATCTATGACTAATAATCCACCTTCAGTTAATCATCCGAACCCCCTCCAGTATTAAGTTGCAAGTAATAGATAATTACATTACGAATTGCATGTAAAGTAAACAATACGATTGTTCTATGAACAAAGGATTGTTGTTTTCTCCCTAGTAGCAACAGCACATCTAGTACCTTAGAGATTTTTGTCACTTCCCCAGATTACTAGAGGCATGAACCCACTATCGAGCATAAATACTAACTCTTGGAGTTGCTAGCATCTACTTGGCCAAGATAGCTACTAACAACAGAAAGCATGCAAGATCACAAATAACAAAGACATGATAGAATCAATAATGAATCTGAAATAGCATCTCAATATCCATCGGATCCCTGCAAACACAACATGTATGATTACAAATAGATGATCTTGATCATGAACGGAGCTCACAAGATCTAAACATGATAGCACAAAGGAGAAGAACCAACCATCTAGCTACTACATGGACCCGTAGTCCAGAGATGAACTACTCACGCATCACACCAGAGGCTTGCATGATGATCAAGAAGGCCTCCAGGGTAAATTCCCCTCACCGGCAGGGTGCCGGGAAGAGCTTCAGATCCCTCCCGATCTAGGGATGGAGATGACGGTGGCTACAGACTCTTTCATGGAATTTTGATTGGGTACTTAGGATTTCTGTATCAGAGGCATCTTATAGTCGGAAGGGGAGGCCGAGGGGGTGCCTGGGCTGGCCACACAACCCCCTGGCGCGGGCCAGTCCTGGCCACGCGGCCAGGTGGT